>JAEOAD010001271.1:0-706549 GCA_036365145.1 Orientallactaga sibirica | reverse complement strand
CTGCTGAGACCTCTCCCCAGCCTGGTGGCCCTAGTTGTACCTGATAGCTTAGGCCTGCTTTCACCTGGGGCCTTGCCTGTGTCCAACAATAAACTGTATGATTATATTAACACAAAGTCTAAACTACAGAGAATACTTCAGGAAATTCTCCACACAGAAGAATCAAACAACCAATCTGAAGAACCTACAAGAAGAAAATGACAATAACCAAATCTAGAGTAGGCTCAAAAAAGGACAAAGCCCCCAAAATCACAAAACCACATTAAATACCCTAACATGGCAATGATTAAATCAAATCTTACAGTTATATGTTTAAATATTAATGGTCTTAATTCACCCATGAAAAAACACAGGTTAGTAAGCTGGGTTAGAAAAACAGACCCTTTGATTTGCTGTCTTCAAGAACTCTACTTCAACACACCTCCTCAGGGTGAAAGAATGGAAAATGATATTACAAACAACTGGAAATAAATAAGCAGGTGTTGCTATATTAATATCTGACAAAATATACTTCAAACCAAAAGTAATGAAAAAGGACAAAGAAAGCCACTTCTTATTCATCAGTGCTGATCCAACATGAGGACATCACAAACATAAATCGATATGCACCGAACACAAACACTCTCCTTTTTCTGTTTCCTTTTATTTTCCTCTGTATTTTCAGTTTGCCGGCAAGCCACATCTGTGGCATCTGTATTTCTGAACAGGTCATACACCCTGGTGGATGGACCATAAGGGCAGACCTTAAGGAGGCTGGAGACGTCTTGCCCCTCATCTGGGTGGGGACTCTGTCTCAGAGGGCAGAGCAAACCTGCTGGGGAGTTCTGCTCCCATCTGTACCATATTCAGAATTATTGAGCCGTCCCCTAGGGGGACAGACTCATGTGGCCGTCATGGATCTGAATCTGAATGTGAATCTGGTTCTGAAGCACGCATAGCTTTTTCTTGGGCCCTCTGTGTTTCTGTCATACTTGTGTGTCTGTGTGTTATTGTTTCCCTGCCCCTATGGACAGATGCTTTTCCCTTGACTTAATAACATGGGACAGATCCCCTCCTCCTCTTTAGGACTCTGCCTTGCACATCAGAAAGACATCAAAGACATCACCCAGAGAAATGAAATATCTGTTATCAAGGGCAAATGAATCACTTTCTGTTCCTCTGAATGGCTATCAGAGGGCACCGTTCATTCAAATATTATATTAGAGGTTAAAAATGTTTTCTGTCCTAGGAACGGACATCCAGACCAGATCCCATACATCGTGACCTGGAGAAATTTAATTCAGGAACCTCTCCCTTGGATAAGAGCCTTCCTCCCCCCTCCGCCCGTTGGGCCCTAAGAGGCCCCGGTGTAAGGCCTAGTGGAGGTTTCTGAGCCTAGCTAGAGTTTAGCGACCTGTCCTTGGCCTACTCCTGCTTGTGAGGCCTAGTGGAACTTCCTGAGCCTGACTAGAGTTTAACGACCTGTCCTTGGAGTGACTCAGCACCTAAGCCGAAACTGCCTCTGCCCAGCTACTACTGATGTGGTGAAATAATATTGGCCCTTATACCTTTCTCTCATCCTTTTTCCCACCCTCAAAATATATAAACACCTTCCCATGACAATAAACCGAGTTTTCTGCCCTTGACGGACTCCCAGCTCCATGTGTTTTTTTTTTCTCCAGTGCTTTGGGGAAAAGTTTGAGCCGCTGACACCTGCCTTCCTGCTCAGCCTCGAGAGAAGCAGCTGGACCGACTCTCTCTCTTCCGCTCTACCTGCTGGTGGAGGGAAACCCACAGACCGGTGCCCCATGTGAGGAAACGGAACTACCTGTCGGGGGAAGAAATCGACAGACTGGTGACCCTGACGTGACGAAGGAAAACTACAAAGCTATGCTGATGGGCTAATCGGACTGCGGACGAGTGTACCCTCATAAATTATGAGGTAGTCTTCATATCTAATATTCTAACCTTTGCTTCTGTAACCTGTGCTTGCTTCAACGTCTTTTCATTCCTTTCTCTTTCCTTTCATTTCCAGGTTGCTGGCAAACTGCACCTGTGGTGCCTGTATTTCTAAATGGGTCATACGTTCATGGCGGACTCACCACGTGGATAGATCTAGAGGAGACTCACCATGTGGGCAGACCTAAAAAATAAACTCACCACTTGGGCAGACCTAGAGGAGACTCACTATGTGGGCAGACCTAAAAGAGAAATTCACCACGTGGACAGACCTAAAAGAGACTCACCACATGGGCAGACCTGGAGGGATCTCAAAGCACTTTGTCCCCTCATTTGAGTGGGGACTCTGTCCCAAAAGATAAAACAAACCTGATGGAGAGATCTGCTCCCAGCTGTACTATGTTTGGTATCATTGAGCTGTCCCCTAAGGGCACAGGCTCATCTGGCCATCACGGATCTAAATCTAAACTTAATTCTACAACATGTTTAGCTATTTTTTGGGCCTTTATGCTTATGTTGTACTCATGTGTATTACTATTGCCCTGATTTTACAAAAACACCTCCTGCAATGTGGCTTAAAAGTAAAACAAAAAAACCTCCTTGGCTCTTGGGACAAAACTTTTGTTTTAGCCCCATGGATTAATTTAATCCTCCTTGCCTTAATTGCCAGCCTTAAAGGCTTTTCCATGGAAAAGTCCATTTTTGCCCTTAACAAAGGCTATAAGGAAAAACTAAAACTGATATTTAAAATCTCGTTCCTTCCAAGGCTGCCACCCAAGCCGCCACCGGCCCCGCTGTCTTTTCAACCTGTAACTGCTGCCTAAGGCAAATGTGCTCACAACCACTCCTCCCCCTCTTTAGCCTTAAAATATATATATATACAGAGGACTTTATTAAAACTGGGTTACTGACATACATTTTACTATCCAAGCCCAAAAAGTTTGATCAAGGTTAAATTTATAGTGGACTGATGTGCTTGACTAAAGATATCGGACTAAGATTTTAAAATTTTAAGTTAAAAAACCTCAAGCAGCCGGGCATGGTGGCACACGCCTTTAATCCCAGCACTCGGGAGGCAGAGGTAGGAGGATCGCTGAGAGTTCGAAGCCACCCTGAGACTACATAGTTAATTCCAGGTCAGCCTGGACCAGAGTGAAACCCTACCTCGAAAAACCAAAATAAATAAATAAATAAATAAATAAATAAATAAATAAATAAATAACCTCAAGCAAATTAACATTATAAAGACACTGAGGCTGATTTCAGGTTACTGAGCTACTATTGTCAACCACATTAACAATGTTAAGGAAGGAGGCAGGTGGGCGGGCTCCTAACTTGCTTTATATTAAAATAATGGAGAGGATGCCTAAAAAAAACTGTTAAAATATCTTGGGAGTGGTGGGTGAGGCTAGTCCCCACCGTCCCCGCCCCTTGCCTCTGGGCGCCCCCTTGATGCTCTTAGTTCAGTGTCCCTTGGGGCCCAAAGTGTTTACTTTAAAAAATAAAAAAAAAATAAAATGTTCAAAACAGGCCCAAGCCACCTAAATACCACAGCTAAAAATAATAAAATAAGATTGCAATTCTATTTTGTTAGTTTTCAAAACTAAGGCCATAAGTAAGAGGGACAGCCAAAAACATTTATATTGCGCTGCTAAAGGTAAAAAAAACAAAACAAAACTGCTTTTCAAGTCTATACAGCTATATCCTACACACCATTCTCCCACTCTTCGCTGCCTTCTGATTAACTTAGGGCTGGAGACAATCTGGCCTTTATCCATAAGGCAGCCCAAAATAGGTCCTTTTACATACAATTTGCCATCCATCTCCAGACTTAACTGGGCACATTTGCTCACACACTGGTCTACCTGACTTTATTACTAATGGGGATTCACAGATAGACAAATTTATTGCTGTCTCCTCCTTGCCACCCTTAGATATACAAAGTGTGCCTAACAGGAGTTCCTAAAGCTTGCTGTGGCTTGGCTACAATAATTTTGCTGTAAGACAGGCCAACTTCTTCTGCCACTATGGAACTTCCCCTAGATCTGTAAGCTTCAACATCATAAAAAACTACTAGCTGTCAGCCCTGGATTAACCCTAACAATACATGTCTCATATCTTTTCTTCCTTGATTAATCATCCTAATGTTTTATAATTATTTTAGGTCATTCCAACCCATCTGATCTCCAAGACCTCACTGCTAAATGCCTTGCCATTTTACAGGCCAATGATTTTAAAGTGGCTCCAGAAAAGATTCAGACTGCTCCTCCCTTCAAGATTTTGGGCTCCATGTTATTCCTTGATACTGTCTCTCCTGTCAAACCCCAACTCCATATTCAAAAATTAACTTACAAATCTTGTCAGCCTTTCCTCCAGGTACCTCCTCTTCAAGCTACAGGAGCCAATCCTCGAGGACTACACCCTACTTTGCCACCCTTGGATTGCCAGATCAAATCAAAACTGATAATGGTCCCTGCTTCATAAGCAGGACTTTTATAGATTTCCTCCAAACTTGGAAAATCTCATTTTCCACAGGCATCCCATCCCTACCCCCACATGACCAACTAAAAAAGGCATTATTAACCATAAATATTTTAAATTTTTCTAAAGAAGATAGACACTTGTCCCCTTTTCAAAAACATTGGACCTCAGCTGTTACCTACAGCTCCATCTGGGTCAAATGGAGGGACCCATTAACTGGGGCCTGGAGGGGACCAGACCCCCTCCTCACAGCAGGGAGAGGATTTGGATGTGTCTTTCCTCAAGAGGAAAAAAAGACCTATATGGGTACCAGCAAGAGACTTAAAATATTTACCCCAACTAGGGGACAATAATAATCAACTTTCCAGGGAGTGTTTCCCCCCTGAGAACTGTGCATCTGTTTCTTCCCCAGGAAGAACTGGAGGTGTGGATGCTGCTAGACCCAAATGAAGCCAGAAAAGCTCCAGAAAATTTACAGAAGAGGTGACAGGACTTCCAAGACAACCCGCTGTGGATGGACTTACATGACTTTCTTCCCTACCTTCTCCCTCCCCTTGGACCCCCTCCTTCTTCTTCTTCTTGCTTTTTCCCTACCTTCTCCCTCCCCTTGGACCCCTCCTTCTTCTTCTTCTTATCCTCACTCTCGGGCCCTGTGTAATTAATAAGATTACACAATTCATTCACCAACAGCTAGAGGCAATTAAACTTCATCAGGTCACAATTAAACTTCATCAGGTCAAAACACCACAGGTTCGCAACTCAAAAGCAATGGCTTTTCCACTTACTGGCTATCCACCTAGCGTCCCTCCCCTGCCCTCCATCAAACCAACGATGGGTAAGATCTCAGACAGGCTGAGACAACCTAAGACAGGGTGTGGAGTGGAGTTTCAACGGGCTAGAGGCATGGTACTCAGTGAAGAGTAAGATTCCCAGAGAGGGACAACCTAAGACAGAGGCCATGCCATTCACCGTTCTTACAAAAACAAAAGGGGGAGATGTTGGGCCCTAAGAGGCCCTGGTGTGAGGCCAAGTGGAAGTTTCTGAGCCTAGCTAGAGTTTAGTGACCTGTCCTTGGCCTACTCCCGCTTCTGAGGCCTAGTGGAACTTCCTGAGCCTGACTAGAGTTTAATAACCTGTCCTTGGAGTGACTCAGCACCTAAGCTGAAACTGCCTCCGCCCAGCTACTGCTGACATGGTGAAATAATATTGGCCCTTATACCTTTCTCTCATCATTTTTCCCACCCTCAAAATATATAAACACCTTCCCATGACAATAAACCGAGTTTTCTGCCCTTGACGGACTCCCGACTCAATGTGATTTTTTTCTCCGGTGCTTTGGGGAAAGGTTTGAGCTGCCGACACCCACCTTCCTGCTCAGCCTCAAGAGAAGTGGCTGGACCAACTCTCTCTCTTCTGCTCTACCTGCCAGTGGAGGGAAACCCACCCCTCTTCACTCCCTTCTTCAGAGGTGCTGGTGGCCACAGCCAAAAGAGGCATCAAGCCCACCGCTGAAGCCTCGGCCCCAATTCTTGTGGGGGGGGCAATGAAGAAGTTGACATCTTTCCTCTCCCCTATGTACTTCCTCCTCTCAATCCGAAGGGACCAGCACAGGCCACACAGAGCTGGTGGGCAGCTACACCTTAAGCCCCTGACTGGTCAGTGGCTCTGCAGTTCCACCCTGATGGACCCATTAATGCAGAGGGAAACCAGCCTTTTCACTACTGGCCCTTTGCTACTAGTGACCTGTATAATTGGCATTCTCAGAGTGCTTCTTTCTCTGAGAACCCTAGAGGGTTAATTACAATTGCCAGCCACTCCTACAGGTCCTGTTCACCACTGAAGAACAGAACAGGATGATCGAGAATGCTTGAAAACTGGTCCCAGGGCCCATGGGAGACCCCACTACTGACCCCGCCATAATAAATGGCAGTTTCCAAAGCACTCGCCCCACCTGGGATTACAAAATGGCACAATGTAAGGAGAGACTCCTGGTCTATCACTGGACTCTGTTAGCGGGTCTCAGGGCAGTAGCAAGAATGCCTGCCAATATGTCCAAGGTATGTGATGTTAAATAGGGACCAGATGAGAGTCCAGCTGATTACTTAGAAAGACTTCAGGAAGCCTTCCTCAGGTATACTCCATATGAGCCTGAGTCAGGGGAAGCAGTCATGTTTGCCTTTATTAATCAGGCTGCCCCTGATATCAAGAAAAAGTTACAATCTTTAGAAAGGCTGAAAAAAAAAACATCAGGGACTTAGTGGCAGTGACAAAAAAGGTTTTTGATTTAAAAAAAAGCACAGAGGAAAAAGAGATTAAATGAAAAAGGAGGCAAGGAAAGAATTTAGCTAAGATTTTAGAATTACAACAGACTAAGCACCACCAAGAACTTAAGGAAATTTTAATGGCCGAAGGAAATCCTACCACCTGGTGGAGGGAAAACAATACAGGAGAAAGACCTACGGGGCCGAAAATTCAGTGCTGTTACAGAGAGTCATCAACAAGCCTTTGAAGCCCTGAAGGCACACCTTTTAGAAGCCCCTGCTCTGAGCCTCCCTGATGTGACTAAGCCATTTACACAATGGAATAGCAAAGGGGGTCCTCACCCAAAGCTTAGGACCCTGGCTACATCCTGTTGCCTATTTGTCAAAAGATTAGACACTGTACTGGCAGGTTGGCCCCCATGTCTGAGGATTATAGTTGCCACAGCCCTTTTAGTTAAGGACGCAGACAAGCTGACCCTGGGACAGAACTTAATGGTCTCAGCCCTTCCCATGCCATCGAGGGGATATTAAAACAGCCACCTGATTGTTGGCTCAGCAATGCCCATATGGTCCACTATCAGACTCTGCTTTTAAATCCAGCCAGAATAACCTTCCAGACTCACCACCTGTTGCCTGACCCAGACCTGGAGACTCCTCTCCACGACTGGCCCACGTATACAAGGTAAGGCCAGATCTTAAAAGACACCCCCCTAAAAGGCACTGAAGTGACTTGGTTCACGGACAACAGCAGCTTTATCCAGGATGGACACAGGTACGCGGGGGCAGCAGTCACTTCGGAGACAAATGTTATTTGGATGGAGCCCCTCCCAACGCGCACATGGTCCCAGAGGGCAGAACTTATAGCTCTCACGAAGGCTTTACAACTAGGGGCCAACAAAAGACTGAACATATACATGGACAGCCAGTATGCATTTGCAACAGCGCACGTCCATGGGGCCATCTATTGAGAAAGAGGACTTTTAACAGCAGAAGGAAAAATAAAGAAGAAATCCTGGATTCACTCCAGGCTCTCTGGGGTCCTACTCAAGTGGCTATTATTCATTGACCAGGACATCAGAAAGGGGACGGACTAATTCCCCAGGGCAATAATTTGGCCGATCAGACTGCTAAGCAAGTGGCCTTGGCCACTAAAATTACTCCACTTCTGGTTGACCCAGGAGGCAGGAGGCTCCCTGAGGTCCCAAACTATTCTTCTGAGGATCTTTCCTGGATGAGCCAATTGCAGAAACCAGAACAGATGGGTGACTGGTGGAAAACAGCTGATGGTCGCCTCATCCTAACACAGAAATTGTGACTAAGAATTCTAAGAAAAATCCACTGTTTTTCCCATCTGGGGGATTAAACGGATGCAGGAACTACTAAGAAACTCTCAACTCAAGCTCTGGAATGCCACTCAGATAAGTGAGCAAATTAAGTGAACAAATTGTTTCCAATTGTCAGCCATGCAGCATGACAAAATACCACTGCTGCTCTCCTCTCTAACCCAGGATCCAGGCTTAGGGAAAATATACCTGGAGCTTACTGGGAATTGGACCTTACAGAAATTAAAACAGGCAGGACTGGATATAAATATCTTTTAGTTTTTACAGATACTTTCTCAGGTTGGGTAGAAGCCTTCCCTACCAAGTCTGAGACAGCCCAGGTTGTAGCAAAGAAAGTTCTGGAATAAATTCTCTCCAGGTATGGCTTTCCAGCTTCTTTATCTCAGGTAAGCTAGGGAGTAGCCACTGCACTGGGGCCAATTAGAAATTGTGTTTATCACCCCCAGAGTTCAGGACAGATAGAAAAAATCAACAGAACTTTAAATTGAGCTTAGAGAGACGGGTGCGGACTGGGTGCTCCTCCTTTCCTTTGCCTTGTTCCCGTCAGGAACTCCCCCTACCACATTAAAATCATGTTTGAGGTACCCCCTCCCATTATTCCCAGTTTACAGGTCGATCTCCTGGCAAAGATAGACGACAAGGACCTGATTTTGTCACTAAAACGTTTCCAGCAGACTCATAAAAAGCCTGGCCACCCCTCAGGGCCATTTATGAGTCTGCTACCCCTCCCCCAAACCCCACAGGTTTCAGCCTGGAGATCGAGTTCTGGTCCAGAGGGACCATCGCCGGACCCTAGAACCCAGATGGAAGGGACCCTATATCGTGCTGATGACAACCCCCAGCCTCCTGCTGCTCCTGATTGCTTGCCTCCTCTACCAGGACTCTGACATACTGCACCAGTCAGTCAAAACTACCACCTGACACACGACAAGCTCATCAGTCTACTCTTACAACAGGAGCAAGAGCTGAGCCAGCGAGATGAGCATGTGCAGGAGCTGGAGAACTACATTGACTGGCTGCTAGTGCTGATCATGGGGACCTCACCCACATTCTTCAAACCCTCCCTGGGTCCCCTAAATAGCCCCCTTCATCCTACCTTTAAAGGGTGGACAAGGACCTGCTACCAGACAGGGCCTATTGTTCCTGCCGGCCTGCCTTCCACTGAACACTGTGACCTGGGCAAGGCACAACCTATCCTGGTAGGCATTCCCTGCTCCCTCTTGCCTCTGCTGGGCTGCTAAAAGGGGAGTCCATGTAAACTTAGATGTTTTTTGGGAATCCTGGGTCTTTCCCATGTGTCCATTTTCATACCTCTTAGCTTTGGGGGCTCCAGGCAGTCACAAGAACATTAGCTCTCAAGACAGAGCAGGGATGAGCTATGGTTAAATGTAGTGTCTGGGACAAGACTATTGCTAGCCAGACTTAATCACCTCACAAAGTGGCCTCTCCTTCCTTCCTTAAGCCAATCAGTCCTTCCCTCCAGCACCTGGAGGGCCTCCTGATACTAACTAGCACTCTGACAGCGACCAAGTTGCCTGTTTATACATTGTTGTCAGCCAAGTACTTAACTCTCCAGCTTTGCGCCTGGCCTGAGAACAGGGAGCCCATGTGGGCTAGTCATTTCTGTCTGGAGCTGTGTGTGTGCAGTGTGGATGGAGGTAGTGGTGTGTTTTCTGTAGCTATTCCATGCCACTCGGGGAGGAAAAATGAGACTAGGTACAGGAAAAGTACTAACCCCTTCATGTTCAAACCACCTCCCACATGTAGTCCTCTCCAGATTGGAGTTTGGGACTGTTATTTTGGGGATCAAATCTCGATGTCTGTTCTTACTGCTTGTCCAGATGCCAAAACTGTGCTGCTGTGGGGGTTAAAACTTTTTGGAAACCAATTAATGTCCCTTCTGTGGGTGAGGTCAAGAGCCTCAGGATATAGACTTTTCTTTGGCTGTGGTGTTCCCTACCTCCTGTTGAGCACACACAAATGGCTGTTAGGGTCCGAGAAGAAAAATGTAAGTAAGACTCTTCCCTTTCCTTAGAGTACCTCAGCTAGGGCTCTGGCCAAACTGTTCCTGCACCCTTGGCTTTCCTGCCACCCCTCTCTCCTCCCTTGGTCCTGTTCAGAGCTTCCTGGATAAAAATCTAGTGGACAGTAGGTTTGGGGCTACCCTGCTCCTTAATTACATCTGGCCTTGGGTTTTAGCCAGGCTGGACAGTTGGCTGGTCTGGAAGTGGAAGGCCACACTGTACTTTAGAAGACTCTATTACCCATTTGCAGGACTCCCTAAGCTCCTTAGCAAAAGTGACCTTGCAAAACAGGAGAGGCCTAGATCTATTATTTCTTCAACAAAGGGGCCTCTGCATAGCTCTGGGAAAACAATGCTGTTTCTTTAAGAAACCATTCAGGCCACATTAAGGATAATAGGGCAAAAGTTAGGGAAGGATTTTTTAAAAATGAGGAACATAAGGCTAAGGAAGGATAGTTTAAATCCTGGTATAATAGCTCCCCTTGGTTCACAACCCTGATCTCCACTCTGTTAGGTCCCCTCATAACCTTGATCCTATTACTCACCCTCGGGCCTTGTATCCTGAACAGGTTAGTTCACTTTATAAATCAAAGGTTGGGCACCTTTCAGCTAATGGTCCAGAGAACTTATTCTTATCACTCCATTGTCCCTAACAACGAAATAAAATCTTATAAATTTAAACATCCACATAGGGATCGTAGATAGACTCCCCAAGGTACATAGAGAGGGGGAAATGAAGAACCAAAAAAAGAAATTAACTAATTTGCTACATTTAGCTTCTGTAACCCTGCTTGCTCACCTGACTCATTTTTGTATGTTGAAACAAGTTGTAATTGCATTGTTGAAATAAGCCCCCTGGAAATTCCTCAGCTTATCAGTTCCCTTAATTTACTATTGTAAACCAAGTTAAAGTTTCTTCTTCCTTACTTAGGAGACAACATTCAATAGCCAGACGACAGTACTGCCATTATAGAACAGACAGTCGTTCTAAACAAAGAAGCCCAGGCCTGACTCAGATAAGAAACTAGCTAACTAATGTGCTGACGTCCACCTCTGTAATCTATGCATGCTTGCTTAGCAGTAAATTCCTCCCCTGCCTGGCTTCTGGGGAGTCTCCACACCTGCAGGACCTTCCAGAGATACTCAGTCGTGGGGGCCTCCAGCCCTTGAAACAGATAAGTTCTGCAAACCATCTACTGACCTGAGATGTAACCCCCATCTCCCACTCCTTCCCCTATATAAACTCCTTCCCCCTGAGGCTCGGGGCTCTCTTTCTCACTCCGCTGCCTCCGTTGTGTGAATTGAGAGCCCCAGCCTAGGCAGGAATAAAGGAATCCAGCTGTGAAATTGCATTCGAAGTCTCAGCTTTCTTTGGCTCACTGGGCGATCCTGGGGGTCCCCAACACTCGTGTGGGGGACTTGGCACTTCATATATATATATATTTTGGTTTTTCGAGGTAGGGTTCCACTCTAGCCCAGACTGACCTGGAATTCACTATATAGTCTCAGGGCAGCCTTGAACTCACAGCGTTCCTTCTACCTCTGCCTCCCGGATGCTGGGATTTTTATATTTTTTATATTTGTAAATCCTTTTTATTTTAAAAATGAGATTCATAGCATTTTTTTTCTTTTTTTTTTCTTTTTTTTTGAGGCAATGATGAAAGCTTTTATTCAGGAAAATCAATCACAAGCTGCCAGGGTTAGCTCACAAGAATAAGGCACAGCCCACCTGAGTTTCTCAGGCAGTGGGCTTTATAGGGCTTTCAGTTGGGGTAAGGAAGTGCTGAGGGTAGATCTGAGATAGCCAAGGTGTGACACCAGAACAATGACTTACAAAATAAAGGGGGCAGTAAACCATGACCTGGGGGCATTGCAGGCAAATGTCTGGGTGGTTTCTTGAGGAATGTGGATAATCCACTTCCTCATGTCTCCATTGCCATCCTGCTGTCCTCCATACTGAGGACTGTCAGACCTAACATTCCAGCCTTTTGTTAATGATAAGAGACAAGGTTAGTTTCTTCTTGCTGACCTTAGGGGCAACGAGTTCTTATGGCAGAGGCTGGATAATGTGGTGGATGGGTCTCCCTTCAGGGCAGGTGATGAGGAGGCAGTTCCATGGTGGTTAGAGGTGGCTGAGTGGTGAGATCAATAGTGAGTTCCCTCGGTCACTGCCAGTGTAACATGCCATTATGACTTGGTCCTGAACAAAACATAGACTTCTCTGTACCATTCCTATATTGAGCTGGCTTTGGGGCAGTTGCTGGTGACATCTGTTATAGAGAAGGTCATGGAGACGGTCTCTGAGCCCCACCTGAGAGGACAGAAGGAAGAATTAAGGAGCTTGTTATGACATCAAAACACAAGGTGTAAAGGGATGATGAGCATTCAGAGTCTAGGGATAGAGGGCTTAGGGCAAGAGAGAGCAGGCTGAGGGCCATTAGTGTATTTGAGAGGAGCATTTGAGGATCAGAGTAGGTGAAGTTAATCAGGGACAGGCAGAGGGAGAAGGCACGAATTAATGTTAGAGTTTAGTATTGTAAGTCAGCATCACATAGGGGAGTCTATTAGTCTATTGCAGTTATATTTTGTAGTTATATTTTTCTTATTGGGTGATTAAGACCATGTAGGCTGCCAGAATTAACTGTATATTTTGGAGGTCAATAATGGTGCTGTGGTAGAGACTTTTAGGGAGTGGTGAGGAGTTCTGTGACTCTCAGCATTGTCATCTGCTAGGAAATACCAAGGCCATGCTGAACAAGTGGCCCTCCCTCTTTTGGGATGCCTGGATGACTGATTTTCCTCTGATGTGACTCTCCTGTTGCAGATACACTGACTTGGAGTTTATCTCTGGGTCGCCATATCCTCTCTGATCAAGAAGATAAGCAATTTACTAGAAGCTAGAAGTTAGTATTGTCCCATCATCTCTTGTGGCCTTCTGACCTGGGAGCAGGAACCAAAATATTGGTTATCCTTTTAACTCCAATGTTTCTAATTGACTTTCGCTTCTACATATGGTTATTAATCACTCAGAGGGACTGTACATATCTGAGTAGTAAATCAGATTAGTTACAAAGATGTAAAACATATCTGGTGCGGCATTGCACCCTTGCGTCACTTTACATCTGGCTAAATGTGGGACCTGGAGAATTGAATGGGCATTCTTAGGCTTGGCAGGTAGGTGCCTTAACTGCTAAGCCATCTCTTCAGCCCATGCTTTTAAAATATATAATTTGGGGGGCTGGAGAGATGGCTTAGCAGTTAAGGTGTTTGACTGCAAAGCCAAAAGACCCCAGTTTGATTCTCCAGGACCCATGTAAGCCAGATGCATAAAGGGGTACATGCATCCGGAGTTTGTTTGTAGTGGCTGGATGCCCTGGCATGCTATATTGCTCATTCCCTCTCTCTCTCTCTCTCTCTCTCTCTCTCTTTCACTTTCCATCTCTTTCTCTCTCTCTCAATTGTTTTAAATGACTGTCTCTCTTATGGACTACCTTAACTTTGTTAGACCAGACAGTATTTTTTATTATATTTAACCTTAAATATAATATGCCTTTTTCATGTCACATGTAGATGCTATGTCAGATACAGAGGCTTAAAAATATTTAGGCACTTAGGCTAGCCTGCCTTCACCTCCACACTACTTCCTCAGAGGGCTCCAAACTAACAGCCTTTTTGTGTGAAACATCTTCAAGGTGGGAAAGGGGCCATTTAGGGCTTTGCTAGCAATAACTGACCTTCAGTTTGTCCTTCTGAAGGAGCAGGGACTCAGAACAGAATTCACTTTAAATGGAGCTGAAGGAGTGTCCCTCCTCTATGTGAAAAGAAAAGTTTTATTTGTTCTGACTTTTTAACTGTTTGACTTACTTCCACTTAGTTTGAGAGTAATAATTTTCTACATGGACTCCAATTGGGTAGGAGCATTAACTCATCATTGTGATGTGTAGCATCTACTCTCTCCTGGGATGTTTTGGCCATTGAGTTCCTTCTGGGCCTCAGGGACATACTCGTTATTACTTTCTAAAGATATCCAGATTTCAAGGAGCCAGAGCTACCATGCAGCCAGTTCACCAATAATATGGTGACACTCGTTTGAAAAATTTATATTTTCTCCTTAAAGACAATTTATGACTTTATAAGATTTGTATCACTGCATCTTAAGTTAAATTGAGAAAAGGTATGTTTAGTCCTACTAATCATAAACTTCAAAACTGGAAAAGGTTGGTATGAACAAAGTCCCTTTCCTTTCCTCAGTGTACATAGTTTCTCTTTCTTTGTCACATTTAAGCTATGCCCATGGACATCAGTCTGTTTTGGACTTCTAGTGTTAAATATGGAAATAAAACCATTGATTTGAACCAAAAAATATTTAGGCACTTAGTAGTGACTACTCCTAAGCTTATTGCACTACCCAGCCCCAGGAACTGAGTAGGATGTCCAGGGTCCATGTGAGCACTCTCCTCCGCAACTCACTGGGATTGGGGAATAGCCCTATTTCATACTGACCTCAATACATGCTGCCTACCTATAGTGCTAGAATAGTGATCAAAATCTCCAGCTCTGAGCACTAAGTATGCTGCCCAGGGCCCAGACAAACCCTTGTCACTATCCCCCTCCATGATACAGCCCCACAACCATTTGCTGGGAAGGGGGCTCAACCTACCTGGCACTGACCTCACTCCCTAGCCTGCCTGTTTGTGCCTCTGGGACTTCCAAGCTGATTGTACTCGCCAGCCCAAGGCACTAAGTAGGCTTTCCAGTGATCAGGTGAGCATTATCCCTCAATTCTCCCATGGATACATCATTAGAACCCACTCACTGGGACTGAGGATCAGGCTAGTTTGGCACTGACCTCATTCCCTAGTCTATTGTATGGAAGAAGGAACTTCAGAGTTGATTAAAATCCACAACCCTGAGCACTGAGGAGGATAGGCCATACAAGACCCATCCCATACCTGCATGAAGACAGTACACACAAGGAAGAGCCTGTTGAGCTTCCAGTGTTGAGCTTCCCAAACCTATAGATGGACTCTTATCTCACAGAAACCTGAATCACGTGGGCATGCCAATAAACACAGGCTCTAAAAGAGTTTCTGAAACTGCATTCTCAGCATGGCAAATTAGACACTGGACCTACTCCTAACACCCACTCTCATGAGACCCTGGATCGACTCCTAACACCCACACACAAGTGACCCTGGACAGACTTCAAACACCCACACTCATAAGATGCTGGATCTACTCCTAATGCCCACATTCATGAGATCCTTGATCGACTCCTAACACCCACATTCATGAGACCCTGGATCAATTACTAACACCCACACTCATGATCCTGGATCTACTCCTAACAACCACACTCATGAGACCCTGGATCAACACTAATGAGATGCAGGACCTACTGCTAACACCCACACATGGGATGCTGGATCTACTCCTAACACCCACACTCATGATCCTGGATCTACTCCTAACAAGCACACTCATGGGACCCTGAATGTACTCCTAACACCCACACTAATGAGACCCTGCATCTACTCCTAACATCCACACTCATGAGACCCTGGATCTTCTCGTAAGGCTGAGTGTCATGAGATGCAGGATCTATTCCACACACCCACACTCATGAGACCCTGGATCTACTCCTATGACTCACAATCATGAGATGCTGGATCAAATCCTAACACCGACAATCATGAGATCCTGGATCTACTCCTAATACCCACACTCATGAGATGCTGGACCTACTCCTAAAACCCACCCTCATGAGACCCTGGATCTCCTAGCACCCAAACTCATGAGACCCTGGATCTACTCCTAACACCCACATTGATGAGACACAGGAGACACTCCTAACACCCACTCGCATGAGATTCTGGATCTACTCCTAATACACACACTCATGAGATGATTGATCTCCTAAAACAACCACACTCATGAGACCCTGGATCTACTTCTAACACTCACAATCTTGAGATTCTAGATCTACTCCTAACACCCACACTCATCTGACACTGGATCTACTCCCAACACCTACAGTCATGAGACCCTGGATCTACTCCTAAAACCAACACTATTGAGATGCTGGATCTACTGCTAACACCCACACTCATGAGATCCTTGATCTAATCATAACAACAACACTCCTGAGATCCTATATCTATGAAAACACCCACACTCATGAGATCCTGGATCTACTCCGAACACCCACACTCATGAGATGATGGATTTCCTAAAACACTCACACTCATGAGATCCTGGATCTACAACTAACATCCACACTCATCTGATGCTGGATCCACTCCAAACACCCACAGTCATGAGACCCTGGACCTACTCCTAACAGAAACAGTCATGACACCTTGGATATACTCCTAACGCCCACACACATGAGACCCTGGACCTACTCTTAAACCCAAACTCATGAGACCATGGATCCACTCCTAACACCCACACTCATGAGACACTGGAGCTACTTCTAACACCCACACTCATGAGACCCTGGACTTACTCCTAACACACACACTCATGGGACCCTGGATCAACTCCAAACACCCACACTCATGAGATGATGAATCTACTCCTAACACCCACACTCATGAGACCCTGGATATACTCCTGACACTCACACTCATGAGACTCTGGATCTACACCTAACACCAACACTCATGAGATCCTGGATTTACTCCTAACACCCCCACTCATGAGTACCTTGAGCTACTCCTAAAACCCACACCCATGAGACCCTTGAGCTACTCCTAACACCCACGCTCATGACACCTTGGATATACTCCTAACACCCACACTCATGAGACCCTGGACCTATTCCTAACACCCACACTCATGACACCTTGGATATACTCCTAACACCCATACTCATGAGACCATGGATCTACTCCTAACACCCACACTCATGAGTCCCTGGAAATACTCTTAAAAACTCACACTCATGAGACCCTGGACCTACTCCTAACAACCACACTCATGAGATGCTGGATCTACTCCTAAAACCCACACTCATTAGACCCTGGACCTACTCCTAACACACACACTCATGAGACGCTGGACCCACTCCTAACACCTACATTCATGAGATGCTGGATGAACTCCTAACACCGAAAATCATGAGATGCTGGGTCTATTCCTAACACCCACACTCATAAGAGCATGGATCTACTCCAAACACTCATACTCATGAGATCCTGGATCTATTCCTAACACCCACACTCATGAGTCCCTTGAGCTACTCCTAACACCCACACTCATGAGATGCTGGACCTACTCCTAACACCCACACTCATGGCACCTTGGATCTACTCCTAATACCCACACTCATGAGACCCAGGACCTACTCCTAAAACCCAAACTCATGAGTCCCTGGATTTACTCCTAACACTCACACTCATGAGTCCCTGGAAATACCCCTAAAAACTAATACTCACGAGACCCTGGACCTACTCCTAACACCCACAATCATGAGACCGTGGAACTATTCCTAACACACACACTCATGAGACCCTGGACCTACTCCTAAACCCACTCATGAGACCTTGGGTCTACTCCTAACACCCACACTCATGATATCCTGGATCTACTCCTAACACCCACACTCATGAGACCTTGGATATACTCCTAACACCAACACTCATGATATCCTGGATCTACTCCTAACTCCCACACTCATGAGACCCTTGACCTACTCCTAACACCCATACTATTGAGATGCTGTATCTATTCCTAACAACTACACTCATGAGATGATGGATCTATTCCTAACACCCACACTCATGAGAACATCCTTGATCTACTTATAATACCGACACTCCTGAGATCCTGGATCTATGAAAACACTCACACTCATAAGATCATGGATCTACAACTAAGAAACACATTCATCTGGTGCTGGATCTACTCCGAACACCCACAGTCATGACACCCTGGATCTACTCCTGAGCCCTACACTCATGAGACCCTGGATCTACTCCTAACACCCACACTCATGAGACCCTGGATGTACTCCTAACACACACACTCATGAGACCCTGGACCAACTCCTAACACCTACACTCATGAGACCATGAACCTACTTCTAAAACCCACACTCATGAGACCCTGGATCTACTCTGAACACACATACTCATGAGACCCTGGACCTACTCCTAACACACACACTCATGGGACACTGGATCCACTCCTAACAACCACAATCATGACACATTGGAACTCTTCCTAACAAACTCACTCATGAGGCCCTGGACCTACTCCTAAAACTCACACTCATGAGACCCTGGATCAATTCCTAACACCCACACTCATGGGAGGCTGGATCAACTCCTAACACCCACACTCATGATATCCTGGATCTACTCCTAACACCCACACTCATGAGACCCTGGATCTACTCCTAACACCCACACTATTGAGATGTTGTATCTATTCCTAACACCTACACTCATGAGATCCTTGATCTACTCATAACACTGACACTCCTGAGATACTGGATCTATGAAAACACCCATACTCATGGGATCCTGGATCTACTCCTAACACCCACACTCATGAGATGATGGATCTTCTAAAACACCCACACTCATGAGACCCTAGATCTACTCTTAAAACCCACACTCATGAGACCCTGGATCTACTCCGAACACACATACTCATGAGACCCTGGACCTACTCGTAACACACACACTCATGGGACCCTGGATCAACTCCAAACACCCACACTCATGAGATGCTGAATATACTCCTAACACCCACACTCATGAGGCCCTGGATCTACCTCTAACAACCACACTCATGAGATGCTGGATCAACTCCTAAGTCCCTCTCTCATGAGACACTGGATCTACTCCTAACACCCACACTCATGAGTCCCTGGAAATACTCCTAAAAACTCACACTCATGAGACCCTGGACTTACTCCTAATGCTCACAATCATGGGATGCTGGATCTACTCCTAACACCCAAACTTGTGAGATCCTGGATCTACTCCTAACACCCACACTCATGGGACTGTGGATCTACTCCTAACACCCACATTCATGAGATGATCAATCTACTCCTAACACCCACACTCATGAGACCATGGACCTACTCCTAAAACTCACACTCATGAGACCCTGGACCTACTCCTAACACCCACACTCATTATACCCTGGATCTACTCCTAACACCCACACTCTTGACACCCTGGATCTACTCATAACTCCAGCACTCATTAGATCCTGGATCTACTCCTAATGCTCACAATCATGGGATGCTGGATCTACTTTTAACACCCAAACTCGTGACATCCTGGATCTACTCCTAACACCCACACTAATGGGACCTGGGATCTACTCCTAACACCCACACTTGTGAGATGCTGTATCTACTCCTAATGCCCACACTCATGAGATCATCAATTTACTCCTAACACCCACATTCATAAGATCATGGATCTACTCAAACACACACACTCATGAGATCCTGTATCTACTGCTAAGACCCATACTTGTGAGACCCTGGTTCTACTCCCAACACCCACACTCATGAGACCCTGGATATACTCCAAACACCCACATTCATGAGAACCTGGATCTATTCCTAAAACCCACACTCATGACAACCTGGATCTACTCCTAATATCAAAACTCATGAAACCCTGGACCTATTCCTAACACTCACACTCATGAGCTGCTGGATCTGCTCCTAACAGCAACACTCATGATATCCTCGATCTACTCCTAACAACCACACTCATGCTTCCCTTGATCTACTCCTAACAACAACACTCATGAGACCCTGGACCTACTCCTAAAACCCACACTCATGAGATCCTCTGTCTACTACTAACACCTACACACCTGAGATCCTGGACCTACTCATAAAACCCACAATCGTGAGATTCTGGATCTACTCCTAACACCCACACTCATGAGATGCTGTATCTATTCCTAACACCCACACTCATGAGATGCTGTATCTACTAACACCCACACTCATGGGACCCTGGATGTACTAACACCCACACTCATGAGATGCTGGATCTACTCCTAATGCTCACACTTATGAAATCATCGATCTACTCCTAACACACACACTCATGAGATCCTGTATCTAGTTGAACACCCACACTCATGAAAACCTGGATCTACTCCTACCACCCACACTCACGTGATCCTGGATCTATTCCGAATACCCACACTCATGAGATACTGGATGTAATACTAACACCCACACATATGAGATGCTGGGCCTACTTCTTACACCTATATTCGTTAGACCCTGGATCTAATCCTAACACCCACACTCATGAGACTCTGGATCTACTCCTAACACCCACACTAATGAGACCCTAGATCTACTAACACACACACTCATGAGACCCTGGATCGACTCCTAACACACACACTCATGAGACCCTGGAATTACTCCTAACACCCATACTCATGAGATGCTGGATCAACTTATGACACCCACACTCATGAGACCCTGGATCTACTGCTATCACACACACTCATGGGATCCTGGACCTACTGCTAACACCCACATTCATGAGACCCTGGGTAAACTCATAACACCCACACTCATGAGACCCTGGATATACTCATAATATCAACACTAATGTGATCCTGGACCTGCTCCTAACACCCGCACTCATGAGATGCTGGATCTACTCCCAACAACCGCAGTTATGAGACCCTGGCTCTACTCCTAACACCCACACTCATGAGACCCTGCATTAATTCCTAACACACACACTCATGAGGCCGTGGATCTACTCGTAATTCCCACTCTCATGAGATGCTCAGTGTACTCCTCACACTTACACTCATGAGATCTTGGATCTACTCCTAATACCAACACTCATAAGATCCTGGATCTACTCCTAACACCCACACTCATGAATCCCTTGATCCACTCCTAACACCCACCCTCATGAGACCCTAGACCCACTCCTAACACCCACAATCATGAGACCCTGCATCTACTCCTAACACCCGCATTCATGAGACGCTGGATCCATGCTAACACCCACAGTCATGAGCCCCTGGATCTACTGCTCACACCCACACTCATGAGACCCTGGATCTACTCCTAACACTCACACTAATGAGACACTGGATCTACTACCACTGACACCCATGAGATCCTGGATCTCCTACTAACACCCACAATCATGAGACCCAAGATGTACTAATACACCGACACTCATGTGACCCTGGATCTACTAGTAACACACAAACTCATGAGACCCTGGACCTACTCCTAACACCCGTACTCATGAGACCCTGGAACTATTCCTAACACCCACACTGATGAGATCCTGGATCTACTCCTAACACCCCCACTCATGAGACCTTGGACGTATTCCTAACACCCACCCTCATGAGACCCTGTATCTACTCCTAACACACAAACTCATGAGACCCTAGATCTACCCCTAACACACACAGTCATGAGATCATGGACCTACTCCTAACAGCCACACGCATGAGTCCCTGGATCAATTCTTCACACCCACACTCATAAGATGCTGGATATACTCCTAAAAACCACACTCATGAGATGTTGGATCTACTCCTAATGCACACAGTCATGAGATCCTCGATCTACTAATAACACCAACACTCCTGATATCCTGGATCTACTCCTAACACCCACACTCATGGGACCCTTGGTATACTCCTGACACCACACTCATGAGATGTTGGATCTACTCCTAACACTCACACTCATGAGATCCTCAATGTACTCATAACACAGGCACTCCTAAGATCCTGGATCTATGAAAACAGCCATACTCATGAGATCCCGGATCTACTTCTAAAACCACACTCATGAGACCCTTGATCTACTCCTAACACCCACACTCATGGGACACTGGATCTACTCCTAACACCCACACTCAGGATAACCTGTATCTACTCCTAACATCGACACACATGTGACCCTGTTCCTATTTTTGACACCCACACTCATGAAATTCTAGATCTACTCCTAACACCCACACTCATGAGATGCTGAATCTATTCCTAATGCCCATACTGGACATCATCGATATACTCCTAAAACCCACACTCCTGTGAAGCTGGATCTACTCCTAACAACCACACACATGAGACCCTGGACCTATTCCTAACACTTACACTCCTGAAACCCTGGATCTACTCATAACACCCACACTCAGGAAACCCTGGACCTACTCCTAAAACTCACACTCATGAGACCCTGAACCTACTCCTAACACCCACATTCATGAGACACTGGAACCCCTCCTCACACCCTCACTCATTATACCCTGGATCTACTTCTAACAGCCACACTCATGAGGCCCTGGATCTACTCATAACACCAACACTCATGAGATCTTGGATCTACTCCTAATGTTCACAATCATGGGATGTAGGATCTACTCCTAACACCCAAACTCATGAGATCCTGGATGTACTCTTACACCCACACTCATGGGACCCGGAATCTATTCCTAACACCCACACTCATGACATGCTGGATCTACTCCTAACACCCACACTCATGAGATCCTGGATCTACTCCTAAGACCCATACTCATAAGACACTGATTCTACTCTTAACCCCCATATGCATGAGGTCCTTGATCTACTCATACCATCAACACTCCTGAAATCCGGGATCTATGAAAAAACCCACATTCATGAGATCCTGGATCTACTCCTAGCACCCACAGTCATGAGAACCTGCATCTGCTACTAACACCCACAGTCATGAGACCCTGGATCTACTCCTAACACCTACACTCATGAGAACCTGGTCCTACTTCTGGATCTACTCAACACCCACACTCATGGGACGCTGGATTTGCTCCTAACACCCACATTCATAAAAACCTGGATCTACTCCTAACACCAACACTCATGGAACCCTGGACCAACTCCTAACACCCACACTCATGAGATGCTGGATCTATTCCTAATGCACACACTCATGAGATCCTTGATATGCTCCTAAAACCCACACTCATGTAATGCTGGATCTACTCCTAATAACTACACTCATGAGACCCTGGAACAACTCCTAACACCCACACTCATGAGATACTGGATCTATTCCTAACACACACACTCATTAGATACTTGATATACTCCTAAAACCCACACTCATGCAATGCTGGATCTACTCCTAACACCCACACTCATGAGATCCTCAATCTATTCCTAACACACACACTTATGAGATCCTGTATCTACTTGAACACCTACACTCATGAGATCCTGGATCTACTCCTAACACCCACACTCATGAGATCCTGTATCTACTGGAACACCCACACTCATGAGATCCTGGATCTACTCCTAACACTGACACTCAGGAAAGCCTGGATCTATTCCTAACACACACTCATGAGTGGCTGGATCTGCTCCTAACACTCAGACTCATGAGACCCTGGAATGACCCCTAACACCCACACCCATAATACCCTGGATCAACTCATAACACACACACTCATGAGCCCCTGGAACTACTCTTAAGAACCACACTCATGATAGCCTGGATGTACTCCTAACACCCACACTCATGAGACCTGGATCTACTCCTAACACACACACCCATTAGACCCTGGACCTACTCCTAACACCCACACTCATGAGACTCTCAATCTAGTCTTAACGCCCACACTCATGTAACCCTGGATCCACTCCTAACACCCACACTCATGAGATGCTGGTTCTACTCTTAACGCCCACACTCATGAGGTCCTCAATCTACTTATCCTATCAACACTCCTGAAATCCTGGATCTATGAAAAAATCCCACACTCATGAGATCCTGGATCTACTCCTAGCACCCACAGTCATGAGAACCTGCATCTACTACTAACACCTACTGTTGCAGACAGCTTCAGGTTCACTGAGATGAACTTCCAGACCAGGCACAGCTATGGAGGAAGAGATATTATTTATTGAAGCTTACAGATCCAGGGGAAGTTCCATAAAGGCAGGAAAATCAGCTTGCTTTCGCAGGGCCAAACAGAGAGAGCAAAGCCAACCAGCCACCACAGCACACAGAGCAAAACTAACTACAGCCAAAAGGTCACACAGCAGACTTCAGGAACTCCTGCTAGACACATTTGCATATCTTTACAATGGACTCTCAAACCATCACCACACCTTAAGACCGGGCCCCCAGTGACCTTGCCTCTAGCAAGGTGATTGCAGATGCAAACTATAAGTAATAGACCACTGAATATATTGGGGGACATATATTCAAACTACCACATTCCGCCCCTGGCCCCCAATATATTTAGCTCCTGGCCCCCAATAGATTTATAACTATCACACATTGTAAATTGTACTCAGTCCAATTTCAAAGGTTCTCACAGTCTTGATCAACTTAAGATAGTCCTGTAAAATCAAACAAGTTAAATACTTTCAACATGTAAAGGCACAGAGTAAACATTTTTAACTGGTATAAGGCATAGCAAGGAGAAACTAAAACAATGCAAACTCAACCACCATCAGCCATCATCAAACTTCTGCAGTTCAAGTTCAATATAACCAGAGACTAACAGTCTCCAGGTTTCCCAATGCCACCCCTCCAGCTGGGCAGAGTCGCCAGGGAAAACTTTCATCCCATGCCAACACTGCACTCCATGGTAACCCTTTTGCACAGTCCTGGTATATCCAAAACATCTTCAGTCTCCATGCAACCCACGGTCCATCTTCCAAAGGCTCTTCCAGCCTTTCCTGAGGGTCTTCATGCCCTACCTCATGCCACATTTCAGCAGCAGCTCCTGGAACCGTGTGCAATTCATGACCACTCCATGCATTTTTCATGCTTCCAGAACTAATACCAGGTGTGCAGGACACAGCCATATTCTTAATCCAGGAACAAAATAAACCATAGCCTTGAAAAGCAGGTTCCTTCTCCAGTCAGCTCTTTCCAAGAATTTGCATTTTTAACAGTCTTTCCTCAGGCATCCTCTCCATTGTTTTAATGTAAATCAAGTCAGGCCACCTTCCTTCCACCTTCCTTAAGATTGCTAATGTGTTGACAATAGCAGCTCCAGTAACCTAAAACCAGTCTCAGTGCCTCTGCTTTTACCTTGCTTGAGGTTTTCCAACTTAAAATCTTAAAATCTCAGTCCGATATCTTTAGCCAAGCACATCAGTCCATTACAAATTTAAGTTTGATCAAACTTTCTGGGCCTGGATAGCAGAACGTAGCCATCCCTTATGCCAGTAGCCCAGTTCCAACAAAGCCCTCTGCAGACTTTCCTTCCCCTTAGAAACCTCATAAGCCAAGCCTTGAAGTTCAGTACTATCTGCACTTAGCATTCTAAAACTCTCATCAGAATAGTCCATAAAACTTGGCTTACCACTCCAGAAGGCATCTTCAGTTGCAAGCACCAAGTCCATGCCCATTCCTCCAAAACAAAGGTTCCAAAAGACGAATATCCACACGGTCAGGTTCATCTCACCCCACACTCCTCGGTACCACTTTACTGTAGCAGACAGCTTTGGGTTCGCTGACATGAACTTCCAGACCAGGCACAGCTATGGAGGAAGGGATATTATTTATTGAAGCTTACAGATCCAGGGGAAGTTCCATAAAGGCAGGAAAATCAGCTTGCTTTCGCAGGGCCAAACAGAGAGAGCAAAGCCAACCAGCCACCACAGCACACAGAGCAAAACTAACTACAGCCAAAAGGTCACACAGCAGACTTCAGGAACTCCTGCTAGACACATTTGCATATCTTTACAATGGACTCTCAAACCATCACCACACCTTAAGACCGGGCCCCCAGTGACCTTGCCTCTAGCAAGGTGATTGCAGATGCAAACTATAAGTAATAGACCACTGAATATATTGGGGGACATATATTCAAACTACCACACCTACAGTCATAAGACCCTGGATCTACTCCTACCACCTACACTCATGAGAACCTGGTCCTACTTCTGGGTCTCCTCCTAACACCCACATTCATGGGACACTGGATCTGCTCCTGACACCCACACTCATGAAAACCTGGATCTACTCCTAACACCAACACTCATGGAACCCTGGACCAACTCCTAACACCCACACTCGTGAGATGCTGGATCTATTCCTAACACGCACACTCATGAAATCCTTGATATGCTCCTAAAACCCACACTCATGTAATGCTGGATCTATTCCTAATAACCACACTGATGAGACCCTGGACCTACTCCTAAACACACACTCATGAGCCCCTGGATCTACTCCTAATACCCATACTCATGGAACTCTGTACTTACTCCTACCACCCACACTCATGAGACCCTGGACCTACTCCTAACACCCACACTCATGAGACCCTGGATCTACTCATAACACCAACACATGAGATCCTGGATCTACTCCTAATGCTCACAATCATGGGATGCTGGATCTACTCCTACCACCCACACTCATGAGACCCTGGACCTACTCCTAACACCCACATTCAAGAGACCCTGGAACTCCTCCTAACACCCACACTCATTATACCCTGGATCTACTCATAACACCCACACTCATGAGACCCTGGATCTACTCATAACACCAACACTCATGAGATCCTGGATCTACTCCTAATGCTCACAATCATGGGATGCTGGATCTACTCCTAACACCCCCACTCATGAGATCATCAATCTACTCCTACCACCCACACTCATGGGAACCAGGATCTACTCAAACACACACTCATGAGATCCTATATCTATTGATGATCCTGGATCTACTCCTAACACCCACACTCATGGGACACTGGATTTACTCCTAACATGCACACTCATGATATCCTGGATTTACTCCTAACACCCACACTCATGAGATGCTGTATCTACTCCTCTACACCTACACTCTGGGACACTGGATCTACTCATAACACCCACACTGATGATCCTGGATCTACTCCTAACACCCACACTCATGGGACCCTGGATGTACTCCTAAAACCCACAGTCATGAGATACTGGATCTACTCCTAACACCCACACTCATAAGATCCTCAAGCTACTCATAAAACCGACATTTCTGAAATCCTGGATCTATGAAAAAACCCACACTCATGAGATCCTGGATCTACTCCTAACACACCCACTCATGAGATCATGGACCTACATCTAACAGCCACACTCAAGAGACCCTGGATCAATTCCTAACACCAACACTCATGGGACGCTGGATCTACTCCTAACACACACACTCATGATACCCTGTATCTACTCATAACACCCACACACATGGGACCCTGGATATATTCTTAACACCCACACTCATGAGATGCTGGTTACACACTTAACACCCACACTCATGAGATCCACAATCTACTCATAAAACCGACACTCCTGAAATCCTGGATCTATGAAAAAACCCACACTCATGAGATCCTGTATCTATGCCTAACACCCACAGTCATGAGACCCTGCATCTACTCCTAACACCACAGGCATGAGATCATGAATCTACTCCAACACCTACATTCATGAGAACCTGGTCCTAATGCTAACACCCACATACATGGACCTACTCCTACCACTCACACTTATGAGACCCTGGGTAAACTCCTAAAACCCAAACTCATGGGATCCTGGACCGATTCCTAACACACACACTCATGAGATTCTGGATCTACTCCTAATGCCCACACTTATGAGACCCTAGACCTACTCCTAACACAAACATTCATGAGACCCTGGACCAACTCCTAACACCCACACTCATGAGATGCTGGATCTACTGTAACACCTACACTCATGAGATGTTGGATCTACTCCTAACATTGACATTCATGAGATTGTGGATCTACTCCTAACACCCACACTCATGAGATCCTGGATCTACTCCTAATACCCACACACATGGGATACTGGTTCTACTCCTAACACCCACACTCATGAGATCCTGGATCTACTCCTAACACCCACAGTCATGAGACCTTGGATCTACTCATAACACCAACACTCATGACATCTTGGATCTACTCCTAACAATCAAACTCATGGGATGCTGGTTCTACTCCTAACACCCACTCTTATGAAAACCTAGATCTACTCCTAACACCCACACTCATGGGACCCTGGATGAACTCCTAACACCCACACTCATGATGTGTTGGATCTATTCCTAATGCCAACACTCATGAGGTCCTCGATATATGCCTAAAACCCACACTCATGTGATACTGGATTTACTCCTAACAACCAAACTCATGAGACACTGAACATACTCCTGGCACTCACTCTTGAGACCCTGGATCTACTCCTAACACCCACACTCATGAGACCCTGGATCTACTCCTAAAACACACATTCATGAGCCCCAGGATCTACACTTAACACCCATACTCATGAGACCCTGGACCTACTCCTACCACCCACATTCATGACCCCCTGGACCTACTCCTAACACCCACATGCATGAGACCCTAGAACTCCTCCTAACACCCGCACTCATCATACCCTGGATCTACTCCTAACACCCACATTCATAAGACCCTAAATCTACCCATAACACCAACACTCATGAGATCCTGGATATACTCCTAATTTTCACAATCATGGGATGCTGGTTCTACTCCTAACACCCAAACTCATGAAATCCTGGATCTACTCCTAACACACACACTCATGGCACCCGGGCTCTACTTCTAACACCCACACTCAGGAGATGCTGGATCTACTCCTAACATCCACACTCTTGAGATCATCAATCTACTCCTAACACCCACACTCATGAGATCCAGGATCTACTGGAACACAGACACTCATGAGATCCTGGATCTACTCCTAAGACCCATACTCTTGAGATGCTGGATCTACTCCCAATACCCACACTCATGAGACCCTGGATCTACTCCAAACACCCACACTCATGAGACCCTGGATCTATTCCTAACATCCACACTCATGACACACTGGATCTACTCCTAACTCCCATACTCATGAGACGCTGTATCTATTCCTAACACTCACACTCCTGAGCAGCTGGATCTGCCCCTAACACTGACACTCATGAGATCCTCGATCTATTCCTAACAACCACACTCATGCATCCCTTGATATACTCCTAAAATCAACACTCATGAGACCCTGTACCAACACTTAACACCCCCATTCATGAGATGCTGGATCTACTCATAACACCAACACTCACGAGTTCTTGAATCTAATCCTAACACCCACACTCATGAGATGCTGGATCTATTCCTAATTCCCACATTCATGAGATCCTCGATATACTCCTAAAACCCACACTCATATGATGCTGCATCTACTCCTAAAAACCACACTCATGAGACCCTGGACCTACTCCTGACACTCACACTCATGAGACCATGGATCTACTAAAATACCAACACTCATGAGACCCTGGACCTACTCCTAAAACTGACACTCATGAGGCCTTGTATCTACTCCTAACACCCACACTCATATGACCCTGGATCTACTCCTTAAACACACACTTATGAGCACCTGGATCTACTCCTAACACACATACTCGTGAAACACTGGACCTACTCCTAAGATGCACACTTGTGAGCCCCTGGACCTACTGCTAACACACACATTCATGAGACCCTGGAATTCCTCCTAACACTCACCCTTATTATACCCTGGATCTACTCATAACACCCACACTCGTGAGACCCTGGATCTACTCCTAACACCAACACTCATGAGATCCTGGATATACTCCTAATACCCACACTCATGGGACCAGGAATCTACTTCTAACACTCACATTCATGAGATGGTGGATCTACTCCTAAGGCCCACACTCATGAGATCATCAATCTACTCCTAACATCCACACTCATGAGATCCTGGATTTACTCAAACACAAACACTCATGAGATGCTGGATCTACCCCCAACACCCACAGTCATGGACCCTGGATCTACTCCAAACACCCACACTCATGAGACCCTGGATCTATTCCTAACACCCCCACTCATGACACACTGGATCTACGCCTAACTCCCACACACATGAGAGCTGGATCTACTCCTAAAACCCACACTCATGAGTCCCTGGATCTATTCCTAACACTCACTCTCCTGAGCAGCTGGATCTGCTCCTAACACTGACACTCATGAGATCCTCGATCTACTCCTAACAACCACACTCATGCATCCCTTGATCTACTCCTAAAACCAACACTCATGAGTCCCTGGACCAACATCTAACACCCACATTCATGAGATGCTGGATCTACTCCTAACACCCAAAGTCATGAGATGCTGGATCTACTCCTAACACCAATACTCATGAGTTCTTGGATCTCCTCCTAACACCCACACTCATGGGACCCTAGACCAACTCCTAACACCCATATTCTTGAGATGTTGGATCTATTCCTAATGCCCACATTCATGAGATCCTCAATATACTCCTAAAACCCACACTCATGTGATGTTGGGTCTACTCCTAATAACCACACTCATGAGACCTTGGATCTACTCCTAACACCCACACTCATGTGACCCTGGATCTACTCCTTAAAAACACACTTATGAGACCCTGGAACTACTCGTAACACACATACTCGTGAAACCCTGAATCTACTCCTAACATGCACACTCATGAGCCCCTGGACCTACTCCTAACGCACACATTCATGAGACCCTGGAATTCCTCCTAACACCCACCCTCATTATACCCTGGATCTACTCATAACACCCACAGTCATGAGACCCTGGATATTCTCATAACACCAACACTCATGAGATCCTGGATCTACTCCTAATGCTCACAATCATGGGTTTCTGGTTCTACTCCTAACACCCAAACTCATGAGATCCTGGATCTACTGCTAATACCCATACTCATGAGATGCTGGATCTACTCCCAACAACCACAGTCATGAGACCCTGGTTCTACTCAAAAACCCACACTCATGAGACCCTGGATCTATTCCTAACACACACACTCATGACACCCTGGATCTACTCCTTACTCCCACTCTTATGTGATGCTGAATCTATTCCTAACACTCACATTCATGAGTAGCTGCATCAGCTCCTAACACCAACACTCATGAGATCCTCGATCTACTCTTAACAACCACACTCATGCATCCCTTGATCTACTCAAAACACCAACACTCATGAGACCTTGACGTACTACTAACAGCCACATTCATGAGATGTTGGATCTGCTCCTAACACCCATAGTCATGAGACCCTGGATCTACTCCTAACACCCACACTCATGAGACCCTGGACTTATTCCTAAAACTCACACTCATGAGATCATGGATCTACTCTTAACACCCAAACTGATGAGATGCTTTATCTACTCCTAACATCCACACTCAAGAGACCCTGGATCTATTCCTAACACTTACACTCATGAGCAGCTGGATCTGCTCCTAAACATCACTAATGAGATCCACAATCTACTCCTAACAACGACTCATGCATTCCTTGATCTACTTCTAACACCCACATTCATGAGACCCTAGAACTCCTAACACCAACACTCATTATACGCTGGATCTACTCCTGACACCCACACTCATGGAAACCTGGATCTACTCCTAACACCCACATTCATGGGACCCTGGTCCAACTCCTAACACACATACTCATGAGATGCTGCATCTATTCCTAACACCCACACTCATGAGATCCTTGATATAGTCCTAAAATCCACACTCGTGATTCTGGATCTACTCCTAACACCAACACTGATGATCCTGATTCTACTCCTAACATCGACATTCATGGGACTCTGTATGTACTCCTAACACCCACACTCATGAGATACTGGATCTACTCCTAATGCCCACACTCATGAGATCCTGAATCTACTTGAACACCCACACTCATGAGATACTGGATGTGCTCATAACACCCACACACATGAGACACTGGGCCTATTTCTTACGCCCATATTCGTTAGACCCTGGATCTGCTCCTAATAATCACACTCATAAGACTCTGGATCTACTACTTACTCCCACATTCATGAGATGCTGGATCTACTCCTAAAACCCACAGCCATGAGACCCTGGATGTATTCTAATACTCACACTCATGAGCGGCTGGATCTCCTACTAACACTGCCACTCATGAGATCCTCGATCTACTCGTAACAACCACACTCATGCATCCCTTGATTTACACCTAACACCAACACTCATTAGAACCTGGACCTACTCCTAACACCCACATTCATGAGATCCTAGAACTCCTCCTAACAACCACACTCATTATATGCTGGATCTACTCCTAACACCCACACTCATGAGACCCTGGATCTACTCATAACACCAACACTCATGAGATCCTGGATCTACTCCTAATGCTCACAATCATGGGATGCTGGATCAACTCCTAACACCCAAACTTGTGAGATCCTAGATCTCCTAACACCCACACTCATGGGACCCAGGATCTACTCTTAACACCCACACTCATGACATGCTGGATCTACTCCTATAGCCCACAATCATGAGATCATCAAGCTACTCCTAACACCCACAATCATGAGATCCTGGATCTACTCGAACACACACACTAGTGAGATCCTGGATCTACTCCTATGACCCATATTCATGAGAGGATGGATCTACCCCCAATACCCACAGTCATGAGACCCTGGATCTACTCCAAACACCCATCCTCATGAGACCCTGGATCTATTCCTAACACCCACACACAGGAGACCCGGGAACTACTCCTAACACACACTCATGAGACCCTGGACCAACTCTTAACACCCACACTCATGAGACCCTGGAATTACTCCTAGCATCCACACTCATAAGACCCTGGGTCAACTCATAACACTCACACTCATGAGCCCTGGGAACTACTGTTAACACACACACTCATGATACCCTGGTTCTATTCCTAATACTCACACTCATGAGCGGCTGGATCTGCTCCTAACACCAACACTCATGAGATCCTCAATCTACTCCTAACAACCACACTTATGCCACACCTGATCTACTCCTAACACCAACATTCATGAGACCCTCGACCTACTCCTAACACCCATACTCATGAGATGCTGTATCTACTCTTAACACCCACACTCATGAGATGCTGGATCTACTCATAACACAAACACTCATGATATCCTGGACCTCATGAGTGTGGGTGATAGGAGTAGATCCAGTGTCTCATGAGTGTAGGTGTTAGGAGTAGAACCAGGGCCTCATGACTGTGGTTGTTGGGAGTAGATCCAGCATCTTATGAATGTGGGTGTTAGGAGCAGGTCCAGGATCACATTAGTTTTCATGTTATGAGTATATACAGGGTCTCATTAGTGTGGGTTTTACGAGTTGATCAAGGTTCTTATGAATGTAGGAGTTAGGAGTAGATCCAGGGTCTCATGAGTGTGGGTGTGAGGAGTACATCCAGCATCTCATGAGAATTGGAGTTACTAGTAGATCCAGGGTCTCATGAGTTTGGGTCTTAGATGTAGGTCCAGGGTCACATGCGTGTGGGTGTTAGGAGTATATCCAGGTTCTCCTGAGTGTGGGTGTTAGGAGTAGATCCAGCGTCACAGTTTGCTTGTAGAATCTTTAGGGTCTGTTATGCATATAATCATATCGTCTGCAAATAATAATAATTTGATCTCTTCCCTTCTGATTTGTACCTGTTTTATGAGTGTCTCTTGCCTTATTGCTATGGCTAAGACTTTCAGTACTATATTGAATAGTAGTGGGGAAAGTGGACACCCTTGTCTTGTTCCTGTATTTAGAGGAAAAACTTCAAATTTTTCCCCACTTAGTATTATGTTGGCTGTAGGTTTGTCATAAATAGCTTTTATTATGTTGAGATATGTTCCTTCTATTCCAAGTTTCTGTAATAAATTCACCATGAAGGGGTGTTGGATTTTGTCAGATGCCTTTTGGGCATCTATTGAGATGACCATGTGATTTTTGTCCTTCAGACCATTTATATGATGTATTACATTTATGGATTTGAGTATGTTGAACCATCCCTGCATCTCTGGGATAAAGCCTGCTTGGTCAGGGTGAATAATCTTTCTGATATATTGAGAATTTTTGCATCTATGTTCATGAGAGAGATTTGTCTGTTGTTTTCTTTTTTTGATCTGTCTTTGTCTGGTTTGGGTATCAGGGTGATGCTGGCTTCATAGAAGGATTTCGGTAGAATTCCTTCCTTTTCTATTTTATGGAAAAGTTTGAGAAGCATAGGTGTTAGCTCTTCCAGGAATGTCTGGTAAAATTCAGCAGTCAACCCCTCTGGGCCTGGGCTTTTTTTAGTTGGGAGACTTTTCATAAGGATCTCTGTAGTTGTTATAGGTCTATTTAAATGGTTTATCTCATCCTGATTTAATTTTGATAGGTCATATGAATCAAGGAAATCATCCATTTCTTTCAGGTTTTCAAACTTAGAGACATATATATTCTTAAAGTATGTCCTTATGATTTTCTGAATTTCTTTGGTATCTGTTGTGATGTTGCCTTTTTTATCTCTAATTTTATCAATTTTTGTTTCTTCTCTCTTTCTTTTGGTCAGATTTGCTAAGGGTTTGTCAATCTTGTTTATCCTTTCAAAAAACCTACTCTTTGTTTCATTGGTTTTTTTGATTTTATTTATTTTTTTTTGGTTTCCATTTCATTAATTTCTGCCCTAACCTTTATTATTTCTTGCCATATACTGATTTTCTGTTTGCCTTGTTCTTGTCTTTCCAAGGCCTTAATGTGAAGCATTAAATTGTTAATTGTGAACTCTCTAATTTCTTAATATAGGCACTTAGAGCTATAAATTTCTCTCGTAGGACTGCCTTCATTGTGTCACAAAGGTTTTGGAATGTTGTATTCTCATCATCATTTGACTCTATGAATTTCTTGATTTCCTTTTTAATTTCATCAATGACCCATACATCATTCAATAATGTACTTTTAAGTCTCCCTGAATTTCTGTATGCTCTGTAGTTTTTTTTTGTTGTTGTTGTTTTGTTTTTGTTGTTGCTTATTTGCAGTTTAATCCCACTGTGGTCAGATAGCATACAAGGGATTAATTCAATTTTCCTGTATTTGTTAATATTTGATTTGTGTCCTATTATATGGTCTATTTTAGAGAATGTCCCATGTGCTGCTGAGAAGAATGTATATTCTGCAGAATTTGGATGGAATGTTCTGTATATATCTGTTAGGTCCATTTGTTCCATGATAACATTTAATGCCGATGTCACTCTGTTTAGTTTTTGTTGGGTAGACATGTCAAGTGATGAGAGAGGGGTATTGAAGTCACCCACACTATTGTGTTAGGAGTTATCTCTGACCTTAAGTCTAATAGTGTTTGTTTGATGAAATTGGGAGCTCCAGTGCTGGGAGCATATATGTTTAGGATTGTGAGGTCCTCCTGTTGGAGTGTTCCTTTAATCAGTATAAAGTGACCTTCTTTATCTTTCCTCACTAATGTTGGTTTGAAGTCTATCCTGTCAGAAATTTGGATAGCAACCCCTGCTTGTTTCCTAGGTCCATTTGCTTGAAATACCTTTTTCCAACCTTTCACCCTAAGAATGTTTGTATCTTTTAATGAGAGGTGAGTTTCCTGGATGCAACAGATGGTATGATCCTGCTTTTTAATCCAGTCTGCAAGTCTATGTCTTTTGGTTTGGGCATTGAGAGCATTGATATTAAGAGTTACTATTGAAAGATATGTATTTGATCTCTCCATCTTTCTTGTTTTGTAGTTCCTCCTGGTTTTCACTTTACTCACTTGTTTTAACTGTTATTTGAGTATGGTTTATCTTTTCCTATTTCTGTTTTGTGTGTTTTGCTTTCTCTTCAGCGTGAATGATTCCTGCAAGTATTTTCTGTGGAGCTGGTTTAGTTGCCATAAATTGCTTTAGCCTGTCTTTATTGTGGAATGTCCTTATTTCTTCATCAATTTGGATAGATAGCTTTGCAGGATAAAGTAATCTTGGTTGACAGTTTTTATCTCTCAGAACTTGGAATACATCACTCCAGGTCCTTCTTGCTTTTAAAGTTTGTGTTGAGTAATCTGTGATCCTGATGGGTTTCCCTTTGAAGGTCACTTGCTTTTTATCTAACTGCTTTCAATATATTTTCTTTGGTTTGCATGCTTAGTAGCTTACTTATAACATGGCAAGAAGAGGATATTTCTAAGTTTTGTCTGTTTGGTGTTCTAAATGCTTCTTGTATCTGCATTGGCATTTCTTTACCAATTCGGGGAAAATTTTCTTCTCCGATTTGTGGAAAACACCTACTAAGCCTCTGGATTGAAATTCTTCCCCCTCTGCTATACCTTGAATTCTTATGTTTGATCTTTTCATAGTGTGCCAGATGTCTTGGAGTTCCCATTCATACCTTTCTATTAGCTTGTCTTTCTCTTTGTTGGACTGTGACTTGGTCTGCCATCTGGTCTTCTAGTTTAGATATTCTGTCCTCTCCTTCATCCATTCTACTGGTGAGACTTTCCACAGAGTTTTTTATTTCACTGACTATGTTCTTCAGAGCTAGGATTTTAGCCTGGTTTTTCTTCAGTATTTCTATTTCTTTATTCATGTCCTGTAATGACCTTTTTATTTTGTTGATCTGTTTTTCTGTTATCTCTTTCAAGAGTTTGTTTTTTTCTTTAATTCCTTTGTTTTTTTCTCAGATTCCTTTAATTTCTTCTTTTATTTCTTCTTTCATTTCTTTGAGTACAGATATCATCATTCTTTTGAAATCTTTGTCAGGAATTTCATCTAAAACATTCTCATTGGTGAACAATTCTGATGGATTTGTAATTTTTGGTGGGATTACTTTGTCTTGATTCTTTCTGTTTCTTGTATTATAATGTAGCGACTTTTGCATCCTGGATTGATTTGATGCTTAGGTTTTCTATTTATCTGCAGTGTTCTTAGGTGTGGTGATCCGCCTTTATATACTTTCAGGATATGAGTTTAAGGTGACAAATGTAGCACTTGTACCCAAGTCCAACCACAGAAGTAATCCTAGCTGTTGAATTTGCTTGGTAAGCAAGTATTGTAGTGGACTGGTGGAACAATTTAGTAGCAAGTTCTAAACTTCAACTGAGCAAAATACACATCCAATTAACATGAGCACAGAGTATACAAGTATGGGGATAGAAACACAAGTATGGGAATTGAAACAAACTGTCTTATAGGGTCAAAATATCTAAGGGTGTGTGTTGCTCCACACCCTTAATCCCGTCACCCAGGAATCAAACCCTGCCCCCAATTGTGACAGAAGCAAAAGATAAAGGCCCTTTAAATCTAAAACTATTACAGGCAACAATATTCAACACCTCATATTCAGCTCACTTGAAAATGGTAAAGCCAACCACAAATATGTAACCCATAACCTGCCCTGACCTGGAAAGAGAGGTTAGCACTTCCAATGCAGGCCTTTGTTTCCTTTTGCTGTGGCTTCCAAACTCACCAATGCTGAGTGCCCTCCTTGTTCCCTGAGCTGTGGAGCTTGGCTTGGCTGTTCTGGGTCTCGTGTTGGTGATGTGGTACAGAGCTGCTGCTAGTTACTCAATTCTGCCAATTCGGTGGTGTTCTGATTATTGGGGGATGGGAGAGTTCAGGAAGCCTGTGGTAGCTCACACTGTTCCCCTGTATCTCTTTCAGTAGCTCAGCAGACTTTTCTTCAATTTCTGGGCTCTGTGAGTAGACTGATAAGGTTGGAAAATCCCCCTTTTTTGAAAGGGGCAGCAGCAGCTTCAGCGGATGCTCAGCTGTTCTGGGCAGAAACTTGGAGCTGTGGGTTTGAGTGTCAGTTTGGAGCCACTGTGGAGCGGGGTGCCATGGGTCGGGCCACAATCTCTGCAGTGGGTTACTGGCCATCTCCTCTGGATCTACTTCTAACACCCACACTCATCATAACCTGGAACTCCTCTAACACCCACACTTATTGTATACTGGATAAACTCCTAACACCCATACTCATGACACCCTGAATCTACTCCTAACACTGCACTCATGAGACCTGGATCTACTCCTAACACACACACTCATTATATTATGGACCTACTCCTAACACCCCCACTCATGAGACCCTGGATCTGCTCCTAACACACAAACTCATGAGACCCTGGACCTACTCCTAACACCCGCACTCATGAGACCCTGGAAATATTACTAACACCCACACTGATGAGACCTTGGATTTACTCCTAACACCCACCCTCATGAGACCCTGTATCTACTCCTAACACCCAAACTCATGAAACCATGGATCTACACCTAACACACACACTCATGATATCCTGGCCCTACTGCTAACACCCACACTCATGAGACCCTGGATCAACTCCTAACACCCGCACTCATGAGACCCTGGAATTACTCCTAACACCCACATTCATAAGACCCTGGATGAACTCATAACACCCACACTCATGAGGCCCTGGAACTACTATTAACACCCATACTCATGATACCTTAAATCTACTCCTAACACCCACACTCATGAGACCCTGGATCTACTCCTAACACACACTCATGAGATCCTAGACCTAGTGCTAACACCCACATATATGAGACCCTGGATCAACTCGTAACACCCACACTCATAGCATCAACAATAATGTGATCCTGGGCATACTCCTAAAAACCATACTCATGAGATGCTGGATCTACTCCCAATAACCACAGTCTTGAGACCCTGAATCTACTCTTAACACATACACTCATGAGACCCTGGATCTACTCCTAACACCCACACTCATGTGGCCCTGGATCTACTTGTAACTCCCACTCTCATGAGATGTTGGATGTACTCATGACACCTGCTGGGGTTTTTTCCCTCCACCACCGGCAGGTAGAGCAGAAGAGAGAGAGAACCAGGCCAGCCGCTTCTCTCGAGGCTGAGCAAGAAGGTGGGTGTCGGCGACTCAAACCCCTCCCCCCTAAAACACCAGGGAGAAAAACCACATTGAGTCACGGAGACCGTCTAAGGCTGAAATCTCTCCGTTTATTGTCACGGGAGGTATTTATATATTTTGAGGAAGGGGGCGGGAAGAGGGGATGAGAGAAAGGTATAAGGGCCAATAGTATTTCATCACGTCAGCAGCAGCTGGGTGGAGACAGTTTCAGCTTAGGTGCTGAGTCACTTCAAGGGCAGGTCACAAAACTACTCAGGCTCTGGAAGCTCGACTAGGCCTCACCGGGAGTAGGCCAAGACTGGTTGGGCTAACCACTAGGCTTCACACCGGGCAGGGCCCAACATCTCCCCCTTTTGTTTTTGTAAGAACGGTGGATGGCTATGGCCTCTGTCCTAGGTTGTACCCCTCTGGGAATCTTACCCGTCACTGAGCACCATGCCTCTAGCCCGTTGACCACTCCACGCCCTGTCTTAGGTTGTCTCAGCCTGTCTGAGATCTTACCCGTCATTGGTTCGATGGAGGGCGGGGGAGGGATGTTAGGTGGGTAGCGAATAAGCAGAAAAGCCTTTGCCTTTGAGTTGCGAACCTGTGGTGCCTTGACCTGATGAAGTTTAATTGTGACCTGATGAAGTTTAATTGCCTCAAGCTGTTGGTAAATGAATTGTGTAATCTTATTAATTACACAGGGCCTGAGAGTGAGGATAAGAAGAACGAGGGGTTTAGGGGGAGGGAGAAGGTAGGGTAAAGAGCAAGAAGAAGAAGGGGTTCAAGGGGAGGGAGAAGGTGGGATAAAAAGCCATGTACGCTCGTCTACAGCAGGTTGTCTTAGAAGTCCCGACTCCTGTAAATCTTTCTGGAGCTTTTCTGGCTTTATTCGGGTCTAGTAGCATCCACACCTTCAGTTGTTCCTGGGGAAGAAAGAGAGGCATAGTTCTCAGGGGTGGGACAATCCCTGGAGAATTGATTATTATCATCCCCTTGTTGGGGTAAATATTTTAAGTCTCTTGCCGGTACCCAAATAGGTCTTTTTTCCTCTTGAGGAAAGACACATCCAAATCCTCTCCCTGCTGTGAGGAGGGGGTCTGGTCCCTTCCAGGCCCCAGTTAATGGGTCCCTCCATTTGACCCAGATGGAGCTGTAGGTGACAGCTGAGGTCCAATGTTTTGGAAAAGGGGACAAGTGTCTATCTTCTTTAGAAAAATTTAAAATATTTAGGGTTAATAATGCCTTTTTTAGTTGGTCATGTGGGGGTAGGGATTCCCCCTTTTGTTTTTGTAATTGAGACTTGAGAGTTTGATGATATCTTTCCACGACGGCCTGGCCCCGCGGGTTATATGGGATGCCTGTGGAAAGTGAGATTTCCAGGTTTGGAAGAAATCTATAAAAGTCCTGCTTACAAAGCAGGGACCATTATTGGTTTTGATTTGATCTGGTAATCCAAGGGTGGCAAAGCATTGAAGCATATGGCTAATAGCATGTTTAGTTTTTTCCCCAGCATGTGCTGATGCCCAGCAAGCATGGGAGAAAGTATCAACTGAGAGAAAAATATATTTAAGTTTTCCAAATGGAGAATAGTGAGTAACGTCAATCTGCCAAAGGTGATTAGGGCTTAGTCCTAGAGGATTGGCTCCTGTAGTTTGAAGAGGAGGTACCTGGAGGAAAGGCTGACAGGATTTGCAAGTTCGGGCAATTTTTTTAAGGTCCTTGACTGGCACATGGGGATATTTATGTTTAAGGCCCCTAGAATTTATATGAGTTAATAAGTGGAAGTGTGTAGCTTCTGAGACTGTATTACATTGAGGCTGAGAGGCCAGTTTGTCAGCCAAATTGTTTCCTTTAGAGAGGAATGCCTCCAGTTGTTTTTTTTTTTTTTAAATAAATACTTTGGGCCCCGCGGGACACTCAGTTAAGAGCACAGAGGGCCGCCCAGAGGCAAAAGGGGCGGGGACGGCAGCGGCTTGCCTCATGGCCTCATGGCAGACTGCCCGCCCATTCCTAAGATATTTTTAAAGCAAGTTAGGAGCCCGCCCACCTGCCTCCTTGTTGTTTGGTTGGCCTTTTTTTTGACAAAAGTGACCAAAAGTGAAACCTGGAGGTGCGGGTGAGGCACAGCCAGTGAGGCTCGGGGCAGTGCTCGGGCCCGGGCTGGAGCTGCCGCTTAGGACCGTCCCTCCCCTCAGGGATGTCGGCAGAGCCTGGTGGACCAGTGACTTGTGTTCCATGCCCGTGAGGAAAGTTAATCTTGATTTGGGATGTTTGGGGAACTCGAGTTTGTATTTGATCACAGTTTACATCCACAGAAAGCTACATGGAGTTGTTGTATGAGGAAAGAAGTTTACCTGGAGAATGTTAGTGTGGAAGAATTTTGACACGCCCGTATTTTTTATCAGGGGTTTGAGCACATTTGTCTTAGGCAGTAGTTAGGGGCTGAAAAGACAGAGGGGCCGGTGGCGGCTTGGGTGGTGGCCTTGGGAGGAATGAGATTTTAAAAGTTAGTTTTAGCCTTTTTTTTACAGTTTTTAAGGGCAAAAATGAACTTTTCCCTGGAAAACCCTTCAAGGTTGACAATTAAGGCAAGGAGGACTGAATTAATCCATGGGGCTAAAACAAAAGTTTTGTTCCAAGCGCCATGGAGGTTTTTTTGTTTAATAGTAATATATATGAGTACAACATAAGCATAAAGTCCCAAAAAATAGGTAAGCATGTTGTAGAATTGAGTATAGATTTAGATTTATGATGGCCAGTGAGCCTGTGTCCTTATGGGACGGCTTGATGAAATTAAACACAGTGTAGCTGGGAGCAGATCTCCCCATTAGGTTTGTTTTGTCTTTTGGGACCGAGTTTTTATTTAAATGAGGAGGCAAAATGTTTAAAGTCTCCTCTAGGTCTGTCCACGTGGTGTGTCCGCCATGAACGTACCCGTTTAGAAATGGTGGCAAACCGGAAATGAAAGAAAAGAGAAAGGAAGTTGAAGTAAGCACAGATTATAGAAGTAAAGGTTAGAATATTAAATATGAAGATTACCTCATAACTTATGAGGATACACCCGTCAGCACTACGATTAGCCCGTCAGCTTAATTTTGAATTTTTTCTTCATCACGTCGGCAGTCCGTAGTCAGTTTTGAATCCTCACACGTCCTCACACGGGGCAGCTGTTGTTGCGCCCCATGTTTGGGCGCCAGTTGCCGGGGTTTTTTCCCTCCACCATCGGCAGGTAGAGCAGAAGAGAGAGAGAACCGAGCCAGCCGCTTCTCTCAAGGCTGAGCAAGAAGGCGGGTGTCAGCGACTCAAACCCCTTCCCCCCAAAACACCGGGGAGGAAAACCACGTTGAGTCGTGGAGACCATCTAAGGTGGAAATCTCTCCATTTATTGTCACGGGAGGTATTTATATATTTTGAGGAAGGGGGCGGGAAGAGGGGATGAGAGAAAGGTATAAGGGCCAATAGTATTTCATCACGTCAGCAGCAGCTGGGTGGAGGCAGTTTCAGCTTAGGTGCTGAGTCACTTCAAGGGCAGGTCACAAAACTCTACTCAGGCTCTGGAAGCTCGACTAGGCCTCACCGGGAGTAGGCCAAGACTGGCTGGGCTAACCACTAGGCTTCACACCAGGCAGGGCCCAACAGACACCCACAATCATGAGGCCCTGGATCTACTCCTAACACATTCATGAGACCCTGGATCTACTCCTAACACTGACACTCATGAGATCCTGGATCTACTCCAAACACCCACAACCATGCCTAACACCCACACTCATGAGACCCTGGACATAATCCTAACACCCACAATCATGAGACCCTGGATCTACTCCTAACACACAAACTCATGAGACCCTAGATCTACTCGTAACACACAAACTCATGAGACACAGGACCTACTCCTAACACCCGCACTCATGAGTCCCTGGATCAATTCCTAACACCCACACTCATAAGATGCTGGATATACTCCTAACACCAACACTCAGGGACCCTGGTTCTACTCCTAACACCCACACTCAGGTGATGCTGGATCTACTTCTAATGCCGACATGCAAGAGATCATCAATCTGCTCCTAACACCACACTCATGTGATCCTGGATCTACTTCTAATACTCATATTCATGAGATCCTGGATCTACTCCCCCCAACACCCACAGTCATGACACACTGGATATACTCCAAACACACACACACTCATGACACTGTGGATTTACTCCTTACTCCCACTCTCATGTGATGCTTGATCTATTCCTAATACTCACACTCATGAGTGGCTGGATCTGCTCCTAACACTGACACTCATGAGATCCTCGATCTACTCCTAACAACCACACTCATGCATCCCTTGATCTATTCCTAACACCAACACTCATCATACCCTGGACCTACTCCTTACACCCACACTCATGAGATGCTGGATCTACTCCGAACACCAACACTCATGAGACTCTGGACGAACTCCTAATATCCACACTCATGAGATGCTGGATCTACTCATAACACCAACAGTAATGAGATCCTGGACCTACTACTAACACCCACGCTCATAGGATGCAGGATCAACTCCTAACACCCACACACATGAGACCATGGACCTACTCCTAACACCCACACTCATGACACCCTTGATCTACTCTTAACACCCACACTTATGAGACCTTGGATCTACTCATAACACCCATACTCATGAGAACCTGGATCAAGTCCCAGCTTCATGATCATGAGAGAATAAATCTATTCCTAACCCACACACTCATGAGACCCTGGATCTACTCCTAACATCCACTCTCATGAGCCAGTGTATCTACTTCTAATACCCACACACATGAGATGCTGGACCAAAACCTAACACCGACACCTATGAGATCTCAGATCTACTTGTAACATCCACACTTATGAGATCCTGGATCTAATCCTAACACCCACACCCATGAGATCCTGGATATACTCCTCAAACCCACACTTATGACACCCTGGATCTACTCTTAGCACTCACACTCATGAGATCCTGGATCTACTGCTAACACTCAAACTCATGAGATTCTGGATCTACTACTAACAGCCATATTCATGAGATCCTGGATCTAGTCCTAACCCTCACACTCATGGGACCCTGGATCTACCCCAAGCCGCCACACTCATAAGACCCTGGATTAACTTCTAACACCCCCTCTCATCAGATGCTGGATCTACTCCTAACAGCCACACTCAGGAGATGCTGGGTCTACACCTAACACCCATGCTCATTGGACCTTGGATCTACTAATACCCACACTGATGAGATGCTGGATATAATTCTATCACCCACAATCATGAGATTCTGGATCTACTCCAAACACCCACACTCAAGAGATCCTGGATGTACTCCTAGCACCCACACTCATGAGACCCTGGATCTATTCCTAGCACTCACACTCATGAGACCCTGGATCTACTCCTAACACCCGTATTCAAGAGTCCCTTTATCTACTCCTAACACCCACACACATGTAACCCTCGAAATTTTCCTAACACACACACTCATGAGACCCTGGATCTACTCCTAACACCCACTCTCATAAGAGGGTGGATATACTTCTAACATCAACACTCATGAAATTATGGATCCACTACTAAAACCCACAATCATGAGATCCTGGATCTACTCATAACACCCACACCCATGGGATCCTGGATCTACTCCTAACCCTCAAACTCATGTGACCCTGGATCTACTTCTAACCCCGACACTCATGAGACCCAAGATCAACTTCTAACTCCCACTCTCATAAGATGTTGTATCAACCCCTAACACCCACACTCATGAGACACTGGAATTACTCCTAACACCCAAACTCATGAGATGCTTGATTTACTCCTAACACACACACACACACATGAGACCATGGACCTACACATAACACCCACACTCATGATACCCTGGATCTACTCTTAACACCCACACTCATGAGACGCTGGACAGACATGTAACACCTACACACATGAGGTCCTGGATGTACTCATAACACCCAAAATTATGAATCCTGGATCTAGTCCTAACACCCACACTCATGAGATCCTGGATCTACTCCTAACACCCACACTCATGAGATCCTGGATGTACTCCTCACACCCACACTCATGAGATCCTGGATCTACTACTAACCCCCTCTTTCATCAGATCCTGTATGTACTCCTCAAACCCACACTCATGAGATTCGGGACCTACTCCTAACACTCAAACTCATGAGATTCTGGATCTACTCCTAACAGCCATACTCATGAGATCCTGGATATAGTCCTAATGCTCACACTCATGGGACCCCGTATCTACACCTAACTGCCACTCATGAGACCCTGGATTGACTCCTAACACCTCCTCTCATCAGATGCTGGATATACTCCTAACACCCACACTCATGAGATGCTAGGTCTACACCTAACACCCATGCTCATTGGGTCTTGGATCTACTACTACCCACACTCATGAGATGCTGGATATAATCATACCACCCACAATCATGAGATTCTGGATCTACTCCATCCACCCACACTCAAGAGATCCTGGATCTACTTACTCCTAGCACCCACACTCATGAGACCCTGGATCTACTCCAAGCACTCACACTCATGAAACCCTGGACCTACTCCTAACACACGTATTCAAGAGTCCCTTTATCTACTCTTAACACCCACACACATGTGATCCCTCAAACTTTTCCTAACACACCCATTCATTAGATCCTGGATCTACTCCTAACACCCACTCTCATAAGAGGGTGGATATACTTCTAACTCCCACACTCATGATATTATGGATCTACTACTAACACCCACAATCATGAGATCCTGGATCTACTCCTAACCCCCACACTCATGAGACCCAGGATCAACTTCTAACTCCCACTCTCATGAGATGTTGGATCAACCCAAACACCCACACACATGAGACACTGGATTTACTCCTAATACCCAAACTCATGAAATGCTCAATATACTCCTAACACCCATACACGTGAGACCTGGATGTACTCCTAATATCCACACTCATGAAACCCTGGATCAACTCTTAGCACCCACTCTCATGAGACTCTGTATCTACTCCTATCACCCATACTCATGAGATCCTGGATGTACTTCTAACACCCATACTCATGAGATGCTGGACCGACATGTAACCAACACTCATGAGGTCCTGTATCTACTCGTAACACCCAACATTATGAACCCTGGATATACTCCTAACACCCACACTCATGATATCCTGGATGTACTCCTCACATCCACACTCATGAGATCCTGGATATACTCCTCACACCACACTCATGAGATCCTGGATCTACTAATAACCCCGTAATTCATGAGATCCTGTATGTACTCCTCACACCCACACTCATGAGATGCTGGACCTACTTCTCACACCCACACTCATGAGACACTGCACCTACTTCTCACACCCACATTTGTTAGATCCTGGATCGACTTCTAAAACCCAAAGTCATGAGGTGTTGGATCTGCTCCTAACTCCCACAATCATGAGACCCTGGATCGAATCCTAACACCCACTCTCATGAGATTGTGGATCTTCTTCTAAAACCCACACTCTTGAGACACTGAACTGACACATAAACCCACACTCATGAGAACCTGGCTGTACTCCTAACACTCACACATGAAATGTGTGGTCTACTCCTAACAACCACAGTCATGAGATCCTGGATCTACTCCTAACACACACACACACACACGGGATCCTGGATCTACTCCTAATGCCCATACTCATGAGATCCTAGACCTACTCCTAACCCAAACACTCATGAGAACAAGGATCAACTCCTAACTCCCACCCACATGAGATGCCGGATCTACTCCTAACACCCACACTCATGAGATGCAAGATATACAATAAAACCCATGCTCATGAGACCCTGGATCTACTCCTAATACCCACTCTCATGAGATGCTGTATATACTCCTAACACCCCCACACATGATAGTATGGACCTACTACTAACACCCACATTCATGAGATCCTGGATCTACCCTTAACATCCACACTCATGAGATGCTGGATCTACTCCTAACACCAATACTCATGAGATCCTGGATCTAGTCCTAAAACTCAAACTCATGGGACTGTGGATCTACTCCTTAACCCCCAAACTAAAGAGTCCCTGAATAGACCCCTAACACACTCTCATGAGACAGTGGATTTACTTCTAACACCCACACTCATGAGATGCTGGAATGACATGTAACACCGACACCCATGAGATCCTGGATTTACTCCTAACACCCACACTCATGATATCCTGGATCTACCCATAACACCCACATTCATGAGATCCAGGATGTACTACTCACACCCACACTCATGAGATGTGGGACCTATTTCTCACAACCACAATCATGAAACAGTGGACCTACTTGTAACACCCACATTTGTTAGTCCCAGGATCGACTCCTAAAAACCAGTTATGAGTTGCTAGATCTACTCTTAACACCCACACTCATGAGAACCTTGATTGAATCCTAACACCCACACTCATGAGATGGTGGATCTACTTCTAAAACCCACACTTATGAGACATTGGACCTACATGTACCACGGACCCCCATGAGATTCTGGATCTACTCGTAACCCCCACAATTATGAAATCCTGGATCTACTCCAAACACCCACACCCATGGGATCTGGGACATACTCCTAACAACCACACTCATGAGAACATGTATCTACTCTCACACGCACACTCATGAGACCCTGCATTGACTCCTAGCTCCCACTCTCATGAGATTCTGGATCAAATCCTAACACCGAAACACATGAGATGCTGGATCTACTCCTAACACCCACAGTCCAGAGTCCCTTGATCTACTCCTATCACCCACAATCGATGATCCCTCTGTTCAAGGCAGGTGTTTACTGAGACCTAAGGAATGGATCATCCCTCTGTGCAATACAGGTGTTTACTTTTACATAATGAATGGGATGATCCCTCTATGCAATGCACTGTTGACTTTTACCTAAAGAATGGATGATCCCACTATGCAATGCAGGTATTTACATTTAGTGAAGGAATGGATGTTCCCTCTGTGCAAGGCAGTTGTTTAACATTACCAAATGAATGGGATGATCCCTCTATGAAATGCAGGTGTTGACCTTTACCTTAGGAATGGATGATCCCACTGTTCAATGCAGGTTTTTATATTTAACTAAGGAATGGAGGATCCCTCATTGTAATGAGGTGTTTACCGTTACCTAAGGAATGGGTGATCCCTCTGAGCAATACAGGTGGTTCCCAATGCCTAAGCAATGGATAATCCCTCTGTGCAATACAGGTGTTTACCTTTACCTAAGGAATGGATAATCCCTCTGTGCAATGCAGCTGTTTACATTTACCAAAGGAATGGATGAACCCTCTGTGCAAGACAGTTGTTTAACTTTTCAAAAGGAATGGGATGATCCCTCTATGCAATACAGGTGTTGACCTTTACCTTAGGAATGGATGATCCCACTGTTCAATGCAGGTTTTTACATTTACCTAAGGAATGGAGGATCCCTCATTGCAATGCAGGTATTTACATTTACCTAAGGAATGGAGGATCCCTCATTGCAATGCAGGTGTTTACCATTACCTAAGGAATGGATGAGCCCTCTGTGCAATGCAGGTGTTTACATTTACCTAAGGAATGAATGATCCCTCTGTGCAATACAGGTGTATACTTTTATATAAGGAATGGTAATATCCCTCTGTGCAATGCAGGTGTTTACCATTACCTAAGGAATGGATTATCCCTCTGTGCAATGCAGGTGTTTACTTTTATATAAGGAATGGGATGATCCCTCTGTGCAATGCAGGTGTTTACCGATACCAAAGGAATGGATGATCCCTCTGTGCAATACTGGTGTTTACCGATACCTAAGGAATGGATGATCCCTCTGTGCAAGGCAGGTTTTGACCTTTACCTAAGGAATGGATGATCCCTCTGTGCAAGGCAGGTGTTGACCTTCACCTAAGGAATGGATGATTCCTCTGTGCAATGTAGGTGTTCACCTTCACCTAAGGAATGGATGATCTCTCTGTGCAATGCAGGTATTTGCATTTACATAAGGTAAGAATGATCCCTATGTTCAATGCATGTGTTCACCGTTCCCTAAGGAATGGATGATCACTCTATGCAATGCAGGTGTTGACCGTTACATAAGGAATGGATGATTCCTCTGTGCAATGCAGGTATTTACATTTACGAAAGGAATGGGTGATCCCTCTGTTCAATGAAGGTGTTTACCTTAACCTACAGAATGGATGATCCCTCTGTTCAATGCAGGTGTTTATCTTTAACCAAGGAATGGATCATCCCTCTGTTCAAAGCAGGTGTTTACCTTTATCCAAGGAATGGATGATCCCACTGTGCAATGCAGCTGTTTATCTTTACCTAAGGAATGGATGATCCCTCTGTACAATGTAGGTGTTGACCTTTACCTAAGGAATGATGATACCTCTGTGCAATACAGGTGTTTACTTTTAAATAAGGAATGGGATGATCCCTCTGTGCAATGCAGGTATTTACCTTAACCTACGGAATGGATGATCCCTCTGTTCAATGCACCTATTTATCTTTACCTAAGGAATGGATGATCCCTCTGTTCAATGCAGGTGTTTAGCTTTACCCAAGTAATGGATGATCCCTCTGTGCAGTGCAGGTGTTTATGTTTATATTTAAATGAGGAAGGGATGATCCCTCTGTTCGCTGCAGGTGATTATTGTTACCTAAGGAATGGAAATCCTTGTGTGCAATGCAGGTGTTCACAGTTACCTGAGAAATGGATGATACCTCTGTGCAATTCAGGTGTGTACCGTTATCTAAGTAATGGGGTGATCCTTCTGTTAAATGTAGGTGTTGATCTTTAGCTAAGGAAGGGATTATCCCTCTGTTCAATGCAGGTGTTTACCTTTACCGAAAGAATGGATGATGCCTCTGTGCAATGCAGGTGTTCACTGTTACCTGAGGAGCGGATGATCTCTCTGTGCAATTCAGGTGTTTACCGTTAACTAAGGAATGGGATGATCCCTCTGTGCATTGTAGGTGTTGATCTTTACCTAAGGAATGGATGATTCCTCTGTTCAAAGCAGGTGTTTACCTTTACCTAAGGAATGGATGATCCCTCTGTGCAATGCAGGCGTTCACTGTTACCTGAGGAATGGATGATCTCTCTGTAAAATGCAGGTGTTCACCGTTACCTGAGGAATGGATGAACCCTCTGTGCAATGCAGGTGTTTACACTTACCTAAGGCATGGATGATCCCTCTGTTCAATGCAGGTGTTTACCTTTAACTAAGGAATGGATGATCCCTCTGTGCAATGCAGATGTTGACCTTTACGTAAGGAATTGATGATCCCTTTGTTAAACGCAAGTGTTTACTGTTACCTAAGGAATGTATGACCCCTCTGTGCAGTGTTTACGTTTGCCTAAAGAATGGATGATCCCTCTGTTCAATGCAAGTGTTACTCTTTACCTAAGGAATGGGATGATCCTTCTGTTCAATGCAGGTGTTTACCTTAACGTAAGAAATGGAACATCCCTCTGTGCAATTCAGGTGTTTGCATTTACATAAAGAATGAATAATCCCTCTGTTCAATGCAGGTATTTACCATTAGCAAAGGAAATAAAATATCCCTCTGTTGAATGCAGGTGTTGACCTTTACCTAAGGAATGGATGATCTCTCTGGTCAATGCAGGTGTTGAACTTTACCGAAGGATTGGCTGATCCCTCTGTGCAATGCAGGTGTTTACATTTACCTAAGGAATGGATGATTCCTCTGTTCAATGCAGGTGTTTACTTTACCTAAGGAATGGATGAACCCGTCTGTGGAATGCAGGTCTTGACCGGTACCTAAGGAATGGATGGGTGATCCCTCTGTTCAAACAGGTTTTGACCTATATGTAAAGAATGGACGGGTGATCCCTCTCTTCAATGCAGGTGTTGATCTTTACCTAAGGAATGGATGATCCCTCTATGAAAAGCAGGTGTTTAACGATACCTAAGGAATGGATGATCCCACTGTGCAAGGCAGGTGTTTAGCTTTACCTAAGGAACGGATCATCCCTTTCGGCAATGCAGGTGTCTACCTTTACCTAAGGAATGGATGATCCCTCTGTGCTATACAGGTGTTTAATTTTACATAAGGAATAGGATGCTCCCTCTGTGCAATGCAGGTGTTTAGTGTTACTGAAGGAATGGATGATCCCTCTGTGAAAAGCAGGTGTTTAGCTTTACCTAAGGAATGGATGATCCCTCTGTGCAATGCAGGTGTTTATCTTTACCTAAGGAATGGAAGATCCCTCTGTGCAATACAGGTGTTTACCTTTACCTAAGGAATGGATGATCCCTCTGTGCAATGTAGGTGTTTACCTTTACCTAAGGAATGGATGATCCCTCTGTGCAATGAAGGTGTTTACCTTTACCTTAGGAATGGATGATCACTCTGTGCAAGGCAGGTGTTTACATTTACCTAAGGAATGGATGATCCCTCTGTGCAATGCAGCTGTTTATCTTTCCCTAAAGAATGGATGATCCCAAGCCGGGCGTGGTGGCGCACTCCTTTAATCCCAGCACTCGGGAGGCAGAGGTAGGAGGATCACAATGAGTTCGAGGCCACCCTGAGACTACATAGTGAATTCCAGGTCAGCCTGGACTAGAGTGAGACCCTACCTTGAAAAATCAAAAAAAAAAAAAAAAGAATCGATGATCCCTCTGTGCAATGTAGGTATTTACCTTTACCTAAGGAATGGATGACCCCTCTGCGCAATGAAGGTGTTTACCTTTACCTAAGGAATGAATGATCCCTCTGTGCAAGGCAGGTGTTTACATTTACCTAAGGAATGGATGTTCCCTCTGTGCAATGCAGGTGTTTACCTCTACCTAAGGAATGGATTATCCCTCTGTTCAATGCAGGTGTATACTGTTACCTAAGGAATGCATGATCCCTCTGTGCAGTGTTTACGTTTGCCTAAGGAATGGATGATCCCTCTGTTCAATGCCAGTGTTACTCTTTACCTAAGGAATGGGATGATCCTTCTGTTCAATGCAGGAGTTTACCTGTATGTAAGGACTGGATGATCCCTCTGTGCAATTCAGGTGTTTATATTTACCTAAAGAATGAATGATCCCTCTGTTGAATGCAGGTATTTACCATTACCTACGGAAAAGAATATCCCTCTGTTGAATGCAGGTGTTGTCCTTTAACTAAGGAATGGATGTTCTCTCTGGTCAATGCAGGTGTTGAACTTTACCTAACGATTGGCTGATCCCTCTGTGCAAACAGGTGTTTACATTTACCTAAGGAATGGATGATCCCTCTGTTCAATGCAGGTGTTTACCATTACCTACGGAATGGATGGTCCCTCCATTCAATGCAGGTGTTTATCTTTATATATGGAATGGATGATCCCTCTGTTCAATGCAGGTTTTTATCTTTACCCAAGGAAAGGATGATCCATCTCTGCAATGCAGCTGTTTATCATTACCTAAGGAATGGATGATCCCTCTGTTCAATGCAGGTGTTTACTGTTACCTAAAGAATGCATGATCCCTCTGTGCAATGCAGGTGTTTACGTTTGCTTAATTAATGGATGATCCCTCTGTGCAATGCAGGTGTTGACCTTTACCTAAGGAATGAATGATCCCTGTGTTAAATGCAGGTGTTTACCTTTACCCGAGGAATGGATGATCCCTCTGTGCCATGCAGCTGTTTACATTTACCTAAGGAATGTATGATCCCTCTGTTCAATGCATGTTTTTCCATTACCCAAAGAAGAGTATATTCCTCTGTTGAATGCAGGTGTTTACTGTTACCTAAATGCATGATCCCTCTGTGCAATTTAGGTGTTTACGTTTGCTTAACTAATGGATGATCCCTCTGTGCCATGCAGGTGTTTAAATATACGTAAGGAATGGATGATCCCTCTGTGCAAGGCAGGTGTTGGCCTTTACCTAAGGAATGGATGATCCCTCTGGGCAAGGTAGGTGTTGACCTTTACCTAAGGAATGGATGATCCCTCTGGGCAAGGCAGGTGTTGACGTTTACCTAAGGACTGGATGATCCCTCTGTGCAATGCAGCTGTTTAATGTTACCTAAGGAATGGATGATCCCTCTATGCAATGCAGGTGTTTGCGTTTGCTTAAGGAATGGGTGATCCATTTTTTCAATGCAGGTGTTCACCTTTATCTAAGGAATGCATGATCCCTCTGTGCAATTCACATGTTTACATTTACCTAAAGAATGAATGATCCCTCTGTTGAATGCAGGTGTTTACTATTACCTAAGGAAAAGAATATCCCTCTGTTGAATGCAGGTGTTTACGTTTACCTAAGAAATGGTTGATCTCTCTGGTCAATGCAGGTGTTGACCTTTGCCTAAGGAATGGATGATCCCTCTGTGCAATGCAGGTGTTACCATGACCTAAGGATGAATGGGTGATCCCTCTGTTCAAAGCAGGTGTTGAATTTACCTAAAGAATGGATGGATGATCCCTCTGTTCAATGCAGGTGTTGACCTTTAGCTAAGGAATGGACGATCCCTCTGTGCAAAGCAGGTGTTTCCCTTTACCTAAGAAATGGATGATCCCTCTGTTCAATGCAGGTGTTTATCTTTACCTAAGGAATGGATGATCCCTCTGTTCAATGCAGGCGTTTCCCTTTACCCAAGGAATGGATGATCCCTCTGTTCAATGCAGGTGTTGACATTTACTTAAGGAATGAATGATCACTCTGTGCAAGGCATGTTTTTTCAGTTAACTAAGGAATGGATGATCCCTCTGTGCCATGCACGTGTTGACTTTTACTTAAGGAATGGATGGGGGATCCCTCTGTTCAATACAGGTGTTAACCTTTACCTAAGGAATGGATGATCCATCTGTGCAATGCAGGTGTTTACTTTTACCTAAGGAAAGGATGATACCTCTGTGCAAGGCAGTTGTTTAACTTTACGAAAGGAATTGGATGATCCCTCTATGCAATGCAGGTGTTGACCTTTACCTTAGGAATCATGATCCCACTGTTCAATGCAGGTATTTACATTTACCTAAGGAATAGATGATCCCTCATTGCAATGCAGGTGTTTACTGTTACCTGAGGAATGGATGATAACTCTGTGCAATGCAGTTGTTTACATTTACTTAAGGAATGGATGATCCCTGTGTTCAATGCAGGTGTTGATCTTTACATAAGGAATGGATGATCCATCTCTGCAATGCACGTGTTCACAATTACCTAAGGAATGGATGATCCATTTTTTCAATGCAAGTGTTACTCTTTACCTAAGGCATGGATGATCTCTCTGGTCAATGCAGGTGTTGACGTTTCCATAATGAATAGCTGATCTTTCTGGCCAATGCATGTGTTTACATTTACCTAAGGAATGGATGTTCCCTCTGTTCAATGCAGGTGCTTACTGTTACCTAAGGAATAGATGGGTGATCCCTCTGTTCAAAGCAGATGTTGATGTTTAACTAAAGAAAGGATGGATGATCCCTCTGTTCAATGCAGGTGTTGACCTTTACCTAAGGAATGGAAGATCCCTCTGTATAATGCAGGTGTTTTCCGATACCTAAGAAATGGATGATCCCTATGTGCAAGGCAGGTATTTAGCTTTACCTAAAGAATGGATGATCCCTCTGTGCAATGTAGGTGTTTATCTATACCTAAGGAATGGATGATCCCTCGTTGCCAGGCAGGTTTTGATCGTTACCTAAGGAATGGATGATTCCTCTGTGCAAGGAAGGTGATGACCTTTACCAAAAGAAAGGATGACCCTCGGCGCAATGTAGGTATTGACCTTTACATAATGAAGGGATAATCCCTCTGGGCCATGCAGGTGTTTACATTTACATAAAGAAAGGATGATCCCTCTGTTCAATGCATGTGTTTACCGTGAACTAAGGAATGGATGATCCCTCTATGCAATGCAGGTGTTGACCATTACCTAAGGAAGGGATGATCCCTCTGTGCAATGCAGGTTTTTACCTTTACATAAGGAATGGATGATCCCTCTGTTCAATGCAGGTGTTTATCTTTACCTAAGGAATGGATGATCCCTCTGTTAAATGCAGGTGTTTACCTTTAACCAAGGAATGCATGATCCCTCTGTGCATGCCATCTGTTTATCTTTACCTAAGGAATGGATGATCCCTCTGTTCAATGCAGGTGTTTACTGTTACCTAAGGAATGGATGATCCCTCTGTGTAATGGAGGTGTTTACCGTTACCTGCGGAATGGATGATCCCTCTGTTAAATGCAGGTATTTACCTTTAACCAAGGAATGCATGATCCCTCTGTGCATTCCATCTGTTTATCTTTACCTAAGGAATGGATGATCCCTCTGTTCAATGCAGGTGTTTACTGATACCTAAGGAATGGATGATCCCTCTGTGCAATGGAGGTGTTTACCATTACCTGAGGAATGGATGATCCCTCTGTGCAAGGTAGGTGTTGACCTTTACCTAAGGAGTGGATGATCCCTCTGTGCAATGGAGGTGTTTACCATTACCTGAGGAATGGATGATCCCTCTGTGCAAGGTAGGTGTTGACCTTTACCTAAGGAGTGGATGATCCCTCTGTGTAAGGCAGTTGTTGACCTTTACCTGAGGAATGGATGATCTCTCTGGTCAATGCAGGTGTTGACCTTTACATAATGAATGGCTGATCTCTCTGGGCAATACATGTGTTTACACTTACCTAAGGAATGGATGTTCCCTCTGTTCAATGCAGGTGTTTACCGTTACCTAAGGAATGGATGATCCCTCTGTGTAATGCAGGTGTTGACCGTTACCTAAGAAATGGATGGGTGTTCCCTCTGTTCAAAGCAGATGTTGACGTTTAACTAAGGAAAGAATGGATGATCCCTCTATTCAATGCAGGTGTGGACCTTTACCTATGGAATGGAAGATCCCTCTGTGCAATGCAGGTGTTTTCCGATACCTAAGGAATGGATGATCCCTCTGTGCAAGGCTGGTGTGTGCGTTTGCCTAAGGAATGGATGATAACTTTGTTCAATACAGGTGTTTACCTTTACCTGAGAAATGGATGATCCCTCTGTGCAATGCAGATGTTTACATTTACATAAGAAAGGGATTATACCTCTGTTCAATGCATGTGTTTACCATTATCTAAGGAATGGATGATCCCTCTAGGCAATGCAGGGGTTGACTGTTCCCTAAGTAATGGATGATCCGTCTGCGCAATGCAGGTTTTTACCTTTATCTAAGGAACGGATGATCCCTCTGTTCAATGCAGGTGTTTACCTTTACCTAAGGAATGGATGATACCTCTGTGCAATGCAGGTGTTTCCCTTTGCCTAAGGAATTAATGATCCCTCTGTTCAATGCAGGTGTTTATCTTTACCTAAGGAGTGGATGATCCCTCTGTTCAATGTAGGTGTTTACTGTTACTTAAGGAATGCATGATCCCTCTGGGCATTGCAGGTGTTTACCTTTACTTAAGGAATGGGTGATCCTTCTGTGCAGTGCAGGTGTTCACCATTACCTGAGGAATGGATGATAAATCTGTGCAATGCAGGTGTTTACATTTACCTAAGAAATGGATGATCCCTCTGTTCAATGCAGGTGTTTACCTTTATGTAAGGAATGGTTGATCCTTCTGCTCAATGCAGGTGTTGACCTTTACATGAGGAATGGATGTTCCATCTCTGCAATGCAGGTGTTTACCGTTACCTAAGGAATGGATGATCCCTCTGTTCAATGCAGGTGTTTACTGTTACCTAAGGAATGCTTGATCCCTCTTTGCAATGCAGGTGTTTACGTTTGCCTACGGAAGGGATGATCCCTTTGTGCAATGCAGGTGTTTACCGATACCTAAGGAATGGACGATCCCTCTGTGCAAGGCAGGTGTTGATCTTTACCTATGGAATGAATGATCCCTCTGTGCAAGGCAGGTGTTGACCGTCACCTAAGGAATGGATGGGTGATCCCTCTGTTCAAAGCAGGTGTTGACCTTTACCTAAAGAATGGATGTGTGATCCCTCTCTTCAATGCAGGTGTTTACCAATACCTAAGGAATGGATGATCCCTCTGTGCAAGGCAGGAGTTCAGCTTTTCCTAAGCAATGTATGATCCCTCTGTGCAATGCATGTTTTTACCTTTACCTAAGGAATGGATGATCCCTCTGTGCAAGGCAGGTGTTTGCCATTACCTAAGGAATGGATGACCCCTCTGTGCAATCCAGGTGTTTACTTTTACATAAGGAATGGGATGATCCCTCTGTGTAATGCAGGTGTTGACCTTTACCTAAGGAATGTATGGGGGATCCCTCTGTTCAATGCAGGTGTTGACCATTACCTAAGGAATGGATGATCCCTCTGTGCAAGGCAGTTGTTTAACTTTACCAAAGGAATGGGATGATCCCTCTATGTAATGCAGGTGTTGTCCTTTACCTTAGGAATGGTTGATCCAACTGTTGAATGCAGGTTTTTACATATACCTAAGTTATGGAGGATCCCTCATTGCAATGCAGGTGTTTACCATTACCTAAGGAATGGATGATCCCTCTGTGAAATACAGGTGTTTACCTTTACCTAAGGAAAGGATGATGACTATGACCAATGCAGGTGTTTACCTTTACGTAAGGAATGGGATGATCCCTCTATGCTATGCAGGTGTTCACTTTTATCTAAGGAATGGATGATCCCTCTGTTCAATGCAGGTGTTTACATTTTGATAAGGAATGGATGATCACCATGTGCAATGCAGGTGTTTACCTTTACCTAAGGAATGGATGATTCCTCTGTTCAATGCAGGTGTTTACCTTTACCTAAGGAATGGATGATCTCTCTGTGCAATACAGGTGTTTACCTTTACCTACTTAATGGATGGACCCTCTGTGCAATACACATGTTTACTTTTACATAAGGAATGGGGTGATCCCTCTGTGCAATGCAGGTGTTTACAGTTACCTAAGGAATGGATGATGCCTCATTGCAAGGCAACTTTTGACCTTTACCTAAGGAATGGAGTATCCCTCTGTGCAAGGCATGTGTTGACCTTTACCTTAGTAATGGATGAACCCTCTCTGCAATGTAGTTGTTGACCTTTCCCGAAGGAATGGATGATCCTTCTGTACAATGCATGTGTTTTCCTTTACATAAGGAAAGGATGATCCTTGTCTTCAATGCATGTGTTTACCTTAACCTAAGAAATGGATGACCCCTCTGTTCAATGCAGGTGTTTATCTTTACATAAGGAATGGATGATCCCTCTGTTAAATCCAGGTGTTTACATTTACCCAAGGAATGGATGATCCATCTGCAATGAAGCTGTTTATCTTTACCTAAGGAATAGATGATCCCTCTGTTCAATGCAGGTGATTACTGTTATCTATGGAATGCATGATCCCTCTGTGAAATGCAGGTGTTTACATTTGCCTAAGGAAGGTATGGTCCCTCTGTGCAATGCAGGTGTTTACCGATACCTAAGGAATGGATGATCCCACTCTACAAGGCAGGTGATGACCTTTACCTAAGGAATGGATGATCCCTCTGTTCAATGCAGCTGTTCACCTTTTCCTAAGGAATGGATGATGCCTCTGATCAATGCAGGTGTTTACATTTACCTAAGGAAAGGATGATTCCTGTGTGCAATGCAGGTGTTTGCATTTACCTAAGGAATGGATGATCCCTCTGTTCAATGCATGTATTTACCATTACCTAAGGAAGAGTATATCCCTCTGTTGAAGGCAGGTGTTGACCTTTATGTAAGGAATGGATGATCCTTCTATTCAATGCAGGTGTTTACCGATACCTCAGGATTGGATGATTCCTGTTTGCAAGGCAGGTGTTGACCTTTACATGAGGACTGGATGACCCTTCTGTGCAATGCAGCTGTTTACCTTTACCAAAGGATTGGGAGGATCCCTCTGTGCAATGCATGTGTTTACCATTAACTAAGGAATGGATAATCCTTCTATGCAATGCAGGTGTTGACCATTACCTAAGGAATGGATGATCCCTCTGTTCAATGCAGGTGTTTACATTTACCTAAGGAATGGATGATCCCTCTGTGCAATGCAGGTGTTTCCCTTTACCTAAGGAATGAATGATCCCTCTGTTCAATGCAGGTGTTTATCTTTACCTAAGGAATGGATGATCCCTCTGTTCAATGCAGGTGTTTACCTTTACCCAAGGAATGGATGATCCCTTTGTGCAATCCAACTGTTTATCTTTACCTAAGGAATGGATGATCCCTCTGTTCAAGGCAGGTGTTTAAGTTTACCTAAGTAATGGATGATCCATCTGTGCAATGCAGGTGTTGACACTTACCGTAGGTATGGATGATCCCTCTGTTCAAGGCAGTTGTTTAACTTAACCTAAGGAATGAGATGATCCCTCTATGCAATGCAGGTGTTGACCTTTACCTAAGAATGGATGATCCCACTGTTCAATGCAGGGTTTTACATTTACCTAACGAATGGATGATACTTCACTGCAGTGCAGGTATTTACCATTACTAAGGAATGGATGATCCCTCTGTGCAATACAAGTGTTTACCGTTACCTAAGAAACGGATAATCCCTCTGTACAATACAGGTGTTTACCTTTACCTAAGGAATGGATTATCACTATGTGCAATGCAGATGTTTAACTTTACATAAGGAATGGGATGATTCCTCTATGCAATGATGGTGTTGACCTTTACCTAAGGAATCGATGATCCCTCTGTGCAAGTCAGGTGTTGACCTTTATCTAAGGAATGGATGGTCCATCTGTGCAATGTAGGTGTTGACCTTCACCTCAGGAATGGATGATCACTGTGTGCAATGCAGGTGTTTATATTTACCTAAGGAAATGATGATCCCTCTGTTCAATGCAGGTGTTTACCATTACCTAAGGATTGGAGAATCCCTCTGTGCAGTACAGGTGTTTACCTTTACCTAAGGAATGGATTATCCCTCTGTGCAGTACAGGTGCTTACTTTTGCATAAGGAATGGGATGATCCCTCTGTGCAATGCAGGTGTTTACCTTTACATATGGAATGATGATCCCTCTCTGCAATGCAGGTGTTTACCATTACCTAAGGAATGGATGATCCCTGTGTTTAATGCAGGTGTTTACCTTTTCCTATGGAATGGATAATCCCTCTGTGCAATTCAGGTGTTTACGTTTGCCTAAGGAATGGAGGATCCCTCTGTGCAATGCAGGTGTTTTACTGTTACCTAAGGAATGCATGATACCTCTGTGCAATTCAGGTGTTTACGTTTGCCTAAGGAATGGAAGCTCCCTCTGTGCAAAGCAGGTGTTTACTGATACATAAGGAATGGATGATCCCTCTGTGCAAGGCAGGAGTTGACCTTTACCTAAGGAATCATGATCCCTCTGTGCAATGTCGGTATTGACCTATACCTAAGGAATGGATGATCCCTCTCTGCAATACAGGTGTTCACTTTTACTTAAGGAATAGGATGGTTCCTCTGTTCAATGCAGGTGTTTACATTTACCAAAGGAATGGATGATCCTTCTATGCAATCCAGCTGTTGGCCATTACCTAAGGAATGAATGATCCCTCTCTGCAATGCAACTGTTTACCTTTAGCAAAGGAATGGATGATCCCTCTGTGCAATGTAGGTGTTGACCTTTACTTTAGGAATAGATGATCGCTCTGTTCAATGCAGGTGATGACCTTTACCAAAATAAATGGATGGGAGATCCCTCTGTTCAATGCAGTTGTTGACCTTTACATAAGGAATGGATGATCCCTCTGTGCAATGCAGGTGTTTACATTGACCTAAGGAATGGATGATCACTCCGTGCAAGGCAGTTGTTTATCTTTACCAAAGGAATGGGATGATCCCTCTATGCAATGCAGGTGTTGACTTTCACCTTAGGAATGGATGATCCCACTGTTCAATGCAGGTTTATACATTAACTTATGGAATGAATGAACCCTCATTGCAATGCAGGTGTTTACCGTTACCTAAGGAATGGATGATCCCTCTGTGCAATGTAGATGTAGAGCTTTACCTAAGGAATGGATGCTCCCTCAGTGCAATACTGGTGTTTACTTTTACATAAGGAATGGGATGATCCCTCTGTGGTATGCAGTTGTTTACCGTTACCTAAGGAATAGATGATCCCTCTATGCCATGCAGGTGTTGACCATTACATAAGGAATGGATGTTTCCTCTGTGCAATGCAGGTGTTTACATTTACCTAAGGAATGGATGATCCCTTTCTGCAATTCAGGTATTTACTGTTACCTAAGGAATGGATGATCCCTGTTTTCAATGCAGGTGTTAAACTTAACCTACGGAATGGATGATCCTTCTCTTCAATGCAGGTGTTTATCTTTACCTAAGGAATGGATGATCCCTCTGTTCATTGCAGGTGTTTACCTTTACCCAAGTAATGGATGATCCCTCTGTGCAATGAAGGTGTTTACTGTTACCTAAGGAATGTATGATCCCTCTGTGCAATGCAGGTGTTTACGTTTGCTTAAGGAATGGAGGATCCATCTGTGCAATGCAGGTGTTTACTGATAACTAAGGAATGGATGATTCCTCTGTGCAAGGCAGGTGTTGACCTTTACCTAAGGAATTGATGATCCCTTTGTGCAATGTAGGTGTTGACCTTTAGCTAAGGAATGGATGAACCCTCTGTGCAATACAGGTGTTCACTTTTAAATTAAGAATGGGATGATCCCTCTGTTCAATGCAGGTGTTTACTTTTACCTAAGGAATGGATGATCCCTCTATGCAATCCAGGTGTTGACCGTTACCTAAGGAATGGATGATCCCTCTTTGCAATGTAGGAGTTGACCTTTACCTAAGGAATGGATCATCCCTCTTTGCAATGTAGGTGTTGACCTTTACCTAAGGAATTGATGATCCCTCTGTGCAATGCAGGTGTTGACCTTTACCTAAGGAATGGATGATCCCTCTGTGCAATTCAGCTTTTTACCTTTACCAAAGGAATTGTATTATCCATCTGTGCAATGCAGGTGTTGACCTTTACCTTAGGAGTATATGATCACTCTGTTCAATGCAGGTGTTTAGCTTTACCTAAGGAATGGATGATCCCTCTCTGCAATGCAGGTGTTTACCTTTACCTAAGGAATGGATCTTACCTCTGTACAATGCAGGTGTTTACATTTACCTAAGGAATGGATTATCCCTCTGCGCAATGTAGGTGTTTATCTTTAGCTAAGGAACTGGTAATCCCTCAGTGCAATGCAGGTGTTTTCCTTTACCTAAAGAATGGATGATACCTCTGTGCAAGGCAGGTATTTAGCTTTACCAAATGAATGGATGATCCCTGTGTTCAATGCAGGCGTTTACCTTTATCCAAGGAATGGTTGATCCCTCTGTGGAATGCAGCTGTTTACATTTACCTAGGGAATGGTTGATTCCTGTGTATAATGCAGTTGTTTACATTTTCCTAAGGAATGGATGATCTCTCTGTTCTAATCAGGTATTTACCATTACCTAAGGAAAAGAATATCACTGTATTGATTGCTGCTGTTGACCTTTATGTAAGGAATGGATGATCCCTCTGTTCAAAGAAGGTGTTGACCTTTACGTAAGGAATGGATGATCCCTCTGTTTAGTGCAGGTGTCCACCATTAAATGAAAAGAATATCCCTCTGTTGAATGCAGGTGTTGACATTTACATAGGGAATGCATGATCCCACTGTTCAATGCAGGTGTTGACCTTTACCCAAGGAATGGATGATCCCTCTGTGCAATGCAGATCCTTACCTTTACCTAAGGAATGGATGATTCCTGTGTTAAATGCAAGTGTTTATGTTTGACTAAGTAGTGGATGTTCCCTCTATTCAATGCAGGTGTTTACCGTTACCTAAGGAATGGATGATCCCTCTCTGCAATGCAGCTGTTTACCTTTACCAAAGAAATGGTATGAACCCTCTGTGCAATGCAGGTGTTGACCTTTACCTTAGGAATAGATGATTCCTCTGTTCAATGCAGTTGTTTACCTTTACCTAAAGAATGAATGATCCCTCTGTGCAATCCAGGTTTTTATCTTTACCCAAGGAATGGATGATCCCTCTGTGGAATGCAGCTGTTTACATTTACCTAAGGAATGGATGATCCCTCTGTGCAATGCAGGTGTTTACCTTTACCTAAGGAATGGACAATCCCTCTGTGCAATGTAGGTGTTCATCTTTAGCTAAGTAATTTGTGATCCCTCTGTGCAATGCAGGTGTTTACCTTTACCTAAAGAATGGCTGATACCTCTGTGCAAGGCAGCTATTTAGCTTTACCTAAGGAATGGATGATCCCTCTGTGCAATACAGGTGTTTAACTTTACCTAAGGAATGGATGATCCCTCTGTGCATTACAGGTGTTTACTTTTACATAAGGAATCTGATGATCCTTCTGTGCTGTGCATGTGCGTAACGTTACCTAAGGAACGGATCATAACTATGTTCAATGGAAGTATTACTATTTACCTAAGGAATGGGATGATACTTCTGTTCAATGCAGGTTTTTACATTTACCTATGGAATGGGATGATCTCTCTGTGCAATGCAGGTGTTTACTTTAACCTAGGGAATGGATGATCCCTCTGTGAAATGCAGGTGTTGACCTTTACCTAAATAAACGGATGGGAGATCCCTCTGTTCAATGCAGGTGTTGACCTTTACCTACAGAACGGATGATACCTATGTGCAATGCAGGTGTTTACATTTACCTAAGGAATGGATGATCCTTGTGTTCAATGCAGGTGTTTACCTTTACCTGAGGAATGGATGATCCCTCTGTGCAAGAGGTGTTTACTTTTACCTAAGGAATGTATGATCCCTCTGTTCAATACAGGTGTTTATCTTTACCTAAGGAATGGATGATCCCTCTGTTCATTGCGGGTGTTTACCTTTTCCCAAGTAATGGATGATCCCTCTGTGCAATGCAGGTGTTTACTGTTACCTAAGGAATGCATGATTCCTCTGTGCAATTCAGGTGTTTACATTTCCTAAGGAATGGATGATCCCTCTGTGCAATGCAGGTGTTTACTGATACCTAAGGAATGGGTGATCCCTCTGTGAAAGGCAGGTGTTGGACTTTACCTAAGGAATGGATGATCCCTCTGTGCAAGGCAGGTGTTGACCTTTACCTAAGGAATCATGATTGCTCTGTGAAAGACAGGTGTTGAACTTTACCTAAGGAATCCTGATTCCTCTGGGCAATGTAGGTGTTGACCTTTACCTATGGAATGGATGATCCTTCTGTGCAATACAGCTGTTGCCTTTTACTAGGGAATGGGATGACCCCTCTGTTTAACGCAGGTGTTTACTTTTACCTAAGGAATGGATGATCCCTCTGTGCAATGCAGGTTTTTACATTTACCTAAGCAATTGATGATCCCTGTGTTCAGTGCAGGTGTTTACTTTAACCTACAGAATGGATTATCCCTCTGTTCAATGCAGGTATTTACCGTTACCTAAGGAAGAGTATATCCGTCTGTTGAATGCAGGTGTTGACCTTTACTTAAGGAATGAATGATGCCTCTGTTCAATGAAGCTGTTTTCATTTACCTAAGGAATGGATGATCCCTCTGTTTAATGCAGGTGTTTACCGTTACCTCATGAAAAGAATATTCCTCTGTTGAATGCAGGTGTTGACCTTTACGTAGGGAATGGATGATCCCTCTGTTCAATGCAGGTGTGGACCTTTACCTCTGTGCAATACAGGTGTTGTCCTTAACCTTTACCTAAGGAATGGATGATCACTATGTGCAATGCAGGTGTTTACCTTTACATATGGAATGGGATGATCCTCTATGCAATGCAAGTGTTACATTTACCTAAGGAATGGATGATCCCTCTGTTCAATGCAGGTGTTGAACGTTACCTAAGGAATGGATGATCCCTCTGTGCAATGTAGGTGTTTACATTTACCTCAGGAATGGATGATCCCTCTCTGCAATACAGGTGTTGACCATTACCTAAGGAATGGATGATCCCTGTGTTCAATGCAGGTGTTGACTGTTACCTAAGAAATGAATGATCCCACTGTGCAATGCAGGTGTTTACGTTTGCTCAAGGAATGGATGATCCCTTTGTTCAATGCACGTGTTCCTCTTTACCTAAGGAATGGGATGATCCTTCTGTTCAATGCAGGTGTTTACCTTTACCTAAGGAATGGATGATCCCTCTGTACAATTCAGGTGTTACATTTACCTAAAGAATGAATGATCCCTCTGTTGAATTCACGTGTTTACCATTATATAAGGAAAAGAATATCCGTCTGTTGAATGCAGGTGTTGAACTTTACCTAAGGAATGGATGATTTCTCTGGTCAATGAAGTTGTTGACCTTTAACTAAGGAATGGATGATCCTTCTGTACAATGCAGGTGTTTACATTTACCTAAAGAATGGATGACCCTCCGTACAATGCAGGTTTTTACCATTGCCTGAGAAATGGATGATCCCTCTGTTCAGTGCAGGTGTTTACCTTTACCTAAGGAATAGATGATCCTTCTGTGCAATTCAGGTGTTTTCATTTACCTAAAGAAAGAATGATCCCTCTGTTGAATACAGGTGTTTACCATTACCTAAGGAAAAGAATATCCCTCTGTTGAATGCAGGTTTTGACCGTTACCTAAGGAAAGGCTGATACCTCTGTTCAATGCAGGTGTTGACCTTTACCGAAGGAATGGATGATCCTTCTGGGCAATGCAGGTGTTTACATGTACCTAAGAAAAGGATGATCCCTCTTTGCAATACAGGTGTTGACCTTTACCTAAGGAATAGATCCCTGTCTTCAATGCAGGTGTTTACTGTTACTTAAGGAATGCATGAACCCTCTGTGTAATGCAGGTGTTTAGGTTTGCCTAAGGAATGGATGATCCCTTTGTTCAGTGCAATTGTTCCTCCTTACCTAAGTAATGGGATGATCCTTCTGTTCAATGCAGGTGTTTACCTTTCCCTAAGGAATGGATGATCCGTATGTGCAATTCAGGTTTTTACATTTACCTATAGAATGAATGATCTCTCTGTTGAATGCAGGTGTTTGCAATTACCTAAGGAAAAGAATATCTCTCTGTTGAATGCAGGTGTTGACCTTTACCTAAGGAATGGATGATCTCTCTGTGCAAGGAGGTGTTGACCTTTACTAAGGAATGGTTGATCCCTCTGTGCAATTAAGGTGATTACGTTTACCTAAGCAATGGATGATCCCTCTGTGCAATGCAGGTGTTGTCCGTTAAATAAGGAATGGATGGGTAATCCTTCTGTTCAAACAGGTGTTGACCTTTACCTAAGGAATGGATGATCCCTCTGTGCAAAGCAGGTGTTTACATTTACCTAAGGAATGGATGATCCCTCTATGCAAGGCAGGTGTTCACCTTTACCTAAGGAATGGATGAGCCTTCTGTGCAATGTAAGTTTTGACTTTTACCTAAGGAATGGACGATCCCTCTGTGCAATGCAGGTGTTTATGATTATGCAAGGAAACGATGATCCCTCTGTTCCATGCATGTGTTTACCATTACCTACAGAATGGATGATCCCTCTATGCAATGCAGGTGTTGACCATTACATAAGGAATGGATGATCCCTCTGTTCAATGAAGGTGTTTAAATTTCCCTAGGGAATGGATGATCCCTCTCTGCAATGCAGGTGTTGACCGTTACCTAAGGAATGGATGATCCCTCTGTTCATTGCAGGTGTTTACCTTTTCCCAAGTAATGGATGATCCCTCAGTGCAATGCAGGTGTTTATGTTTGCTTCAGGAATGGATGATCCCTCTGTGCAATGCAGGTGTTTACTGATACCTAAGGAATTGATGATCCCTCTATGCAACGCAGGTGTTGATCTTTACATAAGGAATGGATGATCCCTCTGTGCAAGGCAGGTGTTGACCTTTACATAAGGAATCATTATCCCTCTATGCAGTGCAGCTGGATAACTTTAACAAAGGAATGGGGTTATCCTTCTGTGCAATGCAGGTGTTGACCTTTACCTTAGGAGTATATGATCACTCTGTTCAATGCAGGTGTTTAGCTTTACCTAAGGAATGGATGATCCCTCTGTGAATTCCAGGTGTTTACCTTTACCAAAGGAATGGACTATCCCTCTGTGCAATGCAGCTGTTTACGTTTACCTAAGGAATGGATGTTCCCTTGTTGGAGACCTTGAGCCAAACTGCAACCATTTGGAGGAAGAAGCCTCCACTCTTTGTGTTAAGATTTCAGCTTCCTGAGTTCCTGTGAAATTTACCAAGCCTTCCCAAAAAGCCTGCTTTGATCTGTAGATAAGAACAAGGTGTAACCTAAAGATGTGTATCTTAACAAACAGGATTGATGTAACTCTGCCCTGCCTGTAATCTCAGCAGACATTCTTGTAAACATCCGTGAGGCCTGTCACTCAAGAGACCCCCGCCCCTCTCTCCTCATCAATCAAAACCTCTGGTAGCCATAAAATCCATTTGGCAGCCATAAATCCCATTTGCCTTCTTCCTCCCTCCCCTATATATACCTCTGTATGAATAATAATAAATGAAGCCTTGACTGGAGTTTGAAGCAGGGCTTTCTTTCTTTGTGCCTGTTTGTTCCCCATCCAGGTTTAGCCTCCCCTCGAGCCTCTGTTGAACCCCACCGGTCGGGGCATTCCCTCTGTTCAATGCAGGTGTTTACCGTTACCTAAGGAATGGATGATCCCTCTCTGCAATGCACCTGTTTACCTTTACCATAGGAATGGGATGATCCCTCTGTGCAATGCAGGTGTTAACCTTTACCTTAGGATTACATGATCCCTCTGTTCAATGCAGGTGTTTACCTTTAACTAAGGAATGGGTGATCCCTCTGTGGAATGCAGCTGTTTACATTTCCCTAAGGAATGGATGATTCCTGTCTGTATTGCAGGTGCTTATCTTTACCTGAGGAATGGATGATCCCTCTGTTCAATGCAGGTATTTTCCGTTAACTAAGGAAAAGAATATCCCTCTGTTGAATGCTGCTGTTGACCTTTATGTAAGGAATGGATGATCCATCTGTTCAAAGCAGGTGTTGACTTTTACCTAAGGAATGGATGATCCTTCTGTACAATGCAGGTGTTTACGTTTACCTAAGGAATGAATGATCCCTCTGTTCGATGCAGGTGTTTATCTTCACCTAAGGAATGTATGATCACTCTCTTCAATGCATGTATTTACCGTTACCTAAGGAAGTGTATATCCCTCTGTTCAGAGCAGGTGTTTACCTTTACCTAAGGAATAGATGATCCGTTTGTGCAATTCAGGAGTTTACATTTACCTAAAGAAAGAATGATCCCTCTGTTGAATACAGGTGTTTACCATTACCGAAGGAAAAGAATATCCCTCTGTTGAATGCAGGTGTTGACCTTTACCTAAGGAAAGGCTGATACCTCTGTTCAATGCAGGTGTTGACCTTTACCCAAGGAATGGATGATCCCTCTGAACAATGCAGGTGTTTGCATGTACTTAAAGAAACGATGAACCCTCTGTTCAATGCATGTGTTTACTGTTACCTAAGGAATGGATGATCCCTCTATGCACTGTAGGTGTTAACTGTTACATAAGGAATAGATGATCCCTCTGTGCAATGCAGGTGTTTACATTTACTTCAGTAATGGATTATCCCTCTCTGCAATACAGGTGTTGACCTTTCCCGAAGGAATGGATGATCCCTGTGTTCAATGCAGGTGTTTACTGTTACCTAAGGAATGCATGAACCCTCAGTGTAATGCAGGTGTTTACGTTTGCCTAAGGAATGGATAATCCCTTTGTTCAATGCAAGTGTTCCTGTTTACCTAAGGAATGGGATGATCCTTCCATTCAATGCAGGTGTTTACCTTTACCTAAGGAATGGATGATCCGTCTGTGCAATTCAGGTTTTTATAGTTACCTATAGAATGAATGATCTCTCTGTTGAATTCAGGTGTTTACAATTACCTAAGGAAAAGAATATCTCTCTGTTGAATGCAGGTGTTGACCTTTACCTAAGGAATGGATGATCTCTCTGTGCAAGGCAGGTGTTGACCTTTATCTACAGAATGGTTGATCCCACTGTGCAATTAAGGATGATCCCTCTGAGCAATGCAGGTTTTTACACTTCCCTAAGCAATGGATGATCCCTCTGTGCAATGCAGGTGTTGACCGTTACCTAAGGAATGGATTGGTAACCCCTCTGTTCAATGAGGTGTTGAACTTTACCTAAAGAATGGATGGGTGATCCGTCTGTTCAATGCAGGTGTTGAATTTACCTAAGGAATGGATGATCCCTCTGTGCAAAGCAGGTGTTTACCGATACCTAAGGAATGGATTATCCCACTGTGCAAGGCAGGTGTTTACATTTACCTAAGGAATGGATGATCCCTCTATGCAAGGCAGGTGTTCACCTTTACCTAAGGAATGGATGATCCTTCTGAGCAATGTAGGTGTTGACTTTTACCTAAGGAATGGATGATCCCTCTGTGAAATGCAGGTGTTTACGTTTAGCTAAGGAAAGGATGATCCCTCTGTTCCATGCATGTGTTTACCGTTACCTATGGAATGGATGATCCATCTATGCAATGCAGGTGTTGACCGTTACATAAGGAATGGATGGTCCCTCTGTGCAATGCAGGTGTTTAAATTTCCCAAAGGAATGAATGATCCCTCTCTGCAATGCAGCTGTTGACCGTTACCTAAGGAATTGATGATCCCTCTGTTCATTGCAGGTGTTTACCTTTACCCAAGTAATGGATGATCCCTCTGTGCAATGCAGGTGTTTACGTTTGCCTAAGAAATAGATGATCCCTCTGTGCAATGCAGGTGTTTACTGATATCTAAGGAATTGATGATCTGTCTGTGCAAGGCAGGTGTTGATCTTAATCCTAAGGAATGGATGATACCTCTGTGCAAGACAGGTGTTGACCTTTACCTAAGGAATCATAATCCCTCTGTGCAATGTAGTTATTGACTTTTACCTAAGGAATGGATGATCCCTCGGTGCAATACAGGTGTTTTCTTTTACATAAGATATGGGATGATCCATCTGTTCAATGCAAGTGTTTACATTTACCTAAGGAATGGATGATTCCTCTGATCAATGCAGGTATTTACCGTTACCTAAGGAAAAGAATATCGATCTGTTGAATGCAGGTGTTGACCTTTACATCAGGAATGGATGATTCCTCTATTCAATGCAGGTGTTGAACTTTACCTAAGGAATTGGTGATTCGTCTGTGCAATGCAGGTTGTTACCTTTACCCAAGGTATGGATGATCTCTCTGTGCAATGCAGGTGTTTACCTTTACCTAAGGGATGGATGATCCCTCTATTCAATGCAGGTATTTGCCGTTACCTAAGGAAGTGTATATCCCTCTGTTGAGTGCAGGTGTTGAACTTTACGTAAGGAATGGATGATCACTTTGTGCAATGCTGCTGTTTACATTTACCTAAGGAATTGATGATCCCTCTTCTCAATGCAGGTATTTACCGTTAGCTGTTGAATGCAAGTGTTGACCTTTACGTAAGGAATGTATGATCCCTCTGTTCAATGCAGGTGTTGACCTTTACCCAAGGAATTGATGATCCCTCTGTGCAATGCAGCTGTTTACATTTACCTAAGGAATGTGTAATTACTGTGTGCAATGCAGGTATTTACATTTACCTAAGTAATGGATGTTCCCTCTGTTCAATGCAGGGGTTTACCATTACCTAATGAATGGATGATCTCTCTCTGCAATGCAGCTCTTTACATTTACCAAAGGAATGGGATGATTCCTCTGTGTAATGTAGGTGTTGACCTTTACCTAAGGAATGGATGATCCTCTGTGCAATGAGGGTGTTTACCTTTACCAAAGGAATGGATGATCCCTCTGTGGAATGCAGATCTTTACATTTACCTAAGGAATGGATGATTCCTGTGTGCCAAGCAGGTGTTTACATTTTCCTAAGGAATGGATGATCCCTCTGTTCAATGCAGATATTTACAGTTACCTAAGGAAGAGAATATCCCTATGTTGAATGCTGCTGTTGACCATTATGTAAGGAATGGATGATCCCTCTTTTCAAAGCAGGTGTTGACCTTTACCTAAGGAATGGGATGATCCTTCTGTGCAATGAAGGTGTTTACCTTTACCTAAGGGATGGATGATCCCTCTGTGCAATGCAGATGTTTACCGTTACCTGAGGAATGGATGATCTCTCTGTGCAATTCCGGTGTTTACTGTTACCTAAGGAATGGGATGATCCCTCTGTGCTATGTAGGTGTTAATATTTGCCAAGGAATGGATGATCCCTCTGTGCAATTAAGGTGTTTACATTTACCTAAGGAATGGATGAACCCTCTGTGCAATGCAGGTGTTCATAGTTAAATAAGGAATGGATGGGTAATCCCTCTGTTCAATCAGGTGTTGACCTTTACCAAAAGAATGGATGGGTAATCCCTCTGTTCAATGCAGGTGTTGACATTTACCTAAGGAATGGATAATCCCTCTGTGCAAAGCAGGTGCTTACCGATACCTAAGGAATGGATGATCCCACTGTGCAAGGCAGGTGTTTACATTTACCTAAGGAATGGATGATCCCTCCGTGCAATGTAGGTGTAGACTTTTGCATAAGAAATGGATGATCCCTCTATGCAAGGCAGGTGTTGACCTTTACCTAAGGAATGGATGATCCTTCTGTGCATTGTAGGTGTTGACTTTTACCTAAGGAATGGATGATACCTCTGTTTTTACATTTAAGTAAGCTAAATATGATCCCTCTGTTCAATGCATGTGTTTACCTTTACCTAAGGAATGGATGATACCTCTGTGCAATGTAGGTGTTGAACTTTACCTAAGGAATGGATGATCCCTCTGTGCAATGCAGCTGTTTACCTTTTCCAAAGGAATGGGATTATCCATCTGTGCAATGCAAGTGTTGACCTTTACCTTAGGAGTATATGATCACTCTGTTCAATGCAGGTGTTTAGCTTTACCTAAGGAATGGATGATCCCTCTGTGGAATGCAGCTGTTTATATTTTCCTAAAGAATGGATGATTCCTGTGTGTAATGCTGGTGTTTATCTTTACTGAGCAATGGATGATCCTTCTGTTCAATGCAGATATTTACCGTTACCTAAGGAAAAGAATATCCCTCTGTTGAATGCTGCTGTTGACCATTACGTAAGGAATGGATTATCCTTCTGTTCAAAGCAGGTGTTGACCTTTACCCAAGTAATGGATGATCCCTCTGTGCAATGCAGGTGTTTACCTTTGCCTAAGGAATGGATGATCCCTCTATGCAATGCAGGTGTCTAATGATACCTAAGGAATTGGTGATCCCTCTGTGCAAGGCAGGTGTTTATCTTTACCTAGGGAATGGATGATCCCTCTGTTCATTGCAGGTGTTTACCTTTATCCAAGTAATGGATGATCCCTCTGTGCAATGCAGGTGTTTACTGTTACCTGAGGAATGTATGATCCCTCTGTGCAATGCGGGTGTTTATGTTTGCTTAAGGAATGGAGGATTCATCTGTGCAATGCAGGTGTTTACTGATAAATAAGGAATGGATGATCCCTCTGTGTAAGGCAGGTGTTGACCTTTACCTAAGGATGCACGATCTCTCTCTGCTAGCAAGGTTTACCTTTACCTAAAGAATCTTGATCCCTCTGTGCAATGTAGGTGTTGACCTTTAGCTAAGGAATGGATGAACCCTCTGTGCAATACAGGTGTTCACTTTTAAATAAATAATGGGATGATCCCTCTGTTCAATGCACGTGTTTACTTTTACCTAAGGAATGGATGATCCCTCTATGAAATCCAGGTGTTGACCATTACCTAAGGAATGGATGATCCCTCTGTGCAATTCAGCTGTTGACCTTTACCTAAAGAATGGATGATCCCTCTTTGCAATGTAGGTGTGCACCTTTACCTAAGGAATGTATGATCCCTCTGTGCAATGCAGGTGTTGACGGTTACCTAAGTAATGGATGATCCCTCTGTGCAATTCAGCTGTTTACCTTTACCAAAGGACTTGGATTATCCATCTGTGCAATGAAGGTGTTGACCTTTACCTTAGGAGTATATGATCACTCTGTTCAATTCAGGTGTATAGCTTTACCTATGGAATGGATGATCCCTCTGTGCAATGCAGGTATTTACCGTTACATAAGGAAGAGTATATCCCTCTGTTGAAAGCAGGTGTTGACCTTTATGTAAAGAATGGATGATCCCTCTGTGCAATGCAGCTGTTTACATTTACCTAAGGAATAGATGATCTCTCTGTTCCATGCAGGTATTTACCGTTACCTAAGGAAAAGAATATCCCTGTGTGGAATGCTTGTTTTGACCTTAAGTAAGGAATGGATGATCCCTCTGTTCAAAGCAGGAGTTGACATTTACCTAAGGAATGGATGATCCCTCTCTGCAATGCAGGTGTTTACCTTTACCTAAGGAATGGATATTCCCTCTGTACAATGCTGGTGTTTATATTTACCTAATGAATGGATGATCCCTCTTTGCAATGTAGGTGTTTATCTTTAGCTAAGGAATTCGTGATCCCTATGTGCAATGCAGGTGTTTACCTTTACCGAAAGAATCGAAGATCCCGCTGTGCAATGCAGGTGTTTACCTTTAACCAAGAAATGGATAATCCCTTTGTTCAATACAGGTGTTTACCTTTACCTAAGGTATAGATGATCCTTCTGTGTAATTCAGGCGTTTACTTTTACATAAGGAATGGGATGATCCCTCTTTGAAAGGCAGGTGTTGACCTTTACCTAAGGAATGGAGTATCCCTCTTTGCAATGCAGGTGTTTACATTTACCTAAGTAATGGATGATCCCTCTGTACAATGCAGGGTTTAATTTTACCTAAGGAATGAATGATACGTCTGTTCAATGCAGGTGTTGACCGTTACCTGAGGATAGGATGATCCTTCTGTGCAAGTCAGGTGTTTGCCCTTACCTAAGGAATGGGATGATACCTCTGTGAAATGCAGGTGTTGACTTTACCTAACGAATGGATGATCCCTCTGTTCAATGAGGTGTTTACCTTTACCTAAGGAATGGACGATCCCTATGTGCAATAGAGGTGTTTACCTTTACGTAAGGAATGGATGATCCCTCTGTGCCATGCAAGTGTTTACCTTTACCTAAGGAATGGATGTTCCCTCTGTCAAATGCAGGTGTTTAAGTTTACCTAAGGAATGGAAGATCCTTCCGTTCAATGCACATGTTCACCATTACCTGAGGAATGGATAATTCCTTTGTGCAATTCAAGTGTTTACCGTTACCTAAGGAATGCGATGATCCCTCTGTGCAATGTAGGTATTGATCTTTAGCTAAGGAATGGATGATCCCTTTGTTTAATGCAGGTGTTTACCATTACCTAAAGAATGGATGACCCTCTATGCCATGCAGGTGTTGACCTTTACCTAAGGAATGGATGATCCCTCTTTGCAATGCAGGTGTTTACCGTTACCTAAGGAATGGATTATCCCTCTGTGCAATGCAGGTGTTGACCTTTACCTAAGGAATGGATTATCCGTCTGTGCAATGCAGGTGTTTACCTTTACCTAAGGAATGGATGATCCCTTTGTGGAATGCAGCTGTTTACATTTACCTAAGTAATGGATGATTCCTGTATGCAATGCAGGTGTTTACATTTTCCTAAGGAATGGATGAACCCTCTGTTCAATGCAGGTGTTGACCTTTACCTAAGGAATGGATGATCCCTCTGTGCAATGCAGGTGTTTACATTTACCTAAAGAATGGATGATCCCTCTGTGCAATGCAGGTGTTGACATTTACCTAAGGAATGGATGATCCCTCTGTGCAAGGCAGGTGTTTAGTTTTACCTAAGGAATGGACGATCCCTCTGTGCAATACAGGTGTTTACCTTTACCTAAGGAATGGATCGTCCCTCTGTGCAATGCAGGTGTTTACCTTTACCTAAAGAATGGATGTTCCCTCTGCAAAATGCAGGTGTTTAAGTTTACCTAAGGAATGGATGATCCTTCCGTTCAATGCAGGTGTTCACCGTTACCTGAGGAATTGATGATCCCTTTGTGCAATTCAGGTGTTTTCCGTTACCTAAGCAATGGGATGATCCCTCTGTGCAATGTAAGTATTTATCTTTAGCTAAGGAATGGATGATCCCTTTGTGCAATTCAGGTGTTTACCTTTACCTAAAGAATGGATGATCCCTCTGTGCAATGCAGGTGTTGACCTTGACCTAAGGAATTAATGATCTCTCTGTTCAAGGTAGGTGTTGACCTTTACCTATGGAATGGATGATACCTCTGTTAAATGCCGGTGTTTACCTTTACATAAGTACTGGATGATCCCTCTGTGAAATGCAGGTGTTGACCTTTACCTAAGGAATGGATGATCAGTCTCGGCAATGCAGGTGTTTACCATTACCTAAGGAATGGATGATCCCTCTGTTCAATGCAGGTGATTATGGTTACCCAAGGAATGCATGATCCCTCTGTGCAGGGTTTACGTTTGCCTAAGGAATGGATGGATACCCTGTTCAAGGCAAGTGTTACTCTTTACTAAGGAATGGGATGAATCTTCTGTTCAATGCATATGTTTACCTTTACCTAAGGAATAGGTGATCCCTCTGATCAATGCAGGTGTTTAAAGGTGCCTAAATATTGGATGATACCTCTGTGCAATTCAGGTGTTGTACATGATTAATGAATGATCCCTCTGTTGAATGCAGTTTTTTAACATTACTCAAGGAAAAGAATATCCCTCTGTTGAATGCAGGCGTTGACCTTTAACTAAGGAATGGATGATCTCTCGGGTCAATGCAGGTGTTGACCTTTACCTAAGGAATGGATGATCCCTCTGTGCAATGCAGGTGTTTATCTTTACACAAGCACTGGGTGATCCCTCTGTTTAATGCAGGTGTTTACAGTTACCTAAAAAATGGATGATACCTCTGTGCAATGCAGGTGTTGACCATTATCTAAGGAATGGATGAATCCTCTGTGCAATGCAGGTGTTGACAGTTACCTAAGGAATGGATGGATGATCCCTCTGTTCAAAGCAGATGTTGAACCTAATCTAAATAATGGATGTTTGATCCCTCTTTTCAATGCAGGTGTTGACCTTTACCTAAGGAATGGATGAATCCTCCGTGCAATGCATGTGTTTACATTTATCTAAGGAATGTATGATCCCTCTGTTCAATGCAGGTGTTTACCATTGCCTAAAGAATGGATAATACCTCTGTGCAAGGCAGGTGTTTAGCTTTACCTAAGGAATGGATGGGTGATACCTCTGTTCAAAGCAGATGTTGACCTTAACCTAAAGAATGGATGGGTGATCCCTCTATTCAATGCAGGTGTTGCCCTTTAACTAAGGAATGGATGATCCCTCTGTGCAAGGCAGGTGTTTAGCTTTACCTAAGGAATGGATTATCCCTCTGTGCAAGGCAGGGGTTTACAGTTACATAAGGAATGGATGATCAATTTGTTCAATGCAGGTGTTTACCATTACCTGAGAAATGGATGATCCCTGTGTTCAATGCAGGTGTTTACCGAGACATAAAGAATGGATGATCCCAATGTGGAGGGTAGGTGTTTAGCTTTTCCTTAGGAATGGATGATCCCTGTGTGTAATGCAGGTGTTTACATTTACCTAAGGAATGGATGGGGATTCCTCTGTGCACAGCAGTTTTTTAACTTTACCAAAGGAATGGGATGATCTTAACATGCAGTGCAGGTGTTGACCTTTACTTTAAGAATGCATGATCCAAGTGTTCATTGCAGGTTTTTACATTTACATAAGGCATGGGTGATCCCTCTGTGCAATACAGGTGTTTACCTTTACCTAAGGAATGGATGATCACTATGTACAATACAAGTGTTTACCTTTATGTAAGGAATGGGATGATCCGTCTATGCAATGTAGGTGTTGGCCTTCACCTTAGGAGTGAAGGATCCTTCTATTCAGTGCAGGTGTTTACCTTTACCTAACGAATGGATGATCCCTCTTTGTAAGAGGTGTTTACCTTTATGTAAAGAACGGATGATCCCTCTGTGCAATACAGGTGTTTACCTATACCTAAGGAATGGATGATCCCTCCGTGCAAGAGGTGTTTACCTTTACATAAAGAATGGATGATCCTTCTGTGCAATACAGGTGTTTACCTCTACCTAAGGAATGGATGATTCCCTCTGTGCAATGTACGTGTTAACCTTTACCTAAGGAATTGATGATCCCTCTGTGCAATGTAGGTGTTGACCTTTATCTAAGGAATGGATGATCCCTCTGTGCCATGCAGGTGTTTACATTTACCTAAGGAAAGGATGATCCATCTGTTCAATGCATGTGTTTACTGTTACCCAAGGAATGGATGATCCCTCTGTGCAATGCAGCTGTTTACCTTTACCAAAGGAATGGGATGATCCTGACGTGCAATGCAGGTGTTGACCTTTACCTTAGGAATAGATGATCACTCTGTTCAATGTAGGTGTTCAGATTTACCTAAGGAATGGATGATCCGTCTGTTCAATGCAGGTGTTTACCTTTACCTAAGGAATGGATGATCCCTCTGTGCAATGCAGGTGTTTACGTTTACCTAAGGACTGGATGATCCCTTTGTGCAATGCAGTTGTTTACCTTTACCTAAGTAATGGAATTCCCTCTGTTCAATGCAGGTGTTGACCTTTACCTAAGGAATCAATGATCCCTCTGTGCAATTGAGCTGTTTACCTTTACCAAGGGAATGGGATTATCCATCTGTGCTATGCAGGTGTTGACCTTCACATTAGGAGTATATGATAACTCAGCACAATGCAGGTGTTTACCTTTACCTAAGGAATGGATGATCCCTCTGTGAAATGCAGGTATTTACCTTTACCCAAGGAGTGGATGATCCCTATGTTCAATGCAGGCATTTACTGTTACCTAAGGAAAAGAATATCCCTTTGTTGAATGCTTGTGTTGACCTTAAGTAAGGAATGGATGATCCCTCTGTTCAATGCAGGCTTGACATTTACCTAAGGAATGGATGATCCCTCTCTGCAATGCAGGAGTTTACCTTTACCTAAGGAATGGATGTTCCCTCTGTACAATGCTGCTGTTTATGTTTACCTAAGGAATGGATGATCCCTCTGTGCAATGTTGGTGTTTGTCTTTAGCTAAGGAATTGGTGATCCCTCTGTGCAATGCAGGTGTTTACGTTTACCTAAAGAATGGATGATACCTCTCTGCAAGGCATTTATTTAGCTTTACCTAAGGAATGGATGACCCCTCTGTGCAAGGTAGTTGTTTACCTTTACCTAAGTAATGGATGATCCCTCTGTGCAATGCAGTTGTTTACACTTATCTAAGGAATGGATGATCACCCTTTGCAAGGCAGTTGTTTAACTTTACCAAAGGAATGGCATGTTCCCTCTATGCAATGCCGGTGTTGACCTTTGCTTTAGGAATGGATGATCCCACTGTTCAATGCAGCTTTTACATTTACTATGGGAATGGAGGATCCCTCATTTCAATTCAGGAGTTTACCATTACCTAAGGAATAGATGACTCCTCTGTGCAATACAGGTGTTTACCGATACCTAAGCAATGGATAATCCCTCTGTGCAATACAGGTGTTTACCTTTACCTAAGGAATGGATGATCACTATGTGCAATGCAGGTGTTCACCTTTACGTAAGGAATGGGATGATCCCTCTATGCAATGCACAGGTGACCTTTAACTTAGGGGTGTATGGTCACTCTGTTCAATGCAGGTGTTTACCGTTACCTAAGGAATGGATGATCCCTCTTTGCAATGCATGTGCTTACCTTTACCTAACGAATGGATGATCCCTCTGTACAAGGCAGGTGTTTACCATTACCTAAGGAATTGGTGATCCCTTTGTGCAATGCAGGTGTTTACCATTAACTGAAAAATGGATGATTTACCATTAACTGAAAAATGGATGATACCTCTGTTCAAGGCAGGTGTTTCCCGATACCTAAGAAATGGATGATCCCTCTGTGCAAGTTAGGTGTTGACTGTTACCTAAGGAATTAATGATCCCTCTGTTCAATGCAGGTGTTGACCTTTACCTAAGGAATGGATGATCCTTCTGTGCAATGCAGGTGTTGACCTTTACCTTAGGAGTAGATTATCACTCTGTTCAATGCAGGTGTTTACCTTTACATAAGGAATGGATGATACGTATGTTCAATGCAGTTGTTTATCTTAGGAATGGATGATCACTCTGTGCAATGCAGGTGTTTACCTTTACCCAAAGAATGGATGATCCCTCTGTGCAATGCAGTTGTTTGCATTTACCTAAGTAATGGGTGATTCCTGTGTGCAATGTAGGTGTTTACATTACCCTAAGGAATGGGTGATCTCTCTGTTCAGTGAAGGTATTTACCGTTACCTAAGGAAGAGTATACCCCTCTGTTGAATGCAGGTGTTGACCTTTAGTAAGGAATGAGTGATCCCTCTATTAAATGCAGGTGTTTACCCATACATAAGTAATGGATGATTCCTTTGTGCAAGGCAGGTGTTAACCATTACCTAAGGAATAGATGATCCCTCTGTGCAAGGCAGGTGTTTACCGTTACCTAAGGGGTGTATGATCCCTTTGTGCAATATAGCTGTTTACCATTACCTCAAAAATGGATGATCCCTCTGGTCAAGGCAGGTGTTTCCCAATACCTAAGGAATGGATGATCCGTCTGTGCAGGCAGGTTTTGAAATTTACCTAAGGAATAGATGATCCCTCTGTGCAATGTAGGTGTTGACCTTTACCTAAGGAATGGATGATTCCTCTGTGAAAGGCAGGTGTTTACCGTTACCTAAGGGATGTATGATCCCTTTGTGCAATGCAGCTGTTTACCATTACCTGAAAAATGGATGATCCCTCTGGTCAAGGCAGGTGTTTCCCAATACCTATGGAATGGATGATCCCTCTGTGCAGGCAGGTATTGAAATTCACCTAAGGAATGGATGATCCCTCTGTGCAATGTAGGTGTTGACCTTTACCTAAGGAATGGATGATTCATCTGTGCAATGCAGGTGTTGACTGTTACCTGAGGAATTGATGATCCCTCTGTGCAATGCAAGTGTTTTCATTCATCTAAGTAATGGCTGATCCCTCTGTTCAATGCAGGTGTTTTTATTTATCTAAGTAATGGATGATCCCTCTGTTCAATGCAGGTGTTGACCTTTACCTAAGGAATGGATGATCCCTCTGTGCAAGGCAGTTGTTTAACTTTACCAAAGGAATGGATTGTTCCCTCTGTGCAATGCAGGTGTTGGACTTTTCTTTAGGAATGGATGATCCCACTGTTCAAGGAAGGTTTTTACATTTACCTAAGGAATGAATGAACCCTCACTGCAATGCAGGTGTTTACTGTTACGTAAGAAATGGATGATCCAATATAGAAGGGAGGACTTCCGGTCAAGATGGCAGCTACCTAACCTTGCCTCACTTCACGGGGAAGAAAAGAGAAGAATACTTAAGGTTAAAGGGACCTTTTAAAAGGGTTTGCTGGCTCCTGCATGCTTCCAGAGGGTGGGGGTGGATTTGCAATATAAGGAAACCACTGATTCCCAAGCTCTTGGCAGGCGCCACTGCCTGAAAGGTCCCGCTGGACCTGCCTGAGGCCCCTGGCCAGCCAGACACGGAGCACCATTGCAGCCAGGTCCCCAGGTCTGTGGACCCACCGAGTGAGCTAGATCTGCCCCACTTCCCAGGCCAGAGCCCCCTGGGTGCGCCAATCCTGTTAGGTGCCTGGGTCCACAGAGTGAGACAGTTTCGTCCCACTTCCTGATCCCGGCCAGAGCCCCTGGGCACGCCAATACAGTTAGGCACCCGGGTCCACAGAGTGAGACAGTTTCGTCCTGCTTCCTGCTCCCCAGCCAGAGCCCCTGGGCGTGCCAGTACAGTTAGATGCCTGGGTCCACAGAGTGAGATAGTTTCGTCCCACTTCCTGCTCCTCGGCCAGAGCCCCTGGGCACGCCAATACAGTTAGGCACCTGGGTCCACAGAGTGAGACAGTTTCGTCCCACTTCCTGCTCCCCGGCCAGAGCCCCTGGACGCGCCAATACAGTTAGGCGCCTGGGTCCACAGAGTGAGACAGTTTCGTCCCACTTCCTGCTCCCCGGCCAGAGCCCCTGGGTGCGCCAATACAGTTAGGTGCCTGGGTCCACAGAGTGAGACAGTTTCGTCCCACTTCCTGCTCCCTGGCCAGAGCCCCTGGGCACACCAATACAGTTAGGCGCCTGGGTCCACAGAGTGAGACAGTTTCGTCCCACTTCCTGATCCTGGCCAGAACCCCCGGGAGTGACAATAGTTAGGTGTCTGGGGCTGTGGATCCAACGAGTGAGACAGATTCGTCCCACGTCCTGCTCCCCGGCCAAAGCCCCTGAGTGAGCCATTGCAGTGGGGTGCCTGAGTCTGTGGATCTTCTGAGTGAGACAGATTTGTCCCACTTCCTGCTCCCTGGCCAGAGCCCCTGAGCTCGCCATTGCAGCCAGGCGCTTGGGTCTGTGGATCCACTGAGCAAGACATATTTGTCCCACTTCTGGCTCCCCGGCCAGAGCCCCGGCACACCATCACAGGCAGGTGCCCTGGGCCTGTGGAGCCATATCACCTGCCTGGAACCTGTGCAGCCACACTGCAGGTCAAGCCCCACCCATTCCCTGTGCCATCACAAGACAGATCCCACTGAGCCAGTGTCTCTGAACTGGTGTGATGCGCAGATCACAGCGAAAAAAGAAGAGCATGAAAAACCAGATACAAATAAATCAAGCTACACTATCCAGTCCTACAATGGATGTCTCGAAGCAAATCATAGAGAGACATTAGAATCAGAACCCCAAAATGAAGAGACAAGCTATGCAACCCTGGCCAAGCAAATAGCACAACTCTCAGAAAGTCAACAAAGAGCCAATAATTGTATGAATGTTATCCTTGCTAGATTAGACCTAATAGAAAGGAACCAGGAAGGGTTCCAAAAACAGTTAAATGAGCTGAAGGAGAGTGAAAAAAAAGAAGTCCTCAATAACCAGATGGCTAAGTTCAATGAAGACATAAAAAAATGCAAGGATGAACTCCAAGAAGCATTAAGAAGGTCAGAAAATGACGTGAAAAGGGAACTAGACAGAGGGATGGAAACTATACATAAAAAACAGTAGAAAGTATGAACCAAATTGAACAAACCCAAAACTCTATAGAAGCTCTTAAGAATAGAGTCAGCCAAGTAGAGGATAGAAACTCAGAACTGGAAGACAAAACAGAAGAAACAGTTCGTGAGTCCAGAAACTTCAACAAGTTCAAAAATTATTGTGAACAGAACATGAGGGAAATGTGGGATACCCTGAAGTGTCCAAACATTAGGATCATGGGCATACCAGAGGGGGAAGAAACACAGACTAAAGGAATGGAAAGCTTATTCAACAAAATAATTGAAGAAAACTTTCCCACTCTCTCAAGAGAAAATCCCATCAAGTTACAAGAAGCTACCAGAACTCCAAACAGACTGGACCAAAGGAGAAATTCTCCAAGACACATTATCTTTAAGACTCTAAACATCAAGTACAAAGAGAAAATCTTAAAAGCAGCCAGGGAAAAACAGCACATTACATATAAAGGGAACCCCATTAGAATTACCTCAGACTTCTCAATGGAAACCCTAAAAGCTAGAAGGGCCTGGAATGGAACACTGCAAACTCTAAGAACCCATGGTTTCCAGCCACAACTACTCTATCCAGCAAAAGTATCCCTCATAATAAATGGTGAAAGAAAAACATTCCATGATAAAACTCATCTCTACAAATATGTGAACACAAAGCCAAACCTACAGAAAGTACTTCAGGGAATTCTTCACACAGAAGAAACAAATAACCAATCTCAAGAGCCCTCAAGAAGCAGTCCACATTAACCCCTTACCCCTCCAAAAAAAAACCACAATGACCACAACCCACTACAATATGGCTGGTATTAAATCAAACCTCAAACTAATATAACTGAACATTAATGGCCTCAATTCACCCATCAAAAGACATAAGCTAACAGGGTGGATCAGAAAACTGGACCCCTCAATCTGCTGTCTTCAAGAAACCCACCTCACCACTAAAGACAGACACCTCCTTAGGGTGAAAGGGTGGAAAATGATATTCCAAGCAAACACAAACACGAAAAAAGCAGGTGTAGCTATACTTATATCAGATAAAATAGACTTCAAAGCAAAATTAACCAAAAAAGACAAAGAAGGCCACTTCTTACTTATCAAGGGAACAATCCAACAAGAGGACATCACAATCATCAATATTTATGCACCAAACACAGGTGCACCACAATTCATAAAGCAAAATCTCCTTGGCAACAAAACAGAAATAAACACCAACACCATCATAGTCGTGGACTTCAATACTCCACTATCAACAATGGATAGATCATCCAAACAGAAAATTAATAGAGAAGTAAGAGAGCTCAACAACACCATAGAGCAACTAGACCTAACAGACGTATATAGAACATTCCACCCAAAATCTACAGATTACACATTCTTCTCAGCAGCACATGGAACCTTCTCTAAAATAGACCATGTACTAGGCCACAAAGCCTGCCTCCATACTTTCAAGAAAATTGATGTAATTTCCTACATGATATCAGACCACAATGCTGTAATGCTAGAAATAAACAACAAAAAGTACACCAGGAATCCCTCTACCTCCTGAAAATTGAACAACACACTTTTAAACAACAAATGGGTTGTGGATGAAATAAAGAATGAAATTGCAAAATTTCTAGAACTCAATGACAATGAGAACACATCATACCAAAACTTGTGGGACACAATGAAGGCAGTCCTTAGGGGAAAAATCATAGCACTAAATGCCATCATAAGAAAAATAGAAAGATCCCAAATCAATAACCTGACCATTCACCTAAAAGCATTGGAAAGGCTAGAAGAAGCCAACCCAAAAATTTCCAGAAGGAAAGAAATAATTAAAATCAGAGCAGAAATTAATGAATTGGAAACTAAGAGGACAATTAAGAAAATTGACGAAACAAAGAGCTGGTTCTTCGAAAAAATTAACAAGATTGATACAGCCCTGGTCAATTTGATCAAGCGGAAAAAAGAAACACTTCAAATCAACAAAATTAGAAATGAAAAGGGAGAGATCACAACAGACATGAGCAAAATAGGAAGAGTTATTAGGACTTTTTTTAAAAACCTCTACTCCATAAAACAGGAAAATATGGAGGAAATGGATGAATTTCTAGACACATACCACCTACCAAAGCTAAGCCCAGAGCAGATTAATTGCCTAAACAAACCCATCACACCCTTCGAGATAGAAGAGGTAATCAAACACCTCCCCAAAAAGAAGAGTGCAGGACCAGATGGTTTCTCAGCAGAATTCTACCCAACCTTCATGGAAGAACTGGAACCAATTCTTCTCAAACTCTGCCACACAATAGGAGAACAGGGAGAGATCCCTAACTCTTTTTATGAAGCTAGTATCACCCTAATTCCAAAACCAGGAAGGGACGCCACAAGAAAGGAAAATTATAGGCCCATATCACTGATGAACATAGATGCAAAGATCCTGAACAAAATTCTTGCAAACTGAATTTAACAGTACATCAAAAGCATTATCCACCTTGATCAAGTAGGCTTCATCCCTGGAACGCAGGGGTGGTTCAACATACGGAAATCTGTCAATGTAATACACCACATAAACAAGCTGAAACACAAAAACCACATGGTCATTTCGATAGATGCAGAAAAGGCCTTTGACAAAATACAACATCACTTCATGATCAAAACATTGGAGAGAAAAGGTATGGACGGCCCTTATCTCAACATAATAAAGGCTATATATAAAGCACCTAAAGCCCAAGTAATTCTTAATGGGGAGAGGCTGAAGGAATTCCCATTGAGGTCAGTAACAAGGCAGGGGTGTCCACTCTCACCTCTGCTCTTCAACATAGTGCTAGAAGTATTAGCTCAAGCAATAAGACATGAGAAAGAAATCAAAGGGATACAAATTGGAAAGGAAGAAGTTAGGTTAGCCCTATTTGCAGATGACATGATTCTATACATAAGTGACCCAAGAACTTCCATCCCCAAACTCTTAAAGGTGATTAGCGCCTTCAGCAAAGTAGCAGGATACAAAATCAATGCACAGAAATCTGTAGCCTTTTTGTATGCAAAGGACAAAGAGACAGAAAAAGAAATAACTAACATCGTCCCATTTTCAATTGCAACAAAGAAAATAAAATACCTTGGAATAACATTAACTAAGGAAGTGAAAGACCTATACAATGAAAACATAAAAACTCTCAAAAAGGAAATTGAGGAGGTCCTACAAAAATGGAAAGACCTCCCATGCTCCTGGATTGGTAGAATTAACATTGTGAAAGTGGCAATTTTACCAAAAGCAATTTATAGATTCAATGCAATGCCGATAAAAATCCCAACTTCCTTCTTCAATGAGATAGAAAAAACTATCTCAAAATTCATATGGAAAGGCAGAAGGCCTCAGATATCCAAGCTCATCCTCAGCAAAAGAAACACCTCTGGAGGCATCACCTTACCTGTTCTAAAGCTATACTACAAAGCCATTGTAATAAAAAACAACATGGTACTGGCACAAAAACAGGAATATAGACCAATGGAACAGAATTGAAGACCCAGACTTTGGGTCAAGTAACTATAGCTACTTGATATTTGACAAAGGCCGTAGCAATGTAGAATGGAAAAAGGACAGCATCTTCAACAAATGGTGCTGGACAAACTGGACAACCATATGTAGGAAAATAAAACTCGACAGACACATCTCTCCATGCACAAAAATTAAGTCCAAATGGATAAAAGACCTTAATATAAAACCAGAAACTCTGCTAGTACTGGAAGAAAAAATAGGAGGAACCTTCCATGATATAGGAGTGGGAAAAGATTTCCTGAACAAAACCTCAGCAGCTCAGGAAATTAAACAATCACTCAACCATTGGGATCTCATTAAGCTGAAAAGCTTTTTCACTGACAAAAATATAATAACCAAAGCCAGCAGAATACCCACAGAATGGGAGAAAATTTTCACCAGCTATACAACTCACAAAGGCCTAATTTCTAGAATCCACAAAGAACTCCAAAACCTAAACAATAAATCACCAATCAACCCACTCACAAAGTGGGGCAGAGAACTGCACAGGGAGTTCTCAGAGGAAGAAATACAAATAGCAAACACACATTTAAGAAAATGTTCAACATCCCTAATCATCAGGGAAATGCAACTAAAAACAACTATGAGATTCCACCTTACCCCAGTAAGGATGGCTAACATTAAAAAAATCAATGAAAACAAATCCTGGCGAGGCTGTGGAGAAATAGGAACAAGTCTTCACTGTTGGTGTGAATGTAAAATGGTTCAACCACTATGGACAGCTATATGGAGACTATTGAAAAGGATGGCCATAGACTTACCAGTGGATCCAGTTATTCCCTTATTGGGCATTTACCCTAAAGGCCCCAAGCCTCAGATCAGAAACATTTGCTCAACCATGTTTATAGGTGCTCAATTCATAATAGCAAAGAGCTGGAATCAATCCAGGTGTCCATCACTAGATGAATGGATAACAAAGATGTGGTATATCTATAGTATGGAATTCTACGTAGCAGTAAGGAAAGATGAAATAAGGAAATTTGAAAAAAAATGGTCAAACATGGAACAGATCATCCTCAGTGAGCTCACCCAAGCACAAAAAGATAATCGTCGCATGGTCTCATTTATCTGTCGCCCCTAACCGGATTCCACGTGACATGTGGCCAAACCTAATAAACACTCTGAGGAGGAGACAAGAAGGAGGGTGGGAATGAGGGAGGGTAATGGTGGGAGGGAATCAGAGGGTGGGAGGGAGGACAAGGGGGGGATACAAATTGGGACCCAAAAGGGAAAAATAATACAAAACCCTTTACTCTGAACAACAGGCTAAAAGAGTGATCCTTCAGCAGGCCTACGGAGGGAATACTCGAACCACAGGAACCTGGAGAGAACATGATGAAGGCCAACTTTAATCTTGTCCTGCTTCTCTTTCTCTTCTCTCTCTCCCCCCTCTCTCTCTCCCTCTCCTCTCTATACTCACTTTCTCTTTTACATTATATATCTTTTTCCTCCCTCACCTTCCTAGGTGCAGACTTATAACTCCCAGTGCCAGCAAGGGGTTAACTTCCACAATGAGCTGTTGATCTGAAACACCTACAAGGTTTCCCAAAAAAGACAGACTTCTGTCAGAGTACTTGGTGACCAACCAAAGGTTAATGGTAAGACCCTACTGTCGAAGACAGCATACGTGTGTAAGACCAAACACAGAGATATCTGGCCAGAATCTGGAAGAAGGTCAGTCCCCAGACAGTTAGCGAGTCTAGTACCAGAGGGTGCTACATGAGCAACTGGGGGAAAATGTCTGACATTGGTCCAAACAACTTGCAGTCTAAGATACCCAGCAGGAAACAATCTGACGTAATGCTCATACAAGTGCAGTAGCGGTAAACAGCCATGGTGGGTTACCAACTGCTCTTGATTTGGCTAATAAATCCATTCAGTGGAATGGAACTCATTACTGGAACTGGGAAATAAGTCAAAGCCATGTACAAAAAATGAGCTCAGTCTCCAAGATCTAGTGGCCACCAAATGTGGGCTAGAAGAGAGCCAATGCATATAAATTTCCCTCCAAAACATATATGGTTATCCCTTCTATCTAGTACTAACTTCTCTCTCCGTTGGAGAATTTGCTTATCTCTTTTCAGGTGGACAATCAACCTGAAGGGAGGATCAGCTAACCACACCTCACCAGCTGAAACCATAGAAAAACGCAGGGGAAGGGCAAGAATACAGTGCTCAAGGTGATCACAACACCAGAAAAAGGCTGAAGGAGATAAATACAGAGAACATCCAACTCCAGTCATTAGCCAGATATCCAGAGACACAGAGGCTCCCAAAACCTCATCAAGGAAGCAGAACTAAAATGACCCCAATGTGGCTCAGGGAAACTCATGAAGAGGGGGCGGAAAGATTGTTAGAGTCACAAGTTGGGGCATTATGCACAGAGACTGGGGCCTATCCACCAGAACTCTTGAGCAAACTCACAATGCATGATAAACATTCCCCATTGATGAGGGCCCCTTTGAAAGTGGGAGGAAGGGGAGGAGGACAATGGAACCAATACTATGAATGTAAAATCAGAATAATATAAATTAAAAATATATATTGATAAAAAAAACTACAAAAAAAGTCTACAAGAAAATATCTATATTATCAGATATTATAACACTGGTTAATTTACTAAATAAAACAATGTTTAAAAATTAAAAACAAAAAGAAATGTATGATCCCTCTGTGCAAGGCAGGTGCTGAACTTAACTTAAGGAATTGATCATCCCTCTGTGCAATGTAGGTGTTGACCTTTAGCTAAGGAATGGATGGTCCTACTGTGCAATGCAGGTGTTTACATTTACCTAAGGAATGGATGATTCCTCTGTTCAATGCATGTGTTGACCTTGACCTAAAGAATTGATGATCTCTCAGTTGAATGCAGGTGTTTAACTTTACCTAAGGCATGGATTATCCCTCTGTGCAATGCAGGTGTATACGTTTACCAAAGAAATGGATGATCCCTCTGTGAAACACAAGTATTTAAATTTGCCTAAGGTATGTGATGATCCCTCTATTCAACGCATGTGTTAAAGTTTACCTAAAAAATTGATGATCTCTCAGTTGAATGCAGGTGTTGGCCTTCACCTAAGGAATTGATGATACCTCTGTGCAACGTAGGTGGTGAGCTTTACCTAAGGCATGGATGATAACTCTGTGCAATGCATGTCTTGACCTTTACCTAAGGCATGGATGATCCCTCTGTTCAGTGCAGTTGTTTACGTTTACCTAAACAATTGATGATCCCTCTGTTCATTGGGGGTGTATCCAATTACCTACGGAATGGATGATCCCTGTGTGCAATGCAGGTGTTGACCTTTACCTAAGGAATGCATGATCCCTGTGTTCCATGTAGGTGTTTACCTAAGGAATGGATGATCCCACTGTTCAATGCAGGTGTTTACCTTTACCTAAGAAATGGATGATCCCTCTGTTCAATGCAGGGGTTTACCTTTACCTAGGGAATGGATGATACTTCCGTGCAAGGCAGGTGTTAACGTTTATCAAAGGAATGGATGATCCATCTGTGCAAAGCAGGTGTTTACCTTTACCTACGGAATGGATGATCCCTCTGTGCAATACAGGTGTTGACCTTTACCTAAGGAATTGATGATCCCTCTGTGCAATGCAGGTGTTGACCTTTACCTTAGGAATAGATGATCATTCTGTTCAATGCAGGTGTTTACGTTTACCTAAGGAATGTATGATCTGTCTGTTCAATGCAGGTGTTTACCTAAGGAATGGATGATCCCGCCGTGCAATGCAGGTGTTTACCTTTACCCAAGGAATGGATGATCCCTCTGTGCAATGTAGTTGTTTACATTTACCTATGGAATGGATGATTCCTTTGTGCAATGCAGGTGTTTACATTTCCCTAAGGAATGGATGATCCCTCTGTTTAATGCAGGTATTTACTGTTACCTAAGGAAGTGTATATCCCTCTGTTGAATGCAGGTGTTGACCTTTACGTAAGAAATGAGTGATCCCTCTATTAAATGCAGGTGTTTACCCATTACCTAAGGAAAGGATTATCCGTCTGTTCAAGGCAGATGTTGACCCTTACCTAATGAATGGATGATACCTTTGTGTAATGCAGGTGTTTACCATTACCTGAGAAATTGATGATACCTCTGTACAATGCAGGTCTTTACCTAGACCTAAGGAATGGATGATCACTCTGTGCAAGGCAGGTGTTTAGATTTACCTAAGGAATGGATGATCCCTCTGTGAAATGCAGGTGTTGAACTTTACCTAAGAAATGGATGGGGGATCCCTGTGTTCAATGCAGGTGTTGACCTTTACCTAAGGAATGGATGATCCCTCTGTGCAAGGCAGTTGTTTAACTTTACCAAAGGAATGGAATGATCCCCCTGTGCAATGCAGGTGTTGAACTTTTCTTTAGGAATGGATGATCCCACTGTTCAAGGAAGGTTTTTACATTTACCTAAGGAATGAATGAACCCTCACTGCATTGCAGGTGTTTACTGTTACGTAAGAAATGGATGATCCCTCTGTTCATCGCAGGTGTTTACCTTTACCTAAGGAATGGATGATCCCTCTGTTCAACACAGGTGTTTACCTTTACCTAAGGAATGCATGCTCCCTCTGTTCAATGTAGGTGGTTACTTTTATCTAAGGAATGGATGATCCCTCTGTTCAGTGTAGGTGTTTACCTTTACCTAATGAATGTATGATCCCTCCGTTCAATGCAGGTGTTGACCTTTATCTAAGAAATGGATGATCCCCCTGTTCAATGCAGGTGTTTACCATTACCTAAGCAAGGGATGATCCCTCTGTGCAATGAAGGTGTTGACCTTTACCTAAAGAATTCATGATCCTCATATTCAATGCATGTGTTTAGCCTTATCTAAGGAATGGATGATCCCTTTGTTCAATGCAGGTGTTTAGCTTTACCTAATGAATGGATGATCCCTCTGTGCAATGCAGGTGTTCACTTTTACCTAGGGAATGGATGGGTGATCACTGTGTTCAATTCAGGTGTTGACCTTTATCTAAGGAATGGATGATCCCTCTGTGCAATGCGGGAGTTTACATTTACCTAAGGAATGGATGATCCTCTGTGCAAGGAAGGTGTTTGCCTTTACTAAAGTAATGGGATGATCCCCCTATGCAATTCAGGTGTGGACCTTTACCTAAGGAATGGGTGATCCCTGTGTTCAATGCAGGTGTTTAACTTTTCCTAAGGATTGAATGATCCCTCTGTGAAATGCGGGTGTTTACCTTTACCTAAGGAAAGCACGATCCCTTCTGCAATGCAGATGTTGACCTTGACCTAAAGAATTGATGATCCCTCAGTTGATTGCAGGTGTTTATTTTTACCTAAGGAATGTATGATCCCTCTGTGCAACGCAGGTGTTTAAATTTCCCTAAGGAATGTGATGATACCTCTATTCAATGCAGGAGTTTAAGTTTACCTAAGGAATGGATGATGCCTCAGTGCAGAACAGGTGTTTCCACTTACCTAAGGAATGGATGATCCATCTGTGCAATACAGGTGTTGACCTTTACCTAAGGAATGGATGTTCCCTCTCTTCAATGCTGGTGTTTACCATTACCTAAGGAATGGATGATCCCTCTGTGCAATGGAGGTGTTGTTATTTACCTAAGGAATGGATGATCCCTCTGTGCAATGCAGGTGTTCACCTCTCACCTAAGGAATGGATGATCCCTCTGTGCAAGGCAGTTGTTTACACTTACCTATGGGATGGTTGATCCATCTGTGCAATACAAGTGTTGACCTTTGCCTAAGGAATGGATGTTCCCTGTGTTCAATGCTGGTGTTTACAGTTACCTAAGGAATTGATTATCCCTCTGTGCAATGGAGGTGCTTACCTTTACCAAAGGAATGGGATGATTCCTCTGTGCAATGCAGGTGGTGACCTTTACCTTAGGAATGGGATGATCCCTCTGTGCAATGTACATGTTGAATTTTACCTAAGAAATATATGATCCCTGTGTTCAATGCAGGTGTTTAGCTTTACCTAAGTATTGAATGATACTTCTATGCAATGCAGGTGTTTACCTTTACCTAAGGAATGCATGATCCCTTCTCCAATGCAGATGTTGACCTTGACCTAAATAATTGATGATCCCTCAGTTGAATGCAGGTGTTTACTTTTACCTAAAGAATGGATTATCCCTATGTGCAATGCAGGTGTATATGTGTACCTAAGGAATGGATGATTCCTCTGTGCGACACAGGTGTTTAAATTTGCCTAAAGAATATGATGATCCCTCTATTCAATGCAGGGTTTTAAGTTTTAAGTTTACCTAAGGAATGGATGATCCCTCTGTGCAATGGGGGTGTTTATATTTATCTAAGGATGTGGATGATCCCTCTGTGAAATGCAGGTGTTTACCTTTACCTAAGGAATGGGATGAACCCTCCATTAAATGCAGGTGTATACCTTAACCTAAGGAATATATGATGCCTCTGTGGAATGCAGGTGTTGACCTTTACATAAGGAATGTGATGATACCTCTTTTCAATGCATGTGTTTTCGTTTACCTAAGGAAAGGATGATCCTTCTGTTCAATGCATGTGTTTGCCATTACTTAAGAAATGGATGATCCCTCTGTTCAATGCACGTGTTTACCATTACCTGAGGAATGGATGATCCCTCTGTGCAATGCAGTTGATGACCTTTACCTAAGGAAAGAATATCCTTCTGTTGAATGCAGGTGTTGCCCTTTACCCAAGGAATTGATGATCCCTCTGTGCAATGCTGGTGTTTTCCGTTACCTAAGGAATTGACGATCCCTCTGTGCAATGCAGGTGTTGACCTTTCCCAAAGGAATGGATGATCCCTCTGTGCAATGCACATCTTGACCTTTACCTAAGGCATGGATGATCCCTCTGTTCAATGCAGTTGTTTACCTTTATCTAAAGAATGGATGATCCCTCTGTGCAATGTAGGTGTTGACCTTTAACTAAGAAATGGATGATCACTATGTGCAATGAAGGTGTATACCTTTACCAAGTTATGGGTTGACCCCCTGTTCAATGCAGGTATTTACCTTTAACTAAGGAACGGATGATCCCGCTGTTCAAAGCAGGTGTTGACCTTTACAAAGAATGGATGATCCCGTTGTGCAATTCATGTGTTTCCATTTACCTAAGGCATGGATGATCCCTCTGTTCAATGCAGGTGTTTCCCATTACCTAAGTAATGGTATGATCCCTGTGTTCAATACAGGTGTTTCCCTTTACCTATGGAATGGATGATTCCTCTGTGTAATGGAGGTGTTTGCCGTTACCTACGGAAGGGATGTTCCCTCTGTTCAATGGAGGTGTTTAGCTTTAAAAACGGAATGGATGATCACTCTCTTCAATGCAGTTGTTTACGATTAACTAAGCAATGGATGATCCGTCTGTGTAAAGGAGGTGTTTTCCTTTAACTATGGAATGGATGATCCGTCTGTGCAATGCAAATATTTACCTTTACCTAAGGAATGGATGATCCCTCTGTGCAATGCAGGTGTTTACATTTACCTAAGGAATGGATTATCCCACTGTTCTATGCAGGTTTTTATCATTACCTAACTACAGAATGGATGATCCCTGTGTGCAATGCAAGTGTTTACCTTTACCTAAGGAATGGGATGATCCCTCTGTGCAGTGGAGGTGTTGAACTTTACCTAAGGAATGGATGATCCCTCTGTGAAATGCATGGGTTTACCTTTACCTAAGGAATGGTATAATCCCTCTGTGCAATACAGGTGTTTACCCTTACCTAAGGAATGGGATGATCCCTCTGTTCTATGCAGGTGTTTACTGTTACCCTAAGGAATGGATGATCCCTCTGTTCTATGCAGGCTTTTACCGTTATGTAAGTAAGGGATGATCACTCTGTGCAATGTAGGTCTTTACCTTTACCTATGGAATGGATGATCTCTCAGCTCAATGCAGGTGTTTATCTTTACCTAGGAATGGGATGATCCTTCTGTGCACTGGAGGTTTTCACCTTTACTTAAAGTATGGGATGATACCTCGGTGCAATGGAGGTGTTGAACTTTACCTAAGGAATTGATAATCTCTCTGTGCAATGCAGGTGTTTACATTTACCTAAGGAATTTATGTTCCTTTTGTTCAATGCTAGTGTTTAGTGTTACCTAAGGATTGGTACCTCTGTGCAAGGCAGGTGTTGACCTTTACCTAAGGAATTGATAATCCCTCTGATGAATCCAGGTGTGGACCTTTACCTATGGAATGGATGATCCCTCTGTGCAATTCAGGTGTTTACCTTTACCTAAGACATGGATGATCCCTCTGTTCAATGCAGTTGTTTACCTTTACCTAAAGAATGGATGATCCCTCTGTTCAATGCCGGTGTTTCCAATTACCTAAGGAATGGATGATCCCTCTGTGTAATACAGGTGTTGACCTTTACCTAAGGAATGCATGATCCTTGTTTTCAATACAGGTGTTTACCTAAGGAATGGATGATCCCACTGTTCAATGCAGGTGTTTACCTTTACCTAAGAAATGGATGATCCCTCTGTGCATTGCAGGTGTTTTCCATTACCAAAGGAATGAGTTGACCCTCTGCTCAATGCAGGGGTTTACTTTTACCTAAGGAATGGATGATCCCTCTGTCAAATGCAGTTGTTGACCTTTACCTAATGAATGAATGATCCCTCTGTGCAATGCAGGTGTTGACCTTTCCTAAGAAATGGATGATCTTTCTGTGCAATGCAGGTGTTCACCAATACATGAGAAATGGATGATCCCTCTCTCCAATGCAGGTGTTTACCCATACCTGAGGAATGGATGATCCCTCTGTGCAAGGCAGGTTTTGATCTTTACCTAAGGAATTGATGATCCCTCTTTGCAAGCCAGGAATTGACCATTACTAAGGAATGGATGATCCCTCTGTGCAATGTATGTGTTTACCTTTAGCTAAGGAATGGTATGATCCCCCTGTGCTATGCAGGTGTTGATCTTTACCTAAGGAATAGATGATCCCTCTGTTCAATGCAGGTGTTTACCATTATCTAAGGTATGGTTGATCTCTTTGTTCAATGCAGTTGTTTAGGTTTATGTAGGGTGTGGGATTATCCTTCTGTGCATTGCAGGAGTTTAAGATTACCTAAGGAATGGAAGATGCCTATGTTCAGTGCTGGTGTTTACCTTTACTTGAGGAATGGATGAGAACTCTGTGCAATACAAGTGTTTAACTTTACCTAAGGAATGGAATAATCCCTCTGTGCAATGCATGTGTTGTTCTTTACCTAAGGAATGTATGATCCCTCTGTTCAATGCAGGTGTTTGCCGTTATCTAAGGAATGGATGATACCTCTGTGCAATGCAGGCGTTTACCTTTACCTAAGGAATGGGTGATCTCTCTGTGCATTGCAGGTGTTTAATATTACCTAAGCAATGGAAGATGCATCTGATTGATGCAGGTGTTTCCCTTAACATAAGGAATGGATGATCCCTCTGTGCAATGCAGTTTTTTCCTTTACTTAAGGAATGGATGATGTTTCTGTTCAATGCAGGTGTTGACTTTCACCTAAGGAATGGATGATCCCTCTGTGCAAGGCAGGTATTTACCTTTACCTAAGGAATGTACTATCCCTCTGTTCAATGCAGGTGTTTACGTTTATGTAACGAATGGGAAGACTCTCTGTGGATTGCTGTTGTTTACTATTATCTAAGGAATAGTGGATGCCAATGTTCAATGCTGATGTTTACCTTTACCTCAGGAATGGATGATCCCTCTGTGAAATGCAGGTGTTGATCTTTACCTAAGTATAGATGATTCCTCTGTTCAATTCAGGTGTTTACCATTATCAAAGGAATGGATGATCCCTCTTTTCCATGCAGGTTTTTACCATTACCTAAGGATTGGATGTTGCCTCTGTGCAAGTCAGGTGTTTACCTTCGCCTAAGTAATGGGATGATCCCTCTGTGCAATGCAGTTGTTGATCTTTACCTAAGGAATAGAGAGCCCTCTGTTCAATGCAGGTGTTTACCTTAAATTAAGGAATGTATGATACTGCTGTTCAATGCAGGTGTTTATAGTTACTTAAGGAATGGATGATCCCTCTGTGCAATGTATGTGTTTACCTTTACCTAAGGAGTGGTATGATTCACCTGTGCAATTCAGGTGTTGACCTTTACCTAAGGAATAGATGATCCTCTGCTCAATGCAGGTGTTCGCCGTGAATTAAGGAATGGATGATCCCTCTGCTCAATGCAAGTATTTACAGTTACCCAAGGAAGGGATGATCCCTCTGTGAAATGTAGGTGTTTACCTTTACCTGAGGAATGGATGATCCTTCTGTTCTATGCAGGTGTTGACCTTTACCTACGGAATCGATGATCCCTCTGTGCAATGCCTGTGTTTACCTTTACCTAAGGAATGGTATGATCCCTCTGTGCAATGCAGTTGTTGATCTCTACCTAAGGAATGGTTGAACCCTTTTTTCAATGCAGTTGGTTTGGTTTATGTAAGGTGTGGGATGATCCCTCTGTGCATTGGAGGAGTTTACTATTGCCTAAGGAATGGAAGATGCCTATGTTCACGGCTGGTGTTTACCTTTACTTAAGGAATGGATGATAACTCTGTGCAATACAAGTGTTTCACTTTACCTAAGGAATGGGATAATCCCTCTGTGCAATGCAGGTGTTGATCTTTACCTAAGGAATATATGATCCCTCTGTTCAATGCAGGTGTTTACCGTTTTCTAAGGAATGGATGATCCTTCTGTTCAATGCAGACGTTTACCTTTACCTAAGGAATGGATGATCCCTCGCTTCAACGCAGGTGTTTAACATTACCTATGGAATGGATGATCCCTCTGCGCAATGCAGGCGTTTACCTTTACCTAAGGAATTCCTGATCCCTCTGTGCATTGCAGGTGTTACCCTTTACCTAAGGAATGGATTATCCCTCTGTTAAATGCAGGTGTTTACGTTTATGTAAGGAATGGGATGACCCTCTGTGCATTGCTGGTGTTTACTATTACCTAAGGAATGGAAGATGCATCTGACCAATGCAGGTGTTTACCTTTACATAAGGAATGGATGATCCCTCTGTGCAATGCAGTTGTTGTCCTTTACCTAAGGAATGGATGATCCTTCTGTGCAATGCAGGAGATGACCTTTACCTAAGGAATGGATGATCCCTCTGTGCAAGGCAGGTGTTTACCTTTACCTCAGGAATAGATTATCCCTCTGTTCAATGCAGGTTTTTACGTTTACGTAAGTAATGGGATGACCCTCTGGGCATTGCTTGTGTTTACTATTAACTAAGGAATGGAAGATGCCTATGTTGAATGCTGGAGTTTACCTTTACCTAAGGAATGGATGACCCATCTGTGAAATGCAGCTGTTGATCTTTACCTAAGGAATAGATGATTCCTCTGTTCAATGCAGGTGTTTACCATTATCTAAGGAATGGATGATCCCTCTGTTCAATTCAGGTGCTTACCATTACCTAAGGAATGGATGATCCTTCTGTGCAATGCAGGCGTTTACCTTCACCTAAGTAATGGGCTCATCCCTCTGTGCAATGTAGGTGTTGATCTTTATCTAAGGAAGAGATGAGCCCTCTGTTCAATACAGGTGTTTACTGTTAATTAAGGAATGGATGATCCCTCTTTTCAATGCAGGTGTTTACAGTTACCTAAGGAATGGAAGATCCCTCTGTGCAATGCAGGTGTTGTCCTTCAGCTAAGGAATGAATGTTCCCTCTGTGCATTTCAGATGTTTACCTTTACCTAAGGAATGGATGATCCCTCTGTGCATTTCAGGTGCTTACATTTACCTTAGGAATGGATGATCCCTCTGCATTGCAGGTGTTGATCTTTGCCTAAGGAATAGATGACCCCTCTGTTCAATACAATTGTTTACCGTTAATTAAGGAATGGAAGATCCCTCTGTTAAATGCAGGGGTTTACAGTTACCTAAGAAATGGATGATCCCTCTGTCCAATGCAGGTGTTTACCTTCACCTAATGAATGGAAGATCCCTCTGTGCAATGCACGTGTTTACCTTTACCTAAGGAATGGAAGATCCCCCTGTGTATTGCAGGTGTTGTCCTTTACAAAAGGAATGGATGATCCCTCTGTTCAATACAGGTTTTTACCATTATCTAAGGAAGAGATGATCCCTCTGTTCAGTGCAGGTGTTTACCATTTCCTAAGGAATGAGTCATCCCTCTGTGCAATGCAGGTGTTGCTCTTTACCTAAGGAATGGAAGATCCCTCTATGCAATGCAGGTGTTGTCCTTTACCTAAGGAATGGATGATCCTTCTGTGCAATGCAGGTGTTGTCCTTTACCTAAGGAATGGATGATACCTCTGTGCATTGCAGGTGTTTAACTTTACAAAAGGAATGGATGATTCCTCTGTGCATTGCAGGTGTTTACATATACCTTAGGAATGTATGATTCCTCTGTCCATTACAGGTGTTTACTATTACCTAAGGAATCGAAAATGCCTCTATTCAAAGCAAGTGATTACCTTTACCAAAGGAATGGATGTTCCCTGTGTGCAGTGTAGGTGTTTACCTTTATAAAAGGAATGGATGATCCCTCTGGGCAATGCAGGTGTTGTCCTTTACTTAAGGAATGGATGATCCTTCTGTGCAATGCAGGTGTTGACCTTTACCTAAGGAATGGATGATCCCACTGTGCAAGGCAGGTGTTTGCCTTTAAGAAGGAATGGATTATCCCTCTATTCAATACAGGTGTTTACGTTTATGTAAGGAATGGAATGACCCTCTGTGCATTGCTAGTGTTTACTATTACCTAAGGAATGTAAGATGCCTATGTTCAATGCTGGTGTTTACCTTTACCTCAGGAATCGATGATCCCTCTGTGGAATGTAGGTGTTGGTCTTTACCTAAGGAATAGCTGAATCTTCTGTTCAATGCAGCTGTTTACAATTTATCAAGGAATGGATAATCCCTCTGTTCAATGCAGGTGTTTACCTTTAACTAAGGAATGGATGATCAATCTGTTCAATGCAGGTGTTTACCATTACCTAAGGAATGGATGATCCCTCTGTGCAATGCAGGTGTTTACCTTCACCTACGTAACGGGCTCATCCCTCTGTGTAATGCATGTGTTGATCTTTACCTAAGGAATAGATGAGCCCTCTGTTCAATACAGGTGTTTACCATTAATTGAGGAATGGATGATACCTCTGTGCAATGCAGGTGTTTACCTTGACCTATGTAATGGGATGATCCTTCTGTGCAATGCAGTTGTTTACTATTATATAAAGAATGGAGGAAGCATTTGATCAATGCAGGTGTTTACCTTTACATAAATAATGGATGATCCCTCTGTGCAATGCAGGTGTTGTCCTTTACTTAAGGAATGGATTGTAATTCTGTGCAATGCATGTGTTGACCTTTACCTAAGGAATAGATGAGCCCTCTGTTCAATACAGGTGTTTACCGTGAATGAAGGAATGGATGATCCCTCTGTTCCATGCCACGGTTTACAGTTACCTAAGGAATGGATGATCCCTCTGTGCAATGCAGGTGTTTACCTTTACCTAAGGAATGTAAGATCCCTCTGTGCATTGCAGGTGTTGTCCGTTATAAAAGCAATGGATGATCCTTCTGTTCTATGCAGGTATTGACCTTTACCTAAGGAATAGATGATCCCTCTGTTCAATATAGGTGTTTACCGTTATCTCAGGAAGGAATGATCCTTCTGTTCAATGCAGGTGTTTACCATTTCCTAAGGAATGGATGATCAATGTGTGCCATGCAGGTGTTGACCTTTACCTAAGGAATGCATGTTCCCTCTGTGCAATGCAGATGTTGATCTTTAACTAAGGAATGGAAGATACCTCTGTTCAATGCAGGTGTTGTAAATTACCTAAGGAATGGATGACCCTTCTATGCAATGCAGGTGATGACCTTTACCTAAGGAATGGATGATCCCTCTGTTTGATGCAGTGTTTACCATTACCTAAGGATTGGATGATCCCTCTGTGCAATGCAGGTGTTTACCTTCACCTAAGTAATGAGATGATCCCTCTGTGAAATGCAGGTGTTGATCTTTACATAAGGAATAGAGAGCCCTCTGTTCAATGCAGGTGTTTACCATTAATTAAGGAATGGATGATCCCTCTGTTCAATGCAGGGGTTTACAGTTACCTAAGGAATGGATGATTCCTGTGTGCAATATAGGTGTTTACTTTTACCTAATGAATGGATGATCCTTGTGTTCTATGCAGGTGTTGACCTTTACCTAAGGAATGGATGATCCCTCGGTGCAATGCATATGTTTACTTTTACCTAAGGAATGGTATGATCCCCCTGTGCAATGCAGGTGTTGATCTTTATGTAAGTAATAGATGAGCCTCTGTTCGATGCAGGTGTTCACCATTAATTAAGGAATGGAAGCTCCCTCTGCTCAATACAGGTGTTTACAGTTATCTAAGGAATGGAAGATGCCTCTGTGCAATGCAGGTGTTGATCTTTACCTAAGGAATAGATGATTGCTCTGTTCAATGCAGGTTCTTACCATTATCTAAGGAATGGATGATCCCTCTGTTCAATGCAGGTGTTTACCATTACCTAAGGAATGGATGATCCCTCTGTGCAATGCATGTGTTTACCTTTACCTAAGGAATGGTATGATGCCTCTTTCAATGCAGGTGTTGATCTTTACCTAAGGAATAGATGACCCTTCTGTTCAATGTAGGTGTTTAGCGTTATCTAAGGAATGGTTGATCCCTTTGTTCAATTAAGTTGTTTACTTTTATGTAAGGTGTGGTATGATCCCTCTGTCATTTCAAGAGTTTCCTATTACCTATGGAATGGAAGATGCCTATGTTCAGTGCTGGTGTTTACTTTTACTTGAGGAATGGATGATAACTCTGTGCAATACAAGGGTTTAAAGTTACGTAAGGAATGGGATAATCCCTCTGTGAAATCCAGGTGGTGATCTTTACCTAAGGAATATATGATCCCTCTGTTCATTGCAGGGGTTAACCGTTATCTAAGGAATGGATGATCCCTCTGTGCAATGCAGGTGTTTACATTTACCTAAGGAATGGATGATCCCTCTGTGCATTGAAGGTCTTTACTATTACCTAAGCAATGGAAGATGCATCTGATCAATGCAGGTGTTTTCCTTTCCATTAGTAATGGATGATTCCTCTGTGCAATGCAGTTGTTGTCCTTTACTTACAGAATGGATGATTCTTCTGTGCAATGCAGGTGTTGACCTTGACCTAAGTAATGGATGATCCCTCTGTGCAAGGCAGGTTTTTACCTTTACCAAAGGAATGGACTATCCCTCTTTTCAATGCAGGTGTTTACGTTTATGTAAGGAGTGGGATGAACCTCTGTGCATTGCTGCTGTTTACTATTGCCTAAGGAATGTAGGATGCCTATGTTCAATGCTGGTTTTTACCCTTACAAAATGAATGGATGATCCCTCTGTGAAATGCAGGTGTTGATCTTTACCTAAGTATAGATGATTTCTCTGTTCAATGCAGGTGTCTCCCATTATCTAAGGAATGGATGATCCCTCTGTTCAATGCAGGTGTTTAACATTACCTAAGGATTGGATGATCCCTCTGTGCAATGCACGTGTTCGCCTTCACCTAAGTAATGGTATGATCCCCATGTGCAATGCAGGTGTTGATCTTTACCTAAGGAATAGATAATCCCTCTGTTCAATGCAGGTGTTTACCATTATCTAAGCAATGGTTGATTCCTTTGTTCAATGCAGTTGTTTAGGTTTATGTAAATTGTGGGATCATTCTTCTGTGCATTGCAGGAGTTTCCTATTACCTAAGGAATGGAAGATGCCTATGTTCAGTGCTGGTGTTTACCTTTACTTGAGGAATGGATGATAACTCTGTGCAATAAAAGTGTTTAACTTTACCTAAGGAATGGGATAACCCCTCTGTGCAATGCAGGTGTTGATCTTTACCTAAGGAATGTATGATCCCTCTGGTCAACGCAGGTGTTTACCGTTATCTAAGGAATGGAGGATCCTTCTGTTCAATGCAGGTGTTTACCATTACCTATGGAATGGATGATCCCTCTGTGCAATGCAGGCATTTACCTTTACCTAAGGAATCGATGATCCCTATGTGCATTGCCGGTGTTTACTATTACCTAAGAATGGAAGATGCATCTGATCAATGCAGGTGTTACCTTTACATAAGGAATGGATGATTTCTCTGTGCAATGAAGGTGTTGTCCTTTACTTAAGGAATGGATTATCATTCTGTGCAGTGCAGGTGTTGACCTTTACATAAGGAATTGATGATCCCTCTGTGCAAGGCAGGTGTTAACCTTTACCTAAGGAAGGGATTATCCCTCTGTTCATTGCAGGTTATTACGTTTATGTAAGGAATGGGATAACCCTCTGTGCATTGTTTGTGTTTACTATTACCTAAGGAATGGAAGATGCATGTGATCAATGCTGGTGTTTACCTTTATCTAAGGAGTGGATGATCCCTCTGTGAAATGCAGGTGTTTATCTTTACCTAAGGAATAGATGATTCCTCTGTTCAATACAGGTGTTTACCATTATCTAAGGAATGAATGATCCCTCTGTTCAATTCAGGTGTTTACCATTACCTAAAGAATGGATGATCTCTCTGTGCAATGCAGGTGTTGTCCTTTACCTAAGGAATGGATTATCATTCTGTGCAATGCAGGTGTTGACCTTTACCTAAGGAATGGATGATACCTCTGTGCAAGGCACGTGTTTACCTTTACCTAAGGTGTGGATTATCCCACTGTTCAATGCAGGTGTTTATGTTTATGTAAGGAATGGGATGACACTCTGTGCATTGCTGGTGTTTACTATTACCTAAGGAACGGAAGATGCCTATGTTAAATGATGGTGTTTACCTTTACCTAAGGAATGGATGATCCCTCTGTGAAATGAAGGTGTTGTTCTTTACCTAAGGAATAGATGATTCCTCTGCTCAATGCAGGTGTTTACCATTATCTAAGGAATATATGATCCCTCTGTTCAATGCAGGTGTTTACTATTACTTAAGGAATGGATGATCCCTCTGTGCAATGGAGGTATTTACCTTCACCTAACTAATGGGATAATCCATCTGTGCAATGCAGGTGTTGATCTTTACCTAAGGAATAGATGAGCCCTCTCTTCAATGCATGTGTTTAACATGAATTAAGGAATGGATTATCCCTCTTTTCAATGCAGGTGTTTACAGTTACGTAAGGAATGGAAGACCTGTGTGCAATGCAGGTGTAGACCTTTACCTAAGGAATGGATGTTCCCTCTGTGCATTTCAGGTGTTTACCTTTACCTAAGGAATGGATGATCCCTCTGTGCTTTTCAGCTGTTTACATTTACCTTAGGAATGGATGATTCCTCTGTGCATTGCAGGTGTTCATCTTTACCTAAGGAATAGATGAACACGTTGTTCTATACAGTTGTTTACCATTAATTAAGGAATGGATGAGCCCTCTGTTAAATGCAGGGGTTTACATTTACCTAAGGAATGGAAGATCCCTCTGTGCAATGAGGGTGTTTACCTTCACCTAATGAAAGGAAGATCCCTCTGTGCAATGCACGTGTTTACCTTTACCTAAGAAATGGAAGATCCCTCTGTGCATTGCAGGTGTTGTCCCTTACAAAAGGAGTGGATGATCCCTCTGTTCAACACTGGTGTTTACCGTTATCTAAGGAAGGGATGATCCCTGTGTTCAGTGCAGGTGTTTACCATTTCCTAAGGAATGAGTGATCCCTCTGTGCAATGCAGGTGTTGACCTTTACCTAATGAATGCATGATTCCTCTGTGCAATGCAGGTGTTGCTCTTTACCTAAGGAATGGAAGATCCCGCTATGCAATGGAGGTGTTGTCCTTTACCTAAGGAATGGATGATCCTTCTGTGAATTGCTGGTGTTTACCTTTACCCAAGGAATGGATGACCCCTCTGTGCATTTCAGATGTTTACATATACCTTAGGAATGCATGATTCCTCTGTGCATTGCAGGTGTTCACTATTACCTAAGGAATGGAACATGCCTCTATCCAATGCAGATGATTACATTTACGAAAGGAATGGATGTTCCCTGTGTGCAATGCAGGTGTTTACATTTATATAAGGAATGGATGATCCCTCTGGGTAATGCAGGTGTTGTCCTTTACTTGATGAATGGATGATCCTTCTGTGCAATGCAGGTATTGAGCTTTACCTAACCAATGAATGATCCCTCTGTGCAAGGCAGTTGTTTACCTTTACCTAAGGAATGGATTATCCCTCTGTTCAATACAGGTGTTTACGTTTATGTAAGGAATGGAATGACCCTCTGTGCATTGCTAGTGTTTACTATTACCTAAGGAATGTAAGATACCTAAGTTCAATGCTGGTATTTATCTTTACCTCAGGAAGGGATGATACCTCTGTGAAAAGTAGGTGTTGATCTTTACCTGAGGAATAGATGAATCCTCTGTTTAATGCAGCTGTTTACCATTATCTAAGGAATGGATGATCCCTCTGTTCAAGGCAAGTGTTTACCTTTAACTATGGAATGGATGATCCCTCTGTTCAATGCAGGTGTTGTCCTTTACTTAAGGAATGGATTATCATTCTGTGCAATGCAGGTGTTGACCTTTACCTAAGGAATGGATGATACCTCTGTGCAAGGCACGTGTTTACCTTTACCTAAGGAGTGGATTATCCCACTGCTCAATGCAGGTGTTTATGTTTATGTAAGGAATGGGATGACACTCTGTGCATTGCTGGTGTTTACTATTACCTAAGGAATGGAAGATGCGTATGTTAAATGATGGTGTTTACCCTTACCTAAGGAATGGATGATCCCGCTGTGAAATGAAGGTGTTGTTCTTTACCTAAGGAATAGATGATTCCTCTGTTCAATGCAGGTGTTTACCATTACTTAAGGAATTGATGATCCCTCTGTGCAATGGAGGTATTTACCTTCACCTACCTAATGGGATGATCCCTCTGTGCAATGCAGGTGTTGATCTTTACCTAAGGAATAGATGAGCCCTCTATTCAATGCATGTGTTTACCGTTAACTAAGGAATGGATTATCCCTCTTTTCAATGCAGGTGTTTACAGTTATGTAAGGATTGCAAGACCTGTGTGCAATGCAGGTGTTGACCTTTACCTAAGGAATGGATGTTCCCTCTGTGCATTTCAGGTGTTTACCTTTACCTAAGGAATGGATGATCCCTCTGTGCTTTTCAGCTGTTTACATTTACCTTAGGAATGGATGATTCCTCTGTGCATTGGAGGTGTTCATCTTTACCTAAGGAATAGATGAACACTTTGTTCAATACAGTTGTTTACCATTAATTAAGGAATGGATGAGCCCTCTGTTAAATGCAGGGGTTTACAGTTACCTAAGGAATGGAAGATCCCTCTGTGCAATGCACGTGTTTACCTTTACCTAAGGAATGGAAGATCCCTCTGTGCATTGCAGGTGTTGTCCCTTACAAAAGGAGTGGATGATCCCTCTGTTTAATACTGGTGTTTACCGTTATCTAAGGAAGGGATGATCCCTGTGTCAGTGCAGGTGTTTACCATTTCCTAAGGAATGAGTGATCCCTCTGTGCAATGCAGGTGTTGCTCTTTACCTAAGGAATGGAAGATCCCGCTATGCAATGGAGGTGTTGTCCTTTACCTAAGGAAAGGATGATACTTCTGTGCATTGCTGGTGTTTACCTTTAACTATGGAATGGATGATCCCTCTGTTCAATGCAGGTGTTTACCATTACCTAAGGAATGGGTGATCCCTCTGTGCAATTGAGGCCGTTTCCTTCACCTAAGTAATGGGCTCTTCCCTCTGTGCAATGCAGGTGTTGATATTTACCTAAGGAATAGATGAGCCCTCTGTTCAATACAGGTGTTTACAGTTAATTAAGGAGTGGATGATCCCTCTGTTCAATGCAGGGGTTTACATTTACCTAAGGAATGGATGATTCCTCTGTGCAATGCAGGTGTTTGCCTTTAGCTAAGGAATGTAAGATCCCTCTGTGCATTGCAGGTGTTGTCCTTTATAAAAGCAAGGGATGATCCTTCTGTTCTATGCAAGTAATGACCTTTACCTAAGGAATAGATGATCCCTCTGTTCAATACATGTGTTTACCGTTATCTCAGGAAGGAATGATCCTTCTATTCCATGCAGGTGATTACCATTTCCTAAGGAATGGATGATACATGTGTGCCATGCAGGTTTTGACCTATACCTAAGGAATGCATGTTCCCTCTGTGCAATGCAGATGTTGATCTTTAACTAAGGAATGGAAGATCCCTCTGTGCATTGTAGGTGTTGTTCATTACCTAAAGAATGGATGACCCTTCTGTGCAATGCAGGTGTTGACCTTTACCTAAGGAATGGATGATCCCTCTGTGCATTGCAGGTGTTTACCTTTACCTAAGGAATGGATGATCCCTGTGTGCAATGCAGGTGTTTACCTTCACCAAAGTAGTGTGGTGATCCCTCTGTGCATGCAGGTGTTTATCTTTACCTAAGGAATAGATGACCCCTCTGTTCCACACAGGTGTTTACTGTTAATTAAGGAATAGATGATCCCTCTGTTCAATGCATGTGTTTACAGTGACGTAAGGAATGGATGATCCCTCTCTGTAATGTAGGTGTTTACCTTCATCTAATGAATGGAAGATCCCTCTGTGCAATTCAGGTGTTTACTTTTACCTAAGGAATGGAAGATTCCTCTGTGCATTGCAGTTGTTTAGGTTTATGTAGGTGTGGGATGATCCCTCTGTCATTTCAAGAGTTTACTAATACCTAAGGAATGGAAGATGCCTATGTTCAGTGCTGGTGTTTACCTTTACTTGAGGAATGGATGATAACTCTGTTAAATACAAGTGTTTAACTTTACCTAAGGAATGGGATAATCCCTCTGTGCAATGCAGGTGTTGATCTTTACCTAAGGAATATATGATGCCTCTATTCAATGAAGGTGTGTACTGTTATCTAAGGAATGGTTGATCTCTCTGTTCAATGCAGGCGTTTACCTTTACCTGAGGAATGGGTGATCCCTCTGTGCAAGGCAGGTGTTTACTATTACCTAAGCAATATGCATCTGATCAATGCAGGTGATTACCTTTCCATAAGTAATGGATGATCCCTCTGTGCAATGCAGTTGTTGTCCTTTACTTATGGAATGGATGATTCTTCTGTGCAATGCAGGTGTTGACCTTGACCTAAGGAATGGATGATCCCTCTGTGCAAGGCAGGTGTTTGCCTTTACCTAAGGAATGGACTATCCCTCTGTTCAATGCAGGAGTTTACGTTTATGTAAGGAATGGGATGAACCTCTGTGCATTGCTGCTGTTTACTATTACCTAAGGAATGTAGGATGCCTATGTTCAATGCTGTTGTTTACCTTTACCTAAGGAATGGATGATCCCTCTGTGAAATGCAGGTGTTGATCTTTACCTAAGTATAGATATTTCCTCTGTTAAATGCAGGTGTTTCCCATTATCTAAGGAATGGATGATCCCTCTGTTCAATGCAGGTGTTTACCATTACCTAAGGATTGGATGATCCCTCTGTGCAGTGCAGGTGTTTACCTTCACCTAATGAAAGGAAAATCCCTCTGTGCAATGCACGTGTTTACCTTTACCAATGGAATGGAAGATCCCTCTGTGCATTGCAGGTGTTGTCCTTTACAAAAGGAGTGGATGATCCCTCTGTTCAATACAGGTGTTTACCATTATCTAAGTAAGAGATGATCCCTGTGTTCAGTGAAGGTGTTTACCATTTCCTAAGGAATGAGTGATCCCTCTGTGCAATGCAGGTGCTGACCTTTACCTATGGAATGCATGATCCCTCTGTGCAATGCAGGTGTTGCTCTTTACATAAGGAATGGAAAATCCCTCTATGCAATGCAGGTGTTGTCCTTTACCTAAGGAATGGATGATCCCTCTGTGCATTGTTGTTGTTTACCTTTACCCAAGGAATGGATGATCCCTCTGTGCATTTCAGGTGTTTACATATACCTTAGGAATGCATGATTCCTCTGTGCATTGCAGGTGTTCATTATTACCTAAGGAATGGAACATGCCTCTATCCAATGCAGGTGATTACATTTACCAAAGGAATGGATGTTCCCTGTGTGCAATGCAGGTGTTTACATTTACATAAGGAATGGATGATCCCTCTGGGTAATGCAGGTGTTGTCCTTTACTTGATGAATGGATGATCCTTCTGTGCAATGCAGGTGTTGACCTTTACCTAAACAATGGATGATCCCTCCATGCAAGGCAGTTGTTTACCTTTTCCTAAGGAATGGATTATCCCTATGTTCAATACAGGTGTTTACTTTTATGTCAGGAGTAGAATGACCCTCTGTGCATTGCTAGTGTTTACTATTACCTAAGGGATTTAAGATGCCTAGGTTCAATGCTGGTGTTTATCTTTACCTCAGGAATGGATGATCCCTCTGTGAAATGTAGGTGTTGATCTTTACCTAAGGAATAGCTGAATCCTCTGTTCAATGCAGCTGTTTACCATTATCTAAGGAATGGATGATCCCTTTGTTCAATGCAGGTGTTTACCTTTAACTATGGAATGGATGATCACTCTGTTCAATGCAGGTGTTTACCATTACCTAAGGAATGGATGACCCTTCTGTGCAATGCAGGCGTTTACCTTCACCTAAGTGATGGGCTCATCCCTCTGTGCAATGCAGGTGTTGATCTTTACCTAAGGAATAGATGAGCACTCAGTTCATTACAGGTGCTTACCGTTAATTAAGGAATGGGTGATCCCTCTGTGTATTGCAGGTGTTTACCTGTACCTAAGGAATGTAAGTTCCCTCTGTGCATTTCAGGTGTTGTCCTTTAGAAAAAGAATGAATGATCCTTCTGTTATATGCATGTATAGACCTTTACCTAAGGAATGGATGATACCTCACTGCAATGCATGTGTTTACCTTCATCTAATGAATGGAAGATCCCTCTGTGAAATTCAGGTGTTTACCTTTACCTAAGGAATGGAAGATCCCTATGTGCAATGCAGGTGTTTACATTTCCTAAGGAATGGATGATCCCTGTGTGCAATGCAGCTGTTGACCTTTACCTAAGGAATGGATGTCCCCTCTGTGCAATTCAGGTGTTGACCTTTAAGGAATGGAAGATCCCTCTGTGTAATGCAGGTTTTGTCCTTTACCTAAGTACTGGATGATCCTTCTGTGCAAATCCGGTGTGACCTTTACTAAGGAATGGATGAACACTGTTCATTGCAGGTGTTGTCCTTTACAAAAGGAATGAATGATCCTTCTGTTCTATGCAGGTATTGACCTTTACCAAAGGAATGGATAATCCCTCTGTGCAATGTAAGTGTTGATCTTTACCTAAGGAATAGATGATCCCTCAGTTCAGTACACGTGTTTAACATTTTCTAAGGAAGCTATGATCCCTCTGCTCATTGCAGGTGTTTACCATTTCATTAGGAATAGATGATCCCTGTATGCAATGCAGGTATTGACCTTTACCTAAGGAATGGATGTTCCCTCTGTGCAATGCATGTGTTGATCTTTAAGTAAGGAATGGAAGATCCCTCTGTGCAATGCAGGTGTTGTCCTTTACCTCAGGATTGGATGATCCTTCTGTGTAAGGCAGGTGTTGACCTTTACTAAGGAATGGATGATCCCTCTGTGAATTGTAGGTGTTTTCATTTACCTTAGGAATGGATGATCCCTCTGTCCATTGCAGGTGTTTACTAATACCTAAGGAATGTAAGATGCTTCTGATCAATGCCGGTGTTTACCTTTACCTAAGGAATGGATGATCCCTTTGTGAAATGAAGGTGTAGTCCTTTACTTGAGGAATGGATGATCATTCTGTGCAATGCAGATGTTGACCTTTACCTATGGAATGTATGATCCCTCTGTGCAAGGCAGGTATTGACCTTTACCTAAGGAATGGATTATCCCTCTGTTCAATGCAGGTGTGGATCTTTACCTAAGGAATTGATGATCCCTCTGTTCAATGCAGGTGTTTACAGTTACCTAAGGAATGGATGATACCCCATGTGCAATGCAGGTGTTTTCCTTTACCTAAGGAAAGGACGATCCCTCTGTGAAATGCAGGTGTTGATCTTTACCTAAGGAATAGATGATCCCTTTGTTCAATGCAGGTGTTTACCATTATCTAAGGAATGATTTATCCCTCTGTTAAATGCATGTGTTTACCTTACCTAAGGAATGAGTGATCCCTCTGTGCAAGGCACACATTTACCTTTGCCTAAGGAATGGATGATCCCTCTGTGCAATGCTGATCTTTACCTTCACCTAAGAAATGGGCTCATCCCTCTGTACAATGCAGGTGTTGATATTTTCCTAAGGAATAGATGAGACCTCTATTCAATACAGGTGCTTACCGTTAATTAAAGAATGGATGATCCCTCTGTTCAATGCAGGGGTTTACAGTTACCTAAGGAATGGATGATCCCTTTGTGCAATGCACGTGTTTACCTTCACCTAATGAATGGAAGATTCCTCTGTGCATTGCAGGTGTTGTCCTTTACAAAAAGAAGTATTGACCTTTACCTAAGGAATGGATGATCCCTCGATGTAGTGCAGGTGTTGATCTGTTTTTTTTTATTTTAATATATATATATTTTTATTTATATTATTTTGATTTTACATTCATAGTAAAGGTTCCATTGTCCTCCTCCCTGTCCTCCCTCTTTCAAAGGGATCCTTGTCAATGGGGAATGTGGGTCAAGCATTGTGAGGTTAGTTAAGAGTTCTGGGGGATTGGCCCCAGTCTCTGTGCATAATGCCCCAACTATGACTCTAACAATCTTTTCACCCCCTCTTCCGCAAGTTTCCCTGAGCCACATTGGGGTCATTTTAGTTCTGCTTCAGTGATGCGGGTTCGGGAGCCTCTGTGTCTCTGGATATCTGGCTTAGTTGGAGTTGGATGTTCTCTGTGTTTATCTCCTTCGGCCTTTTACTGGTGTCATGATCGCCATGAATACTGAACTCCTGCCCTTCCCCTGCGTTGTTCTATGGTTTCAGCTGGGGCCCTGGTGAGGTATGGTTAGCTGATCCTCCCTTCAGGTTCGATGTCCACCTGAAAAAATATAAGCAAATTCTCCATCGGAGAGAAAAGTTAGTACTAGGTAGAAGGGATGACCATCTATGTTTTGGAGGGAAATTTATATGCGTTGGCTCTCTTCTAGCCCACATTTGGTGGTATCTTGATCTTGGAGACTGAGCTCATTTTTTGTTCCTGGTTTTGACTTATTTCCCAGTTCCAGCAATGAGTTCCATTCCACTGATTGGATCTATTAGCCAAAACAAGAGCAGTTGGTTACCCACCATGGCTGATTGCCACTACTGCGCTTGTATGAGCATTACATCAAGTTGTTTCCTGCTGGGTATCTTAGACTGCCAGTTATTTGGACAGATGTCGGTCATTTTCCCCCAGTTGCTTGTATAGCGCCCTCTGGTACTAGACTAGCTAACTGTCTGGGGACTGACCCTCTTCCAGATTCTGAACATATCTCTCCATGTTTGGTCTCACACACGTAAGCTGTCTTCAACAGTAGGGTCTTGTCATTAACCTTTGGTGGGTCACCAAGAACTCTGACAGAAGTCTCTATTTTGGGAAACCTTGTAGGTGTTTCAGATCAACAGCTCATTGTGGTTCACCCCATGCTGGCACTGGGAGTTATAAGTCTGCACCTAGGAAGATGAGGAAAGAAAAAGATAATATAGAGGAGAAAGTGAGTATAGAGAGGGGAGGGAGAGAGAATGTGAGAGAGAGATAGAGAGAGAGAGAGAGAGAAGAGAGAGAGAAGCAGGACAAGATTAAGGTTGGCCTTCATGATGCTCTCTCCAGGTTCCTGTGGTTCGGGTGTTCCCTCTGCGGGCCTGCTGAAGGATCAATGTTTTAACCTGTTGTTCAGAATAAAGGGTTTTATAGTATCTTTTCCTTTTAGGTCCCAATTTGTATCCCCCCCTTGTTCTCCCTGCCACCCTCTCGTTCCCTCCCACCCTTACCCTCCCTCCCTCCCACCCTCCCTTTTTCCTGGGCTTCAGAGTGTTTTTTTGGTTTGGCCACCTGCCACATGTTTTCAGGTTAGGAGCGACAGATAAATGAGACCATGTGACGATTATCTTTTTGTGCTTGGGTGAGCTCACTGAGGATGATCTGTTCCATGTTTGACCATTTTTTTTCAAATTTCCTTATTTCATCTTTCCTTACTGCTACGTAGAATTCCATAGTATAGATATACCACATCTTTGTTATCCATTCATCTAGTGATGGACACCTGGGTTGATTCCAGCTCTTTGCTATTATGAATTGAGCAGCTATAAACATGGTTGAGCAAATGTCTCTGGTCTGAGGCTTGGGGTCTTTAGGGTATATGCCCAATAAGGGAATAACTGGATCCATTGGTAGGTCTATGGTCATCCTTTTCAGGAGTCTCCATATAGCTTTCCATAGTGGTTGAACCATTTTACATTCCCACCAGCAGTGAAAGGTTGTTCCTATTTCTCCACAGCCTCGCCAGCATTTGTTTTCATTTTTTTTTTTTTAATGCTAGCCATCCTTACTGGGGTAAGGTGGAATCTCATAGTTGTTTTAATTTGCATTTCCCTGATGATTAGGGATGTTGAACATTTTCTTAAATGTGCATTTGCTATTTGTATTTCTTCCTCTGAGAACTCCCTGTGCAGTTCTCTGCCCCACTTTGTGAGTGGGTTGTTTGATGATTTGTTTTTTAGGTTTTGGAGTTCTTTGTAGATTCTAGAAATCAGGCCTCTGTCAGTTGTAAAGCTGGTGAAAATTTTCTCCCATTCTGTAGGTAATCTGCTGGCTTTGGTTATAGTATTTTTGTCAGTGAAAAAGCTTTTCAGCTTCATATGATCCCAATGGTTGAGTGATTGTTTGATTTCCTGAGCTGTTGGGGTTTTGTTCAGGAAATCTTTTCCAACTCCTATATCGTGGAAGGTTCCTCCTATTTTTTCTTCCAGTAGCAGCATAGTTTCTGGTTTTATATTAAGGTCTTTGATCCATTTGGACTGAATTTTTGTGCATGGAGAGATGTGTGGGTCGAGTTTCATTTTCCTACATATGGTTGTCCAGTTTGTCAAGCAACATTTGTTGAAGATGCTGTCCTTTTTCCATTCTACATTGCTAGGGCCTTTGTCAAATATCAAGTAGCTGTACTTTCTTGACCCAAAATCTGGGTCTTCAATTCTGTTCCATTGGTCTATATTCCTGTTTTTGTGCCAGTACCAGATTGTTTTTATTACAATGGCTTTGTAGTATAAGTTTAGATCAGGTATGGTGATGCCTCCAGAGGTGCTTCTTTTGCTGAGGATGAGCTTGGATATCCGAGGCCTTCTACCTTTCCATATGAATTTTGAGATAGTTTTTTTCTATCTCATTGAAGAAGGAAGTTGGGATTTTTATTGGCATTGCATTGAATCTATAAAGTGCTTTTGGTAAAATTGCCATTTTCACAATGTTAATTCTACCAATCCAGGAACATGGGAGGTCTTTCCATTTTTGTAGGACTTCCTCAATTTCTTTTTTGAGAGTTTTTATGTTTTCATTGTATAGGTCTTTCACTTCCATAGTTAATGTTATTCCAAGGTATTTTATTTTCTTTGTTGCAATTGAAAATGGGAAGATGTTACTTATTTCTTTTTCTGTCTCTTTGTCCTTTGCATACAGAAAGGCTACTGATTTCTGTGCATTGATTTTGTATCCTGCTACTTTGCTGAAGGCGCTAATCACCTTTAAGAGTTTTGAGATGGAAGTTCTCGGATCACTAATGTATAGAATCATGTCATCTGCAAATAGGGCTAACTTAACTTCTTCCTTTCCAATTTGTATCCCTTTGATTTCTTTCTCCTGTCTTATTGCTTGAGCTAATACTTCTAGCACTATGTTGAAGAGCAGAGGTGAGAGTGGACACCCCTGCCTTGTTCCTGACCTCAATGGGAATTCCTTCAGTCTCTCCCCATTAAGAATTACTTGGGCTATAGGTGCGTTATATATTGCCTTTATTATGTTGAGATATAGGCCGTCCATGCCTATTCTCTCCAATGTTTTGATCATGAAGTGATGTTGTATTTTGTCAAAGGCCTTTTCTGCATCTATCAAAATGATCATGTGGTTTTTGTGTTTCAGCTTCTTTATATGGTGTATTACATTGACCGATTTCCGTATGTTGAACCACCCCTGTGTTCTAGGGATGAAGCCTACTTGATCGAGGTGGATAATGCTTTTGATGTACTGTTGAATTCGGTTTGCAAGAATTTTGTTCAGGATCTTTGCGTCTATGTTCATCAGAAAAATGGGCCTATAATTTTCTTTTCTTGTGGCGTCCCTTCCTGGTTTTGGAATTAGGGTGATACTAGCGTCATAGAAGGAGTTGGGGATCTCTCCCTGTTCTCCTATTGTGTGGCACAGTTTGAGAAGTATTGGTTTCAGTTCTTCCATGAAGGTTTGGTAGAACTCTGCTGAGAATCCATCTGGTCCTAGACTCTTCTTTTTGGAGAGGTGTTTTATTACTTCTTCAATCTCAAAGGGTGTGATGGGTCTGTTTAGGAAATTAATCTGCTCTGGGCTTAGCTTTGTTAGGTGGTATGTGTCTAGGAATTCATCCATTTCATCCATATTCTCCTGTTTTATGGAGTAGAGGTTTTTCAAATAAGTCCTAATAGTTCTTCCTATTTCACTCATGTCTGTTGTGATCTCTCCTTTTTCATTTCTAATTTTGTTGATTTGAAGTGTTTCTTTTTTTCGCTTCATCAAATTGGCCAGGGGTGTATCAATCTTGTTAAGTTTTTCAAAGAACCAGCTCTTTGTTTCATCAATTTTCTTAATTGTCCTCTTAGTTTCCAATTCATTAATTTCTGCTCTGATCTTAATTATTTCTTTCCGTCTGGAGCTTTTGGGGTTGGCTTCTTCTTGCTTTTCCAATGCCTTTAGATGGATGGTTAGGTTATTGATTTGGGATCTCTCTGTCTTTGTTATGAGGGCATTTAGTGCTATGATTTTCCCCCTAAGAACTGCCTTCATTGTGTCCCAGAAGTTTTGGTATGATGCGTTCTCATTGTCATTGAATTCTAGAAATTTTGCAATTTCATTCTTTATTTCATCCACAGCCCATTTATTGTTTAAAAGTGTGTTGTTTAATTTCCAGGAGGTAGAGGGATTCCTGGTGTACTTTTTGTTGTTGATTTCTAGCATTACAGCATTGTGATCTGATATCATGCAGGAAATTACATCAATTTTCTTGAAAATATGGAGGCATGCTTTGTGGCCCAGTACATGATCTATTTTAGAGAAGGTCCCATGGGCTGCTGAGAAGAATGTGTAATCTGTAGATTTTGGGTGGAATGTTCTGTATATATCTGTTAGGTCCAGTTGCTCTATGGTGTTGTTGAGCTCTCTTACTTCCCTATTAATTTTCTGTTTGGACGATCTATCCATTGTTGATAGTGGAGTATTGAAGTCCCCGACTATGATGGTGTTGGTGTTTATTTCTGTTTTGTTGCCAAGTAGATTTTGCTTTATGAATTGTGGTGCACCTGTGTTTGGTGCATAAATATTGATGATTGTGATATCCTCTTGTTGGATTGTTCCCTTAATAAATAAGAAGTGACCTTCTTTGTCTTTTTTGGTTACTTCCGGTTTGAAGTCTATTTTATCTGATATAAGTATAGATACGCCTGCTTTTTTCTTATTTGTGTTTGCTTGGAATATCATTTTCCACCCTTTTACCCTGAGAAGGTGTCTGTCTTTAGTGGTGAGGTGGGTTTCTTGAAGACAACAAATTGAGGGGTCCAATTTTCTGATCCACCCTGTTAGCTTATGTCTTTTGATGGGTGAATTAAGGCCATTAATATTCAGAGATATAATTTTGAGGTTTGATTTAATACCTGCCATATTGTGGTGGGTTGTGGTCTTTGTGGTTTTTTTTTTTTTTTTAATATGGACTGCTTCTTGGGGGCTCTTGAGATTGGTTATTTGTTTCTTCTGTGTGGAGAATTTCCTGAAGTATTTTCTGTAGGTTTGGCTTTGTGTTCATGTAGTTGTAAAGATGATTTTTATCGTGGAATGTTTTTCTTTCACCATCTATTATGAGGGATACTTTTGCTGGGTAGAGTAGTTGTGGCTGGAAGCCATGGGTTCTTAGATTTTGTAGTGTTCCATTCCAGGCCCTTCTAGCTTTTAGGGTTTCCATTGAGAAGTCTGAGGTAATTCTAATGGGGTTCCCTTTATATGTAATGTGCTGTTTTTCCCTGGCTGCTTTTAAGATTTTCTCTTTGTACTTGATGTTTAGAGTCTTAAAGATAATGTGTCTTGGAGAATTTCTTCTTTGGTCCAATCTGTTTGGAGTTCTGGTAGCTTCTTGTAATTTGATGGGATTTTCTTTTGAGAGAGTGGGAAAGTTTTCTTCAATTATTTTGTTGAATAAGCTTTCCATTCCTTTGGTCAGTGTTTCTTCCCCCTCTGGAATACCCATGATCCCAATGTTTTGACGCTTAAGGGTGTCCCACATTTCCCTCATGTTCTGTTCACAGAAATTTTTGAACTTGTTAAAATTTTTGGACTCACGAACTGTTTCTTCTGTTTTGTCTTCCAGTTCTGAGTTTCTGTCTTCCACTTGGTTTACTCTGTTCTTAAGAGCTTCTATACAGTTTTGGGCTTGTTCAATTTGGTTCATATTTTCTATGGTTTTTTTATGTATAGTTTCCATCCCTCTGTCTAGTTCCCTTTTTGTGTCATTTTCCGACTTTATTAATGCTTCTTGAAGTTCATCCTTGCATTTCTTTATGTCTTCATTGAACTTAGCCAGCTGGTTATTGAGGGCCTCTTTTTGTTCGTTCTCCTTCAAATCATTTAATTGTCTTTGGAGCCCTTCCTGGTTCCTTTCTATTAGGTCTAATCTAGCAAGGATACCATTCATACAGTTGTTGGCTCTTTGTTGAGTTTCTGAGAGTTGTGCTATTTGCTTGGCCAGGGTTGCATAGCTTGTCTCTTCATTTTGGGGTTCTGATTCTATTGTCTCTTCTCTGCTTTGATTTGAGACATCCTTTGCAGGACTTGGTAATGTAACTGGATTTACTTGCATCTGGTTTTTCATGCTATTCCTTTTTCTCTGTAGTCTGCCCATAGCAATGGTTCAGAAGCCTTGTGTATGAAATGTAATGTAAGCCTACTGTCCTGGGGTGGGGTGGGGTGGGGTGGGGTGCAGTGGTGATTGTCTGGGCAGTGGTCCCTGGAGTTCTGCCGGCTGGGGTGGGGGACACTGGCCTGCTGGCCTGTGTTCCTTTTGGAGGTGGGAGGGGTAGGGGACCACAGCCACCCTAGTTGAGCTCAGGCAGGGTAGGGCAGGGACAATGGCTTACTTCCCTGGATTCCTGGTCTGCCCCGGGTGGGGCAATAATGGCATCTGATTGATGCAGGCGTTCCAGTGGTCACTCAGACCGGGAGGGCCCGCTGCGCCTCAGGGAGGTGATGCGGACGTCCCAGCAGTTACTCAGACTGCCAGGGTCCGCCAGGCTGTGGCTGGTAATGGCCGGCGGTTTGGGTCACCCCCGCCCAGGAGGAGCTAACCCGCGGTGTTCCCTGTCCTAGAGCGTGGGAATCAGTGGATTCCTTATTTTTTCACCCACCCCCTCCCTCTGGCAGCATGCAAAGGCCAGCAAACCCTTTCAGAAATCTTTTTAAAAGCTTAAAAATCTTGCTTTTACTTCCCTGTAAGGTGAGGCGGAGTTAGGTGGACGCCATCTTCCGGAGCACCCCGGGACTCTACGTGTTGATCTTTACCTAAGGAATAGATGATCCCTCTGTTCAATACAGGTGTTTACCGTTATTGAAGGAAGGGATGATCCTTCTGTTCAATGCATGTATTTACCATTTCCTAAGGAATGGATGATCCCTCTGTGCCATGCAGGTATTGACCTTTACCTAAGGAATGGATGTTCCCTCTGTACAATACAGGTGTTTGCCATTATCTAAGGAAATGATGATCCTTCTGTTCAATGCAGGTGTTTACCATTTCCTAAGGAATGAATGATTCCTGTGTGCCATGCAAGTGTTGACCTTTACCTAAGGAATGTATGTTTCCTCTGTGCAATGCAGGTGTTTTTCTTTAATTAAGGAATGGAATATCCCTCTATGCAATGCATGTGTTGTCCTTTACATAAGGAATGTATTATCCTTCTGTGCAATGCAGGTGTTGACTTTTACCTAAGGAATGGATGATCCTTCTGTGAATTGCAGGTGTTTACTATTACCTAAGGAATGGAAGATGCATCTGATCAATGCAGGTGTTTACTTTACACAATGAATGGATGATTCCCATGTGGAATGCAGGTGTTGTCCTTTACTTAAGGAATGGATGATCTTTATGTTTATGCATGTGGTGACCTTTACCTAAGAAATGGATGATCCCTCTGTGCAAGGAAGGTGTTTACCTTTCCCTAAGGAATGGATGATCCCTCTGTGCATTGCAGGTGTTTACTATTACCTAAAGGAATGGAGGATGCCTATGTTCAATGCTGGTGTTTACCTTTACTTAAGGAATGGATGATCCCTCTGTGAAATGCAGGTGTAGACCTTTACCTAAGGAATGGATGATCCCTCTGTGCAAGGCAGGTGTTAACCTTTACCTAAAGAATGGATTATCCTTCTGTTCAATGCAGGTGTTTACGTTTATGTAAGGAATGGGATGACCCTCTGTGCATTGCTGGTGTTTACTATTACCTAAGGAATGGAAGATGCATCTGATCAATGCAGGTGTTTACCTTTACATAAGGAATGGATGATCTCTCTGTGCAATGCAGTTGTTGTCCTTTACTTAAGGAATGGATGATTCTCCTGTGCAATCCAGGTGTTGACCTTTATCTAAGGAATGGATGATCCCTCTGTGCAAGTCAGGTGTTTACCTTTACCTAAGGAATGGATTATCCCTCTATTCAGTGCAGGTGTTTGCGTTTATGGAAGGAATGGGATGACGCTCTGTGCATTGCTGGTGTTTACTACTACCTAAGAAATGGAAGATGCCTATGTTCAATGCTGGTGTTTACTTTTACATAAGGAATGGATGATCCCTCTGTGAAATGCAGGTGTTGATCTTTACCTAAGGAATAGATGATTCCTCTGTTCAATGCAGGTGTTTACCATTATCTTAGGAATGGATGATCCTCTGTTCAATGCAGGTATTTACCATTACCTAAGGAATGGATGATCCCTCTGTTCAATGCATGTGTTTACCTTTACCTAAGGAATGGTATGATGCCCCTTTGCAATGCAGGTGTTGATCTTTCCCTAAGGAATAGATGATCCCTCTGTTAAATGCAGGTGTTTACCGTTATCTAAGGAATGGTTGATCCCTTCATTCAATGCAGTTGTTTCAGTTTATGTAAGGTTTGGATGATCTCTCCGTCATTTCAAGAGTTTACTATTACCTAAGGAATGGAAGATGCCTATGTTCAGTGATGGTGTTTACCTTTACTTCAGGAATGGATGATAACTCTGTGCAATACAAATGTTTAACGTTACCTAAGGAATGGGATAATCCCTCTGTGCAATGCAGGTGTTGATGTTTACCTAAGGAATATATGATCCCTCTGTTCAATGCAGGTGTTTACCCTTATTTAATGAATGGATGATACCTATGGAATGGATGATACCTCGCTTCAATGCAGGTGTTTACCATTACCTATGGAATGGGTGATCCCTCTGCGCAATGCAGGTGTTTACCTTTACCTAAGGAATGGATGATACCTCTGTGCAAGGCAGGTGTTTACATTTTCATAAGGAATGGATTATCCCTCTGTTCAATGCAGGTGTTGTCCTTTATAAAAGCAATTGATGATCATTCTGTTCTATGCAGCTATTGAACTTTACCTAAGGAATAGATCATTCCTCTGTTCAATGAAGATGTTTACCATTACCTAAGGAATGGTGGATCCCTCTGTGCAATGCAGGTGTTGATCTTTACCTAAAGAATAGATGAGCCCTCTGTTCAATGAAGGTGTTTACAGTTAATTATGGAATGTATGATCCCTCTTTTCAATGCAGGTGTTTACAGTTACCTAAGAAATGGATGATACCTCTGTACATTGCAGGTGTTGATCTTTACCTAAGGAATACATGAGCCCTCCGTTCAATACAGGTATTTACCGTTAATTAAGGATAGGATGATCCCTGTGTTCAATGGAGGGGTTTAGAGTTACCTAAGTAATGGATGATCACTCTGTGCAATGTAGGTGTTACCTTCACCTAATGAATGGAAGATCCCTCTGTGCAATGCACGTGTTTACCTTTACCTAAGGAATGGAAGATCTCTCTGTGCATTGCAGGTGTCCTTTACAAAAGGAATGGATGATCCCTCTGTTATAGACGGGTGTTTACCGTTATCTAAGGAAAGGATGATCCCTCTGTTCAATGCAGGTGTTTACCATTTCCTAAGGAATGCGTGATCCCTTTGTTCTATGCAGGTTTTGACCTTTACCTAAGGAATGGATGATCCCTCTATGCTATGCATGTGTTTACCTTTACCTAAGGAATGGTATGATGGCCCTGTGAAATGAAGGTGTTGATCTTTACCTAAGGAATAGATGAGCCTCTGTTCAATGCAGGTGTTTACAGTTAATTAAGGAATGGATGATCCCTCTGTTCAATGCAGGTGTTTACAGTTACCTAAGGAATAGATGATCCCTCTGTGCAATGCAGATTTTTGCCTTTACCTAATGAATGGAAGATCCCTCTGTGCAATGCAGGTGTTTACCTTTACCTAAGGAATGGTTTGATCCCCTTTTGCAATGCAGGTGTTGATCTTTACCTAAGGAATAGATGATCCCTCTGTTCAATGTAGGTGTTTACCGTTATCTAAGGAATGTTTGATCCCTTTGTTCAATGCAGTTGTTTAGTTTTATGGAAGGTGTTGGATGATCCCCCATGTGCATTGCAAGAGTTTACTATTACCGAAGGAATGGAAGATGCCTATGTTCAGTGATGGTGTTTACCTTTATTTGAGGAATGGATGATAACTCTGTGCAAAACAAGTGTTTAACTTTACCTACGGAATGGGATAATCCCTCTGTGCAATGCAGGTGTTGATCTTTTCCTAAGGAATATATGATCCCTCTGTTCAATGCAGGTGTTTACCCTTATTTAATGAATGGATGATCCTTCTGTTCAATGCAGGTGTTTACCTTTACCTAAGGAATGGATGATACCTCGCTTCAATGCAGGTGTTTACCATTACCTACGGAATGGGTGATCCCTCTGTGCAATGCAGGTGTTTACTATTACCTAAGCAATGGAAGATGCATCTGATCAATGCAGGTGTTTACCTTTACATAAGAAATGGATGATCCCTCTGTGCAATGCAGTTGTTGTCCTTTACTTAAGGAATGTATGATCATTCTGTGTAATGCAGCTGTTGACCTTTACCTAAGGAATGTATGATCCCTCTGTCCAAGGCAGGTGTTTATCTTTACCTAAGGAATGGTCTAGCCCTCTGTTCAATGCAGGTGTTTACGTTTATGTAAGGAATGGGATGAACCTTTGTGCATTGCTGGTGTTTACTATTGCCTAAGGAATGGAGGATGCCTATATTCAATGCTGGTGTTTAACTTTACTAATGAATGGATGATACCTCTGTGAAATGCAGGTGTTGATCTTTACCTAAGGAATAAATGATTCCTCTGTTCAATGCAGGTGTTTACCATTATGTAAGGAATTGATGATCCCTCTGTTCAATGCATGTGTTTACCATTACCTAAGTAATGGATGATCCCTTTGTGCAATGCATGTGTTTACCTTTACCTAAGGAATGGTATGATGCTCCTTCACAATACAGGTGTTGAGCTTTACCTAAGGAATAGATGATTCCTTTGTTCAATGTAGGTGTTTACCATTATCTAAGGAATGGTTGATCCCTTTGTTCAATGCAGTTTTTTAGGTTTATGTAAGGTGTGGGATGATCCCCCTGTGCATTGCAGGAGTTTATATTACCTAAGGAATGGAAGATGGCTATGTTCAGTGATGGTGTTTACCTTTACTTCAGAAATGGATTGTAACTCTGTGCAATACAAGTGTTTAACTTTACCTAAGGAATGTGATAATCCCTCTGTGCAATGCAGGTGTTGATCTTTACCTAAGGAATATATGATCCCTCTGTTCAATGCAGGTGTTCACCATCATCTAAGGAATGGATCATCCTTCTGTTCAATGCTGGTGTTTACCTTTACCTAAGGAATGGATGATACCTCTGTGCAAGGCAGGTTTTTATATTTTCCTAAGGAATGGATTATCCTTCTGTTCGATGCAGGTGTTGTCCTTTATAAAAGGAATGGATGATCCTTCTGTTCTATGTAGCTGTTGACCTTTACCTAAGAATATATAATTCCCCTGTTCAATGCAGGTGTTTACCATTACCTAAGGAATGGTTGATCCCTCTGTGCAAGGCAGGTGTTTACCTTAACCTAAGTAATGGGATGATCCCTCTGTGCAATGCAGGTGTTGATCTTTATCTAGGGAATAGATGAACCGTATGTTCAATGCAGGTGTTTAAAGTTAATTAAGGAATGGATGATTCCTCTTTTCAATGCAGGTGGTTACAGTTACCTAAGGAATGGAATATCCTTCTGTGCTTTGCAGGTGTTGTCCTTTACCTAAGGAATGGATGATCCTTCTGTGCAATGCAGGCGTTGACCTTTACCTAAGGAATGGATGTTCCCCCTGTACATTTCAGGTGTTTACCTTTACCTAAGGAATGGATGATCAATCCTTGCATTTCAGGTGTTTACATTTACCTTAGGAATGGATGATCCCTCTGTGCATTGCAGGTGTTGATCTTTACCTAAGGAATACATGAGCCCTCCGTTCAATACAGGTGTTTACCATTAATTAAGGAATGGATGATCCCTGTGTTCAATGCAGGGGTTTACAGTTACCTAAGGAATGGATGATCCCTCTGTGCAATGCAGGTGTTTACCTTCACCTAAGGAATGGAAGATCCCTCTGTGCCTTGCACGTGTTGTCCTTTACAAAAGGAATGGATGATCACTCTGTTTAATACAGGTGTTTACCGTTATCTAAGGAAGGGATGATCCCTCGGTTCAATGCAGGTGTTTACCATTTCCTAAGGAAAGCTTGATCCCTCTGTTCTATGCAGGTGTTGACCTTTACCTAAGGAATGGATGATCCCTCTGTGAAATACATGTGTTTACCTTTACCTAAGGAATGGTATGATCGCCCTGTGCAATGCAGGTGTTGATCTTTACCTAAGGAATAGATGAGCCTCTGTTCAATGCCGGTGTTTACCGTTAATTAAGGAATGGATAATCCTTCTGCTCAATGCAGGTGTTTACAGTTACCTAAGGAATGGATGATCCCTCTGTGCAATGCAGGTGTTTAGCTTTACCTAATGAATGGAAGATCTCTCTGTGCAATGCAGGTGTTTACATTTACCTAAGGAATGGTATGATCCCCCTTTGCAATGCAGGTGTTGATCTTTACCTAAGGAATAGATGATCCCTCTGTTCTTTGTAGGTATTTACCGTTACCTAAGGAATGGTGGATCCCTTTGTTCAATGCAGTTGTTTAGTTTTATTTAAGGTGTGGTATGATGCCCCATGTGCATTGCAGGAGTGTATTACTACCTAAGGAATGGAAGAAGCCTATGTTGAGTGCTGGTGTTTATCTTTACTTGAGGAAGGGATGATAACTCTGTGCAATACAAGTGTTTAAGTTTACCTAAGGAACGGGATAATCTCTCTGTGCAATGCAGGTGTTGATCTTTACCTAAGGAATAAATGAGCCCTCTGTTTAATGCAGGTGTATAACGTTATCTAAAGAATTGATGACCCCTCTGTTCAATGCATGTGTTTACAGTTACCTAAGGAATGGATGATCCCTCTGTGCAATGCAGGTGTTTATCTTTACCTAAGGAATGGATGATCCTTCTGTGCAATGCAATTGTTTACCTTTACCTAAGGAATGGGATGATCCCACTGTGCAATGCAGGTGTTCATCTTTAACTAAGGACTAGGTCATCCCTCTGTTCAATGCAGGTGTTTACCATTATCTAAGGAAAGGATGATCCTCTTTTCTATGCAGGTGTTTACCTTTACCTAAGGAATGGATGATAACTATATTCAATGCAGGTGTTTACCTTTACCTAAAGAAGGATGATCACTCTGTTCAAAGCAGGTTTCTACCTTTACTTAAGGAATGGATGATCCCTCTGTGCATTGCAGGTGTTTACCATTACCTAAGGAATGGATGATCCCTTTGTGAATTGCAGGTGTTTATATTTACCTAAGGAATGGGGTGATCCCGCTGTGCAATGCAGGTGTTCATCATTCACTAAGGAATAGATGATCCCTCTGTTCAATGCAGGTGTTTACCGTTATCTAAGTAATGGATGATCCCTCTGTTCAATGCAGGTGTTTACAGTTACCTTAGGAATGGGTGATCTCTCTGTGCAATGCACGTGTTTACCTTTACCGATGGCATGTATGATCCCTCTGTGTAATGCAGATGTTGACCTTTACCCAAGGAATGGGATGATCCCTCTGTGCAATTTAGGTGTTGATCTTTACCTAAGGAATAGTTGATCCCTCCATTCAATGCAGGTTTTTACCTTTACCAAAGGAATGAGATGATCTCCATGTGCAATGCAGGTGTTGAGCTTTACCTAAGGAATACATAATCCCTCTGTTCAATGCAGGTGTTTACCATTATCTCAGGAATGGATGATCCCTGTGTTCAATGCAGGTGTATTCCATTATTTATGGAATTGGTCATCTCTCTGTTCAATGCAGGTGTTTACCATTACATAAGGAATGGACGATCCGACATTGCAATGTAGGTGTTTACCTTTACCTAAGGAATGGATGAAACCTCTGGGCAATGCAGGTGTTTACGTTTACTTAAGGAATGGCATGATCCCTCTTTGTAATGCAGGTGTTAATCTTTACCAAACGAATAGATGATCGCTCTGTTCAATGCAGGCGTTTACCATTATCTATGGAATGGATGATCCTTCTGTTCAATGCAGGTTTTTACAGTTACCTATGAAATGGATGATCCCTCTGTGCAATGCAGGTGTTGATCTTTACCTAAGGATATGATGAGCCCTCTCTTCAATGCAGGTGTTTACTGATATCTAAGGAATTGATGACACTTCTGTTCAATGCATTTGCTTACAGTTACCTAAGGAATGGATGATCCCTCTGTGCAATGCAGGTGTTTATCTTTACCTAAGGAATGGATGATCCCTCTGTGCAATGCAGGTGTTTACCTATACCTAAGGAATGGGATAATCCCACTGTGCAATGAAGGTGTTCATCTTTAACTAAGGAATAGGTGATCCCTCTGTTCAATGCAGGTGTTTACCGTTATCTAATGAAAGGACGATCCCTCTGTTCAATGCAGGTGTGTACCTTTACCTAAGTAATGGATGATACCTATATTCAACGCAGGTGTTTACCTTTACCTAAAGAAGGATGATCACTCTGTTCAAGGCAGGTTTCTACCTTTACTTAAGGAATGGATGATCCCTCTGTGCATTGCAGGTGTTTACCTTTACCTAAGGATTGGGGTGATCCCGCTGTACAATGCAGGTGTTCATCATTCTCTAATTAGTACATGATACCTCTGTTCAATTCAGGTGTTTACAGTTACCTAAGGAATGGATTATCCCTCTTTGCAATGCAGGTGTTGACCTTTATCTAAGGAATAGATGATACCTCTGTTCAAGGCATGTGTTACCTTTACCTAAAGAAGGATGATCCCTCTGTTCAAAGCAGGTTTCTACATTTACTTAAGGAATGGATGATCCCTCTGTTTAATGCAGGTGCTTACCTTTACCTAAGGAAAGGGATGATCCCCCTGTGCAATGAATGTTTTGACCTTTACCTAAGGAATAAATTATCCCTCTGTTCAATGCAGGTGTTTACTGTTATCTAAGGAATGGATGATCCCTCTCTTCATTGAAGGTGTTTACCGTTATCTTAGGAATTGGTGATCCCTCTGTTCAATGCAGGTGTTTACCATTACATAAAAAATGGATGACCCCTGTAAAATTCAGGTGATTAGCTTTACATAAGGAATGGATGATCCCTATGTGCAATGCAGGAGTTGACCTTTATGTAAGGAATGGGATTATCGCTCTGTGCAATACAGGTGTTGATCTTTAGCTAAGGAATACATGAGCCCTCTGTTCAATGCAGGTGTTTACAGTTATCTAAGGAATGGATGATCCCTCTTTTCAATACACGTGTTGACCGTTATCTATGGAATGGATGATCAATCTGTTCAATGCAGGGGTTTACAGTTACCTAAGGAATGGATGATCCCTCTTTGCAATGCAGGGGCTTACATTTACCTAAAGAATGGATGATCCCTCTGTTCAATGCAGGTGTTTACCTTTACCTAAGAATCGGTATGATCCCTCTTTGCAATGCAGGTGTTTATCTTTACCTAAGAAATATATGACCCTCTTTTAATATATATATATTTTTATTTATATTATTTTGATTTTACATTCATAGTAAAGGTTCCATTGTCCTCCTCCCTGTCCTCCCTCTTTCAAAGGGATCCTTGTCAATGGGGAATGTGGGTCAAGCATTGTGAGGTTAGTTAAGAGTTCTGGGGGATTGGCCCCTGTCTCTGTGCATAATGCCCCAACTATGACTCTAACAATCTTTCTGCCCCCTCTTCCGCAAGTTTCCCTGAGCCACATTGGGGTCCTTTTAGTTCTGTTTCAGTGATGCGGTTTCAGGAGCCTCTGTGTCTCTGGATATCTGGCTTAGTTGGAGTTGGATGTTCTCTGTGTTTATCTCCTTCGGCCTTTTACTGGTGTCATGATCGCCATGAATACTGAACTCCTGCCCTTCCCCTGCGTTGTTCTATGGTTTCAGCTGGGGCCCTGGTGAGGTATGGTTAGCTGATCCTCCCTTCAGGTTTGATGTCCACCTGAAAAAAGATAAGCAAATTCTCCATCGGAGAGAAAAGTTAGTACTAGGTAGAAGGGATGACCATCTATGTTTTGGAGGGAAATTTATATGCGTTGGCTCTCTTCTAGCCCACATTTGGTGGTATCTTGATCTTGGAGACTCAGCTAATTTTTTGTACCTGGTTTTGACTTATTTCCCAGTTGCAGCAATGAGTTCCATTCTACTGATTGGATCTATTAGCCAAATCAAGAGCAGTTGGTTACCCACCATGGCTGATTGCCACTACTGCACTTGTATGAGCATTACATCAAGTTGTTTCCTGCTGGGTATCTTAGACGGCCAGTTATTTGGACAGATGTCGGTCATTTTCCCCCAGTTGCTTGTATAGCGTCCTCTGGTACTAGACTAGCTAACTGTCTGGGGACTGACCCTCTTCCAGATTATGACCCTCTTTTCAATGCAGGTGTTTACCGTTATCTAAGGAATGAATTATCCCTTTGTGCAATGCAGGTGTTGACCTTTACCTAAGGAATAAATGAGATCTCTGTTCAATACAGGTGTTTACCGATAACTAAGAATGGAGGATCCCTCTGTTCAATGCAGGTGTTAACCATTACCGAAGGAAGTATGATCCCTCTGTTCAATGTAGGTGTTTAGAGTAACATAAGGAATGGATGATCCCTCTGTGAAATTCCTGTGTTTAACTTTACCTAAGGAATAGATGATCTCACTGCACAATGCAGGTGCTGATCTTTACCTCAGGAATAGATGATCCCTCTGATCAATGCTGGTGTTTACCGTTATCTAAGGAATGGATATCCCTGTGATCAATGCTGGTGTTTACCATTACATAAGGAATGAATGATCCCTCTGTGCAATGCAGGTGTTTACTTTTACCTAAGGGATACATGATCCCTCTGTGCAATGCAGGTGTTTACCTTTACCTAAGGAATTTGATGATCCCTCAGTGCAATGCACGTGTTGATCTTTACCTAAGGAATAGATGAGCCCTGTGTTCAATGCAGGTGTTTACCGTTATCGAAAAAATGGGTGATCCCTCTGTTCAATGCAGAGGTTTACAATTACCTAAGGAATGGATGATCCGACTTTGCAATGCAGGTGTTTTCCTTTACCTATGGAATGGATGATCCCTCTAGGCAATGCAGGTGTTTACCTTTACCTAAAGAATGGGTTGATCCCTCTCTGCAATGCACATGTTGATCTTAACCTAAGGAATAGATGATCCCTCTGTTCAATACAGGTGTTTACCTTTATCTAAGAAATAGATGATACCTCTGTTCAACGCAGGTTTGTACCTTTACATACGGAATGGATGATCCCTGTGTGCAATGCAGGTGTTTACCCTTACCTAAGGAATGGATGTTCCCTCTGTGCATTGCAGGTGTTACCATTACCTACGTAATTGATGATCCGTGTGTGAATTTTAGGTGTTTACATTTACCTAAGGAATGTATGATCCCTCTGTTTAATGCAGGTGTTTACCTTTACCTAAGGAATGCAATGCAGGTTTTCATCTTTACATAAGGTTTAAATTATCCCTCTGTTCCATGCTGGTGTTATCTAAGGAATCGATGAACCGTCTGTTCAATGCAGGTGTTTACCATCACAAAAGTAATGGATGATCCAGCTGTACAAAGCAGGTGATTAGCTTTACCTAAGGAATTGTTAATCCCCATGTGCAAGGCAGGTGTTGACCTTTACCTAAGGAATAAATGAGATCTCTATTCAATGCAGGTGTTTACCGATATCTAAGGAATGGAGGATCCCTCTGTTCAATGCAGGTGTTAACCATTACCAAAGGAATGTATGATCCCTTTGTTCAATGTAGGTGTTTAGAGTTACATAAGGAATGGATGATCCCTCTGTGAAATGCCTGTGTTTACCTTTACCTAAGGAATAGATGATCCCACTGTGTAATGCAGGTGCTGATCTTTACCGTAGGAATAGATGATTCCTCTGAACAATGCTGGTGTTTACCATTATCTATGGAATGGATGATCCCTCTGATCAATACAGGTGTTTACCATTACATAAGGAACGGATGATCCCTCTGTGCAATGCAGGTGTTTACTTTTACCTAAGGGATACATGATCCCTCTGTTCAATGCAGGTGTTTACCTTTACCTAAGGAATTGGATGATCCCTCAGTGCAATGCAGGTGTTGATATTTACCTAAGGAATAGATGAGCCCTCTGTTCAATGCAGGTGTTTACCGTTTTCTAAAGAATGGATGATCCCTCTGTTCAATGCAGAGGTTTACAATTACCTAAGGAATGGATGATCTGACTTTGCAATGCAGGTGTTTTCCTTTACCTATGGAATGGATGATGCCTCTAGGCAATGCAGGTGTTTACCTTTACCTACGGAATGGGATGATCCCTCTCTTCAATGCAGGTGTTGATCTTTACCTAAGGAATAGATGATCCCTCTGTTCAATACAGGTGTTTACCTTTATCTAAGTAATAGATGATCCGTCTGTTCAGGGCAGGTTTCTAACTTTACATAAGAAATGGATGATCCCTCTGTGCAATTCAGGTGTTTACCCTTACCTAAGGAATGGATGATCCCTCGGTGCATTGCAGTTGTTAACTTTACCAAAGGAATTGATGATCCTCCTGTGCATTGCAGGTGTTTACATTAACCTAAGGAATGTAAGATGCTTCTGATCAATGCAGGTGTTTACCTTTACCTAAGGAATGGAAGATCCCTCTGTTCAATGTAGGTGTTTACCATTATGTAAGGAATCTATGATCTCTTTTCAATGCAGGCATTTACCATTACCTAAGGAATGGATGTTCCCTCTGTGCATTGAAGGTGTTTACTAATACCCTAGGAATGTAAGATCCATCTATTCAATGCAGGTGTTTACCTTTACCTAAATAATGGGATGATCCCTCTGTCCATTACAGGTGTTTACCATTACCTAAAGATTGTAAGATGCCTAAGTTAAATGCTGGTGTTTACTTTTACCTAAGGAAAAAATGATTCCTCTGTGCAATGGAGGTGTTTATCTTTACCTAATGAATGGAATATCCCTCTGTGCAATGCAGGTGTTGTCCTTTACCTAAGGAATGGATGATCCTTCTGTACAATGCAGGTGTTTACCTTTACCTAAGGAATGGATGATCCCTCTGTGCAATGCAGGTGTTGATATTTACCTAATGAATAGATGATCCCTCTGTTCAATGCAGGTGTTTACCATTACTTAAGGAATGGATGATCCCTTTGTTCAATGCAGGTGTTTACCATTACCTAAGGAATGAATGATCCGTGTGTGAATTTCAGGTGTTTACATTTACCTAAGAATGGATGATCCCTCTGTTTAATGCAGGTGTTAATTCAGGAATGGATGAACAGTCTGTTCAATGCAGGTGTTTACCATTACAAAAGTAATGGATGATCCCGATGTACAAAGCAGGTGATTAGCTTTACCTGAGGAATGGATGATCCCTATGTGCAATGCAGTTGTTGACCTTAACCTAAGGAATGGAAGATCGCTCTGTGCAATGCAGGTGTTGACCTTTACCTAAGGAATACATGAACCCTCTGTTCACGCAGGTTTCTACCTTTAATTAATGAATGGATGTTCCCTCTGCGCATTGCACGTGTTTACCATTACCTAAGGAATGGATGATCCGTGTGTGAATTTCAGGTGTTTACATTTACCTAAGGAATGGATGATCCCTCTGTTTAATGCAGGTGTTTACCTTTACGTAAGGTATGCAATGCAGGTTTTGATCTTTACCTAAGGATTAAATTATCCCTCTGTTCAATGCAGGTGTTAATTAAGGAATGGATGAACAGTCTGTTCAATGCAGGTGTTTACCATTACAAAAATAATGGATGATCCCGCTTTACAAAGCAGGTGATTAGCTTTACCTAAGGAATGGATGATTCCTATGTGTATTGCAGTTGTTGACCTTAACCTAAGGAATGGAAGATCCCTCTGTGCAGTGCAGGTGTTGACCTTTACCTAAGGAATGGATAATCCCTCTGTGCAATACAGGTGTTCACAGTTCCCGAAGCAATGGAAGATCCCTCTGTTCAATGCAGGTGTTGACCTTTACCTAAGGAATTGATGACCCCTCTGTTCAATGCAGGTGTTTACCTTTACCTAAAGAATGGGATGATCCCTCTTTTCAATTCAGGTGTTTACCTTTACCTAAGGAATGTATGATACCCCTGTTTAACACAGGTGTTTACCTTTACCCAAAGAAGGATGATCCCTCTGTTCAGCGCAGTTTTATAACTTTACACAAGGAATGGATGATCCCACAGTGCAATGCAGGTGTTTACCCTACCTAAGGAATGGATGATGCCTTGGTGCATTGCAGGTGTTTACCTTTACCTAAGGAATGGATGATCCCTCTGTGCGTTGCAGGTGTTTACATTAACCTAAGGAATGGTTGTCCCCTCTGTTCAATCCACGTGTTGATCTTTACCTACGGAATGGAAGAACCCTCTGTTCAACGTAGGTGTTTACTGTTATCTAAGGAATGGATGATCTCTGTTCAATGCAGGTATTTACCATTACCTAAGGAATGGATGATTCCTATGTGCATTTCTGGTGTTTACATTTGCCTTAAGAACGGATGTTCCCTCTGTGCATTGCAGGTGTTTACTAATACCTAAGTAATGGAAGATCCCTCTGTTCAATGCAGGTGTTTACCTTTACCTAAAGAATGGCATGATCCCTATGTGCAATGCAGGTGTTGATCTTTACCTAAGGAATAGATGATCCCTCTGTGCAATGTAGGTGTTTACCTTTACCTAAAGAATGGGATGATCCCTCTGTGCAATGCAGGTGTAGATATTTACCTAAGGAATAGATAATCCCTCTGTTCAATGCAAGTGTTTGCCATTACGTAAGGAATGGATTATCCCTGTGTTCAATGACGGTGTTTACAGTTATGTAAGGAATGAATGATCCCTATATGCAATGCACGTGTTTACCTTTACCTAAGGAATGGATGATCCTTCTGTGCAATGCAGGTGTTGATGTTTACCTAAGGAATAGATTATCCCTCTGTTCAATGCAGGTGTTTATCGTTACATAAGGAATTGATGATCCCTCTGTTCAATGCAGGTGTTTACCTTTACCTAAAGAATGGGATGATCCCTCTGTGCAATGCAGGTATAGATATTTACCTAAGGAATAGATGATTCCTCTGTTTAATGCTGGTGTTTGCCATTACCTAAGGAATGGATTATCCCTGTATTCAATGCCGGGGTTTACAGTTATGTAAGGAAAGGATGATCCCTCTGTGCAATGCACATGTTTACCTTTACCTAAGGAATGGATGATCCCTCTGTGCAATGCAGGTGTTGATCTTTACCTAAGGAATGGATGATCCCTCTGTTCAATGCAGGTCTTTACCGTTACATAAGGAATGGATGATACCGCTATTCAACACATGTGTTTGGCTTTACCCAAGGAAGGGTGATCTGTCTGTTCAGGGCAGGTTTCTAACTTTACATAAGAAATGGATGATCCCTCTGTGCAATTCAGGTGTTTACCCTTACCTAAGGAATGGATGATCCCTCGGTGCATCGCAGTTGTTAACTTTACCAAAGGAATTGATGATCCTCCTGTGCATTGCAGGTGTTTACATTAACCTAAGGAATGTAAGATGCTTCTGATCAATGCAGGTGTTTACTTTTACCTAAGGAATGGAAGATCCCTCTGTTCAATGTAGGTGTTTACCATTATGTAAGGAATCTATGATCTCTTTTCAATGCAGGCATTTACCATTACCTAAGGAATGGATGTTCCCTCTGTGCATTGAAGGTGTTTACTAATACCCTAGGAATGTAAGATCCATCTATTCAATGCAAGTGTTTACCTTTACCTAAATAATGGGATGATCCCTCTGTCCATTACAGGTGTTTACCATTACCTAAAGAGTGTAAGATGCCTAAGTTAAATGCTGGTGTTTACTTTTACCTAAGGAAAAAATGATTCCTCTGTGCAATGGAGGTGTTTATCTTTACCTAATGAATGGAATATCCCTCTGTGCAATGCAGGTGTTGTCCTTTACCTAAGGAATGGATGATCCTTCTGTACAATGCAGGTGTTTACCTTTACCTAAGGAATGGATGATCCCTCTGTGCAATGCAGGTGTTGATATTTACCTAATGAATAGATGATCCCTCTGTTCAATGCAGGTGTTTACCGTTACTTAAGGAATGGATGATCCCTTTGTTCAATGCAGGTGTTTACCATTACCTAAGAAATGGATGATCCCTCCTTGTGCAATGCATTTGTTTACCATTACCTAAGGAATGGATGATCCCTCTGTTATATGCAGGTGTTTACCATTACGTAAGGAATGTATGATTACTCTGTGCAATGCAGGTGTTTATCTTGACCTAAGGAATGGATGATCCCTCTATGCAATGCAGGTGTTTATCGTTACCTAAGACATAGATGAACCCTCTCTTCTATGCAGGTGTTTAACGTTACTTAAGGATTGGATGATCCCTCTGTTCAATGCAGGTGTTTAGCTTTACCTAAGGAATGGGATGATCCATCTGTGCAATGCCGGTGTTAAACTATACCTAACGATTAAATGATCCCTCTGTTCAATGCAGATGTTTACCTTTATCTAAGGAATGGATGATTCCTCTGTTCAATGCAGGCGTTTGCCTTTACCAAAAGAATGTATGTTCCCTGTGTACAATGCATGTGTTTACCTTTACCTAAGGAATGGATGATCCCTCTGTGCTCTGCAACTGTTGACTTTACCTACGTAATGGGTGATCCCTCTGTGCAATGCAGGTATTGATCTTTACCTAAAGAATAGATGATCCCTCTGATCAATGCAGGTGTTTACTGTTATCTAAGGAATGGATGATCTCTGTTCAATGCAGGTTTTTACCATCACCTAAGGAATAGATGATCCCTCTATTCAATGCAGGTGTTTACAGTTACCTATGGAATGGATGATCACTCTGTGCATTGCAGGTGTTTACTATTACCTAAGGAATGGAAGATCCCTCTGTTCAAATGCAGGTGTTTACCTTTAGCAAAGGAATGTATGTTCCCTGTGTGCATGCAGATGTTTACCGTCATCTAAGGAATGGATGATCCCTCTATGCATTGCAGGTGTTTACTATTACCTAAGGAATGGAAGATCCCTCTGTTAAATGCAGGTGTTACCTTTACCTAAGGAATGGACGATATCTCTGTTCAATGCAGGTGTTTACCTTTACAAAAGGAATGGTTCTTCCCTGTGTTCAATACAGGTGTTTACCTTTACACAAGGAATGGATGATCCCTCTGCTCCAGGCAGGTGTTGACCTTTACCTAAGGAATGGATGATCCCTCTGTCAATGCAGGTGTTGATCTTTACCTAAAGAATGGGTGATTCCTCTGTGCAAGGCAGGTATTTAGCTTTACCTAAGAAATGGATGATCCCTCTGTTCAATTCAGGTGTTTACGTTTATGTAAGGAATGGGATGATCCCTCTGTTCATTGCAGGTGTTTACTATTACCAAAGAAATGGAAGATGCCTATGTTCAATGCTGGTGTTTACCTTTACCTAGGAAAAGGTGATTCCTCTATGCAATGGAGGTGTTTACCTTTACTTAAAGAATGGAATATCCCCCTGTGCAATGCAGGTGTTGTTCTTTTCCTAAGGTATGGAAGATCTCTCTGTTAAATGCAGGGGTTTACCTTTACCTAAGGAATGGATGATCCCTCTGTTCAATGCTGGTGTTTACGTTTACAAAAGGAATGGCTGTTACCTGTGTGCAATGCAGGTGATTACCTTTACACAAGGAATGGATGATCCCTCTGTGCCAGGCAGGTGTTGACCTTTACCTAAGGAAGGGATGATCCCTCTGTGCAATGCAGGTGTTGACCTTTACCTAAGGAATGGATGATCCCTCTGATCAATGCAGGTGTTTGCCTTTATCTAAAGAATGGATGATCTCTGTTCAATGCAGGTTTTTACCATTACCTTAGGAATAGATGATCCCTCTGTTCAATGCAGTTGTTTACAGTTACCTATGGAATGGATGATCCCGCTGTGCATTGCAGGTGTTTACCATTACCTATGGAATGGATGATCCATCTCTCAATGCAGGTGTTTACCTTTACCTAAGGACAGGATGATCCGTCTGTGCAATGCGGGTGTTTACCTTTAACTAAAGAAGGATGATCCTTCTGTTAAACGCGGGTTTCTATCTTTGCTAAAGAAATGGATGATCCCTCTGTTCAATGCAGGTGTTTACCCTTACATAAGGAATGGATGATCTCTCTGTGCATTGCAGGTGTTTACCTTTAACTAAGGAATGTGATGATCCCTCTGGACAATGCAGGTGTTGATCGTTACCTAAGACATTCATGAAATCTCTGTGCAATGCAGGGGTTTAGCTTTATCTAAGGAATGGATGATTCCTCTGTTCAATTCAGAAGTTTACCTTTACCAAAGGAATGCATGTTCCCTGTGTGCAAGGCATGTGTTTACCTTTACCTAAGGAATGGTATGATCCCTCTGTGCAATGCAGGTGTTGATCTTTACTTAAGAAATAGATTATCCTTCTGTTAAATGCAGGTGTTTACTCTTATCTAAGGAATGGATAATCTCTGTTCAATGCAGGAGTTTACAGTTACCTAAGGAATGGATGATCCCTCTGTGTTCTTCAGGTGTTGACTTTACCTAAGGAATGGATAATACCTCTGTTCAATGCAGGTGTTTACCTTTACAAAAGGAATGGTTGTTCCCTGTGTTCAATGCAGGTGTTTACCATTACCTAAGGAATGGATGATCCATCTGTCAATGCAGGTGTTTACCTTTAATAAGGAAAGAATGATCCGTCTGTGCAATACAGGTGTTTACCTTTACCTAAAGAAGGATGATCCTTCTGTTCAACGGAGATTTCTACCTTTACTGAAGGAATGGATGATCCCTCTGTGAAATGCAGGTGTTTACCCTTACCTCAGGAATGGATGACCCCTCTGTGCATTGCAGGTGTTTACATTTACGTTAGGAATACATGATACTTCTGTGCATTGCAGGTGCTTACATTTACCAAAGGAATGGTTGATCTGTCTGTGCATTGCAGGTGTTTAGTATTAACTAAGGAATGGAAGATCCCTCTGTTTAATGCAGGTGTTTACGTTTACCAAAGGAATGGATTTTCCCTATGTGCATTCCATGTGTTTACCTATACATAAGGAATGGATGATCCCTCTGTTCAATGCAGGTGTTTACCTTTACCAAAGGAATTGATATTCCATGTGTACAATGCAGGTGTTTACCTCTACATAAGGAATGGAAGATCCCTCTGCTCAATGCAGGTGTTTACCGTTATCTAAGGAACGGATGCTCCCTCTGTTCAATACAGCTGTTTACTATTACCTAAGGAATTGATGATCCCTCTGTGCAATGCAGGGGTTTATCATTTCCTAAGGAATGGATCATCACTCTGTGCAATGCAGGTGTTTAACTTTACCTAATGAATGGGATGATCTCTCTGTTAAATGCAGGTGTTTACCTTAACCTATGGAATCGATGAACCCTCTGTTCAATGCAGGTGTTTACCATTATCTAAGGAACGGATGATCCCTCTGTTCAACGCAGGTGTTTATCTTTACCTAAGGAATGGATGATCCCTCTGTGTAATGTAGGCATTTATCCTTACCTAAGGAATGGGATGATCCATCTGTGCAATGCAGGTGTTGATTTTTTACCTAAGGAATATATGATCCCTCGGTTCAATGCAGGTGTTTACCCATTTCTAAGGAATGGATGATCCTTGTGCAATGTAGTTGTTGACCTTTACCTAAGGAATAAATGAGCCCTCTGTTCAATGCAGGTCTTTATAATTACCTAAGGAATGGATTATCCCTTTGTGCAATGCAGATATTTACCTTTAACGAAGGAATGGATGATCCCTCTGTGCAATGCAGGTGTTTACCTTTACCTAAGTAATGGGATGATCCCTCTGTGCACTGCAGGTGTTGATCTTTACCAAAGGCATGTATGATCCCTCTGTGTAATGCAGATGTTGACCTTTACCCAAGGAATGGGATGATCCCTCTGTGCAATTCAGGTGTTGATCTTTACCTAAGGAATAGATGATTCCTCTGTTAAATGTAGGTGTTTACCTTTACCTAAGGAATAAATGATCCCTCTGTTCAATGCAGGTGTTTACTTTTACCTAAGGAATGGGATGATTGCCCTGTACAATGCAGGTGTTGACCTTTACCTAAGGAATCAATGATCACTCTGTTCAATGCAGGTGTTTACCGTTTTCTAAGGAATGGGATGATCCCTCTGTGCAATGCAGGTGTTGATCTTTACCTAAGGAATAAATGACCCCTCTCTTCAATGCAGGTGTTTACCATTACCTAAGGAATGGATGATTCCTCTGTTCAATGCAGGTGTTTACCTTTACCAAAGGAATGGATGTTCCCTCTATGCAATGCAGGTGCTTACTATTACCTAATGAATGGAAGATACCTATGTTCAATGCTGGTGTTTACCTTTCCATAAGGAAAGGATGATTCCTCTGTGGAATGGAGGTGTTTATCTTTACATAATGAATGGAAGATCCTTCTGTACAATGCAGGTGTTGACCTTTACCTAAGGAATGGATGATCCCTCTGTTCAATGCAGGTGTTTGCCATTATCTAAGGAGTGGATGATCCCTCTGTTCAATGCAGGTGTTTACAGTTACCTAAGTAATGGGATGATCCCTGTGTGCAATGCAGGTGTTGATCTTTACGTAAGGCATATGTGATCTGTATGTTCAATGCAGGTGTTTACCATTATCTAAGGAATGGATGATCCCTCTGTGCAATGCACGTGTTTACAGTTACCTAAGTAATGGATGATCACTCTGTGCAATGCAGGTGTTTACCTTTACCTAAGGAGTGGATGATACCTCTGTTCAAGGCAGGTGTTTACCTTTACCTAAAGAAGGATGATCCCTCTGTTCAACACAGGTTTCTACCTTTACTTAAGGAATGGATGATCCCTCTGTGCAATGCAGGTGTTTACCATTACCTAAGGAATGGATGATCCATCTGTTCAATGCAGGTATTTACTTTTACCAAAGGAATGGATGTACCCTCTATGCAATGCAGGTGTTTACTATTACCTAAGCAATGGAAGATACCTATGTTCATTGCTGGTGTTTACCTTTACATTAGGAAAGGATGATTCCTCTGTGGAATGGAGGTGTTTATCTTCACCTAATGAATGGAAGATCCCTCTGTGCAATGCAGGTGTTGTCTTTTACTTAAGGAATTGGTGATCCTTCTGTGCAATGCAGGGGTTGACCTTTACATAAGGAATGGATCATCGCTCTGTTCAATGCAGGTGTTTACCATTATCTAAGGAGTTGATGATCCCTCTGTTCAATGCAGGTGTTTACAGTTACCTCAGTAATGGATGATCCCTCTGGGCAATGCAGGTGTTTAACTTTACCTAAGGAATTAATGATCCCTCTCTACAATGCAGTTGTTGATCTTTACTTAACGAATGGATGATCCCTCTGTTTAATGCAGGTGTTTAGGTATATGTAGGTCAATGGATGATCCCTCTGTGCTTTTCAGGTGTTTTCTAATACCTGAGGAATGGAAGATGCCTATGATCAATGGTGGTGTTTACCTTCACCTAAAGAAATGATGATTCCTCTGTGCAATAGAGGTGTTTTTCTTTAACTAATACATGGAAGAGCCCTCTGTGATATGCAGGTGTTGTCATTTACCTAAGGAATGGATGATCGTTCTGTGCAATGTACGTGTTGATCTTTACCTAAGGAATAGATGATGCCTCTGTTCAATGCAGGTGTTCACCTTTACCTAAGGAATGGGATAATCCCTCTGTGTAATGAAGGTGTTGATGTTTACCTACGGAATATATGATCCCTCTGTTCTATGAAGGTGTTTACCGTTTTCTAAGGAATGGATGATCCCTCTGTGCACAGCAGGTGTTGACCTTTATCTAAGGAATAAATGAGCCCTCTGTTCAATTCAGGTGTTTACTGTTATCTAAGGAATGACGATCCCTCTGTGCAATCCAGGTATTTACCTTTAACGAAGGAATGGATGATTCCTCTGTGCAATGCAGGTGTTTCCCTTTACCTAAAGATTGTATGATACCTCTGTGCAATGCAAGCGTTTACCATTACCTTAGGAATGGGTGATCACTCAGCAATGCAGGTGTTGATCTTTACCTAAGGAACAGATGATTCCTCTGTTCAATGCAGGTGTTTACCATTACATAAGGAAAGGATGATCCTTCTGTGAAATGCAGGTTTTGATGTTTATGTAAGGAATTGATGAGCCCTCTGATCAATGCTGGTGTTTTACGTTCTGTAAGGAATGGATGATCCCTCTGTTCAAGGGTGGTGTTTACAGTTACCTAAGGAATGGGTGATCCCCTTGTGCAATGCAGGTGTTTACCTTTACCTAAGGAATGGATGATCCCTATGTGCAATTCAGGTGCACCTTTACCTACGAAAGGGATGATCCCTCTGTGCAATTCAGGTGTTGACCTTTACCTACGGAATATATGATCCCTCAATTCAATGCAGGTGTTTACTGTTATCTAAGGAATAAATGAGCCCTCTGTTCAATGCAAGTGTTTACCATTATTTAAGGAATGGATGATCCATCTGTTCAATGCAGGTGTTTACCATTACCTAAGGAATGGATGATCCCTCTGTCAATGTGGGTGTTGATGTTTACCTAAAAATGGGTGATTCCTCTGTGCAAAGCAGTTGTTCACCTCTTAACTAAGGAATGGATGATCCCTCTATGCAAGGCAGGTATTTAGCTTTACCTAAGAAATGGATGATCACTCTGTTCAATTCAGGTGTTTACCATTACCTAGGGAATGGATGATCCCTCTGTGCAATGCAGGTGTTTAACTTTACCTAAGGAAATGGTGATCCCTCTGTGCATTGCAGTTGTTTACCTTTACATAAGGAGTGGGATGATCCCTCAATGCAATGCAGGTGTTGATCTTTACCTAAGGGATGGATGATCAATCTGATCAATGCAGGTGTTGATCTTTATCTAAGGAATTGATGATCCCTCTCTGCAATACTGGTCTTACCTTTACCTAAGAAATGGGATGATCCCTCTGCGCAATGCAGGTGTTGATCTTTACCTAAGGAATTCATGATCCCTCTATTTAATGCAGGTGTTCACCACTATCTAAGGAATGTATGATCCCTCTATTCAATGAAGGTGTTTACAGTTACCTAAGGAATGGATGATCCCTCTGTGCAATGCAGGTGTTGATATTTACCTAAGGAATGGATGATCCCTCTGTGCAATGCAGGTGTTGATATTTACCTAAGGAATATATGAGCCATCTGCTCAATGGAGGTGTTTATGGTTACCTAAGGAAAGGATCATACCTCAGTCCAATGCAGGTGTTTACATTTACCTAAGGAATGGATGATCCCTCTATGCAATGTTGGTGTTTACCTTAACCTAAGGAATGGGATGATCCGCTGTGCAATGCAGGTGTTCATCTCTAATGAATAGATGATCCCTCTATTCAATGCAGGTGTTTACTTTACCTAAGGAATGGATGATATCTCTCTTCAACGCAAGTGTTTACCTTTACCTAAAGAAGCATGATCCCTCTGTGCAATGCAGGTCTTTACCATTACCTAAGGAAATATGATCTCTCTTTGTATTGCAGGTGTTTACCTTTACCTAAGGAATGGATGATCCCTCTGTGCATTGCACGTGTTTATATTTACCTTAGGAATGGATGATCCTTCTGTGCATTGCAGGTGTTTACCATTACCTAAGGAATGGAAGATCCCTCTGTTCAATGCAGGTGTTTACCTTTACCAAAGGAATGGATGTTCCCTCTGTGCAATGCAGGTGTTGATCTTTACCTAAGGAATAGATGATCCCTCTGTTCAATGCAGGTGTTTACCTTTACCTAAGTTTTGGGATGTTCTCTCGGTTCAATGCAGGTCCTGATCTTTAACTAAGGAATAGATGAACCCTCAGTTCAATGCAGGTGTTTACCATAATCTAAGGAATAAATGACCCCTCTGTTAAATGCAGGTGTTTACCTTTAACTAAGGAATGGATGATCCCTCTGTGCAATGCAAGTGTTTACCTTTACCTAAGGAATGGACGATCCCTTTGTGCAATGCAGGTGTTTACCTTTACCTAAGGAATAGATGATCCGTCTGTTCAATGCAGGTGTTTACCTTTACCTAAGGAATGGGAAGATCCCCCTGTGCAATGCAGGTGTTGATATTTAACTGCGGAATAGATAATCCCTCTGTTCAATGCAAGTGTTCACCGTTTCCTAAGGAACTATTGATCCCTCTATTCAATGCAGGTGTATACAATTATCTAAGGAATGGGTGATCCTTCTGTTCAGTGCAGGTGTTTACCATTACATAAGGAATGGATGATCCCTCTGTGCAATGCAGATGTTTGGCATTACGTAAGGAATGGATGATCCCTTGTGCAATGCAGGTGTTGACCTTTACCTAAGGAATGGGATGATCCCTCTGTGCGATGCAGCTGTTGATCTTTAACTAAGTAATAGATGATCCCTCTGTTCAATGAAGGCGTTTACTGTTATCTAAGGAATAAATGACCCCTCTGTTCAATGCAGATGTTTACAGTTACATAAGGAAGGGATGATCCCTCTGTGCAATGCATCTGTTTACCATTATCTAAGGAATGGATGATCACTCTGTGCAATGCAGGCGTTTACCTTTACCTTAGGAATGGGATGATCACTCTGTGCAATGCAGGTGTTGATCTTTAACTAAGGAATAGATGATCGCTCTGTTCAATGAAGGTGTTTATCGTTATCTAAGAAGTAAATGACCCCACTATTCAATGCAGGTGTTTACCATTACATAAGGAATGGATGATCCCTCTGTGCAATGCAGGTGTTGACCTTTACCTGGAATGGGTGATCCGTCTGTGCAATGCAGGTTTTTACCTTTACGCACGGATTGGGATGATCCCTCTGTGCAATGCTCGTGCATCTTTAATTAAAAATAGATGATCCCTCTGTTCAATGCAGGTGTTATCATTAGGTAATAAATGACCCTCTGTTCAATGCTGGTGTTTACGATTAACTAAGGAATGGATGATCCTCTGTTCTAGAGGGTGTTTAAGGAATGGATGATCCTTTACAAGTGTTTACCTTTAAGGAATGGATGATCCCTCTGTGCAATGTGTTTAATGAATAGATGATCCGTTGTTCAATGCAGGTGTTTACCTTGGGAAGATCCCCGTGCAATGTAGGTGTTGATCTTTAACTGCAGAATAGATAATCCTCTGTTCAATGCAAGTGTTCACCGTTTCCTAAGGAACTGATCCCTCAGTTCAATGCAGGTGTATACGATTATCTAAGGAATGGGTGATCCTTCTGTTCAATGCAGGTGTTTACCATTACATAAGGAATGGATGATCCTCTGTGCAATGCAGGTGTGATGACAGGTGTTTACCTAAGGAATGGATGATCCTCTGTGCAATGCAGCTGTTGATCTTTAACTAAGGAATAGATGATCCCTCTGTTCAATGCAGTTATCTAAGGAATAAATGACCCTCTGTTCAATGCAGATGTTTACAGTTACATAAGGAAGTGATCCTCTGTGCAATGCATCTGTTTACCATTATCTAAGGAATGGATGATCACTCTGTGCAATGCAGGCGTTTACTTTACCTTAGGAATGGGATGATCACTCTGCAATGCAGGTGTTGATCTTTAACTAAGGAATAATGATCCTCTGTTCAATGAAGGTTTTTATCGTTTATCTAAGGAATGGGATGACCCCACTTTCAATGCAGGTGTTTACCATTACATAAGGAATGGATGATCCCTCTGTGCAATGCAGGTGTTGACCTTTACCTAAGGAATGGGTGATCAATGCAGGTGGATGATCCCTTGTGCAATGCAGGTGTTGATCTTTAATTAAAAATAGATGATCCCTAATGGAATGGATGATCCTCTGTGCAATGCAGGTGTTGATCTTTAACTAAATGCAATCTTTAACTAAGGATGATCCTCTGTTCAATGAAGGCGTTTACTGTTATCTAAGGAATAAATGACCCTCTGTTCAATGCAGATGTTTACAGTTACATAAGGAAGGGATGATCCCTCTGTCTGTTTACCATTATCTAAGGAATGGATGATCACTCTGTGCAATGCAGGCGTTTACCTTTACCTTAGGAATGGGATGATCACTTTAATGCAGGTGTTGAATGGAATAGATGATCCGTTATCTAAGAAGTAAATGACCCCACTATTCAATGCAGGTGTTTACCAATGGATGATCCCTCTGTGCAATGCAGGTGGACCTTTACCTAAGGAATGGGTGATCCGTCTGTGCAATGCAGGTTTTTACCTTTACCTAAGATTGGGATGATCCCTCTGTGCAATGCTCGTGCTGATCTTTAATTAAAAATAGATGATCCCTCTGTTCAATGCAGGTGTTTATCATTAGGTAAGGAATAAATGACCCCTCTGTTCAATGCTGGTGTTTACGATTAACTAAGGAATGGATGATCCCTCTGTTCTATGAGGGTGTTTACAGTTACCTAAGGAATGGATGATCCTTCTGTGCAATGCAAGTGTTTACCTTTACCTAAGGAATGGACGATCCCTCTGTGCAATGCAGGTGTTTACCTTTACCTAAGGAATAGATGATCCGTCTGTTCAATGCAGGTGTTTACCTTTACCTAAGGAATGGGAAGATCCCCCTGTGCAATGTAGGTGTTGATCTTTAACTGCAGAATAGATAATCCCTCTGTTCAATGCAAGTGTTCACCGTTTCCTAAGGAACTGATGATCCCTCAGTTCAATGCAGGTGTATACGATTATCTAAGGAATGGGTGATCCTTCTGTTCAGTGCAGGTGTTTACCATTACATAAGGAATGGATGATCCCTCTGTGCAATGCAGGTATTTGGCATTACATAATGAATGGATGATCCCTTGTGCAATGCAGGTGTTGACCTTTACCTAAGGAATGGGATGATCCCTCTGTGCGATGCAGCTGTTGATCTTTAACTAAGTAATAGATGATCCCTCTGTTCAATGAAGGCGTTTACTGTTATCTAAGGAATAAATGACCCCTCTGTTCAATGCAGATGTTTACAGTTACATAAGGAAGGGATGATCCCTCTGTGCAATGCATCTGTTTACCATTATCTAAGGAATGGATGATCACTCTGTGCAATGCAGGCGTTTACCTTTACCTTAGGAATGGGATGATCACTCTGTGCAATGCAGGTGTTGATCTTTAACTAAGGAATAGATGATCGCTCTGTTCAATGAAGGTTTTTATCGTTATCTAAGAAGTAAATGACCCCACTATTCAATGCAGGTGTTTACCATTACATAAGGAATGGATGATCCCTCTGTGCAATGCAGGTGTTGACCTTTACCTAAGGAATGGGTGATCTGTCTGTGCAATGCAGGTTTTTACCTTTACCTAAGGATTGGGATGATCCTTCTGTGCAATGCTCATGCTGATCTTTAATTAAAAATAGATGATCCCTCTGTTCAATGCAGGTGTTTATCATTAGGTAAGGAACAAATGACCCCTCTGTTCAATGCAGGTGTTTACAGATATCTAAGGAATGGATGAATCCTCTGGGAAGTGCAGGTGTTTACCCTTACCTAAGGAATGGATGATGTCTCTACAAAATGCATGTGTTTACCTTTTTCTAGCGATTGGAATGATCCCTCTGTGTAATGCAGTTGTTGATCTTTAACTAAGTAATAGATGATCCCTCTGTTCAATGAAGGCGTTTACTGTTATCTAAGGAATAAATGACCCCTCTGTTCAATGCAGATGTTTACAGTTACATAAGGAAGGGATGATCCCTCTGTGTAATGCATCTGTTTACCATTATCTAAGGAATGGATGATCACTCTGTGCAATGCAGGCGTTTACCTTTACCTTAGGAATGGGATGATCACTCTGTGCAATGCAGGTGTTGATCTTTAACTAAGGAATAGATGATCGCTCTGTTCAATGAAGGTGTTTATCGTTATCTAAGAAGTAAATGACCCCACTATTCAATGCAGGTGTTTACCATTACATAAGGAATGGATGATCCCTCTGTGCAATGCAGGTGTTGACCTTTACCTAAGGAATGGGAGATCCGTCTGTGCAATGCAGGTTTTTACCTTTACCTAAGAATTGGGATGATCCCTCTGTGCAATGCTCGAGCTGATCTTTAATGAAAAACAGATGATCCCTCTGTTCAATGCAGGTGTTTATCATTAGGTAAGGAATAAATGACCCCTCTGTTCAATGCAGGTGTTTACCATTAACTAAGGAATGAATGATACCTCTGTTCTATGAGGGTGTTTACAGTTACCTAAGGAATGGATGATCCCTCTGTGCAATGCAAGTGTTTACCTTTACCTAAGGAATGGACGATCCCTCTGTGCAATGCCGGTGTTTACCTTTACCTAAGGAATAGATGATCCGTCTGTTCAATGCAGGTGTTTACCTTTACCTAAGGAATGGGAAGATCCCCCTGTGCAATGTAGGTGTTGATCTTTAACTGCGGAATAGATAATCCCTCTCTTCAATGCAAGTTTTTACCGTTTTCTAAGGAACTGATGATCCCTCTGTTCAATGCAGGTGTATACGATTATCTAAGGAATGGGTGATCCTTCTGTTCAGTGCAGGTGTTTACCATTACATAAGGAATGGATGATCCATCCATCTGTGCAATTCAGGTGTTTACCTTTACCTAAGTTTTGGGATGTTCTCTTGGTTCAATGCAGGTCCTGATCTTTAACTAAGGAATAGATGAACCCTCAGTTCGATGCAGGTGTTTACCATAATCTAAGGAATAAATGACCCCTCTGTTCAATGCAGGTGTTTACCGTTAACTAAAGAATGGTTGATCCCTCTGTGTAATGCATCTGTTTACCATTATCTAAGGAATGGATGATCACTCTGTGCAATGCAGGCGTTTACCTTTACCTTAGGAATGGGATGATCACTCTGTGCAATGCAGGTGTTGATCTTTAACTAAGGAATAGATGATCGCTCTGTTCAATGAAGGTGTTTATCGTTATCTAAGAAGTAAATGACCCCACTATTCAATGCAGGTGTTTACCATTACATAAGGAATGGATGATCCCTCTGTGCAATGCAGGTGTTGACCTTTACCTAAGGAATGGGTGATCTGTCTGTGCAATGCAGGTTTTTACCTTTACCTAAGGATTTGGATGATCCTTCTGTGTAATGCTAATGCTGATCTTTAATTAAAAATAGATGATCCCTCTGTTCAATGCAGGTGTTTATCATTAGGTAAGGAATAAATGACCCCTCTGTTCAATGCAGGTGTTTACACATATCTAAGGAAGGGATGAATCCTCTGGGAAGTGCAGGTGTTTACCCTTACCTAAGGAATGGATGATGCCTCTACGAAATGCATGTGTTTACCTTTTTCTAGCGATTGGAATGATCCCTCTGTGTAATGCAGTTGTTGATCTTTAACTAAGTAATAGATGATCCCTCTGTTCAATGAAGGTGTTTACTCTTATCTAAGGAATAAATGACCCCTCTGTTCAATGCAGATGTTTACAGTTACATAAGGAAGGGATGATCCCTCTGTGCAATGCATCTGTTTACCATTATCTAAGGAATGGATGATCACTCTGTGCAATACAGGCGTTTACCTTTACCTTAGGAATGGGATGATCACTCTGTGCAATGCAGGTGTTGATCTTTAACTAAGGAATAGATGATCGCTCTGTTCAATGAAGGTGTTTATCGTTATCTAAGAAGTAAATGACCCCACTATTCAATGCAGGTGTTTATCATTACATAAGGAATGGATGATCCCTCTGTGCAATGCAGGTGTTGACCTTTACCTAAGGAATGGGTGATCCGTCTGTGCAATGCAGGTTTTTACCTTTACCTAAGGATTGGGATGATCCCTCTGTGCAATGCTCGTTCTGATCTTTAATTAAAAATAGATGATCCCTCTGTTCAATACAGGTGTTTATCATTAGGTAAGGAATAAATGACCCCTCTGTTCAATGCAGGTGTTTACTGTTATCCAAGGAATGGATGATCCCTCTGTGCAATGCAAGTGTTTATCTTTACCTAAGGAATAGATCATCCCTCTGTGCAATGCAGGTATTGACCTTTGCCTTTAGGAATTGGATGATACTCTGCGCAATGCAGGTTTTGATCTTTACCTAGGGAATAGATCATCCCTTTTTTCAATGCAGGTGATTACTGTTTTCTAAGGAATGAATGATCCCTGTGTTCAATGCAGTTGTTTATGATTATCTAAGGAATGGGTGATACCTCATTTCTATGCAGGCGTTTACCATTACATAAGGAATGGATGATCCCTATGTGCAAAGCAATTGTTTACCTTTCCCTAAGGAATGTATGATCAGTCTGTGAAATGCAGGTGTATACCTTTACCTTAGAAATGGGATGATCACTCTGTGCAATTCAGGTGTTGATCTTCACGTAAGGAAGTGATGATTCCTCTGTTCAATGCAGGTGTTTAACTTTTACTAAGGAATGGGATGATCCCCCTGTACAATGCAGGTGTTGACCTTTACCTAAGGAATAGATGATCCCTCTATTCAATGCAGGTGTTTACCATTATCAAAGGAATGGATGATCCCTCTATTCAATGCAGGTGTTTACCATTACATGAGGAATGGATTATCCATCTGTACAATTCAGGTGTTTACCTTTACCTAAGGAATGGATGATCCGTCTGTGCAATGCTGGTGTTTACCTTTACCTAAGGATTGGGATGATCCTTCTGTGCAATGCAGGTGCTGATCTTTTACTAAGGAATATATGTTCCTTCTGTTCAATGCAGGTGTTTATCATTATCTAAAGAATTGATGATCCCTCTGTTCAATGCTGGTGTTTACAGATATCTAAGGAATGGATGAATCCTCTGGGAAGTGCAGGTGTTTACCCTTACCTAACGAATGGATGATGCCTCTACAAAATGCATGTGTTTACCTTTTTCTAGCGATTGGAATGATCCCTCTGTGCAATGCAGTTGTTGTCTTTAACTAAGGAATAGATGATCCCTCTGTTCAATGAAGGTGTTTACCGTTATCTAAGGAATAAATGACACCTCTGCTCAATGCAGGTGTTTTCAGTTACCTAAGGAATGGATGATCCCTCTGTGCAATGCAGGTGTTTACAGTTACCTAAGGAATTTATGATCCCTCTGGGCAATGTAGGTGTTTACCTTTACCTGAGGATTATGATGATCCCTCTGTGCAATGCTGGTGCTGATCTTTAATTAAGGAATAGATGATCCCTCTGTTCAGTACAGATGTTTATCATTATCTAAGGAATAAATGACCCCTCTGTTCAATGCAGGTGTTTACTGTTATCTATGGAATGGATGATCCCTCTGTGCAATGCAAGTGTTTACCTTTACCTAAGGAATGGATCATCCCTCTGTGCAATTCAGGTGTTTAACTTTACCTAAGGAATGGAATGATACTCTATGCAATGCAGGTGTTGATCTTTACCTAAGGGATATATGATCGCTTTTTTCAATGCATGTGATTACCGTTTTCTGAGGAATGGATGATTCCTCTGTTCAATGCAGTTGTTTAAGATTATCTAGGGAATGGGTGATGCCTCTGTTCAATGCAGCTGTTTACCATTACATAAGCAATGGATGACCCTTCTGTGCAATGCAGGTGTTTGGCTTTACCTAAGGAATGGATGCTCCCTATGTGCAATGCAGGTGTTCACCTTTATCTAAGGAATGGGATGATCCCTCTGTGCAATGCATGTGTTGATCTTTAGCTAAGAAATGGTATGATCCCTCTATTTAATGCAGGTGTTTACCGTTATGTAAGGAATGGATTATCCCTCTGTTCAGTATAGGTGTTTACAGTTACCTAAGGAATGGATGATCCCTCTGGGCTGCGCAGGTGTTTACCTTTACCTAAGGAATGGATGATTCCTGTGTGCAATGCAGGTGTTTCCCTTTACCTTAGGAATGGTATGAACCTTCTGTGCAATGCAGGTGTTGATCTTTACCTACGGAATATATGATACCTGTGTTAAATGCAGGTGTTTATCGTTTTCTAAAGAATGGATGATCCCTTTGTGCAATGCAGGTGTTGACCTTTACCTAAGGAATAAATGAGCCCTGTGTTCAATGCAGCTGTTTACCTTTATCTAAAGAAAGGATGATCCCTCTATACAATGCAGGTGTTTACAGTTACCTAAGGAATGGATGATCCCTCTTTGAAATGCAGGTGTTTACCTTTACCGAAGGAATGTATGATCCCTCTGTGCATTGCAGGTGTTTACCTTTACCTAAGGAATGGGATGATCCCTCTGTGCAATGCAGGTGTTGATCTTTACCAAACGAATAGATGATCGCTCTGTTCAATGCAGGCATTTACCGTTATCTATGGAATGGATGATCCCTCTGTTCAATGCAGGTGTTTAGAGTTACATAAGAAATGGGTGATCCCTCTGTGCAATGCAGGTGTTTACCTTTAACTTAGGAATAGATGATCCCTCAGTGCAATGCAGGTGTTTACCGTTATCTAAGTAATAAATAAGCCCTCTGTTGAATGCAGGTGTTTACCGTTATCTAAGGAATGGATGATCCATCTGTTCTATGCAGGTGTTTACAGTTACCTAAGGAATGGGTGATCACTCTGTGCAATCCCAGTGTTTACCTTTACCTAAGGAATGGATGATCCCTCTGTGCAATGCAGGTGTTGATCTTTACCTAAGGAATAGATGATCCCTCCGTTCAATGCAGGTGTTTACCGTTATCTAATGAATGGAGGATCCCTCTGTTCAATGGTTGTGTTTACGATTAATTAAGGAATGGGTGATCCCTCTGATCAATGCAGGTGTTTACCATTAAATAAGCAATGGATGATCCCTCTGTGCAATTCAGGTGTTGCTCTTTATCTAAGGAATAGATGATCCCTCCGTTCAATGCAGGTGTTTACATTTACCTAAGTAATGAGTTGATCTGTACGTGCAATGCAGGTGTTCAGCTTTACCTAAGGAATAGATGATCCCTCTGTTCAATGCAGGTGTTTACAATTACATAAGGAAAGGACGATCCGACTTTGCTATGTATGTTTTTACCTTTACCTAAGGAATGGATGATCCCTCTGGGTAATGCAGGTGTTTACTTTTATCTAAGGAATGGGATGATACCTCTGTTCAATGCAGGTGTTGATCTTTATGAAATGAATAGATTATCCCTCTGTTCAATGCAGGCGTTTACCGTTATCTATGGAATGGATGATCCCTCTGTTCAATGCAGCTGTTTACCTTTGCATAAGGAATGAAGGATCCCTCTGTGCAATGCAGGAGTTTATCTTTACCTAAGGAATTGATGATCCCTCTGTGCAATACAGGTGTTTACCTTCACGTAAGGAATGGGATGATCCCTGTGTGCATTGTAGGTGTTCATCTTTAATTAAGGAATAGATGATCCCTTTGTTCAATGCAGTTGTTTACCATTATGTAAGGAATGGATGATCCCTCTGTTCAATGCGGGTGTTTACCTTTACCTAAGGAATGGATGATACATCTGTTCAACTCAGGTGTTTACCTTTACCTAAGATATGGATGATCCCTCTGTGCAATGTAGGTGTTTACCTTTACCTAAGGATTGAGATGATGCCTGTGTGCAATGTAGTTGTTGATCTTTACCTAAGGAATAAATGAGCCCTCTGTTCCATGCAGGTTTTTACCGTTATCTAAAGAAGGGATGATTGCTCCGTTCAATGCAGATGTTTACAGTTGCGAAAGGAATGGATGCTTCCTCTGTGCAATGCACGTGTTTACCTTTACCTAAGGAATGGATGATCCCTCAGTGCAATGCAGGTGTTTACCGTTATCTAAGTAATAAACTAGCCATCTGTTCAATGCAGGTGTTTACCGTTATCTAAGGAATGGATAATCCCTCTGTTCTATGCAGGTGTTTACTGGTACCTAAGGAATGGGTGATCACTCTGTGCAATCCCAGTGTTTACCATTACCTAAGGATTGGATGATCCCTCTGTGTAATGCAGGTGTTTACTTTACGTAAGGAGTTGGATGATCCTTCTGTGAAATGCAGGTGTTGATCTTTACCTAAGGAATAGATGATCCCTATGTTCAATCCAGGTGTTTACCTTTACCTAAGGAATGGTATGATCCCTTCGTTCAATGGAGGTGTTTACTTTTATCTAAAGAATGGAGGATCCCTCTGTTCAATGCTGGTGTTTATGATTATCTAAGGAATTGGTGATCCCTCTGTTCAATGCAGATGTTTACCATTAAAGAAGCAATGGATGATCCCTCTGTGCAATGCAGGTGTTTACCTTTACCTAAGGAATGGATGATCCGTATGTGCAATGCTTGTGTTTACCTTTACCTAAGGAATGTGGTGATCCCTGTGTGCAATGTAGGTGTTGATCTTTACCTAAGGCAAAAATGTGCCCTCTGTTCAAGGCAGGTGTTTGCCGTTATCTAAGGAATGGATGATCCCTCTGTGCAATCAAGGTGTTTAGCTTTACCTAAGGAATGGGATGATCCCTCTGTGCAATGCAGTTGTGCATCTTTACCTAAGGAATAGATGATCCCTCCGTTCAATGCAGGTGTTTACCTTTACCTGCGTAATGAGATGATCTCAACGTGCAATGCAGGTGTTGATCTTTACCTAAGGAATAGATGATAAATCTGTTCAATTCAGGTGTTTACCATTATCTCAGGAATGGATGATCCCTGTGTTCAATGCAGGTGTTTACCATTATTTAAAGAATGGGTGATCCCTCTGTTCAATGCAGGTGTTTACCATTACATAAGGAAAGGACGATCCAACTTTGCTATGTATGTTTTTACCTTTACCTGAGGAATGGATGATCCTTCTGGGCAATGCAGGTGTTTACTTTTATTTAAGGAATGGGGTGATATCTCTGTTCAATGCAGGTGTTGATCTTTATGAAATGAATAGATGATCCCTCTGTTCAATGCAGGTGTTTACCATTATCTATGGAATGGATGATCCCTCTGTTCAATGCAGGTGTTTAGAGTTACCTAAGAAATGGATGATCCCTCTGTACAATGCAGGTGTTTATCTTAACCTAAGGAATTGGTAATCCCTCTGTGCAATGCATGTGTTTACCTTTACCTAAAGAATAGATGATTCCCCAGTGCAATGCAGGTGTTTACCGTTATCTAAGTAATAAATGAGCCCTCTGTTCAATGCAGGACTTTACAGTTACCTAAGGAATGGATGATCACTCTGTGCAATTCCTGTGTTTACCTTTCCCTAAGGAATGGTTGATCCCTCTGTGCAATGTAGGTGTTTACATTACGTAAGGAATGGGATGATCCCTCTGTGCAATGCAGGTGTTGATCTTTACCTAAGGAATAGATGATCCCTCCGTTCAATGCAGGTGTTTATCGTTATCTAAAGAATGGAGGATCCCTCTGTTCAATGGTGGTGTTTATGATTATCTAAGGAATGGGTGATCCCTCTGATCAAAGCAGGTGTTTACCATTAAATAAGCAATGGATGATCCCTCTGTGCAATTCAGGTGTTGATCATTACCTACGGAATAGATAGATGATCCCTCCATTCAATGCAGTTGTTTACTTTTACCTAAGTAATGAGTTGATCTCTACATGTAATGCAGGTGTTGAGCTTTACCTAAGGAATAGATGATCCCTCTATTCAATGCAGGTGTTTACCATTACATAAGGAAAGGACGATCCAACTTTGCTATGTATGTTTTTACCTTTAACTAAGGAATGGATGATTCCTCTTTGCAATTCAGGTATTTACCTTTGCCGAAGGAATGTATGATCCCTCTGTGCAATGGAGGTGTTTACCTTTACCTAAGGAATGGGATGATACCTCTGTGCAATGCAGGTGTTGATCTTTACCAAACTAATAGATGATCGCTCTGTTCAATGCAGGCATTTACCGTTATCTATTGAAAAGATGATCCCTCTGTTCAATACAGGTGTTTAGAGTTACCTAAGAAATGGATGATTCCTCTGGGCAATGCAGGTGTTTATCTTTACCTAAGGAATAGATGATCTGTCTGTGCAATGCAGGTGTTTACCTTTCCCTAAGTAATGAGATGATCTCCATGTGCAATGCAGGTGTTATGCTTTACCTAAGGAATAGTTGATCCATCTGTTCAATGCAGGTGTTTGCAGTTATCTCAGGAATGGGTGATCCCTCTGTTCAATGCAGGTGTTTACCATTATTTAAGGAATGGGTGATCCCTCTGTTCAATGCAGATGTTTACCATTACATAAGGAAAGGACTATCCGACTTGCTATGTATGTTTTTACCTTTACCTAAGGAATGGATGATCCCTCTGGGCAATGTAGGTGTTGATCTTTACCAAACGAATAGATGATCACTCTGTTCAATGCAGGCGTTTACCGTTATCTATGGAATGGATGATCCCCCTGTTCAATGCAGGTGTTTAGAGTTACCTAAGGAATGGATGATCCCTCTTTGCAATGCAGGTGTTTAGCTTTACCTAAGGAATGGGATGATCCCTCTGTGCAATGCAGGTGTTGATCTTTATCTAAGGAACAGATAATCCCTGTGTTCAATGCAGGTATTTACCATTATCTAAGGAATGGATGATCCCTCTGTTCAATGCAGGTGTTTACAGTTACCTAAGGAATGGATGATCCCTCTGTGCCATACAGGTATTTAACTTTACCTATGGAATGGATGATCCGTCTGTTCAATACAGGTGTTTATCATTTCCTAAGTAATGGATGATACATCTGTTCAACACAGGTGTTTACCTTTACCTTAAGAAGGATGATCCATCTTTTCAACGCAGGTTTCTACCTTTACTTAAGGAACGGATGGCCCCTCTGTTCAATGCAGGTGTTTACAATTACCTAAGGAAAGGATGATCCCTCTGTCCAATGCAGGTGTTTACATTTACCTAAGGAATGGATGATCCCTCTGTGCATTGCCGGTCTTTACTAATACCTAAGGAATTAAAGATGCCTATATTCAATGCTGGTGTTTACCTCTACCTAAGGAAAGGCTGGTCCCTCTGTTCAATGGAGATGTTTAACTTTACCTAAGAGATGGATGATCCTTCTGTACAATGCAGGTGTTGACCTTTACCTAAGGAATGGATGATCCCTCTGTGCAATGCAGATGTTGATCTTAACCTAAGGAATAGGTGCTCCCACTGTTCAATGCAGGTGTTTGCCATTATCTAAGGAATGGATGATCCCTGTGTTCAATGCAGGTGTTTGCAGTTACATACGGAATGGATGATCCCTCTGTGCAATGTAGGTGTTTACCATTATCTAAGGAATGGATGATCCCTCTGTTCAATGCAGGTGTTTACAGTTACCTAAGGAATGGATGATCCCTCTTTGCAATGCAGGTATTGATCTTTACCTAAGGAATAAGTGACCCCACTGTTCAATGCAGGTATTTGCCATTATCTAAGGAATGGATGATCCCTGTGTTCAATGCAGGTATTTTGAAATACCTCAGTAATGGATGATCCCTCTGTGCAATGCAGGTGTCTACCTTTACCTGAGGATTAGATGATCCCTATGTCCAATGCAGGTGTTGACTGTTACCTAAGGAATGGATGATCCCCCTGTTCAATGCAGGTGTTTACCCTTATCTAAGGAATGGATGATCCCTCTGTTCAATGCAGCTATTTACTATTACCTAAGGAATTGATGATCCCTCTGTGCAATGCAGGTGTTTACCGTTTCCTAAGGAATGGATCATCAGTCTGTGCAATGCAGGTGTTTACCTTTACCTAAGGAATGGGATATCTCTCTGTTAAATGCAAGTGTTTACCTTTAACGATGGAATGGATGAACCCTCTGTTCAATGTAGGTGCTTACTGTTATCTAAGGAATGGGTGATCCCTTTTTTCAATGCAGGTGTTTACCATTACATAAGGAATGGATGATCCCTCTGTGAGATGCAGGTGTTTTCCTTTATCTAAGGAATGGATGATCCCTATGTGCAATGCAGGTGTTGATATTTGCCTAAGGAATAGATGATCACTATATTCAATGCAGGTGTTTACCGTTATCTAAGTATGGATGATCCCTCTGTTCAATGCCGGTGTGTACCTTTACCTGAAAAATGGATGATACCTCTGTTCAACCCAGGTGTTTACCTTTACCTAAAGAAGGATTATTCCTCTGTTCAACGCAGAATCCTACCATTTCTTAAGGAATGGTTTTTCCCTCTGTTCAATGCAGGTGTTTACCGTTATCTAAAGAATGGATGATCCCTCAGGACAATGCAGGTATTTATGATTATCTAAGGAATGCATGATCCCTCTTTGCACTGCAGGTGTTGATCTAACACTTTACCTAAGGAATGGATGATCCCTCTGTGCAATGCAGGTGTTGACCTTTACCTAAGTATTGGGATGATCCCTCTATGCAATGCATGTGTTAACCTTTACCTAAGGAATGGGGTGATCCTCTGTGCATTTCAGGTGTTTACTAATACCTACGGAATGGATGATCCCTCTGTTCAATGCAGGTGTTTACGATTATCTAAGGAATGGGTTATCCCTCTGTGCAATGCAAGGGTTTACCTTTATCTGAGGAATGGATGATCCCTCTGTGCAATGCAGGTGTTTACCTTGACCTAAGGAATGGGATGATCTCCCTGTGCAATGCAGGTGTTGATCTTTACCTAAGAAATGGATGATCCCTCTGTTGAATGCAGGTGTTTACCGTTATCTAAAGAATGGATGATTCCTCTATTCAATGCAGGTATTTACAATTATCTAAGGAATGGGTGATCCCTTTGTTCAATGTATGTGTTTACCATTACAGAAGGAATGGATGATCCCTCTGTGCAATGCAGGTGTTGACCTTTACCTAAGGAATGGCATGATCCGTCTGCTCAATGCTGATGGTTTCCATTTTCTAAGGAATGGATGATCCATCTGTGCAATGCAGCAGTTGATCTTTACCTAAGGTACAAATGAGCCCTCTGTTCAATTCAAGTGTTTACCATTATGTAAGGAATGGATGAACTCTCTGTTCAATGCACGTGTTTACAGTTACGTAAGGAATGGATTTTCTCTCTGTGCAATTCGGGTGTTTACCTTTAACGAAGGAATGCATGATCCCTCTGTGCAATGCAGGTGTTGATCTTTCCCTTAGGAATAGATGATCCCTCTGTTCAATTCAGGTGTTTACCCTTATCTCAAAATGGATGATGCATCTGTGGAATGCATGTGTTGATCTTTACCTAAGGAATAATTGTGCCTTCTCTTTAATGTACGTGTTTACCGTTATCTAAGGAATGGATGATCCCTCTGTTCAATGCAGCTGTTTACAGTTACCTAAGAAATGAATGATAACTCTGTGCAGTGCAGGAGTTTAGCTTTACCGAACGAATGAATTATCCTTCTGAGCAATGCAGGTGTTTCACTTTACCTGAGGAATTGGATGATCCTTCTGTTCAATGCAGGTGTTGACCGTTACCTAAGTAATCAATGATCCCTCTGTTTAATGCAGGTGTTGACCATTATCTAAAGAATGGATGATCCCTCTGTTTAATGCAGGTGTTTACGATTATCTATGGAATGGCTTATCCCTCTGTTCAATGCAGGAGTTTACCATTACATGAGGAATTGATGATACCCTTGTGCAATGCAGGTGTTTAGCTTTAATAAGGTATGGATGATCATTATATTTAATGCAGGTGTTGACTTTTATCTAAGGAATGGGATGATCTCTCTATGCAATGCAGGTGTTGAACTTTACCTACCGAATGAATATCTGATCCCTCTGTTCAATGCAGGTGTTTACTTTTTCTCAGGAATGGATGATCCCTTTGTGCAATGATGGTGTTGAACTTTACCTAAGGAATAACTGAGCCCTCTGTTCAATGCAGGTGTTTTCCGTTATCTAAGGAATGGATGATCCTTCTGTTCAATGCAGGTCTTTACAGTTACCTAAGGAAATGATCACTCCGTGCAATGCAGGTATTTACCTTTAACGAAGGATTGGATGATCCCTCTGTGCAATTCAGGTGTTGATGTTTAACTAATGAATAGATGATCCTTCCGTTCAATGCAGGTGATTAACGTTATCTAAGAAATAAATAACCCCTCTGTTCAATGCAGGTGTTTACCGTTATCTAAAGAATGGATTATCCCTCTGTTCAATGCAGGTGTTTACCATTGCATAAGGAATGGATGCAATGCAGGTATTTAGATTTACCTAAGGAATGGATGATCCCTGTGTGCAATGCAGTTGTTGACCTTTACTTAAGGAATGGTATGATCCCTATGTTCAATGCAGGTGTTTACCGTTTTCTAAGGAATGGATGATCCCTTGTGCAATGCAGGGGTTGATCTTTACTAAGGAACAAATGATCCCTCTTTTCAATGCAGGTGTTTACCATTATCTAAGGAATGGATGATAACTCTGTTAAATGCAGGTGTTTACAGTTACCTAAGGAATGCATGATCCCTCTGTGCAATGCAGGTGTTGATTTATCTAAAAAATAGATGATCCCTCTGTTCAATACAGGTGTTTACCATTACCTAAGGAATGGGATCATCCCCCTGTGCAATGCAGGTGTTGACCTTTACTTCAAGAAATGATGATCCCTCTGTTCAATGCAGGTGTTGATCATTACCTAAGATATTAATGAGCCCTCTGTCCAATGCATGTGATTATCATTATCTAAGGAATGGATGATCCCTCTGTTCAATGCAGCTGTTTACAGTTACCTAAGAAATGAATGATCCCTCTGTGCAATGCAGATGTTTACATTTATCTAAGGAATGGATGATCCCTCAGGGATATGCAAGTGTTTAACTTTACCTAAGTTATAGGATGATCCCTTAGTGGAATGCAGCTGTTGATCTTTACCTAAGGAATAAATGAGCCCTCTGTTCAATGCAGGTGTTTATCATTATCTAAGGAATGGATGATCCCTCTGTTCAATGCAGCTGTTTACAGTTACCTAAGAAATGAATGATCCCTCTGTGGAAGCAGGTGTTTACATTTACCAAAGGAATGGATGATCCCTCTGGGCAATGCAGCTGTTTACGATTATGTAAGGAATGGGTGATCCCTCTGTTCAATGCAGTTGTTTACAATTACATAAGTAATGGGTGATCCCTCTGTGCAATGCAGGAGTTTACCGTTATATAAGGAATGGAAGATAACTGTTCAATGCAGGTGTTTACAGTTACCTAAGGAATGAATGATCCCTCAGTGCAATGCAGGTGTTTACCTTTACCAAAGACACGGATGACCCCTCTGTGCAATGCAGGTGTTTAACTTTACTTAAGGAATCGGATGATCCCACTAGGCCATGCAGGTGTTGACCTTTTCCTAAGGAATAGATGATCCCTCTGTTCAATGCAGGTGTTTACTATTATGTAAGGAATGGGTGATCCCTCTGTTAAAAGCAGGTGTTTAAAATTACATGAGGAATGGATGATCCTTCTGTTCAATGCAGCTGTTTACAGTTACTTAAGAAATGAATGATCCCTCTGTGCAATGCAGGTTTTCACATTTACCAAAGGAATGGATGATCCCTCTGGGCAACGAAGGTGTTTACCTTTACCTAAGGAATAGGATGATCCCTCAGTGCAATGCAGGTGTTTATCGTTACCTAAGGAATAGATGATCCCTCTCTTCAATGCAGGTGTTTACCGTTATCTAAAGAATGGATGATCCCTCTGTTCAATGCAGGTGTTTATGATTATCTAAGGAATGGGTGATCCTTCTGATCAATGCAGCTGTTTACAATTACATAAGTAATGGATGATCCCACTGTGCAATACAGTTGTTTAGCTTTACCTCAGGAATGGATGATCCCTCTGTGCATTGCAGGTGTTGATCTTAGCTAAGGAATAGATGAGCCCTCTATTCAATGCAGGTGCTTAACGTTATATAAGGAATAAATAATGCCTCTCTTCAATGCAGGTGTTTATCATTATCTAAGGAATGGATGATCCCTCTGTTCAATGCAGCTGTTTACAGTTAAATAAGAAATGAATGATCCCTCTGTGCAATGCAGGTGTTTACGATTATCTAAGTTATGGGTAATCCCTCTGTGCAATGCAAGTGTTTACCTTTATCTATGGAATGGATGATCCCTCTGTGAAATGCAGGTCTTTAGCTTTACCTAAGGAATGGATGATCCCTCTGTGCAATGCAGGTGTTTAGAGTTACCTAAGGAAGGGATGTCCCTCTGTGCAATGCAGGTGTTGACCTTTAGCTAAGGACTGGGATGATCCCTCTGTGCAATGCACGTGTTCATCTTTAACTAAGGAATAAATGAACCCTCATTTCAATGCAGGTGTTTACCATTATCTAAGGAATGGACGATCCCTCTCTTCTGTGCAGGTGTTTACAGGTACCTAAGTAATTGTTGATCCCTCTGTGCAATGCAAGTGTTTATCTTTACCTAAGGAATGGATGATTGCTCTGTGAAATGCAGTTGTTTGCCTTTATCTAAGGAAAGGGATGATCCCTCTGTACAATGCAGGTGTTGATCTTTAATTAAGAAATAGATGATCACTCTGTTCAATGCAGGTGTTTACCGTTAACTAAGGAATGGATGATCCCTCTGTGCAATGCAGGTGTTTAACTTTACAGAGGATTGGGATGATCCCTCTGTGCAATGCAGGTGTTTACCTTTACAGAGGATTGGGATGATCCCTCTGTGCAAAGCAGTTGTGGATCTTTAACTAAGGAATAGATGATCCCTCTGTTCAATACAGGTGCTTAACGTCATATAAGGAATAAATTACAGCTCTGTTCAATGCAGGTGTTTACTGTTATCTATGCAATGGATGATCCCTCTGTTCAATGCAGGTCTTTACAGTTACCTAAGGAATGGATGATCCCTCTGTGCAATGTAGGTGTTTATCTTTACCTAAGGAATGGGATGGTCCCTCTGTGCACTGCAGGTGTTGAACTTTAAGGAAGAGATGATCCCTGTGTTCAATGCAGGTGTTTACCCTTTTCTAAGGAATTGTCGATCCCTCTGTTCAATGCAGGTGTTTACCTTTACCTAAGGAATGGGATGATCCCTCTGTGCAATGCAGGTGTTGATCTTTAATTAAGGAATAGATGATCCCTGTGTTCAATGCTGGTGTTTACCTTTACATAAGATTTGGGATGATCCCTCTGTGCAAAACCATTGTGGATCTTTAACTTAGGAATAGATGAACCCTCTGTTCAATTCAGGTGCTTAACATTATCTAAGGAATAAGTTATACCTCTGTTTAATGGAGGTGTTTACTGTTATCTAACAAATGGATGATCCCTGTGTTCATTGCTGGTGTTTACCATTAAATAAGTAATGGATGATCCCTCTATGCAAAGCAGGTGTTTAGCTTTACCTAAGGAATGGATGATCCCTAGTGCAATGCAGGTTTTGACCTTTACCTAAGGAATGGGATGATCCCTCTGTGCAATGCAGGTGTTGATCTTTAGCTAAGGAATACATGAGCCCTCTGTTCAAGGAAGGTCATTAACCTTATGTAAGGAATGGAGGATATGTCTGTTCAATGCAGGTGTTTATAGTTAACTAAGTAATGGATGATCCCTCTGGGCAATGCAGGTGTTGACCTTTACCTAAGGAATGGATGATCCCTCTGTGCAATGCAGGTGTTTACCATTATCTAAAGAATAAATGACCCCTCTGTTCAATGCAGTTGTTTTCCATTATCTAAGGAATGGATGATCACTCTGTGCAATGTAGGTGTCTACATTTACCGAAGGAATGGATGATCCCTCTGGGCAATGCAGGTGTTTACGATTATCTAAGGAATGGGTTATCCCTCTGTGCAATGCAAGTGTTTACCTTTATCTAAGGAAAGGATGATCCCTCTGTGCAATGCAGGTTTTTACCTTTACCTAAGGAATTGGATGAAACCACTGTGCAATGCAGGTGTTGATCTTTACCTAAGGAATAGTTGATCCTCTGTTCAATGAAGGTGTTTACCGTTATCTAAACAAGGGGTGATCCCTCTGTTCAATGCAGGTATTTACCATTATCTAAGGAATGGGTGATCCCTTTTTTCAATGCAGGTGTTCACCATTACATAAGGAATGGATGATCCCTATGTGCAATGCAGGTGTTGAACTTTACCTAAGGAATAGGATGATCCCTTGTGCAATGCAGATATTGATCTTTAGCTAAGGAATAGATGAGCCCTCTGTTCAATGCAGGTGTTTACTGTTATGTAAGGAATGGATGATCCCTTTGTTCAATGCTGGTGTTTACAGTTATGTAAGGAATGGGATTATCCCTCTGCAATCTTTACCTATGGAATATATGATCTTTACCTATGGAATATATGATCCCTCTGTTCAATGCAGGTGTTTACCCTTTTCTAAAGAATGGATGATCCCTCTGTGCAATATAGTTGTTGACCTTTACCTAAGGAATAAATGAGCCCTGTGTTCAATGCAGTTGTTTACCATTAACTGAGGAATGGATGATCCCTCTGTTCAATGCAGGTGTTTACAGTTACCTAAGGAATGGATGATCACTCTGTGTAATGCACGTGTTTACCTTTAAGGATTGGGATGATCCCTCTGTGCAATGTAGATGTTGATGTTTACCTACAGAATATATGATCCCTCTGTTCAATGCAGGTGTTTACCCTTTTCTAAGGAATGGATGATCCCTCTGTGCAATGTAGTTGTTGACCTTTACCTAAGGAATAAATAAGCCCTGTGTTCAATGCAGTTGTTTACCATTAACTAAGGAATGGATGATCCCTCTGTTCAATGCAGGTGTTTACAGTTATCTAAGGAATGGATGATCACTCTGTGCAATGCAAGTGTTTACCTTTACCCAAGGAATGGATGATCCCTCTGTACAATGCTGGTGTTTACCTTTACCTAAGAATTGGGATGATCCCTCTGTGTAATGCAGGTGTTGATCTTTAACTAAGGAATAAATGAACCCTCATTTCAATGCAGGTGTTTACCGTTATCTAAAGAATAGACGATCCCTCTCTTCTATGCAGGTGTTTACAGTTACCTATGGAATGGTTGATCTCTCTGTGCAATGCAAGCGTTTATCTTTACCTAAGGAATGAATGATCGCTCTGTGCAATGCAGGTGTTTGACTTTACCTAAGGAATGGGATGATCCCTCTGTGCAATGCAGGTGTTGATCTTTAATTAAGGAATAGATGATCACTCTGTTCAATGCAGTTGTTTACCATTAACTAGGGAATGGATGATCCCTATGTTCAATGCAGGTGTTTACAGTTACCTAAGGAATGGATGATCCCTCTGTGCAATGTAGGTATTTACCTTTAATGAAGGAATGGATGATCCCTCTGTGCAATATAGGTCTTTACTTTTACCTAAGGAATGGGATGATCCCTCTGTGCAATGCAGGTGTTGATCTTTAACTAAGGAATAGATGAACACTCTGTTCAATGCAGTTGTTTACCATTAACTCAGGAATGGATGATCCCTATGTCCAGTGCAGGTTTTTACACTTACCTAAGGAATGGATGATCCCTCTGTGCAATGCATTTGTTTACCTTTACCTAAGGAATTGTATGATCCCTATGTTCAATGGAGGTGTTGGCCATTTTATATGGAATGGGTGATCCCTCTGTGCAATGCAGGTGTTGGTCTTTACTAAGGAACAAATCATCCCTCTTTTCAATGCACGTGTTTACCATTATCTAAGGAATGGATGGTAACTGTTCAATGCAGGTGTTTACATTTACCTAAGAAATGAATGATCCCTCTGTGCAATGCAGGGGTTTACCTTTACCGAAGAAATGGATGATCCCTCTGTGCAATGCATGTGTTTAACTTTACTTAAGGAATCAGATGATCCCTCTAGGCCATGCCAGTATTGATCTTTTCCTAAGGAAGACATGATCCCTCTGTTCAATGCAGGTGTTTACTGCTGTCTAAAGAATGGATGATCCCTCTGTTCAATGCAGGTGTTTACAATTATGTAAGGAATGGGTGATCCCTGTGTTAAAAGCAGGTGTTTACCATTACATAAGGAATGGATGATCCCTCTGTGCAATGCAGGTGTTTACAGTTACATAAGAAATTGATGATACCTCTGTGCAATGCAGGTGTTTACCTTTAAGGAAGGAATGCATGATCCCTCTGTGCCATGAAGTTGTTGGTCTTTACCTAAGGAATAGATGATCCCTCTGTTCAATACAGGTGTTTACCTTTAGCTTAGGAATGGGATGATGCCCCTGTGCAATGCAGGTGTTGACCTTTACCTAAGGAATAGATTATCCCTCTGTTCAATGCAGGTGTTTACCGTTATCTCAGTAGTGGATGATCCCTCTGTGCAATGCAGGTGTTGATCTTTACCTAAGGAATAAATGATCCCTCTGTTCAATGCAGGTGATTATCATTATCTAAGGAATATATGATCCCTTTGTGCAATGCAGCTGTCTACAGTTACCAAAGGAATGGATGATCTCTCTGGGCAATGCAGTTGTTTAACTTTACCTAAGGAATCGGATGATCCCTCAGTGCAATGCAGGTGTTTATCTTTACCTAAAGGATAAATGAGCCCTCTTTTAATGCAGGTGTTTATCATTATCTAAGGAATGGATGATACCTCTGTTCAATGCAGCTGTTTACAGTTACCTAAGAAATGAATGATCCCTCTGTGCAATGCAGTTGTTGACGTTTAGCTAAGGAATGGATGATTCCTCTGGGCAATGCAGGTGTACCTTTACCTAAGGATTGGGATGATCCCTCTGTTCAATGCAGGTGTTTATCGTTATCTAAGGAATGGATCATCTCTCTGTTCAAGGCAGGTGTTTACAGTTACCAAAGTAATGGATGATCCCTCCGTTCAATGCAGCTGTTTACGATTATCTAAGTTATGGGTAATCCCTCTGTGCAATGCAAGTGTTTACCTTTATCTATGGAATGGATGATCCCTCTGTGAAATGCGGGTGTTTACCTTTACCTAAGTAATGGGATGATCCCCCTGTGCAATGCAGGTGTTGCTCTTATCCTAAGGAATAGATGATCCCTCCATTCAATGCAGGTGTTTACAGTTATCTAAGGAATGGAAGATCACTCTGTGCGATGCAGGTTTTTACCGTTACCTGAGGAATGGATGATCCCTCTGTGCAATGCAGGTGTTGACCTTTACCTAAGGACTGGGATGATCCCTCTGTGCAATGCACGTGTTCATCTTTAACTAAGGAATAAATGAACCCTCATTTCAATGCAGGTGTTTACCATTATCTAAGGAATGGACGATCCCTCTCTTCTGTGCAGGTGTTTACAGGTACCTAAGTAATTGTTGATCCCTCTGTGCAATGCAAGTGTTTATCTTTACCTAAGGAATGGATGATTGCTCTGTGAAATGCAGTTGTTTGCCTTTATCTAAGGAAAGGGATGATCCCTCTGTACAATGCAGGTGTTGATCTTTAATTAAGAAATAGATGATCACTCTGTTCAATGCAGGTGTTTACCGTTAACTAAGGAATGGATGATCCCTCTGTGCAATGCAGGTGTTTAACTTTACAGAGGATTGGGATGATCCCTCTGTGCAATGCAGGTGTTTACCTTTACAGAGGATTGGGATGATCCCTCTGTGCAAAGCAGTTGTGGATCTTTAACTAAGGAATAGATGATCCCTCTGTTCAATACAGGTGCTTAACGTCATATAAGGAATAAATTACAGCTCTGTTCAATGCAGGTGTTTACCGTTATCTATGCAATGGATGATCCCTCTGTTCAATGCAGGTCTTTACAGTTACCTAAGCAATGGATGATCCCTCTGTGCAATGTAGGTGTTTATCTTTACCTAAGGAATGGGATGGTCCCTCTGTGCACTGCAGGTGTTGATCTTTAAGGAATAGATGATCACTCTATTCAATGCAGTTGTTTACCATTAACTAAGGAATGGATGATCCCTCTGTTCAATGCAGGTGTTTACAGTTACCTACTGAATGGATGATCCCTCTGTGCAATGCACATGTTTACCTTTACCTAAGGAATGGATGATCCGTCTGTGCAATGCAGGGGTTTACCTTTACCTAATTATTGGGATGATCCCTCTGTGCAATGCAGGTGTTGATCTTTAACTAAGGCATAGATGATCCCTCTGTTCCATGCAAGTGCTAACCTTATCTAAGGAATGAATAACCCCTCTGTTCAATGCAGGTGTTTACCGTTATCTAAAGAATGGATTATCCCTCTATGCAATGCAGGCTTTTATGAGTATCTAAGTAATGGTTGATGTCTCTGTTGAAAGCAGGTTTTACCATTGTATAAAGAATGGATGATCCCTCTATGCAATGCAGGTGTTTAGATTTACCTAAGGAATGAATGATCCCTATGTGCAATGTAGTTGTTAATCTTTACCTAAGGAATGGTATGATCCCTATGTTCAATGAATGTGTTTACCATTTTCTAAGGAATGGATGATCCCTCTGTGCAATGCAGGGGTTGATCTTTATTAAGGAACAAATGATCACTCTTTTCAATGCAGGTATTTACTGTTATCTAAGGAATGGATGATAACTCTGTTCAATGCAGGTGTTTACAGTTACGTAAGGAATGAATGATCCCTCTGTGCAATGCATGTGTTTACCTTTAACAAAGAAATGGATGATCCCTCTGTGCAATGCAGGTGTTCAACTTTACTTAAGGAATCGGATGATCCCTCTAGGCCATGCAGGTGTTGATCTTTTCCTACGGAAGAGATGATCCCTCTGTTCAATGCAGGTGTTTACTGTTGTCTAAAGAATGGATGATCCCTCTGTTCAATGCAGGTGTTTACAATTATGTAAGGAATGGGTGATTCGTCTGTTAAAAGCAGGTGTTTACCATTACATAAGGAATGGATGATCCCTCTGTTCAATGCAGGTGTTTACAGTTACCTAATGAATGGATGATCCCTCTGCGCAATGGAGGTGTTTACCTTTAAAGAAGAAATGCATGATCCCTCTGTGCAATGCAGGTGTTTACGATTATCTAAGGAATGGGTAATTACCGTTATGTAAGTAATGGATGATCCCTCGGTTCAATGCAGGTGTTTACATTTACCTAAGGAATGGAATGATCCCTCTGTGCAATGCAGGTGTTGATCTTTACCTGTGGATATATGATCATTCTCTTCAATTAAGGTGTTTACCATTTTCTAAGGAATGGATCATCCCTCTGTGCAATACAGGTGTTGAACTTTACCTAAGGATTGGGATGATCTCTCTGTTTAATCCAGGTGTTGTTCTTTAACTAAGGAATAGATGGTCACTCTGTTCAATGCTGGTGTTTACCGTTATCTAAGGAATAAATGACCCCTGTGTTCATGCAGTTCTTTACCGTTATCTAAGGAATGGATGATCACTTTGTTCAATGAAGGTGTTTACAGTTACCTACCAAATGTATCATCCCTCTGTTCATTGCAGGTGTTTACGTTTATCTAAGGAATGGGTTATCCCTCTGTGCAATGCAAGTGTTTACCTTTATCTAAGGAATGGATGATCTCTCTGTGCAATGCAAGTGTTTACCTTTTCCTAAGGAATGGGATGATGGCCCTGTGCAATGCTAGGGTTGATCTTTACCTAAGGAATAGATGATCCCTCTGTTCAATGCAGGTGTTTACTGTTATCTAAAGAATGGATGATCCCTCTGTTCCATGCAGGTATTTATGATTGTCTAAGGAATGGGTGATCCCTTTGTTCAATGCAGGTGTTGACCTTTACCTAAGGAATGGTATGACCCCTCTGTTCAGTGCAGGTGTTTACCGTTTTCTAAGGAATGGATGATCCCTCGGTGAAATTCAGGAGTTGATCCTTACTTAAGGAACAAATGAGCCCTCTGTTCAATGCAAGTGTTTATCATTATGTGAGGAATGGATGAACTCTGTTCAATGCAGGTGTTTACAGTTACCTAAGGAATGGATGTTCTCTCTGTGCAAATCAGGTGTTTACCTTTAACGAAGGAATGCATGATCCCTCTGTGCAATGCAGATGTTGATCTTTCCCTAAGGAATAGATGATCCCTCTGTTAAATGCAAGTGTTTATCATTATGTAAGGAATGGATGAATTCTCTGTTCAATGCAGGTGTTTACTTTTGCCTAAGGAATGGATGTTCTCTCTGTGCAATTCAGGTTTTTACCTTTAATGAAGGAATGCATGATCCCTCTGTGCAATGCAGGTATTGATCGTTCCCTAAGGAATAGATGATCCCTCAGTTCAATGCAGGTGTTTACCGTAATCTCAGCAATGGATGATCCATCTGTGCAATGCCTGTGTTGATCTTTACCTAAGGAATAATTGAGCCCTCTGTTTAATGCACGTATTTACCATTATCTAAGGAATGGATGATCCCTCTGTTCAATGCAGCTGTTTACAGTTACCTAAGAAATGAATGATAGCTCTGTTAAATGCAGGTGTTTAGCTTCACTGAAGGAATTGATGATCCATCTGAGCAATGCAGGTGATTCACTTTACCTAAGGAATTGGATGATCCCTCTGTGGAATGCAGGTGTTGACCATTACCTAAGGAATCAATGATCCCTCTGTTCAATGCAGGTGTTTACCGTTATCTAAAGAATTGATGATCCCTCTGTCCAATGCAGGTGGTTACCATTACATAAGAAATTGATGGTCCCTTTGTGCAATGCAGGGGTTTACCTTTACCTAAGGTATGGATGATCACTATGTGCAATGCAGGTGTTGAACTTTACCTAATGACTGGGATGATCCCTATGTGCAATGCAGGTGTTTACTTTACCTGAGGAATGGGATGATCCTTCTGTACAATGCAGATGTTGATCTTTACCTACGGAATATAAGATCCCTCTGTTCAATGCAGGTGTTTACCATTTTCTAAGGAACAAATGACCCCTCTGTTCAATGCAGGTGTTTACTATTACATAAGGAATGGATGATCCCTCTCTGCAATGCAGGTGTTTACAATTACGTAAGGAATGGATGATCCTTCTGTGCAAAGCAAGTGTTTACCTTTACCTAAAGAATTGATGATCCTTCTGTGCAATGCAGGTGTTTAACTTTACCTAAGGCATGGGTTGATCCCTCTGTGCAATGCATGTATTGATCTTTACCTAAGGAATTGATGATCCGTCGGTTCAATGCAGGTGTTTACCATTATCTAAGGAATGGATAATCACGCTGTGCATTTCAGGCGTTTATTATTACCTAAGGAATGGAAGATCCCTCTGTTCAATGCAGGTGTTTGCCTTTACCAAAGGAATGGATGTACCCTGTGTGCAATGAATGTGTTTACAGTTACATAAGGAATTAATGATCCCTCTGGGCCAGGCAGATGTTTACCTTTACCTAAGAAATGGAGGAACCCTCTGTGAAATGCAGGTGTTGACCTTTACCTAAAGAATAGATGATCCCTCTGTTCAATGCAGCTGTTGAACTTTACCTAAGGAATAGATGATCCCTCTGTTCAATGTAGGTGTTTACCGTTATCTAAGGATTGAATGATCCCTCTGTTCATTTCAGGTGCTTAACATTACCTAAGTAATGCATGATCCCTCTGTGCAATTCAGGTGTTTACATTTACCTTAGCAATGGATGATCCCTCTGTGCCTGCAGGTGTTTACTATTACCTAAGGAATGGAAGATTCCTCTGTTCAACGCATGCGTTTACCTGTATGTAAGGAATCAATCATCCCTCTGGGCCAGGCAGGTTTTGATCTTTACCTAAGGAATGGGTGATCCCTCTGTGCAATGCAGGAGTTGACCTTTACCTAAGGAATGGAAGTTCCCTCTGTTCAATGCAGGTGTTGATATTTACCTAAGGAACGGTTGACCCTCTGTGCAATGCAGGTGTTTACCCTTACCTAAGGAATTTATGATCCCTCTGGGCGATGCAGGTGTTTACCTTTAGCTAAGGAATGGATGATACCTCTGTTCATTGCACGTGTTTACATTTACAATAGGAACGGATGATCCTTCTGTTCATTGCAGGTGTTTACAGTTACCTAAGTAATCGATGATCCCCCTGTGCAATGAAGGTTTTTGCCTTTAACTAAGCAATGGATGATCCCTCTGTGAAATGCAGGTGTTGATCTTTACCTGAGGAATAGATGATCCCTCTGTTCAGTGCAGGTGTTTACCATTATCTAAGGAATGGATGATCCCTCTGTTCAATGCAGGCTTTAACCTTTACCTAAAGAATGGATGATACCTCTGTGCAATGCAGGTGTTGATCTATACCCAAGGAATTGATGAGCCCTATGTTCAATGCAGGTGTTTGCCATTAACTAAGGAAAGGATGATCCGTCTGTTCAATGCAGGTCTTTACAGTTACCTAGGGAATGCATGATCCCTCTGTGCAATGCAGGTGTTTACCTTTACCTAAAGAAATGAAGATCCCTCTGTGCATTGCAGGTGTTGTCCTTTACAAAACGAATGGATCATCCTGTTCTATGCACGTGTTGACCTTTACTTAAGGAATGGATGTTCATCTTTACCTAATGAATCGATGATCCCCCTGTTCAATACAGGTGTTTACCTTTATCTAAGGAAGGAATGTTCTCTCTGCTCAATGCAGATGTTTACCATTTCCAAAGGAATGGATGATTCCTCTGTGCAATGCAGGTTTTGATCTTTACCTAAGGAATGGGAGATCCCTCTGTGCAATGCAGGTGTTGTCATTTACCTAAGGAAAGGATGATCCTTCTGTGCAATGCATGTGTTGATCTTTACCTAAGGAATACATGATCCCTCTGTTCAATGCAGGTGTTGATCTTTACCTAAGGAATAGGTGATCCCTCTGTGCAAGGCAGGTGTTTACCTTTACCTAAGGAATGGATGATCCCTCTGTTTAATGCAGGTGTTTACGTTTATGTAAGGAATGGGATGATCACTCTGTGCATTGCAGGGGTTTACTATTACCTAAGGAATGGAAGAAGCCAATATTTAATGCAGGTGTTGACCTTTACCTAAGGAATGGATGATGCCTCTGTGCAATGCAGGTGTTGATATTTACCTAGGGAATAGATGATTGCTCTCTTCAATGCAGGTGTTTGCCGTTATCTAAGGAATGTATGATCCCTCTATTCAATGCATTTGTTGACCATTAACTAAGGAATGGATGATCCCTCTGTGCAATGCAGGTGTTTACCTTTACCTAAGAAATGGAAATATCCCTCTGTGCAATGCAGGTGTTTATCTTTACCTAAGGAATGTATGATCCCTCTGCTCTATGCAGGTGTTTACAATTACCTAGGGAATGGATCATACCTCTGTGCAATGCAGGTGTTGACCTTTACCTAAGGAATGGAAGATCCCTCTGTGCAATGCAGGTGTTGTCCTTTACATGAGGAATGGATGATACTTCTGTTCTATGCAGGTGTTTAACTTTACCTAAGGAATTGATGATCCCTTTGTACAATGAAGGTGTTGACCTTTACCTAAGGAATGGATGATCCCTCTGTTCAATGTAGGTGTTGATGTTTATGGAAGGAATGGAAGATCCCTCTGTGCAATGCAGGTGTTGTCCTTCACTTAAGGAATGGAAGATCCTTCTGTGAAATGCAGGTGTTGACCTTTCCCTAAAGAATGGATGATCCCTCTATGCAAGGCTGTGTTTACCTTTACCTAAGAAATGGGTGATCCCTCTGTTCAATGCAGATGTTTACGTTTTTGTAAGGAATGAGATGACCATCTGTTCAATGCTGGTGTTTACTATTACCTAAGTAATTGGAAGATGCCTATGTTCAATGCTGGTGTTTACCTTTACTTAAGGATAGGATGATTCCTCTGTGCAATGGAGGTGTTTATCTTTACCTAATGAATGGAAGATCCCTCTGTGCAATGCAGATGTTGTCCTTAACGTAAGAAATGGATGATCCTCCTGTGCAATGCAGGTGTTGACCTTTACCTAAGGAATGGATGATCCCTCTGTTCAATGCAGGGGTTGATCTTTACCCAAGGAATAGAAGACCCTCTTTGCAATGCAGCTGTTGTCCTTTACTTAAGGAATGGATGATCCCTCTGTTCAATGCAGGAGTTTATGTTTTTTTAAGGAATGGGATGACCATCTGTTCATTGCTGGTGTTTACTATTACCTAAGGAATGGAAGATGCCTATGTTGAGTGCTGGTTTTTACCTTTACCTAAGGAAAGGGTGATTCCACTGTGCAATGGAGGTGTTTATCTTTACCTAATGAATGGAAAATCCCTCTGAGCAATGCAGTTGTAAGTAATGGGATGATCCCTCTGTGCATTGCAAGTGTTGATCTTTACCTAAGGAATAGATGATCCCTCTGTTAATTGCTGTTTTTTACCATTATCTCAGTAATGGATGATCCCTCTGTTCAATGCAGGTGTTTACCTTTACCAAAGGAATTGATGTTCCCTGTGTGCAATGCAGGAGGTTACCTTTACATAAGGAATGGATGATATCTCTGGGCCTGGCATGTATTGACCTTTAGCTGAGGAATGGATGATCCTTCTGTTGCATGCAGGTGTTTACCTTTACCTTAGGAATGGATCATCCCTCTATTCAAATCGAGTGTTGAGATTTACTTAAGGAATGGATGATCCCTATGTGCATTGCAGGTTTTCACCTCCTACCTAAGGAAAGGATGATCCCTCTGTGCAAGGTAGGTGTTTACCTTTACCTAAGAATGGATGATCCCTCTGTTTAATGCAGGTGTTTCCGTTTATGTAGGAATGGGATGATCACTCTGTGCATTGCAGGTGTTTACTATAACCTAAGGAATGGAAGATGGTTATGTTTAATGCTGGTGTTTACCTTTACCTAAATAATGGATGATTCGTCTGTGCAATGGAGGTGTTTATTTTTACCTAATGAATGGAATATTCCTCTGGGCAATGCAGGTGTTGATCTTTACCTGAGGAATGGATGATCCCTGTGTTCAATGCAAGTGTTTACAACTACCTAAGGAATGGAAGATCCCTCTGTGCAATGCAGGTGTTTTGTCCTTTACCTAAGGAATGGAAGATCCTTCTGCGAAATGCAGGTGTTGAACTTTACCTAAGGAATGGATGATCCATCTGTGCTTTGCTGATGTTTACCTTTATGTAAGGAATGGATGATCCCTCCGTGCATTGCAGGTGTTTATATTTACCTTAGGAATGGATGATCCCTCTGTGCATTGCAGGTGTTTACTATTACCTAAGGAATGGAAGATGCCTCTTATCAATGCAGGTGTTGATCTTTATGGAAGGAATGGAAGATCCCTCTGTGCAATGCAGGTGTTGTCCTTCACTTAAGGAATGGAAGATCCTTCTGTGCAATGCAGGGGTTGACCTTTACCTAAAGAATGGATGATCCCTCTATGCAAGGCAGGTGTTTACCTTTACCTAAGGAATGGAGGATACCTCTGTCCAATGCATGTGTTAACCTTTACCTAAGGAATGGAGGGACCCATTGTTCAATGGAGGTGTTTATCTTTACCAAAGGAATGGAAGATCCCTCTGTGCAACGCAGGTGTTGTCCTTTACCTAAGGAATGGATGATTTATCTGTGCAATGGAGGTGTTTATCTTTAGCTAATGAATGGAAGGCCCCTCTGTGTATTGAAGGTGTTGTCCTTTACCTAAGGTATGGATGATCCCTCTGTGCAATGCAGGTGTGGATCTTTACCTATGGAATAGATGATCCCTCTGATCAATGCAGGTGTTTACTGTTATCTAAGGAATGGATAATCTCTGTTCATTGCAGGTTTTTACCATTACCTAAGGAATAGATGATCCCTCTGTGCATTGCAAGTGTTTACTATTACCTAAGGAATGGAAGATCCCTCTGTTCAAATGCAGGTGTTTACCTTTACCAAAGGAATGGATGTTGCCTGTGTGCAATGCAGGTGTTTACCTTTACATAAGGATTGGAATATACCTCTGGGCTGGGCACGTGGTGACCTTTAAGGAATGGATGATCCTTCTGTGCAATACAGCTGTTTACCTTCACCTAAGGAATGGGATGATCTCTCTGTTCAATGCAGGTGTTTACCATTATCTAAAGAATGGATGATGCTTGTGTGCAATGCAGGTGTTTACCTTGACCTAAGGAATGGATGATCCCTCTGTGCAATGCAGGTGTTGACCTTTACCTAAGAATGGATGATCCCTCTGTTCAATGCAGGTGTTCATCTTAACCTAAGGAATGGATGATTCCTCTGTGCAACGCAGGTGTTCACCTTTATCTAAGGATTGGATGATACCTCTGTTCATTGCAGGTGTTTATCATTACCTAAGGAATGTATGATTACTCTGTGCAATGCAGGTGTTTAGCTTAACCTAAGGAATGGATGATGCCTCTGTGCAATGCAGGTGTTCCCCTTTACCTGGGGAATGGGATGATTCCTCTGTGCAATGCAGGTGTAGATCTTTACCTAAGGAATAGATGATCCCTCTGTTCAATGCAGGTGTTGATCTTCTCCTAAGGAATAGATGATCCCTCTGTTCAATGCAGGTGTTTACCATTAAGTAAAGAAATTATGATCCCTCTGTGCAATGCAGGTGTTTATCTTTACCTAAGGAATGGATGATCCCTTTGTGCAATGCAGGTGTTTGCCTTTACCTAATTAATGGGATGATCATTCTGTGTAATGCAGGTGTTGATCTTTAACTAAGGAATAGATGAGCGCTCTGTTCAATGCAGGTGTTTACCGTTATCTAATGAATGGATGATCCCTCTGTTCGATGCAGGTGTTTACAGTTCCCTAAGCAATGGAATATCCCTCTGTGCAATGAAGATGTTTACTTTTACCTAAGGAATGGATGACCCTCTGTGCAATGCAGGTGTTAACCTTTTCCTAAAGAATGGGATGATCCCTCTGTGCAATGCCGGTTTTGATCTTTACCTAAGGAATAGATGGTCCCTCTGTTCAATGCAGGTGTTTACCGTTATCTAAGGAATAAATGACCCTTCTGTTCAATGCAGGTGTTTACCTTTATCTAAGGAATGGATGACCCCTCTCTTTTATGCAGGTGTTTACAGTTACCTAAGGAATGGATGATCCCTCTGTGCAATGCAAATGTTAAACTTTACCTAAGGAATGGATGATCCCTCTCTTTTATGCAGGTGTTTACAGTTACCTAAGGAATGGATGATCCCTCTGTGCAATGCAACTGTTAAACTTTACCTAAGGAATGGATGATCTCTCTGTGCCAGGCAGGTGTTTACATTTACCTAAGGAATGGGATGATACTCTGTGCAATGCAGGTGTTGATATTTACCTAAGGAATAAATATTTCCTTATTCCATGCGGGTGTTTACCTTTACATAAGGAATGGGATGATCTCCGTGTACAATGCAGCTCTTGATCTTTACCTAAGGAATAGATGATCCCTCTGTTCAATGCAGGTGTTTACCATTACATAAGGAATATATGATCCCTCTGTCAAATGCAGGTGTTTACCTTCACGTCAGGATTGGCATGATCCTTCTGTCCAATGCAGGTGCTGATCTTTAACTAAGGAATACATTATCCGTCTTTTCAATGCAGGTGTTTACCGTTATCTAAGGAATGAATGACCCCTCTGTTCAATGCAGGTGTTTACCATTATCTAAGGAATGGATGATCCCACGCTTCTATGCAGATGTTTACAGTTATCTAAGGAATGGATGATCCCTCTGTGCAGTGCAGTTGTTTACCTTTACCTAAGGATTTGGATGATCCCTCTGTGCAATGCAGGTGTTGATCTTTAACTTAGGAATAGATGATCCATCTATTTAATGCAGTTGTTTACCGTTATCTAAGGAATAAATGACCCTTCTGTTCAATGCAGGTGTTTACCTTTACCTAAGGAATGGATGATTCCTCTCTTCTTTGCAGGTGTTTACAGTTACCTAAGGAATGGATGATCCCTCTGCGTAAGGCAGGTGTTTACCTTTACCTAAGGAATGGGATGATCCTCTGTGCAATGCAGGTGTTGATGTTTACCTAAGGAATAGATATTTTCTTAATCAATGAAGGTGTTTACCTTTACCTAAGGAATGGGATGACCCCTTGTGCAATGCAGGTGTTGATCATTACCTAGGGAATAGATGATCCCTCTGTTCAATGCCAATGTTTACCATTATCTAAAGAATGGATGATCCCTGTATTCAATTTAGGTGTTTACTATTACATAAGAAATAGATTATCCCTCTGTGCAATGCAGGTGTTTACCTTTACCTAAGGATTGGGATGATCCCTCTGTGCAATGCAGTTGCTGATCTTTAACTAAGGAATAGATGGTTCCTCTGTTCAATGCAGGTGTTTACCCTTATCTAAGGAATAAATGACCCCTCTGTTCAATCCAGGTGTTTATCCTTATCTAAGGAATGGATGATCCCTCTTTACAATGCAGCTCTTTACAGTTACCTATGGAACGAATGATCCCTTTGTGCAATTCAGGTGTTTACCTTTCTGAAGGACTGGATGATCCCTCTGTGCAGTGCAGGTGTTGATCTTTACCTAAGGAATACATGATCCCTCTGTTTTATGTATGTGTTTACCCTTATCTAAAGAATGGATGATCCCTCCTTTTAATGCAGGTGATTACGATTATCTAAAGAATGTGTGATCCCTGTGTTCAATGCAAGTGTTTACCATTAAATAAGGAATGGATGATCCCTGTGTTTAATACAGGTGTTTCTTCTTTACCTAAGGAATGGATAATCCTATGTGCAATGCAGGTGTTGACCTTTATCTAAGGATTGGGATGATCCCTCTGTGCAATGCAGGTATTTACCTTTATCTAAGGAATGGACGATCCCTTTGTGAAATGCATGTGTTTCCCTTTACATAAGGAATCGGATGATCCCTCTGTGCACTGCAGGTGTTGATCTTTAACTAAGGAATGGATGATCACTCTGTTCAATGCAGGTGTTTACGGTTATCTAAGGAATGGATGATCCTTCTGTGCAATGCAGGTGTTTACCTTTATGTAAGGAATGGATTACCCCTCTGTTCAATGCAGGTGTTTACCTTTACCTACGGATTGGGATGATCCCTCTGTGCAATGCAGGTGTTTCCTTTACCTAAGGAATGGATGATCCGTCTGTGCAATGCAGGTGTTTAACTTTACCTATGGATTGTGATGATTCCTCTGTGAAAAGCAGGTTCTGATCTTTAACTAAGGAATAGATGTTCCCTCTGTTCAATGCAGGTGTTTACTGTTATCTAAGGAATAAATGACCCCTCTGTTCAATGCAGGTGTTAACCGTTATCTAAGGAATGGATGGTCCATCTGTGCAGTGCAGGTGTTGATCTTTCCCTAAGGAATAGATGATCCCTCTGTTTAATGTAGGTGTTTACCATTATCAAAAGAATGGATGATCCCTCCTTTCAATGCAGCTGTTTATGATTATCTAAGGAATGTGTGATCCCTCTGTTCAATGCAAGTGTTTACCATTACATAAGGAATGGATGATCCCTCTGTGTAATGCAGGTGTTTTACTTTACCTAAGGAATGGATTATCCCTATGTTCAATGCTGGTGTTGACCTTTACCTAAGCATTGGGGTGATCCCTCTGTTCAATGCAGGTGCTGATCTTTAACTAAAGAATAGATATTCCCTCTGTTCAATGCAGTTGTGTACTGTTATCTAAGGAATAAATGACTCCTCTTTTCAATGCAGGTGTTTACCGTTATCTAAGGAATGGATGATCCCTCTGGTCTATGCAGGTGTTTACAGCTACCTAAGGAATGGATGATCCCTCTGTGAAGTTCAGGTGTTTCCCGTTACCTAAGGAATGGGATGATCCCTATGTGCACTGCAGGTGTCGATCTTTAACTAAGGAGTAGATTATCACTCTGTTCAATGCTGGTGTTTACAGTTATCTAAGAAATGGATGATCCCTCTGTGCAACTCAGGTGTTTACCTTTATGTAAGGAATGGATGACCCTTCTGTGCAATGCAGGTGTTTACCTTTACCTATGGACTGGAATGATCCCTCTGTGTAATGCAGCTGTTTATCTTTAACTAAGGAATAGATGATCCCTCTGTTAAATGTAGGTGGTTACCGTTATTTAAGGAATAAATGACCCATCTGTTCAATTCAGGTGTTTACCGTTATCTAAGAAATGGATGATCCCTCTGTGCAGTGCAGGTGTTGACCTTTACCTAAGGATTGGGTTGATCCCTCTGTGCACTACACGTGTTAATTTTTAACTAAAGAATGGATGATCCATCTGTTCAATGCAGGTGTTGATCTTTAGCAAAGGAATAGATGAGCCCTCTGTTCAATGAAGGTTTTTACCATTATGTAAGGAATGGATGATCCCTCTGTGAAATGCAGGTGTTTACCTTTACTTAAGGAACGGGATGATCCCTTGTGCACTGCAGGGTGTTGATCTTTTACTTAGGAATAGATGATCACTCTGTTCAATGCAGGTGTTTACAGTTATCTAAGGAATGGAGGATCCCTCTGTGCAATGCAGGTGTTTACCTTTATGTAGCGAATGGATGATCTCTCTGTGCAATGCAGGTGTTTACCTTTACCTATGGATTGGGATGATCCCTCTGTGCAATTCAGGTGTTGATCTTTAACTAAGGAATAGATGATCCCTCTGTTCAATGCAGGTGTTTACCATAATCTAAGGAATAAATGGCCCCTCTTTTCAATGCAGGTGTTTATCGTTATCTAAGGAATGGATGATCCCTCTCCTCTATGTAGTTGTTTACAGTTATCTAAGGAATGGATGATCCGTCTGTGCAATGCAGCTGTTTACCTTTACCTAAGGATTGAGATGATAACTCTGTGCAATGCAGGTGTTGATCTTTAACGAAGGAATAGATGATTCCCTCTGTTCAATGCAGGTTTTCCTGTTATCTAAGGAATAAATGACCCTTCTGTTCAATGCAGGTGTTTACCATTACATAAGGAATGGATGATCCCTCTGTGCACTGCAGGTGTTGATCTTTAACTAAGGAATAGATGATCCCTCTGTTCAATGCAGGTGTTGATCTTTAGCTAAGGAATAGATGAGCCCTCTGTTCAATGAAGGTGTTTACAGTTATGTAAGGAATGGATGATCCCTCTGTTCACTGCAGGTGTTTACATTTACCTAAGGAATGTGGTGATCCCTCTGTGCACTGCAGATGTTGATATTTAACTTAGGATTAGATGATCACTCTGTTCAATGCAGATGTTTACCGTTAACTAAGGAATGGATGATCCCTCTATTCAATGCAGGTGTTTACAGTTATCTAAGGAATGGATGATCCCTCTGTGCAATGCAGGTGTTTACCTTTACGTAAGGAATCAATGATCTCACTGTGCAATGCAGGTGTTTACCTTTACCTATGGATTGGGATTATCCCTCTGTGCAATGCAGGTGTTGATCTTCAACTAAGGAGTAGATGATCCCTCTGTTCAATGCAGGTGTTTACCGTAATCTAAGGAATAAATGACCCCTCTGTTCAATGCAGGTGTTTATCGTTATCTAAGGAATAGATGATCCCTCTCTTCTGTGCAGTTGTTTACAGTTATCTAAGGAATGGATGATACCTCTGTGCAGTGCAGGTGTTTACCTTCACCTACGGATTGGGATGATCAGTCTGTGCAATGCAGGTTTGATCTTTAACGAAGGAATAGATGATCCCTCTGTTCAATGCAAGTGTTTACTGTTATCTAAGGAATAAATGGCCCTTCTGTTCAATGCAAATGTTTACCCTTACATAAAGAATGGATGATCCCTCTGTGCAATGTAGGTGGTGATCTTTAGCTAAGGAATATATGAGCCCTCTGTTCAATGCAGGTGTTTACCGTTATCTAAGTAATGAATGATCCCTCTGTTCAATGCAGGTGTTAACCTTTACCTAAGGAATAGGATGATCACTTCGTGCAATGCAGAAGTTGATCTTTACCCAACGAATAGATGATTCCTCTGTTCAATGCAGGTGTTTATAGTAATCTAAGGAAGGGATGCTCCCTCTGTTCAATGCAGGTGTTTATAGTTACCTAAGGAATGGATTATCCCTATGTGCAATGCATGTGTTTAACTTTACCTAAGGAATGGGATGATCCCTCTGTGCAATGCAGGTGTTGATCTTTACCTATGGAATATATGATCCCTGTGTTCAATGGAGGTGATTACCATTAACTAAGGAACGGATGATCCCTCTGTTCAATGCAGGTGTTTACAATTACCTAAGGAATGGATGATCCCTCTGTGCAATGCAGGTGTTTTCCTTTACCTAAGGATTTTGATTTTCCCTCTATGCAATACAGGTTTTGATATTTAACTAAGGAATAGAAGATCCCTCTGTTCAATACAGGTTCTGATCTTTAACTAAGGAATAGATGATCCCTCTGTTCAAGGCAGGTGTTTAGCATTATATAAGGAATGGATGATCCCTCTCTTCTATGCAGGTGTTTACCTTTACCTAAGGAATGGGATGATCACTCTGTGCAATGCAGGTGTTAACCTTTACCTAAGAAATGGGATGATCACTTCGTGCAATGCAGAATTTGGTCTTTACCTAAGGAATAGATAATCCCTCTGTTCAATGCAGGTGTTTACCGTTATCTAAAGAATGGATGATCCCTCTATACAATGCAGGTGTATACCATTACATAAGGAATTCATGATCCGTCTGTGCAATGCAGGTGTTTAGCTTTGCCTACGGAATGGGATGATCCCTCTGTGCAATGCAGGTGTTTAGCTTTGCCTATGGAATGGGATGATCCCTCTGTGAAATGCAGGTGTTCATCTTTAGATAAGGAATAGATGATCCCTCTGTTCCATGCAGGTGTTTACCATTATCTAAGGAATGGGTTATCCCTCTGTGCAATGCATGTTTACAGTTACCTAAGGATGGATGATTCTTCTGTGCAATGCAGGTTTTTATCTTTATCAAAGTAATGGATGATCCCTTTGTGCAATGCAGGTGTTGACCTTTACCTAATGAATGGAATGATCCCTCTGTGTAATTCAGGTGTTTACCTTTACCTAAGGAGTGAATGATCCCTCTGTTCAATGCAGGTGCTTACCGTTATCTCAGGAATGTATGATCCCTCTGTGCAATGCAGGTGTTGATCTTTACCTAAGGAATAGATAATCGCTCTGTGCAATGAAGGTGTTGATCTTTACCTAAGTAATAGATGATCGCTCTGTTCAATGCAGGTGTTTACCATTATCTTACGAATGGATGATCCCTCTGTTCAAAGCAGGTGTTTACCATTATCTAAGGAATGGATGATCCGTCTGATCAATCCATGTGTTTACCGTTACCAAAGGAATGGATGGTCCCTGTGTGTAATTCAGGTGTTTTCCTTTACATAAGAAATGGATGATCCCTCTGGGAAGGCAGGTGTTGACTTTAACTAAGGAATAGATGATCATTCTGTGCATTGTAGGTGTTTACATTTAGCTTAGGAATGGATGATCCCTCTGTGCATTGCATGTGTTTACTATTACCTAATTAATGGAAGATCCCCATGTTCAATGCAGATTTTACCTTTACAAAAGCAATGGATGTTCCCTGTGTGCAATGCAGGTGTTTACCTTTACCAAAGGAATGGATGTTCCCTGTGTTCAATGCCGGTGTTTACCTTAACATAAATAATGGATGATCCCTCTGGGTCAGGCAGCTATTTACTTAATGAATAGATGATCCCTCTGTTCAATGCACTTGTTTACTGTTATCTAAGGAATAGATGATCCCTCTCTTCAATGCAAGTGTTTACCTTTACCTAAGGAATGGATGATACCTCTGTTCAACGCAGGTGTTTACCTTTACCTAAAGAAGGATGATCCCTCTGTTCAACGCAGGTTTCTACCATTACATAAGTAATGGATGATCCCTCTGTGCATTGCAGGTGTTTTCTACTACCGAAGGAATGGAAGATCCTTCTGTTCAATGCACCTGTTTACCTTTACCCAAAGAATGGATGATTCCTCTGTGCAATGCAGGTGTTGATCTTTACCTAAGGAATAGAAGATCCCCCTGTTCAATGCAGGTGTTTAGAATTACCTAAGGGTTGGATGACCCCTCTGTGCAAGGCTGGTGTTTACCTTTACCTAAGGAATTGATGATCCTTCTTTACAATGCAGGTGTTTTCTTTCATGTAAGGAATGGGATGATCCCTCTGTGCATTGCAGGTGTTTATTATTACTTCAGGAATGGAAGATGCCTATGTTCAATGCTATTGTTTACCTTTACCTGAGGAAAGCATGATTCCTCTGTGCAATGGAGGTGTTTATCTTTACCTAATGAATGGGATGATCCCTCTGTGCAATGCAGGTGTTGTCTTTTACCTAAGGAATAGATGATCTCTCTGTTCAATGCAGGTGTTTACCTTTACCTAAGGAATGGGATGATCACTCTGTGCAATGTAGGTTTTAATCTTTAGCTAAGGAATGGATTAACCCTCTGTTCAATGCGGGTGTTTGCTGTTACCTAAGGAATGGATGATCCCTCTGTTCAACGCAGGTGTTACCCTTTACCTAAGGAAGTATGATCCCTCTTTTCAACGCAGGTTTCTACCTTTACTTAAGGAATGGATGATCCCTCTGTGCAATGCAGGTGTGTAACCTTACCTAAGGAATGGGTTATTCCTCTGTGCATTGCAGGTGTTTACATTTACCTTAGGAATGGATGATCCCTCTGTTCATTGCAGGTGTTTACTATTACCTAAGGAATGGAAGATCCCTCTGTTCAATGCAGGTGTTAACCTTTACCTAAGGAATGGATTATACCTCTGTTCAATGCAGTTGTTTACCTTTACCAAAGGAATGGATATTCCCTGTGTGCAATGCAGGTGTTTACCTTTACCTAAGGAATGGAACATCCCTCTGGGGAGGCAGTTGTGGACTTTACTTAAGGAACGGATGATCCCTGTGTGCAATGCAGGTGTTGACCTTTACCTTAGGAATGTATAATCCCTCTTTGCATTGCAGGTGTTTACTATTACCTAGTTATGGATGATCCCTCTGCTGAATGGAGGTGTTTACCTTTACCAAAGGAATAGATGTTCTCTGTGTCCAATGCAGGTGTTTACAGTACATAAGGAATGGATGATCCCTCTGGGCCAGGCAGCTGTTGATCTTTACCTAAGCAATGGTTGATCCCTCTGTGCAATACACGTGTTGACCTTTATCTAAGGAATGGATGATCCCTCTGTTCAATGCAGCTGGTTACCGTTATCGAAGGAACGGATGATCTCACTCTGCAATCCAGGTGCTTACCATTACCTAGGGAATGGATGATCCTTCTTTGCAATGCAGGCGTTTACCTTTACCTGAGGAATGGATGATCTCTCTGTGCAATGCAGGTGTTGATCTTTACCTAAGTAATAAATGATCCCTCTGTTCAATGCAGGTGTTCACCATTATCTAAGGAATGGATAATCCCTCTGTTCAAGGCAGGTGTTTACCGTTATCTAAGGAATGTATGATCCGTCTTATCAATCCACGTGTTTACCATTACCAAAAGAATGGATGTTCCCTGTGTGCAATGCAGGTGTTTACCTTTACATAGGAAATGGATGATCCCTCTGGGAAGGCAGGTGTTGACTTTAACTAAGGAATGGATGATCCCTCTGTGCATTGCATGTATTTATTATTACTTAATTAATGGCAGATCCCTCTGTTCAATGCATATGTTTACCTTTACAAAAGAAATGGATGTTCTCTGTGTGCAATGCAGGTGTTTACCTTTACCAAAGGAATGGATGTTCCCTCTGTGCAACACCGGTGTTTACCTTAACATAAATAATGGATGATCCTTCTGGGCCAGGCAGCTATTTACTTAATGAATAGATGATCCCTCTGTTCAATGCACTTGTTTACTGTTATCTAAGGAATAGATGATCCCTCTCTTCAATGCAAGTGTTTACCTTTACCTAAGGAATGGATGATACCTCTGTTCCACGCAGGTGTTTACCTTTACCTAAAGAAGGATGATCCCAGTGTTCAACACAGGTTTCTACCTTGACTTAAGGAATGGATGATCCCTCTGTGCATTGCAGGCGTTTTCTACTACCTAAGGAATGGAAGATCCTTCTGTTCAATGCACCTGTTTACCTTTACCTAAAGAATGGATGATCCGTCTTTTCAATGCAGGTGTTTCCCTTTACCAAAGAATATATGTTCCTTGTGTGTAATGCAGATGTTTACCTTTAAATAAGGAATGGCTGATCCCTTTGGGCCAGGAAGGTGTTCACCTTTATCTAAGGAATGGATGAGCACTCTTTGCTTTGCAGGTGTTTACATTTACCTTAGGAATGGATGATCCCTGTGTGCATTGCAAGTGTTTACTATTATCTAATTAATGGAAGATCCCTCTGTTCAATGCAGGTGTTTACCTTTACAAAAGGAATGGATGTTCTCTGTTGCAATGCAGTTGTTTACCTTTACATAAGGAATGGATGATCCCTCTGGGCCGGGAAGGTGTTGACCTTTACATAAGAAATGGATGATCCCTCTGTGCAATGCAGGTGTTGACCTTCACCTAAGGAATGGGATGATCCCTCGGTGCAATGAAGGTGTTGATCTTTACCTAAGGATTCGATGATCCCTCTGTTCAATGCAGGTGTTTACTGTTACCTAAGGAATTGATGATCCATTTGTTCAATGCAGGTGTTTACCTTTACCTAAGAAATGGGATGATCACTCTGTGCAATGTAGGTTTTAATCTTTACCTAAGGAATGGATGATCCCTCTGTTCAATGCGGGTGTTTACTGTTACCTAAGGAATGGATGATCCCTCAGTTCAATGCAGGTGTTTACCGTTATCTAAGGAATGTATGACCCCTTGTTCAATGAAGGTGTTTACAGTTTCTTTAGGAATGGATGATCCTTGTGTTCAATAGAGGTGTTGATCTTTACCTACAGAATGGATGATCCCTCTGTGCAAGGCAGGTATTTACCTTTACCTAAGGAATGGATGATCCTGCTTTTCAATGCAGGTTTTTCTTTTATGTGAGGAATGGGATGATCCCTCTGTGCATTGCAGGTGTTTACTTTTACCTCAGGAATGTAAGATGCCTATGTTCAATGCTGGTATTTACCTTTACCTAAGGAAATGATGCTTCCTCTGTGCAATGGAGGTGTTTTTCTTTACCTAATGAATGGAAGATCCCTATGTGCAATTCAGGTGTTGTCCTTTATCTAAGGAATGGATGATCCTTCTGTGCGATTCAGGTGTTGATCTTTACCTAAGGAATGTATGACCCCCTGTGCAAAGCATGTTTTGATCTTTACCTAAGGTATTGATGATCCCTCTGTTCAATGCAGGTGTTTACCATTACCTAAGGAATGGATGAACCCTCTGTTCAATGCAAGTGTTTACCATTACCTAAGGAATGTATGACGCCTCTGTGCAATTCAGGTGTTTACCTTTACCAAAGGAATGGATCATCCCTCTGTTCAATGCAGGTGTTTACATTTAAATAATTTATTGATGCTCCCTCTGTGCCTGGCAGGTGTTGACCCTTACATAAGGAATGGATGATCACTCTGAGCAATGCAGGTGTTGACCTTTACCTAAGGAACTGATGATCCCTCTGTGCAATGAATATGTTGACCTTTATCTAAGGAATATATGACCTCTCTGTTCAATGCAGGTGTTTACCTTTACCCGAGGAATGGATGATCCCTCAGTTCAAGGCAGGTGTTTACCGTTATCTAAGGAATGTATGACCGCTTGTTCAATGAAGGTGTTTACAGTTACCTAAGGAATGGATGATCACTGTGTTCAATGGAGGTGTTGATCTTTACCTAAAGAATGGATGATTCCTCTGTGCATTGGATGTGTTTACTATTACCTAAGGAATGGATGATCCTGCTTTTCAATGCAGATTTTTATTTTATGTAAGGAATGGGATGATCCTTCTGTGCATTGCAGGTGTTTACTATTACCTCAAGAATGTAAGATTCCTATGTTCAATGCTGGTTTTTACCTTTAACTAAGGAAATAATGATTCCTCTGTACAGTGGAGGTGTTTATCTTTACCTAATGAATGGAAGATCCCTCTGTGCAATGCAGGTGTTGTCCTTTACCTAAGGAATGGATGATCCTTCTGTGCAATGCAGGTGTTGATCTTTACCTAAGGAATGTATGATCCCTCTGTGCAAAGTAGGTGTTGATATATACCTTAGGAATTGATGATCCCTCTGTTCAATGCAGGTGTTTACCATAACCTAAGGAATGGATGATCCCTCTGTTCAGTGCAGGTGTTTTCCTTTACCTAAGGAATGGATGAACCCTTTGTGCAATGCAGGCGTTGAACTTTATCTAAGGAATAGATGGTCCCTCTGTTCAATGCAGGTGTTTACCATTTTCTAAGGAATGGATGATCCCTCTGTTCAGTGCAGGTGTTGACCTTAACCTATGGAATGGATGATCCCTCTGTGCAATGCAGGTGTCAATCTTTACCTTAGGAATGGATGATATCTCTGTTCAATGCAGGTGTTTACCTTTACCTAAAGAAGGATTATCCCTCTGTTCAACGCAGGTGTGTACCTTTACCTAAGGAATTTATGATCCCTCTGTTCAATGCAGATGTTTCCCCTTACATACGGAATGGATGATCTCTCTGTGCATTGCAGGTGTTTACTAATAACTAAGGAATGGAAAATCCCTCTGTTCAATGCAGGTGTTTACCTTTACCTAAGGAATGGTTGATCCCTGTGGGCAATGCAGGTGTTTACCATTACATAAGGAATGGATGATCCTTCAGGGAAGGCAGGTGTTGACTTTACCTAAGGAATAGATGGTCCCTCTGTTCAATGCAGGTGTTTACCATTTTCTAAGGAATGGATGATCCCTCTGTTCAGTGCAGGTGTTGACCTTAACCTATGGAATGGATGATCCCTCTGTGCAATGCAGGTGTCAATCTTTACCTTAGGAATGGATGATATCTCTGTTCAATGCAGGTGTTTACCTTTACCTAAAGAAGGATTATCCCTCTGTTCAACGCAGGTGTGTACCTTTACCTAAGGAATTTATGATCCCTCTGTTCAATGCAGATGTTTCCCCTTACATACGGAATGGATGATCTCTCTGTGCATTGCAGGTGTTTACTAATAACTAAGGAATGGAAAATCCCTCTGTTCAATGCAGGTGTTTACCTTTACCTAAGGAATGGTTGATCCCTGTGGGCAATGCAGGTGTTTACCATTACATAAGGAATGGATGATCCTTCAGGGAAGGCAGGTGTTGACTTTACCTAAGGAATAGATGGTCCCTCTGTTCAATGCAGGTGTTTACCATTTTCTAAGGAATGGATGATCCTCTGTTCAGTGCAGGTGTTGACCTTAACCTATGGAATGGATGATCCTCTGTGCAATGCAGGTGTCAATCTTTACCTTAGGAATGGATGATATCTCTGTTCAATGCAGGTGTTTACCTTTACCTAAAGAAGGATTATCCCTCTGTTCAACGCAGGTGTGTACCTTTACCTAAGGAATTTATGATCCCTCTGTTCAATGCAGATGTTTCCCCTTACATACGGAATGGATGATCTCTCTGTGCATTGCAGGTGTTTACTAATAACTAAGGAATGGAAAATCCCTCTGTTCAATGCAGGTGTTTACCTTTACCTAAGGAATGGTTGATCCCTGTGGGCAATGCAGGTGTTTACCATTACATAAGGAATGGATGATCCTTCAGGGAAGGCAGGTGTTGACTTTACCTAAGGAATGGATGATCCTCTGTGCAATGCAGGTGTTCACCTTTCTCTAAGGAATGGAAGATGCATATGTTCAATGCTGGTTTTTACCTTTACCTAAGGAAAGTATGATTCCTCTGTGAAATGCAGGTGTTGTCCTTTACCTAGGGAATGGATGATCCTTTTGTGCCATGTAGGTTTTCACCTTTACCTAAGGAATGAATGATCCCTCTGTGCAAAGCAGGTGTTAATGTTTACGTAAGGAATGGATGATCCGTCTTGTCAATGCAAGTGTTTATCATTGCCTAAGGAATGGATGACCCCAATGTGCAATTCAGGTGTTTACCTTTACCTAAAGAAGGATGATTCCTCTCTTCAAACAGTTTTCTACCTTTACTTAAGTAATGTATGATCCCTCTGTGCAATGCAGGTGTTTACCCTTACCTAAGGAATGTATGACCCCTCTGCGCAATTCAGGTGCTTACCTTTACCTAAGGAATGGGATGATCCCTTTGTGCAATGCAGTTGTTGATCTTTACTTAATGAATAGATGATCCCTCTGTTCAATGCACGTGTTTACTGTTATCTAATGAATGGACGATCCCTCTGTTCAATGCAAGTGTTTACCTTTACCTAAGGAATGGATGATACCTCTGTTCAACGCAGGTGTTTACCTTTACCTAAAGAAGGATGATCCCTCTGTTCAACACAGATTTCTACATTTACTTTATGAATGGATGATCCCTCTGTGTAATGCAGGTGTTTACCCTTACCTAAGGAATGGATGATCCCTCTGTGCATTGCAGGTGTTTACTATTACCTAAGGAATGGAAGATCCTTCTGTTCAATGAAGGTGTTTACCTTTACCTAAGTAATTGGTGACCCTCAATTCAATGCAGGACTTTACCTTTACCAACGGAATGGATGTTCGCTGTGTGCAATGCAGGTGTTTACCTTTACATAAGGAATGGTTGATCTCCCTGTGCAATGAAAGTGTTGACCTTTATCTTAATAATTGATGATTCCTCTGTGCATTGCAGGTGTTTACTATTACCTAAGAAATGGAAGATACCTATGTTCAATGCAGGTGTTTACCTTTACCTAAGGAATGGATTATCTCTCTGTGTATTGGATGTGTTTACGATTACCTATGGAATTGGAAGATCCCTCTGTTCAATGAAGGTATTTACCTTTACCAAAGGAACAGATGTTCCCTGTGTGCAATGCAGGCGATTACCTTTACATAAGGAATGAATGATGGGTCTGGGCCAGGCGGGTGTTGACCTTTACCTATGGAACAGATGATCCCTCTGTGCAATGCAGTTGTTGACCTTTACCTCAGGAATGGATAATCCCTCCCTTCAATGGAGGTGTTTACCTTTACCTAAGGAATGGATGATCCGTCTGTTTAATGAAGGTGTTTAACTTTACCCAAGAATGGATCTTCCCTGTGTGCAATGCAGATTTTTACCTTTCAATAATGAATGGATGATCCCTCTGGGATAGGCAGGTGTTGACCTTTACGTAAGGATGTTCCCTCTTTGCATTGCAGGTGTTTACATTTACCTTAGGAATGGATGATCCCTCTGTTCATTGCATGTGTTTACTATTGCTTAATTAATGGAAGATACCTCTGTTCAATGCAGGTGTTTGCCTTTTCAAAAGGAATGGATATTCTGTGTGTGCCATGACGGTGTCTACCAATACATAAGGAATGGATGATTCCTCTGTGCGATGCAGGTTTTTACCTTTACCTAAGGAATGGATGATCCCTCTGTTAAATGCAGGTGTTTACTTTTATCTATAGAATGGATGATCCCTCTGTGCAATCCAGGTTTTTACCATTACCTAAGGAATGGATGATCCCTCTGTGCAATGCAGGTTTTGATCTTTACCTGAGGATTAGATGATCCCTCTTTTCAATACAGGTGTTTACTGTTATCTTAGGAATGTATGATCCCTCGGTTCAATGCAGGTGTTTACAGTTACCTAAGGAATGGATCATCCCTCTGTTCAATGCAGGTGTTTACCATTATCTAAGGAATGGATGATCCTGCTGATCAATGCAGGTGTTTACTGTTACCTAAGGAATGGATGATCCCTTTGTGCAATGCAAGTGTTTACTGTTACCCGAGGAATGGATGATCCCTCTGTTCAATGAATATGTTGACCTTTACCTTAGGAATATATGACAACTAGGTTGAATGCACGTGTTTACCTTTACCTGAGGAATGGATGATCTCTCTGTTCAATGTAGGTGTTTACGGTTATCTAAGGAATGAATGACCCCCTTTTCAATGAAGGTGTTTACAGTTACCTAAGGAATGGATGATCCCTCTGTGCAATGCAGGTGTTTACCTTTACCTAAGGAATGGATGATCCCTCTGTGCATTGGATGTGTTTACTATTACCTAAGGAATGGGAGATCCCTCTGTTCAATGACGGTGTTTACCTTTACCAAAGGAACAGACGTTCCCTGTGTGCAAGGCAGGCAATTACTTTTACATAAGGAATGGATGATTCTTCTGGACTAGGCAGGTGTTGACCTTTACCTAAGGGAGGGATGATCCCTCTGTGCAAGGTAGTTGTTGACCATTACCGCAGGAATGGATGATCCCTCTGTTCAATGGAGGTGTTTATCTTTACCTAAAGAATGGATGATCCCTCTGTGCAAGGAAGGTGTTTACTTTACCTAAGGAATGGATGATCCTGCTTTTCAATGCAGGTTCTTATTTTATGTAAGTTATTGAATGATCCTTCTGTGCATTGCAGGTGTTTACTATTACCTCAGGAATGGAAGATGCCTATGTTCAATGCTGTTGTTTACCTTTACCTAATGAACGGAAAATCACTCTGTGCAATCCAGGTGTTGTCTTTTACCTAAGGAATGGATGATCCCTCTGTGCAATGCAGGTGTGGATCTTTACCTAAGGAATTGATGATCCCTCTGTTCAATCCAGGTGTTTACCATTATCTAATGAATGGATGATCCCTATGTTCAATGCAGGTGTTTACAGTTACCTAAGGAACAGATGATCCCCGTGTGCAATGCAGTTGTTTACCTTGACATAAGGAATGGATGATCCTCTCTGAAATGCAGGTGTTGATCTTTACCTAAGAAATAGATGATCCTCTGTTCAATGAACGTGTTTACCATTACATTAGGAATGGATGATCCCTCTGTGCAATGCAGGCATTTACCTTTATCTAAGGATTGGATGATCCCTCTGTGAAATGCACGTGTTGATCTTTACCTAAGGAATATATGAGCCCTCTGTTCAATACAGGTGTTTACCATTAATTAAGGAATGGATGATCCTCTGTTCAATGCAGGTGTTTACAATTACCTAAGGAATGGATGATCCTCTGTGCAATGCAGGTGTTTACCTTCACCTAATGAATGGAAAATCCCTCTGTTCAATGCAGGTGTTTACCTTTACCTAAGAATGGTTGATCCCTGTGGGCAATGCAGGTGTTTACCATTACATAAGGAATGGATGATCCTTCAGGGAAGGCAGGTGTTGACTTTACCTAAGGAATAGATGGTCCCTCTGTTCAATGCAGGTGTTTACCATTTTCTAAGGAATGGATGATCCCTCTGTTCAGTGCAGGTGTTGACCTTAACCTATGGAATGGATGATCCCTCTGTGCAATGCAGGTGTCAATCTTTACCTTAGGAATGGATGATATCTCTGTTCAATGCAGGTGTTTACCTTTACCTAAAGAAGGATTATCCCTCTGTTCAACGCAGGTGTGTACCTTTACCTAAGGAATTTATGATCCCTCTGTTCAATGCAGATGTTTCCCCTTACATACGGAATGGATGATCTCTCTGTGCATTGCAGGTGTTTACTAATAACTAAGGAATGGAAAATCCCTCTGTTCAATGCAGGTGTTTACCTTTACCTAAGGAATGGTTGATCCCTGTGGGCAATGCAGGTGTTTACCATTACATAAGGAATGGATGATCCTTCAGGGAAGGCAGGTGTTGACTTTACCTAAGGAATGGATGATCCCTCTGTGCAATGCAGGTGTTCACCTTTCTCTAAGGAATGGAAGATGCATATGTTCAATGCTGGTTTTTACCTTTACCTAAGGAAAGTATGATTCCTCTGTGAAATGCAGGTGTTGTCCTTTACCTAGGGAATGGATGATCCTTTTGTGCCATGTAGGTTTTCACCTTTACCTAAGGAATGAATGATCCCTCTGTGCAAAGCAGGTGTTAATGTTTACGTAAGGAATGGATGATCCGTCTTGTCAATGCAAGTGTTTATCATTGCCTAAGGAATGGATGACCCCAATGTGCAATTCAGGTGTTTACCTTTACCTAAAGAAGGATGATTCCTCTCTTCAAACAGTTTTCTACCTTTACTTAAGTAATGTATGATCCCTCTGTGCAATGCAGGTGTTTACCCTTACCTAAGGAATGTATGACCCCTCTGCGCAATTCAGGTGCTTACCTTTACCTAAGGAATGGGATGATCCCTTTGTGCAATGCAGTTGTTGATCTTTACTTAATGAATAGATGATCCCTCTGTTCAATGCACGTGTTTACTGTTATCTAATGAATGGACGATCCCTCTGTTCAATGCAAGTGTTTACCTTTACCTAAGGAATGGATGATACCTCTGTTCAACGCAGGTGTTTACCTTTACCTAAAGAAGGATGATCCCTCTGTTCAACACAGATTTCTACATTTACTTTATGAATGGATGATCCTCTGTGTAATGCAGGTGTTTACCCTTACCTAAGGAATGGATGATCCTCTGTGCATTGCAGGTGTTTACTATTACCTAAGGAATGGAAGATCCTTCTGTTCAATGAAGGTGTTTACCTTTACCTAAGTAATTGGTGACCCTCAATTCAATGCAGGACTTTACCTTTACCAACGGAATGGATGTTCGCTGTGTGCAATGCAGGTGTTTACCTTTACATAAGGAATGGTTGATCTCCTGTGCAATGAAAGTGTTGACCTTTATCTTAATAATTGATGATTCCTCTGTGCATTGCAGGTGTTTACTATTACCTAAGAAATGGAAGATACCTATGTTCAATGCAGGTGTTTACCTTTACCTAAGGAATGGATTATCTCTCTGTGTATTGGATGTGTTTACGATTACCTATGGAATTGGAAGATCCCTCTGTTCAATGAAGGTATTTACCTTTACCAAAGGAACAGATGTTCCTGTGTGCAATGCAGGCGATTACCTTTACATAAGGAATGAATGATGGGTCTGGGCCAGGCGGGTGTTGACCTTTACCTATGGAACAGATGATCCCTCTGTGCAATGCAGTTGTTGACCTTTACCTCAGGAATGGATAATCCCTCCCTTCAATGGAGGTGTTTACCTTTACCTAAGGAATGGATGATCCGTCTGTTTAATGAAGGTGTTTAACTTTACCCAAGAATGGATCTTCCTGTGTGCAATGCAGATTTTTACCTTTCAATAATGAATGGATGATCCCTCTGGGATAGGCAGGTGTTGACCTTTACGTAAGGATGTTCCCTCTTTGCATTGCAGGTGTTTACATTTACCTTAGGAATGGATGATCCTCTGTTCATTGCATGTGTTTACTATTGCTTAATTAATGGAAGATACCTCTGTTCAATGCAGGTGTTTGCCTTTTCAAAAGGAATGGATATTCTGTGTGTGCCATGACGGTGTCTACCAATACATAAGGAATGGATGATTCCTCTGTGCGATGCAGGTTTTTACCTTTACCTAAGGAATGGATGATCCCTCTGTTAAATGCAGGTGTTTACTTTTATCTATAGAATGGATGATCCCTCTGTGCAATCCAGGTTTTTACCATTACCTAAGGAATGGATGATCCCTCTGTGCAATGCAGGTTTTGATCTTTACCTGAGGATTAGATGATCCCTCTTTTCAATACAGGTGTTTACTGTTATCTTAGGAATGTATGATCCCTCGGTTCAATGCAGGTGTTTAATGGCATGAGAGAAGGTGGATATCAGTTACCTAAGGAATGGATCATCCCTCTGTTCAATGCAGGTGTTTACCATTATCTAAGGAATGGATGATCCTGCTGATCAATGCAGGTGTTTACTGTTACCTAAGGAATGGATGATCCCTTTGTGCAATGCAAGTGTTTACTGTTACCCGAGGAATGGATGATCCCTCTGTTCAATGAATATGTTGACCTTTACCTTAGGAATATATGACAACTAGGTTGAATGCACGTGTTTACCTTTACCTGAGGAATGGATGATCTCTCTGTTCAATGTAGGTGTTTACGGTTATCTAAGGAATGAATGACCCCCTTTTCAATGAAGGTGTTTACAGTTACCTAAGGAATGGATGATCCCTCTGTGCAATGCAGGTGTTTACCTTTACCTAAGGAATGGATGATCCCTCTGTGCATTGGATGTGTTTACTATTACCTAAGGAATGGGAGATCCCTCTGTTCAATGACGGTGTTTACCTTTACCAAAGGAACAGACGTTCCTGTGTGCAAGGCAGGCAATTACTTTTACATAAGGAATGGATGATTCTTCTGGACTAGGCAGGTGTTGACCTTTACCTAAGGGAGGGATGATCCTCTGTGCAAGGTAGTTGTTGACCATTACCGCAGGAATGGATGATCCCTCTGTTCAATGGAGGTGTTTATCTTTACCTAAAGAATGGATGATCCCTCTGTGCAAGGAAGGTGTTTACTTTACCTAAGGAATGGATGATCCTGCTTTTCAATGCAGGTTCTTATTTTATGTAAGTTATTGAATGATCCTTCTGTGCATTGCAGGTGTTTACTATTACCTCAGGAATGGAAGATGCCTATGTTCAATGCTGTTGTTTACCTTTACCTAATGAACGGAAAATCACTCTGTGCAATCCAGGTGTTGTCTTTTACCTAAGGAATGGATGATCCCTCTGTGCAATGCAGGTGTGGATCTTTACCTAAGGAATTGATGATCCCTCTGTTCAATCCAGGTGTTTACCATTATCTAATGAATGGATGATCCCTATGTTCAATGCAGGTGTTTACAGTTACCTAAGGAACAGATGATCCCCGTGTGCAATGCAGTTGTTTACCTTGACATAAGGAATGGATGATCCCTCTCTGAAATGCAGGTGTTGATCTTTACCTAAGAAATAGATGATCCCTCTGTTCAATGAACGTGTTTACCATTACATTAGGAATGGATGATCCCTCTGTGCAATGCAGGCATTTACCTTTATCTAAGGATTGGATGATCCCTCTGTGAAATGCACGTGTTGATCTTTACCTAAGGAATATATGAGCCCTCTGTTCAATACAGGTGTTTACCATTAATTAAGGAATGGATGATCCCTCTGTTCAATGCAGGTGTTTACAATTACCTAAGGAATGCATGATCCCTCTGTGCAATGCAGGTGTTTACCTTCACCTAATGAATGGACAATGCCTCTGTGCAATGCAGGTGTTTACCTTTACCTAAGGAATGGAAGATCCCTCTGTGCATTGCAGGTGTTGTCCTTTACAAAAGGAATGGATGATTCTTCTGTTCTTTGAAAGTATTGACCTTTACCTAAGGAATGGATGATCCCTCTGTGCAATGCAGGTGTTTACCATTATCGAAGGAAGGGATGATCCCTCTGTTCAATGCAGGTGTTTACCATTTCCTAAGGAAGATATGATCCCTCTGTTCAAAGAATTTGTTTACAGTTACCTAAGGTACGGATGATTCCCCCTGTGCAATGCAGGTGTTTACCTGTACATAAGGAATGGATGATCCCTATGTTCAATGAAGGTGTTTACAATTACCTAAAGAACGGATGATCCCCCTGTGTAATGCAGGTGTTAACCTTTACATAAGGAATGGATGATCCCTCTGTGAAATGCAGGTGTTGATTTGTACCTAAGGAATAGATGATCCCTATGTTCAATGAAGGTGTTTACCATTATGTAATTGATGGATGATCCCTCTGTGCAATGCAGGTGTTTACAATTACTTAAGGAATTGATAAACCTCTGTTCTAAGATGGTGTTTACAGTTACCTAAGGAACAGATGATCCCCCTGTGCAATGCAGGTGTTTACCTTTACATAAGTAATGGATATCCCTATGTTCAATGAAGGTGTTTACAGTTACCTAAGGAAGGGATGATTCCCCTGTGCAATGCAGGTGTTTATCTTTACATAAGGAATGGATGATTCCTGTGTGAAATGCAGGTGTTGATATTTACCTAAGGATTAGATGATCCCTCTGTTCAATGAAGGTGTTTACCATTACGTAATTGATGGATGATCCCTCTTTGCAATGCAGGTGTTTACCTTTACCTAAGCAATTGATGACACTTCTGTCAATGCAGGTGTCTACATTCACCTAAGTAATGGGATGATCCCTCTGTGCAATGCAGGTGTTGATCTTTACCTAAGGAATAGATGAGCCCTCTATTCAATACAGGTGTTTACCGTTAATTAAGGAATGGATGATCCCTCTGTTCAATGCAGGTGTTTACAATTAACTAAGGAATGGATGATCCCTCTGTGCAATGCAGGTGTTTACCTTCACCTAATGAATGGAAGATCCCTCTGAGCAATGCAGGTGTTTATCTTTACCTAAGGAATGAAAGATCACTCTCTGTATTGCAGGTGTTGTCCTTTCCAAAAGGAATGGACGATCCTTCTGTGCAATGAAGGTGTTGACCTTTTCCTATGGAATGGATATTGACTCTTTGCAATGCAGGTGTTAATATTTACTTAAGGAATGGAAGATCCCTCTGTGCAATGCAGGTGTTGTCCTTTACCTAAGCAATGGATGATCCTTCTGTGCAATGCATGTGTTGACCTTTATCTAAGGAATGGAATATCCCTGTGTGCAATGCATGTGTTGTCCTTTACCTAAGGAAAGGATGAACCTTCTGTTCAATGCAGCTGTTGATCTTTACCTAATGAATAAATGAACCCTCGGTTCAATGCAGGTGTTGATCTTTACCTAAGGAATGAGTGATCCCTCTGTGCATTGCAGGTGTTAACTATTACCTATGGAATGGAATATGCCTCTGATCAATGCAGGTGTTTATCTTTACATAAGAAATGGATGATCCTTCTGTGAAATGCAGCTATTGTCCTTTACTTAAGGAATGGATTTTCCTTCTGTGCTATGTAGGTGTTGTCCTTTACCTAAGGAATGGATCATCCTTCTGTGCAATGCAGGTGTTGATATTTACCTAAGGAATGGATGATCCTCTGTGCATTGCTGGTGTTTACATTTACCTAAGGAATGGATGATCCCTCTGTGCATTGCAGGTCTTTACTATTACGTAAGGAATCGAAGATGCCTCTGAGCAATGCAGGCGTTTACCTTTACCTAAGGAATTGAAGATTCCTCTTTGCAATGCAGTTATTGTCCTTTACATAAGGAGTGGATGATTCTTCTGTTCTATTCAGGTGTTGGCCTTTACCTAAGGAATGGATGATCCCTTTGTGCAATGGAGGTGTTGATCTTTACCTAATGAATTGATGATCCCTCTGTTCAATACTTGTTGCAGGAAAAATCAACTAAAAGCAGCTTGTTTTATTTTGGCTTACAGGCTCGAGGGGAAGCTCCATGATGGCAGGAAAACGATGGCATGAGCAGAAGGTGGACATCACTCTCTGGTCAACATAAGGTGGACAACAGCAACAGGAGAGTGTGCCAAACACTGGCAAGGGGAAGCTGGCTATAATACCCATAAGCCCGCCCCAACAATACTCTGCCTCCAGGAGGTGTTAATTCCCAAGTTGCCATCAGCTGGGAACCTAGCATTCAGAACACTTGAAGTTTATGGGGGACACCTGAATCAAACCACCACATTCCGCCCCTGGCCCCCATAAACTGATAACCGTACATGATGTAAAATGTAATGCATTCATGCAAATTTAAAAGTCCCCATAGTTTTTATCAATTCCAATGATGTTCATACATCCCCATAATCCAAGGTCTTTTAACTGAGCCATAATACCAAAAATATCCCCAAAAAAACCCATAATGGCACAGAATAAAACATTCACACTGCAAAGGATGGCATTGGGCAAAACAAAGAAATACTTAACCAATACAAGATTTTAAACAACCAGGGCAAACGTCAAACTCTGTAATTCCAATCCAACAACTAGTCAGTGACAAATCTCCAAGTCCGATACTTCTGAGCAGCAACAAGTCTCTGGAGTTCCAATTCCGCCCTCCAGCTAGGCTACTCACAGTCCTGGAAAACTTCATCCAGGGCCGGCAGCTCTCCTTGGCAGCCATCTCATAGTCCCGGCATCTCCACTGGGTCTCCACTGCAACCCACGGTCCATCCTCATGGCCCCATGGGATCTCCATGCAGGCATCCAGCAAACCTGCTTCACACTGCCCATGGCCATTTCCAAAACACAAGACCGCGTTAAAAACTCAATGACCCTCTCTTTCCTGCATTTGTTATACTCCATAATACCAGGTAGGGTGCCAATTTGTTAATCCAGGGGGGAATAAATCAGACTTTGAAGAACAGGACACTCCTTCAGCATTCAGGCCCCTTCAAAAGAGTCTGCATTCTTCCTGTTGCCCCATTGCAGGTCAGCTGGCCCAATCTCAAAGGTTGTAATCTCTCAACTGCAGCTGAATGGGTAGAGTTCACCCAAAGATTTCATTTTTCTGTGCCATATCCCTCTGCTCACACCAGTTCATTTCTACGCAAAGCAACCCTGCACATCTTCTCAGGACACGGGCATAACAGCAAACTTCTCACACAAACTGCTAGCCCAGTCCAAGTAAAGCTCTTTCTCACCCTCATAAGCCAAACCTCACAGTCCATAGTTCTTACTGCATTCAGGTCTTTCAGCTCTGACCAGAATAGTCCATCAAGCTGTACTTACAGCACTGCAAGGCATCTCTTAGGCCAAGATTTCAAATCCTTCCACATTCCTCTTGAAAATCAGCTCCAAAAGGCCAAAGCCACACAGTCAGGTGTCTAGCAGCAACCCCACTCTCGGTACCACTTTACTGTTGCAGTCAGGTTCGCATTGCTGGCAGAAATCACCCGACTAAAAGCAGCTTGTGGGATGAAGATCCCTCTGTGCCATGCAGGTATTTACCTTTACCTAAGGAATGGAAGATCCCTCAGTGCATTGCAGTTGTTGTCCTTTAAAAAAGGAAAGGATTATCCTTCTGTTCCATGCAGGTGCTGACCTTTACCTAATTAATGGATGATCCCTATGTGCAATGCAGGTGTTGATCTTTACCTAAGGAATAGATGATCCCTCTGTTCAATACAGGTGTTTATCGTTATCTAAAGAAGGAATGATTCCTCTTTTCAATGCAGGTGTTTACCATTTCCTAAGGAATGGATGATACCTCTGTGCAATGCAGGTGTTGACCTTTACCTAAGGAATGGAAGATCCCTCTGTGCAATGCAGGCGTTGATCTTTAGCTAAGGAATGGAATATCCCTGTGTGCAATGCATGTGTTTTCCTTTACCTAAGGAAAGGATGATACTTCTGTTCAATGCAGCTGTTGATCTTTACCTAACGAATAGATGAACCCTCTTTTCAATGCAGGTATTGATCGTTACCTAAGGAATAGGTGATCCCTCTGTGCAAGTCAGGTGTTTACCTTTACCTAAGGAATGGACGATCCCTCTGTTTAATGCAGGTGTTTAGGTTTATGTAAGGAATGGGATGGTCACTCTGTACATTGCAGGTGTTAACTATTACCTAAGGAATGGAAGATGCCTCTGATCAATGCAGGTGTTTATCTCTACATAAGGAATGCATGATCCCTCCTTGCAATGCAGGTGTTGTCCTTTACTTAAGGAGTGGATTTTCCTTCTGTGTAATGCAGGTGTTGTCCTTTACCTAAGGAATGGATGATCCTTCTGTGCAATGCAGGTGTTGATATTTACCTAAGGAATGGATGATCCTGTGTGCATTGCAGGTGTTTACCTTTACCTAAGGAATGGATGATCCCTCTGTGCATTGCAGGTGTTTACATTTACCTTAGGAATGGATGATACCTCTGTGCATTGCAGGTGTTTACTATTATGTAAGGAATGGAAGATGCCTCTGAGAAATGCAGGATTTTACCTTTCCCTAAGGAATGGAAGAACCCTCTTTGCAATGCAGGGGTTGTCCTTTACATAAGGAATGCATGATCCTTCTGTTCTATTCAGGTGTTGACCTTTACCTAAGGAATGGATGATCCCTCTGTGCAATGCAGGTGTTTACCATTATCTAAGGAATGGATGATCTCTCTGTGCAATGCAGGTGTTTACCTCCACCTAAGTAATGGGATGATCATTCTGTGCAATGCAGGTGTTGATGTTTACCTAAGGAATAGATGAGCCCTCTGTTCAATGCAGGTATTTACCATTAATTAAGGAAAGGATGATCCGTCTTTCAATGCAGGTGTTTACAGTTAACTAGGGAATGCATGATCCCTATGTGCAATGCAGGTGTTTACCTTAAACTAATGAATTGAAGATCCCTCTGTGCCATGCAGGTATTTACCTTAACCTAAGGAATAGAAGATCCCTCTGTGCATTGCAGGTGTTGTCCTTTAAAAAAGGAAAAGATGATCTTTCTTTTCAGTGCAGGTACTGACCTTTACCTAATTAATGGATGATGTCTGTGTGCCATGCAGGTGTTGATTGTTGATCTTTACCTAAGAAATGGATGATCCTTGTGTTCAATGCAAGTGTTTACAACTATCTAAGGAATGGATGATCCATCTGTTTAATGCAGGTGTACACCTTTACCTAAGTAATGGATGATCCCTCTGTTCAATGCAGGTGTTGTCCATTACATGAGGAATGGATCATCCTTCTGTTCTATGCAGGTGTTGACCTTTACCTAAGAAGTGGATGATCCCTCTGTGCAAATCATGTGTTTACCTTTACATAAGGAATGGATGATCCCTCTGGGCCAGGCAGGTGTTGAACTTTATCTAAGGAATGGATGATCCCTCTGTTCAATGTAGGTGTTGATCTTTACCTAAGGAATTGAAGATCCCTCTGTGCAAATCATGTGTTTACCTTTACATAAGGAATGGATGATCCCTCTGGGCCAGGCAGGTGTTGACCTTTATCTAAGGAATGGATGATCCCTCTGTTCAATGTAGGTGTTGATCTTTACCTAAGGAATTGAAGATCCCTCTGTGCAAGGCAGGTGTTGACATTTACCTAAGGAATGGATGAATCCTCTGTGCAATTCAGGTGTTGACCTTTACCTAAAGAATGGTTGATCCCTCTATGCAAAGCAGGTGTTTACCTGTACCTAAGGAATGGATGATCCCTCTGTTCAATGCAGGGGGTTACGTTTATGTAAGGAATGGGATGACCATCTGTTCATTGCAGGTGTTTACTATTACCTAAGGATAGGATGATTCCTCTGTGCAATGCAGGTGTTGATCTTTTCCTATGGAATCGGATCATCCCTCTGCGCAATTCAGGTGTGGGTCTTTACCTAAGGAATTAATGATATCTCTGTTCAATGCAGGTGTTTACCGTTATCTAAGTATTGGATGATCCCTATGTTCAATGAAGGTGTTTACAGTTCCATAAGGAATGGATGATCCCCCTGTGCAATGTAGGTGTTTACCTTTACCTAAGGAATGGATGATCCCTCTGTGAAATGCAGGTGTTGATCTTTACCTTAGGAATAGATGATCCCTAAGTTCAATGAAGGTGTTTACCATTAACTAAGGAATGGCTGATCCCTCTGTTCAATGCAGGTGCTTACAATTACCTAAGGAATGGGTGATCCCTCTGTGCAATGCACTTGTTTACCTTCTCCTAAGTAATGGAATGATCCTTCTGTGCATTGCAGGTGTTGATCTTTACCTAAGGAATAGATGAGCCCTCTGTTCAAAGCAGTGTTTTACTGTTATCTCAGTAATGGAAGATCCCTCTGTTCAATGCAGTTTTTTACCATTACATAAGGAATGGAAGATTCCGCTGTTCAATGCAGGTGTTTACCTTTTCCAAAGGAATTGATGTTCCATGTGTGCAATGCCGGTGTTTACCTTTACATAAGGAATGGATGATCTCTCTGGGCCTGGCATGTGTTGACCTTTACCTGAGGAATGGATGATCATTCTGTGCAATGCAGGTGTTGACCTTAACCTAAGGAATGTGTCATCCCAATTTTCAATCCAGGTGTTGAGATATACGTAAGGAATGGATCATCCCTCTGTGCCATGCAGGTTTTCACCTCTTACCTAAGGAATGGATGATCCCTCTGTGCAAGGCTGGTGTTTACCTTTACGTAAGAATGGATCCATCTGTTTAGTGCAGATGTTTACGTTTATGTAAGGAATGGGATGATCACTCTGTTCATTGCAGGTGTTTAGTATAACCTAAGGAATGGAAGATGCCTATGTTTCATGCTGGTGTTACCTTTACCTAAATAATGGATGATTCTTGTGTGCAATGGAGCTGTTTATCTTTACCTAATGAATGCAAGATTCCTCTGTGCAATCCAGGTGTTTTCCTTAACAAAAGGAATGGATGGTCCTTCTGTGCAATTCAGGTGTTGACCTTTACCTAAGGGATGGATGATGCCTCTGTGCAATGCATGTTTTGATCTTTACCTAGGGAATTGATGATTCATCTTTTCAATGCAGGTGTTTACATTTATCTAAGCAAAGGGATGATCCCTGTGTGCAATGCAGGTGTTTACAACTACCTAAGGAATGGTTGATCCCTCTGTGCAATGCAGGTGTTGGTCTTTACCTAAGGAATGGAAGATCCGTCTGTGCATTGCAGGTGTTTACCTTTACATAAGGAATGGATGATACTTCTGGGTCAGGCAGGTCTTGACCTTTACCTAAGAAATGGAGGATCTCTCTGTTCAACGCAGGTGTTTACCATTTCCTACGGAATGTATGATCCCTCTGTGCAACGCAGGTGTTCCCCTTTACCTATGGTATGGAAGATCCCTCGGTGCAGTGCAGGTGTTTACCATTTCCTAAGGAATGGATGATCCCTCTCTGCAATGCAGGTGTTCATCTTTACCTAAGGAATGGAAGATCCCTCTGTGTAATGCATGTGTTGTCTTTTACCTAAGGAATGGATGATCTTTCTGTGCAATACAGGTGTTGACATTTACCTAAGGAATGGATGATCCCTGTGTGCATTGCAGGTGTTTACATTTACCTTAGTAATGGATGATCCCTGTTTGCATGGCAGGTGTTTACTATTACCTAAGGAATGGAAGTTGACTCTGATCAATGCAGGTGTTTACCTTTACATAAGGAATGGATGATCCCTCTGGGCCAGGCAGGTGTTGACCTTCACCTAAGGAATGGAGGATCGCTCTATCCAATTCAAGTGTTAACCTTTACCTAAGAAATGGAGGATCTCTGTTCATCGCAGGTGTTTACCATTTCCTAAGGAATGGATGATCCCTCTGTGCAACGCAGGTGTTCCCCTTTACCTAAGGAATGGCTGATCCCTCTGTGCAAAGCAGGTGTTGACCTTTACCTGAGGAATGGATGATCACTCTGTTCAATGCAGGAATGGATCATCCTTCTGTACAATGAAGATGTTGACCTTTAGATAAGGAATGGATAATCCCTCTGGGTCAGGCAGGTGTTTACCTTTACCTAAAGAATGGTGGATCCCTCGGTCCAATGCAGGTGTTAACCTTTACCAAAGGAATGGAGGGTCCCACGGTTCAATGCAGGTGTTTATGATTATCTAAGGAATGGGTGATCCCTCTGTTCAGTGAAGCTGTTTACAGTTACCTAAGGAATGAAGATCCCTCTGTGCAATGCATGTGTTTTCCTTTACCTAAGGAAAGGATGATACTTCTGTTCAATGCAGCTGTTGATCTTTACCTAACGAATAGATGAACCCTCTTTTCAATGCAGGTATTGATCGTTACCTAAGGAATAGGTGATCCCTCTGTGCAAGGCAGGTGTTTACCTTTACCTAAGGAATGGACGATCCCTCTGTTTAATGCAGGTGTTTAGGTTTATGTAAGGAATGGGATGATCACTCTGTTCATTGCACGTGTTTACTATTACCTAAGGAATGGAAAGTACTGATGTTTAATACTGGTGTTTCCATTTACCTAAGAAATGGATGATTCCTCTGTGCAATAGAGGTGTTTATCTTTACCTAATGAATGGAAGATCCCTCTGTGTAATGCAGGTGTTGTCCTTAACCTAAGGAATGGATGATCCTTCTGTGCAATGCAGGTGTTGACTTTTACCTAAGGAATGGATGATGCCTCTATGAAATGCAGGTGTTGATCTTTACCGAGGGAAGAGATGATTCCTCTTTGCAATGCCGGTGTTTGCGGTTTCCTAAGGAATGGATGATCCCAATGTTCAATGCATTTGTTGTCCATTACCTAAGGAATGGATGATCCCTCTGTGCATGCAGGTGGTTAGAGTTACCTAAGGAATGAAGGATCCCACTGTACAATGCAGGTATTTACCTTTACAAAAGGAATGGATGATCCCTCTTTGCAATGCATGTGTTTAACTTTACCTAAGGGTTCGGATGATCCCTCTGTGCAATGCAGGTGTTTAACTTTACCTAAGGAATCGGATGATCCATCTGTGCAATGCAAATGTTGATCTTTACCTACAGAATAGATGATCCCTCTGTTCCATGCAGGTGTTTACGGTTATCTAAAGAATGGATGAACCCTCTGTTCAATGGAGGTGTTTACGATTATCTAAGGAATGGGTGATCCCTCTGTTCAATGCAGCTCTTTACACTTACCTAAGGAATGAATGATCCCTCTGTGCAATGCAGGTGTTTACCTTTACCTATGGAATATATGACCCCTCTGTTCAATGCAGGTGTTTACTGTAATGTAAGGAATGGATGATTCCTCTGTTCAATACAGGTTTTTACAGTTACCTAAGAAACGGATGATCCTTCTGTTCAATGCAGGTGTTTACCTTTATCTAAGGAATGGGATGATCCCCCTGTGCAATGCAGGTGTTGATCTTTATCTAAGGAATAGATGATACCTCTGTTCAATGCAGGTGTTTACCGTTATCTATAGAATGGATGATCCTCTATTCAATGCAGATGTTTACCATTACATAAGGAGTGGATGATCCCTATGTGCAATGCAAGTGTTTACCTTTACCTAAGGATTGGGATGAATAGTCTGTGCAATGCAGGTGCTGATCTTTAACTAAGGAATTGATGATCCCTCTGTTCAATTCAGGTGATTACAGTTATCTAAGGAATGGATGATCCCTCTGTTCAATGCGGGTGTTTACACTTACCTAAAGAATGAATGATCCCTCTGTGCAATGCAAGTGTTTACCTGTAATGAAGGAATGCATGATCCCTCTGTGCAATGCAGGTGTTGGTCTTTACCTAAGGAATAGATGATCCCACTGTTCAAGGAAGGTGTTTACCTTTACCTAAGGAATGGGATGATCCCCCTCTGCAATGCAGGTGTTGACCTTTACCTAAGGAATAGACTTTCCCTCTGTTCAATGCAGGTGTTTACCGTTATGTCAGGAATAGATGATCCATCCGTGCACTTCAGGTGTTTAACTTTACCTTAGGAATGGGATAATCCCTCTGTGCAATGCAGGTGTTGATCTTTACTTAAGGAATAAATGATCCCTCTCCTCAATGCAGGTGTTTACCCTTACCTAAAGAATGGATGATCCCCCTGTTCAATGCAGGTGTTTATGATTATCTAAGGAATGGGTGATCCCTCTGTTCAGTGAAGCTGTTTACAGTTACCTAAGGAATGAATGAACCATCTGTGCAATGCAGGTGTTTACATTTACCGAAGAAATGGATGATCCCTCTGTGCCATGCAGGTGTTTAACTTTACTTAGGAATCGGATGAACCCTCTTTTTAATGCATGTGTTGATCTTTACCTAAGGAATAGATGTTTCCCCTGTTCAATGCAGGTGTTTACCGTTAACTAAGAATGGATGGTCTCTCTGTTCAATGCAGGTGTTTATGATTATCTAAGGAATGGGTGATCACTCTGTGCAATGCAGGTGTTTACAGTTACCTAAGGATTGGGATGATCCCTCTGTGCAATTCAGGTGTTGATCTTTACCTAAGGAATATATGATCCCTCTGTTCAATGCAGATGTTTACTGTTATCTAAGGAATAATTGACCCCTCTGTTCAACGCAGGTTTCTACATTTACTTAAGGAATGGATCATCCCTCTCTTCTATGCAGGTGTTTACAGTTAGGTAAGGAATGGATGATCCCTCTGTGCCATGCAGGTCTTTAGAGTTACCTAACGAATGAAGGATACCATTGTAAAATGCAGGTATTTACCTTTACAAAAGGAATGGATGATCCCTCTTTGCAATGCAGGTGTTTAACTTTACCTAAGGATTTGGATGATCCCTCTGTGAAATGCAGGTGTTTAACTTTACCTAACGAATCGGATGATCCCTCTGTGCAATGCAAGTGTTGATCTTTACCTACAGAATAGATGATCCCTCTGTTCCATGCAGGTGTTTACGGTTATCTAAAGAATGGATGAACCCTCTGTTCAATGCAGCTGTTTACACTTACCTAAGGAATGAACGATCCCTCTGCGCAATGCAGGTGTTTACCTTTACCTAACGACTGGGATGATCCCTCTATGCAATGCAAGTGTTGATCTTTACCTATGGAATAGAGGAACCCTCTGTTCAATGAAGGTGTTTACCATAATGTAAAGAATGGATAATCCCTCTGTTCAATACAGGTGTTTACAGTTACCTAAGGAATGGATGATCCCTCTGTGTAATGCAGGTGTTTACATTTACCAAAGGAATGGATGATTCCTCTGTGCCATGCAGGTGTTTAACTTTACCTAAGGAATCGGTTGAACCATCTGTGTAAAGCATGTGTTGATCTTTACCTACAGAATAGATGATCCCTGTGTTCAATGCAAGTCTTTACCGTTATCTAATAATGGATGGTCGCTCTGTTCAATACAGGTGTTTATGATTACCTAAGGAATGGATGGTCACTCTGGGCAATGCAGGTGTTTACAGTTACCTAAGGAATGAATGATCCCTCTGTGCAATGCAGGTGTTGATCTTTACCTAAGGAATAGATGATCCCTCTGTTTAATGCACCTGTTTACCGTTATATAAAGAATGGATGATCCCTCTGTTCAGTGCTGGTGTTTACGATTATCTAAAGAATGGGTGATCCCTCTGTTCAATGCAGCTGTTTCCAGTTACCTAAGGAATGAATGATCCCTCTGTGCAATGCAGGTGTTTAACTTTACCTAAGGGATCATATGATCCCTCTGTGCAATGCAGGTGTTGATCTTTACCAAAGGAATAGATGATCCCTCTGTGCAATGCAGGTGTTTACCTTTACCTAAGGAATGGATGATCCCTATGTGCAATGCAGCTTTTTGCCTTTACCTTAGGAATGGGATGATGCCTCTGTGCAATGCAGATGTTGATCTTTACCTACGGAATATATGATCCCTCTGTTCAATGCAGGTGTTTACCATTACCTAAGGAATGGATGATCCCTCTGTTCAGTGCTGGTGTTTAGAGTTTCCTAAGGAATGGATGATCCCTCTGTGCAATGCAGGTGTTTACATTTACCTAAGGATTGGGATGATACCTCTGTGCAATTCAGGTGTTGATATTTAAGTAAGGAGTAGATGATCCCTCTGTTCAATGCAGGTGTTTACAGTTACCTAAGGAATGGATGATCCCTCTGTGAAATGCAGGTGTTTACCTTTACAAAAGGAATGGATGATCCCTTTCTGCAATGCAGTTGTTTAACTTTACCTAAGGAATCAGATGATCCCTCTGTGCAATGCAGGTGTTTAACTTTTCCTAAGGAATCAGATGATCCCTCTGTGGAATGCAGGTGTTGATCTTTACCTAAGGAATGGATGATCCCTCTGTTTAATGCAGGTGTTTACCGTTATCTAAGGAATGGATGATCCCTCTGTGCAATGCAGGTTTTTACCTTTACCTAAGGATTGGAATGATCACTCTGTGCAATTCAGGTGTTGATATTTAACTAAGGAGTAGATGATCCCTCTGTTCAATGCAGGTGTTTACTGTTATCTAAGGAATAAATGAACCCTCTGCTCAACGCAGTTTTCTACCTTTACCTAAGCAATGGATGATCCCTCTCTTCTATGCAGGTGTTTACAGTTAGGTAAGGAATGGATGATCCCTCTGTGCCATGCAGGTGTTTAGAGTTACCTAAGGAATGACAGATCCCACTTTACAATGCAGGTGTTTACCTTTACAAAAGGAATGGATGATCCCACTTTGCATTGCAGGTGTTTAAATTTACCTAAGGATTTGGATGATCCCTCTGTGCAATGCAGGTGTTTAACTTTACCTAAAGAATCGGATGATCCCTATGTGCACTGCAGCTTTTTGCCTTTACCTTAGGAATGGGATGATGCCTCTGTGCAAAGCAGGTGTTGATATTTACCTACGGAATGTATGATCCCTCTGTTCAATGCAGGTGTTTACAGCTACCAAAGGAATGGATGATCCCTCTGTGCAATGCAGGTGTTTACCTTTACCTAAGGATTGGGATGATCCCTCTGTGCAATGCAGGTGTTAATCTTTAACTAAGGAATAAATGATCCCTGTGTTCAATGGAGGTGTTTACCATTATGGAAGGAATAAATGACCCCCATGTTCAACGCAGGTTTCTACCTTTACTTAAGGAATGGATGATCCCTCTCTTCTATGCAGGCATTTACAGTTACCTAAGGAATAGATGATCCCTCTGTGCAATGCAATATTTACCTTTACCTAAGGAATGGGTGATAACTATGTGCAATGCAGCGTTTTGCCTCCCTTTAGGAATGGGAAGATGCCTCTGTGCAATGCAGGTGTGGATCTTTACCTACGGAATAGATGATCCCTGTGTTCAATGCAGGTGTATACTATTAACTAAGGAATGGGTGATCCCTCTGTTCAATACAGCTGTTTACTCTTACCTAAGGAATGAATGATCCCACTGTGCAATGCAGGTGTTTACCTTTACCTAACGATTGGGATGATCCCTCTATGCAATGCAGGTGTTGATCTTTAACTAAGGAATAGATGATCCCTCTGTGCAATGCAGGTGTTTACCTTTACCTAAGGAATGGGATGATCCGTCTGTTCAATGCATTTGTTGATCTTTACCTACCGAATATATGATCCCTCTGTTCAATCAGGTGTTTACCTTTAACTAAGCAACATAATGATCCCTTTGTTCAATACATTTGTTTACAGTTACCTAAGGAATGGATGATTCCTCTGTCCATTGCAGGTGTTTAACTTTACCTAAGGAATGGATGATTCCTCTATGCAATGAAGGTGTTTACCTTTACCTAAGGAATGGAATGATCACTCTGTGCAATGCAGGTGTCTAGCTTTACCTAAGGAATTGGATGATCGCTCTGTTCAATGCAGGAGTTTAGTTACCTAAGGAATGGATGATCCCTCTGTGCAATGCAAGTGTTTACTTTTAATGAAGGAATGCATGATCCCTCTGTGGAATGCAGGTGTTGATGTTTACCTAAGGAATAGATGATCAATCTGTTCAATGCAGGTGTTTACCTTTACCTCAGGAATAGATGATCCCTCTGTTCAATGTAGGTGTTTACCATTATCTAACGAATAGATGATCCCTCTTTTCAATGCATGTGTTTATGATTGTCTAAGCAATGAGTGATCCTTCTGTTCAATGCAGGTGTTTACCATTGCCTAAGGAATGTATGATCCCTCTGTTAAATGCAGGTGTTTTGCTTTACCTAAGGAATGGATGATCCCTATGTGCAATGCAGGTGTTGTCCTTTACCTAAGTATTGGGATGATACCTCTGTGCAATCCAGGTGTTGATCTTTACCTACCGAATATATGATCCCTCTGTTCAATGCAGACCTTTACAATTACCTAATGAATGGATGATCACTCTGTTCAATGAAGGTGTTTATAGTTATCTACGAAATGGATGATCCCTCTGTCCAATGCAGGTGTTTACCTTTAAGTAAGGAACGGATGATCCCTCTGTGCAGTGCTGGTGTTTATCTTTAACTAAGGAATATAAATGATCCCTCTGTTCTATTCAGGTGTTTACGGTTATCTAAGGAATAAATGAACCCTCTGTTCAATGCAGATGTTTACCATTATCTAAGCAATGGATGATCCCTCTCTTCTATACTGGTGTTTACCTTTAACTAAGGAAAGGGAAGATCCCTCTGTGCATTTCAGGAGTTTATTAATAACTAAGGAATGGAAGATGACTATGTTCAATGCTGGTGTTTACCTTTACCTAAGGAATTGGATGATCCCTCCGTGCAATGCAGGTGTTGATCTCTACCTAAAGAATAAATGATCCCTCTGTTCAATGCAGGTGTTTACAGTTATCTAAGGAATGGATCATGCCTCTGTTCAATGCAGGTGTTTACAGTTACCTAAGGAATGTATGATTCCTCTGTGCAATGCAGGTGTTTACCTTTACCTTAGGAATGAATGATAACTCTGTTCACCGCATGTGTTTACTTTACCTAAAGAAAGACGATCCTTCTGTTCAACGGAGGTTTCCACCTTTACCTAAGGAATGGATGATCCCTCTGTGCATTGTAGGTGTTTACCTGTACCTGAGGAATGGACGGTTCCTCTGTGCATTTCATGTGTTTACATATACATTAGGAATGGGTGATCCCTTTGTGCATTGCGGGTGTTTATCTTTACCTAAGGAAATGATGATTCCTCTATGCAATGGAGGTGTTTATCTTTACCTAATGAATGGAAGATCCGTCTGTGAAATGCAGGTATTGATCTTTACCTAAGGAATAGATCATCCCTAATGTACAATGCAGGTGCTTATGATTATCTAAGGAATGGATGATCCCTCTGTACGAACCAGGTTTCTACCTTTACATAAGGAATGCATTATCTCTGTGTGCAATGCAGGTGTTTACCCTTACCTAAGGAATGGATGATCCCTCTGTGCATTGCAGGTGTTTACCGTTACCTAAGAAATGGATGATCCCTCTGTGCAAAGCAGGTGTTGATCTTTACCTAAGGAATGTATCATCCCTCTGTTCAATGCAGGTTTTACCATTATCTAAGGAATGGATGATCCCTCTGTTCAATTCAGGTGTTTACCTTTACCAAAGGAATGGACGTACCCTGTGTGTGCAATGCATGTGTTTATAGTTACATAAGGAATGGATGATCCCTCTGTGCAATGCAGGTGTTTACCGTTATCTAAGGAATGGATGATCCCTCTGTTCAATTCAGGTGTTTTCCTTTAACTAAGGAATGGATGATACCTCTGTTCAAAGCAGGTGTTTACATTTACCTAAAGAAGGATGATCCCTCTGTTCAATGAAGGTTTCTACCATTACTTAAGGAATGGGTGATCCCTGTGTGCAATTCAGGTGTTTTCAAACCTAAGGAATAGATGATCTCAAGGTGCATTGCAGGTGTTGACCTTTACCTAAGGAATGGATGGTCCCTCTGTTCAATGCAGGTGTTGATATTTAACTAAGGAATGGAAGATCACTCTGTGCAATGCAGGTGTTGTACTTTGCCTAAGGAATGGATGATCCCTCTGTGCAAGGCAGTTGTTTACCTTTACCTAAGGAATGGAGGATCCTTCTGTTCAATGCAGGTGTTTACCGTTATCTATGGAATGGATGTTCCCTTTGTTTAATTCAGGTGTTTACCTTCACCTAAGGAATGGGAAGATCCCTCTGCAATGCAGGTGTTTATTCTTACCTGACGAATAGATGATCCCTCTGTTGAACACAGGTATCTACCGTTATTTAAGGAATGAATGATCCCTGTGTGCAATGCAGATGTTTAAAAACCTAAGAAATGGATGATCTCTCTGTGCATTGCAGGTGTTTACCTTTACCTAAGGAATGGATGATACCTCTGTGCATTGCAGGTGTTTACATTTACCTTAGGAATGGATGATCCCTTTGTGCATTGCAGGTGTTTACTATTACCTAAGGAATAAAATCCCTCTGTTCAATGCATGTGTTTACCTTTACATAAGGAATGGATGATCTCTCTGGGTCAGGCAGGTGTTGCCTGTTACCTAAGCAATGGATGATCCTTCTGTCCAATGCAGGTGTTGACCTTTACATAAGGAATGGATGATCCCTCTGTGCAATGTCGGTGTTTACCATTATCTAAGGAATGGATGATCCCTCTATTCAGTGCAGGTGTTTACAGTTATTTAAGGAATGGATGATCCCTCTGTGCAATGCAGGTGTTTACCTTTACCTAAGGATTGGCATTATCCCTCTGTGCAATGCAGGTGCTGATCTTTAACTAAGGAATATATGATAACTGTTTTCAATGCAGGTGTTAACTTTTACCTAAGGAATGGGAAGATTCCACTGTGCAATGCAGGTGTTGAACTTTACCTAAGGAATAGATGATCCCTCTGTTCAATGCAGGTGTTTACCGTTATCTCAGGAACGGATGATCCCTCTATGCAATGCAGGTGTTTAACTTTACTTAAGGAATCGGATGATCCCTCTGTGCAATGCAGGTGTTGATCTTTACCTAAGGAATAGATGATCCCTTTGTTCATTGCAGGTGTTTACTGTTATCTAAAGAATGGATGATCCCTCTGTTCAATTCAGATGTTTACGATTATCTAAGGAATGGGTGATCCCTCTGTTCAATGCTGGTGTTTACCGTTACATAAGGAATGTATGATCCCTCTGTGTAATGCAGGTGTTTACCTTTACCAATGGAATATATGATCCCTCTCTTCAATGCAGGTGTTTACCATTTCCTAAGGAATGGATGATCTCTCTGTTCAATGCAGGTGATTAAATTATCTAAAAAATGGGTGATCCCTCAGTTCAATGCAGGTGTTTACCATTACATAAGGAATGGATGATTCCTCTGTGCAATGCAGGTGTTTAGCTTTACCTAAGGAATGGATGATCCCTATGTGCAATGCAGGTGTTGACCTTTAGCTAAGGAATAGAAGATCCCTCTGTTCAATGCAGGTGCTTACCGTAATGTAGGAATGGATGATCCATCTGTTCAATACAGGTGTTTACTTTTACCTAAGGAATGGATGATCCCTATGTGCAATGCAGGTGTTTACCTTTACTTAAGGAATGTGATGATCCCTCTGTGCCATGCAGGTGTTGATCTTTACCTAAGGAACAGACGATCCCTCTGTTCAATGCAGGTTTTTACCCTTTTCTAAGGAATGTGATGATCCCTCTGTGCTTTGCAGGTGTTGATCTTTAACTAAGGAATAGATGATCTCTCTGTTCAATGCAGGTGTTTACCATTAACTAAGGAATGGATGACCAAATGTTCAATGCAGGTATATATCTTTAAATAAGGAATGGGATGATCCCCCTGTGCCATGCAGGTGATAATCTTTAACTAAGGAATAGATGATCCCTCTGTTCAAAGCAGTTGTTCACGATTATCTAAGGCATGGGTGATCCCTCTGTTCAAGGCAGGTGTTTACCATTATCTAAGGAATGGATGATACATCTGTTCAATGCAGGTGTTTACCGTAATGTAAGGAATAGATGATCCCTCTGTTCAATGCTGGTGTTTACCGTTTTCTAAGGAATGGATGATTGCTCTGTTCAATGCAGGTGTTTAAATTATCTAAAAAATGGGTGATCCCTCTGTTCAATGCAGGTGTTTAGCATTACATAAGTAATGGATGATTCCTCTGTGCAATGCAGGTGTTTAGCTTTACCTAAGGAATGGATGATCCCTATGTGCAATGCAGGTGTTGATCTTTAAGGAATGGATGATCCCTCTGTTCAATGCAGATGTTTACGACAATCTAAGGAATGGGTGATCCCTCTGTTCAATGCAGGTGTTTACCGTTATCTAAGGAATGGATGATCCCTCTGTTCAATGCACGTGTTTACCTTTACAAAAGGAAGAGATGATCCCTCTGTTCAATGCAGGTGTTTACCTTTACCTAAGGAATGGGATTATCCCTCTGTGCAATGCAGATGTTGAACTTCACCTACAGAAAATATGATCCCTCTGTTCACTGCAGGTGTTTACGCTTTTCTAAGGGATGTATGATCTCTCTGAACAATGTACTTGTTGAACTTTACCTAAGGAATAAGTGAGCCCTGTGTTCAATGCAGGTTTTTACCATTATCTAATGAATGGTTGATCACTCTGTTCAATGCAGGTCTTTACAGTTACCTAAGGAATGCATGATCCCTCTGTGCAAAGAAGGTATTTACCTAGAACGAAGGAATGGATGATCCCTCTGTGCAATGCAGGTGTTTACTTTTACCTAAGGAATGGGATGAACCCTCTGTGCACTGCAGTGTTTGATCTTTTACAAAAATTAGATGATCACTCTGTTCAATGCAGATGTTTACCGTTAACTAAGGAATGGATGATCCCTCTGTTCAATGCAGGTGTATACAGTTTTCTATGAAGTGGGATTATCCCTCTGTGCAATGCAGGTGTTTGATTTACCTATATGAATGGATGATCCATCTGTGCAATGCAGGTGTTTACCATTACCTAAGGAATGTATGAACCCTCTGTGTAATGCAGGTGTTGACCTTTACCTAAGGAATGGGATGACCCATCTGTTCAATGCAGGTGTTTACTGTTTTCTAAGGAATGGATGATCCTCTGTGCAATGCAGATGTTGACCTTTACCTAAGGAATGGATGATACCTCTGTTCAATGCAGGTGTTTACCATTATTTAAGGAATGGATGATCCCTCTGTTCAATGCAGGTGTTTATGGTTATCTAAGGAATGGATGATCCCTCTGTTCAATGCAGGTGTTTCCCTTTACCTAAGGATTTGGATGATCCTCTGTTCAATGCAGGTGTTTATCTTTAACTAAAGGAATAGATGATGATCTCTTTTTCAATGCAGGTGTTTACAGTTATCAAAGGAATAAATGACCCCGTGTTCAATGCAGGTGTTTACCATTAATTAAGGAATGGATGATCTCTCTCTTCTATGCAGGTGTTTACCTTAACCTAAGGAATGGATGATCCCTCTGTGGAATGTAGGTGTTTACCTTTACCTAAGGAATGGATGATCCCTCTGTGCAATGCAGGTGTTTACCTTTGTAAGGAATGGGATGATCCCCTTTGCAATGCAGGTGTTGATCTTTACATATCAATAGATGATCCCTCTGTTCAATGCAGGTGTTTACAGTTACCTAAGGAATGGGATGATCCCCTGTGCATTGAAGGTGTTTATCTTTCATAAGGAATAGATGATCCCTCTGTTCAATGCAGGTGTTTACCTTTATCTATAGAATGGATGATCCCTCTGTTCAATGCAGGTGTTTACAATTATATAAGGAATGGGTGATCACTCTGTTCAATGCAGGTGTTTACCATTACATAAGGAATGGATAATACCTCTGTGCAATGCAGGTGTTTATCTTTACCTAAGGAACAAATGATCCCTCTGTTCAATGCAGGTGTTTACCATTATCTAAGGAATGGATGATCCCTCTGTTCAATGCAGGTGTTTACACTTACCTAACGAATGGATGGTCCCTCTGTGCAATGCAAGTGTTTACCTTTAACGAAGGAATGCATGATCCCTCTATGCAATGCAGGTGTAGACTTTACCTAAGGAATAGAGGATACCACTTTTCAATGCAGGTGTTTACCTTTACCTAAGGAATGGGATCATCCCCCTGTGCAATGCAGGTGTTGACCTTTACCTAAGGAATAGATGATCCCTTTGTTCAATGCAGGTGTTTACTGTTATCTCAGGAATGGATGATCCCTCCGTGCAATTCAAGTGTTGCACTTTACCTAAGAAATTCGATAATCCCTCTGTGCAATGCAGGTGTTGATCTTTACTTAAGGAATAAATGATCCATCTGCTCAATGCAGGTGTTTACTGTTATCTAAAGAGTGGATGATGCCCCTGTTCAATGCAGGTGTTTACGATTATCTAAGGAATGGGTGATCCTTCTGTTCAATGCAGCTGTTTACAGTTACCTAAGGAATGAATGATCCATCTGTGCAATGCAGCTGTTTATATTTACCAAAGGAATGGATGAACCATCTGTGCCATGCAGGTGTTTAACTTAACCTAAGGAATGGATGAACCCTCTGTGCAATGCATGTGTTGATCTTTACCTAAGGATTAGATGATCCCTGTGTTCAATGCAGGTGTTTACCATTAACTAGGAATGGATGATACCTGTGTTCAGTGGAGGTGTTTATGATTATCTAAGGAATGGATGTTCACACTGTGCAATGCAGGTGTTTACCTTTACATAAGGAATGGGACCATGCCTTTGTGCAATGCAGGTGTTGATCTTTACCTGCAGAATGGATGATCCTCTGTTCAATAAAGGTGTTTTACAATTACCTAAGGAATGGATGATCCCCTGTGCAGTGCAGGTGTTTACAGTTACCTAAGGAATGAATGATCCCTCTGTTCAATGCAGGTGTTTACCTTTATCTAGTAATGGATGATCTCTCTGTGCCATGCAGGTGTTTACAGTTACCTAAGGAATGAATGATCCTGTGTGCAATGCAGATGTTTACCTTTACAAAGGAATGGATGATCCTCTGTGCAATGCAGGTGTTTAACTTTACGTAAGGAATGGGATGATCTCTCTGAGGAATGCAGGTGTTTACCTTTACCTAAGGAATGGATAATCCTCTGTGCAATGAAGGTGTGGACCTTTACCTACGAATAGATGATCCCTCTCTGTTCAATGCAGGTGTTTACGACTATCTAAGGAATGGGTGATCCCTCTTTTCAATGCAGTTGTTTATTATTACCTAAGGAATGAATGACCCATCTGTGCAATGCAATTGTTTGCCTTTAACTAACGAATGGGGTGATCCTCTATGCAATGCAGGTGTTGATCTTTAACTAAGGAATAGATGATCCCTCAGTGAAATGCAGGTGTTTACCTTTACTTAAGGAATGGATAATCCCTATGTGCAATGAAGGTGTTTACCTTTACCTAAGGAATGGGATGATCCTCTGTTCAATGCAGGTGTTTATCTTTACCTACCGAATATATGATCCCTCTGTTCAATGCAGGTGTTTACCATTAACTAAGGAATGGATGATCCCTCTGTTCAATGCAGGTGTTTTCCTTTACCTAAGGAATGGATGATCACTCTCTGCAATGCAGGTGTTGATCTTTAACTAAGGAATAGATGATCCCTCTGTTCAATGCAGGTGTTTACTTTATCTAAGGAATAAATGATCCTCTGTTCAATGCTGAAGTTTACCGTTATCTAAGGAATGGATGATTCCTCTATTCTATACAGGTGTTTACCTTTACCTAAGGAATAGGATGATCTCTCCGTGCAATGCAGGTGTTTAACTATACCTAAGGAATAGGATAATCCCTTTGTGCAATGCAGGTGTTGACCTTTACCTAAGGAATAAATGATCCCTCTGTTCAATGCAGATGTTTACGATTATCTAAGGAATGGGTGATCCCTCTGTTCAATGCTGGTGTTTAGAGTTACCTAAGGAATGTATGATCCTCTGTACAATGCAGGTGTTTACTTTTACCAAAGGAATGGATGATCCTCTGTTCAATGCAGGTGTTTACCATTTCCTAAGGAATGGATGATCCCTCTGTTCAATGCAGGTGTTTACCATTAACTAAGGAATGGATGATCCCTCTCTGTTCAATGCAGGTGTTTACAGTTACCTAAGGAATGGATGATCCCTCTCTGCAATGCCTGTGTTTACAGTTACCTACGGAATGGATGATCCCTCTGTGAAATGCAGGTGTTTACCTTTACAATATGAATGGATGATCCCTCTCTGTTGCAGGTGCTTTACCTAAGGAACCGATGATCCCTCTTTGCAATGCAGGTGTTGATCATTTTTACCTTAGGAATGGATGATCCCTCTCTTTAATACAGGTGTTTACCGTTATCTAAAGAATGGATTATCCCTCTGTTCAATGCAGGTGTTTACGATTATCTAAGGAATGGGATGATCCCTCTGTTCAATGCAGGTGTTTACTTTTATCTAAGGAATGGATGATCCTCTGTGCAATGCAGGTGTTTTACCTCATTTAAAGAATGGTTGATCCCTCTGTTCAATGAAGGTGTTTACGATTACCTAAGGAATGGGTGATCCTTCTGTTCAATGCTGGTGTTTACCATTACATAAGGAATGGATGATCCCTCTGTGCAATGCAGATGTTTTGCTTTACCTAATAAATGGGTGATCCGTCTGTTCAATGCAGGTGTTTACCGTTTCTAAGGAATGGATGATCCTCTGTGCAATGCAGGTGTTAATCTTTAAATAAGGAATGGATGATCCCTCTTTTCAATGCAGGTGTTTTACCGTTATCTAAGGAATGGATGATCCCTGTATTCAATGCAGGTTTTTACCTTTATCTAAGGCATGGATGATCCCTCTGTTCAATGTAGGTGTTTACCATTATCTAAGGAATGGATGATCCCTCTGTTCAATGCTGTTGAACTTTACCTAAGAAATATATGATACCAGTGTTCAATGCAGGTGTTAACCTTTACCTAGGGAATGGGATGATTGCTCTGTTCAATGCAGGTGTTTAAATTATCTAAAAAATGGATGATCCTCTGTTCAATGCAGGTGTTTAGCATTATCTAAGTAATGGATGATCCCTCAGTGCAATGCAGGTGTTTACCATTACCTAAGGAATGGATGATTCCTATGTGTAATGCAGGTGTTGATCTTTAAGGAATGGATGATCCCTCTGTTCAATGCAGATGTTTACGACATTACTAAGGAATGGGATGATCCCTCTGTTCAATGCAGGTGTTGACCTTTATCTAAGGAATGGATGATCCCCTCTGTTCAATGCTGTTCAAAAGGAAGAGATGATCCTTTCAATGCAGTGTTTACCTTTACCTAAGGAATGGGATTATCCTCTGTTCAATGCAGATGTTGAACTTCACCTACAGAAAATATGATCCCTCTGTTCAATGCAGGTGTTTACTTTTACTATGGGAATGTATGATCTCTCTGAACAATGTACTTGTTGAACTTTACCTAAGGAATAAGTGAGCCCTGTGTTCAATGCAGGTTTTACCATTATCTAATGAATGGTTGATCACTCTGTTCAATGCAGGTCTTTACACTTTCTTAGGAATGGGATGATCCCTCTGTGCAAAGAAGGTATTTACCTTTTAATAAGGAATGGGATGATCCCCCTGTGCAATGCAGGTGTTTACTTTTACCTAAGGAATGGGATGAACCCTCTGTGCACTGCAGTGTTTGATCTTTTACAAAAATTAGATGATCACTCTGTTCAATGCAGATGTTTACCGTTAACTAAGGAATGGATGATCCCTCTGTTCAATGCAGGTGTATACAGTTTTCTATGAAGTGGGATTATCCCTCTGTGCAATGCAGGTGTTTGATTTACCTACGGAATGGATGATCCATCTGTGCAATGCAGGTGTTTAGGTTTACCTAAGGTATGTATGAACCCTATGTGTAATGCAGGTGTTGACCTTTACCTAAGGAATGGGATGACCCATCTGTTCAATGCAGGTGTTTACTGTTTTCTAAGGAATGGATGATACCTCTGTGCAATGCAGATGTTGACCTTTACATAAGGAATGGATGATACCTCTGTGCAATGCAGGTGTTTACCATTATTTAAGGAATAGATGATCCCTCTGTTCAATGCAGGTGTTTATGGTTATCTAAGGAATGGATGATCCCTCTGTTCAATGCAGGTGTTTCCCTTTACCTAAGGATTTGGATGATCCCTCTGTGCAATGCAGGTGTTGATCTTTAACTAAGGAATAGATGATATCTCTTTTCAATGCAGGTGTTTACAGTTATCAAAGGAATAAATGACCCCGTGTTCAATGCACGTGTGTACCATTAATTAAGGAATGGATGATCTCTCTCTTCTATGCAGGTCTTTACAGTAACCTAAGGAATGGATGATCCCTTTGTGGAATGTAAGTGTTTACCTTTACCTAAGGAATGGATGATCCCTCTGTGCAATGCAGGTGTTTAGCTTTGCTTAAGGAATGGGATGATCCCCCTGTGCAATGCAGGTGTTGATCTTTACATATCAATAGATGATCCCTCTGTTCAATGCAGGTGTTTACCTTTACCTAAGGAATGGGATGATCCCCCTGTGCATTGAAGGTGTTGATCTTTCATAAGGAATAGATGATCCCTCTGTTCAATGCAGGTGTTTACCGTTATCTATAGAATGGATGATCCCTCTGTTCAATGCAGGTGCTTACAATTATATAAGGAATGGGTGATCACTCTATTCAATGCAGGTGTTTACCATTACATAAAGAATGGATAATACCTCTGTGCCATGCAGGGGTTGATCTTTACCTAAGGAACAAATGAGCCCTCTATTCAATGCAGGTGTTTACCATTATCTAAGGAATGGATGATCCCCCTGTTCAATGCAGGTGTTTACACTTACCTAACGAATGGATGGTCCCTCTGTGCAATGCAAGTGTTTACCTTTAATGAAGGCATGCATGATCCCTCTGTGCAATGCAGGTGTTGGTCTTTACCTAAGGAATAGAGGATACCACTTTTCAATGCAGGTTTTTACATTTACCTAAGGAATGGGATTATCCCCCTGTCCAATGCAGGTGTTGACCATTACCTAAGGAATAGATGATCCCTTTGTTCAATGCAGGTGTTTACCGTTATCTCAGGATTGGATGATCCCTCCGTGCAATTCAAGTGTTGCACTTTACCTAAGAAATTCGATAATCCCTCTGTGCAATGCAGGTGTTGATCTTTACTTAAGGAATAAATGATCCATCTGCTCAATGCAGGTGTTTACTGTTATCTAAAGAGTGGATGATGCCCCTGTTCAATGCAGGTGTTTACGATTATCTAAGGAATGGGTGATCCTTCTGTTCAATGCAGCTGTTTACAGTTACCTAAGGAATGAATGATCCATCTGTGCAATGCAGCTGTTTATATTTACCAAAGGAATGGATGAACCATCTGTGCCATGCAGGTGTTTAACTTAACCTAAGGAATTGGATGAACCCTCTGTGCAATGCATGTGTTGATCTTTACCTAAGGATTAGATGATCCCTGTGTTCAATGCAGGTGTTTACCATTAACTAGGAATGGATGGTACCTGTGTTCAGTGGAGGTGTTTATGATTATCTAAGGAATGGATGTTCACACTGTGCAATGCAGGTGTTTACCTTTACATAAGGAATGGGACCATGCCTTTGTGCAATGCAGGTATTGATCTTTACCTGCAGAATATATGATCCCTCTGTTCAATAAAGGTGTTTACAATTACCTAAGGAATGGATGATCCCCCTGTGCAGTGCAGGTGTTTACAGTTACCTAAGGAATGAATGATCCCTGTGTGCAATGCAGGTGTTTACCTTTACAAAAGTAATGGATGATCTCTCTGTGCCATGCAGGTGTTTACAGTTACCTAAGGAATGAATGATCCCTGTGTGCAATGCAGATGTTTACCTTTACAAAAGGAATGGATGATCCCTCTGTGCAATGCAGGTGTTTAACTTTACGTAAGGAATGGGATGATCTCTCTGAGGAATGCAGGTGTTTTCCTTTACCTAAGGAATCGGATAATCCCTCTGTGCAATGAAAGTGTGGACCTTTACCTACGAATAGATGATCCCTCTGTTCAATGCAGGTGTTTACGACTATCTAAGGAATGGGTGATCCCTCTTTTCAATGCAGTTGTTTCCACTTACCTAAGGAATGAATGACCCATCTGTGCAATGCAATTGTTTGCCTTTAACTAACGATTGGGGTGATCCCTCTATGCAATGCAGGTGTTGATCTTTAACTAAGGAATAGATGATCCCTCAGTGAAATGCAGGTGTTTACCTTTACTTAAGGAATGGATAATCCCTATATGCAATGAAGGTGTTTACCTTTACCTAAGGAATGGGATGATCCCTCTGTTCAATGCAGGTGTTTATCTTTACCTACCGAATATATGATCCCTCTGTTCAATGCAGGTGTTTACCATTAACTAAGGAATGTAATGATCCCTCTGTTCAATGCAGGTGTTTTCCTTTACCTAAGGAATGGATGATCACTCTCTGCAATGCAGGTGTTGATCTTTAACTAAGGAATAGATGATCCCTCTGTTCAATGCAGGTGTTTACCGTTATCTATGGAATAAATGACCCCTCTGTTCAATGCTGAAGTTTACCGTTATCTACGGAATGGATGATTCCTCTATTCTATACAGGTGTTTACCTTTACCTAAGGAATAGGATGATCTCTCCGTGCAATGCAGGTGTTTAACTATACCTAAGGAATAGGATAATCCCTATGTGCAATGCAGGTGTTGACCTTTACCTAAGGAATAAATGATCCCTCTGTTCAATGCAGATGTTTACGATTATCTAAGGAATGGGTGATCCCTCTGTTCAATGCAGATATTTAGAGTTACCTAAGGAATGAATGATCTCTCTGTACAATGCAGGTGTTTACTTTTACCAAAGGAATGGATGATCCCTCTGTTCAATGCAGGTGTTTACCATTAACTAAGGAATGTAATGATCCCTCTGTTCAATGAAGGTGTTTACCATTAACTAAGGAATGGATGATCCCTCTGTTCAATACAGGTGTTTACAGTTACCTAAGGAATGGATCATCCCTCTCTGCAATGCCTGTGTTTACAGTTACCTACGGAATGAATGATCCCTCTGTGAAATGCAGGTGTTTACCTTTACAATATGAATGGATGATCCCTCTCTGCAATGCAGGTATTTAACTTTACCTAAGGAACCGGATGATCCCTCTTTGCAATGCAGGTGTTGATCATTTCCTTAGGAATAGATGATGCCTCTCTTTAATACAGGTGTTTACCGTTATCTAAAGAATGGATTATCCCTCTGTTCACTGCAGGTGTTTACGATTATCTAAGGAATGGGTGATCCCTCTGTTCACTGCAGGTGTTTACGATTATCTAAGGAATGGATGATCCCTCTGTGCAATGCAGGTGTTAACCGTCATTTAAAGAATGGTTGATCCCTCTGTTCAATGAAGGTGTTTACGATTATCTAAGGAATGGGTGATCCTTCTGTTCAATGCTGGTGTTTACCATTACATAAGGAATGGATGATCCCTCTGTACAATGCAGATGTTTTGCTTTACCTAATAAATGGGTGATCCGTCTGTTCAATGCAGGTGTTTACCGTTTTCTAAGGAATGGATGATCCCTCTGTGCAACGCAGTTGTTGATCTTTACCTATGGAACAAATGAGCCCTCTTTTCAACGCAGGTGTTTACCATTATCTAAGGAATGGATGATCCCTGTATTCAATGCAGGTTTCTACCTTTACCGAAGGAATGGATGATCCCTCTGTGTAATGTAGGTGTTTACCTTTAACGAAGGAATGCATGATCCCTCTGAACAATGCAGGTGTTGAACTTTACCTAAGAAATATATGATACCAGTGTTCAATGCAGGTGTTAACCTTTACCTAGGGAATGGGATGATACCCCTGTGTAATGCAGGAGTTGAACTTTACCTAAGTAATAGATGCTCCGTCTGTTCAATGCATGTGTTTACCATTATCTCAGGAATGGATGATCCCTCAGTGCAATGCAGGTGTTTACCATTACATAAGTAATGGATGATTCCTCTGTGTAATGCAGGTGTTTAGCTTTACCTAAGGAATGAATTATCCCTATGTGCAATGCAGGTGTTTACCTTTACCTAAGGAATGGGATGATCCCGCTGTTCAATGCAGGTGTTGACCTTTAGCTAAGGAATATATGATCCCTCTGTTCAATGCAAGTGTTTACCGTAATGTAAGGAATGGATTATCCCTCTGTTCAATGCAGGTGTTTACATTTACCTAAGGAATGGAAGATTCCTCTGTGCAATGCAGGTGTTTACTTTTACCTATGAAATGGTGATCCCTATGTGCAATGCAGGTATGTACCTTTACCTCAGGAATGGGGTGATCCCTCTGTGAAATGCGGGTGTTGATTTTTACCTAAGGAATAGATGATCCCTCTGTTCAATGCAGGTGTTTACACTTTTCTTAGGAATGGGATGATCACTGTGTTCAATGCAGGTGTTCATCTTTTAATAAGGAATGGGATGATCGCCCTGTGCAATGCAGGGGTTGAACTTTACCTAACGAATAGATGATACCTCTGTTCAATGCAGGTGTTTACCGTTATCTCAGGAATGGATGCTCCCTCTGTGCAATGCAGGTGTTTACCTTTACCTAAGGAATCGTATTATCCCTCTGTGCAATGCAGGTGTTGATCTTTAAAAAAGGAATAGGTGATCCCTCTGTTCAATGCAGGTGTTTACAGTTACCTAAGGAATGGATGATTCCTATGTGCAATGTAGCTTTTTGCCTTTACCTTAGTAATGGGATGATGCCTCTGTGCAATGCAGATGTTCATCTTTCCCCACGGAATATTTGATCCCTCTGTTCAATTCAGGTGTTTACTGTTATCTACAGCATAAATAACCCCTCTGTTCAACGCAGGTTTCTACCTTTACTTAAAGAATGGATGATCCCTCTCTTCCATGCAGTTGTATACAGTTACCTAAGAAATGGATGATCCCTCTGTACAATGCACGCGTCTACCTTTACCTAAGGATTGGATGATCACTCTTTGCAATGGAGGTGTTTACCTTTACCTAAGGAATGGGATGATGCCTCTGTGCAATGCAGGTGTTGATCTTTACCTACAGAGTATATGATACCTCTGTTCAATGCAGTTGTTTACCATTAGCTAAGGAATGGATGATCCCTCGGTTCACTGCAGGTGTTTATACTTACCTAAGGAATGGATGATCCCTCTGTGCCAGGCAGGTGTTTACAGTTACCTAAGACATGAAGGACACCACTGTACAATGCAAGTGTTTACCTTTACAAATGGAATGGATGATCCCTCTGTGCAATGCAGGTGTTTAACTTTACCTAAGGAATCGGATGATCCCTCGGTGCAATGCAAGTGTGGATCTTTACCTACTGAAAAGATGATCCCTCTGTTCAATGCAGGTGTTTAAGGTTATCTAAAGAAAGGATGATCCCTCTGTTCAATGCAAGTGTTTACGATTATCTAAGGAATGGGTAATCCCTCTGTTCAAGGCAGCTGTTTACACTTACATAAGGAATGAATGATCCCTCTGTCCAATGCAGGTGTTTACCTTTACCTAACGATTGGGATGATCTCTCTGTGCAATGCAGGTGTTCATCTTTAACTAAGGAATAGATGATCCCTATGTGCAATGCAGGTGTTTACCTTTACTTAAGGAATGGATGATCCCTATATGCAGTGAAGGTGTTTACCTTTACCTTAGGAATGGGATGATCGCTCTGTTCAATGCAAGTGTTGATCTTTACCTACCGAATATATGATCCATGTGTTCAATGCAGGTGTTTACCATTAACAAAGGAACGTAATGATCCCTCTGTTCAATTCAGGTGTTTACCTTTACCTAAGGAATGGATGATCACTCTGTGCAATGCAGGTGTTGATCTTTAAGTAGGAATAGATGATCCCTCTGTTCAATGCAGGTGTTTACCATTATCTAAGGAATAAATGACCCCTCTGTTCAATGCTGATGTTTACCGTTATCTAAAAAATGAATGAACCCTATCTTTATACAGGTGTTTACCTTTATCTAAGGAATGGGATGATCACTCTGTGCAATGCAGGTGTTTAATGTTATTTAAGGAATGGATGAGCTCTCTGTTCAATGCAGGTGTTTACCATTATATATGGAATTGATGATCCCTCTGTGCAATGCAAGTGTTTACCTTTAACGAAGGAATGCATGATCCCTCAGTGCAAGGCAGGTGTTGACGTTTACCTACGGAATAGGTACCTATGTTCAATGCAGTGTTTACATTTACCTAACGAATGGAATGATCCCCCTGTGCAATACAGGTGTTGACCTTTACCTAAGGAATAGATGATCCCTCTGTTCAATGCAGGTGTTTACCGTTATCTCAGAAATGGATGATCTGTCTGTGCAATGCAGGTGTTTAATTTTACCTAAGGAATCGATAATCCCTATGTGCAATGCAGGTGTTGACCCTTACCTAAGGAATACATGATCCCTCTGTTCAATGCAGGTGTTTACCATTATCTAAAGAATGGATGATCCCTCTCTTCAATGCAGGTGTTTTTTGATTAGCTAAGGAATGGGAGATCCCTCTGTTCAATGCAGCTGTTTACAGTTACCGATGGAAAGAATGATCCCTCTGTTCAATGCAGGTGTTTACCTTTACAGAAGGAATGGATGATCCCTCTCTGCAATGCAGGAGTTTAACTTTACCTAAGGAATTGGATGATCCCTCTGTGCAATGCATGTGTTTAACTTTTCCTAAGGAATTGGATGATCCCTTTGTGCAATGCAGGTGTTGACCTTTACTTAAGGAATGGGTGATCCCTCTGTTCAATGCAGCTGTTTCCAGTTCCCTAAGGAATGAATGATCCCTCTGTGCAATTCAGGTGTTTACTGTTACCTAAGGAATGCATGATCCCTCTGTGCAATGCAGGTGTTGATCTTTACCTAAGGAATACATGATCCCTCTGTTCAATGCAGGTGTTTACCGTTATTTGAAAAGTGGATGATCCCTCTCTCCTATACAGATGTTTACTTTACCTAAGGAATGGCATGATCACTCTGTGCAATGCAGGTGTTTAGCTTTACCTAAGGAATGGGATGATCCCTCTTATCAGTGCAGGTGTTTACCATTATTTAAGGAATGGATGAGCCCTCTGTTCAATGCAGGTGTTTACTATTATAAAAGGAATGGATGATACCTCTGTGCAATGAAAGTGTTTACCTTTAACGAAGGAATGCATGATCCCTCTGTGCAATGCAGGTGTTGATGTTTACCTTCGGAAAAGATGATCCCTCTGTTCAATGCAGGTGTTTCCCTTTACGAATGATCCCCCTATGCAATACAGGGGTTGACCTTTACCTAAAGAATAGATGATCCCACAGTTCAATGCAGGTGTTTACCTTTATCTCAGGAATGGATGATCCGTCTGTGCAATGCAGGTGTTTAATTTTACCTAAGGAATTGGATAATCTCTATGTGCAATGCAGGTGTTGACCTTTACCTAAGGAATAAATGATCCCTCTGTTCAATGCAGGTGTTTACCGTTATCTAAAGAATGGATGATACCTCTGTTCAATGCAGGTGTTTACACTTATCTAAGGAATGGGAGATCCCTCTGTTCAATGCAGCTGTTGACAGTTACCTAAGGAATGAATGATCCCTCTGGACAATGCAGGTGTTTACCTGTACCGAATTAATGGATGTTCCCTCTGTGCACTGCAGGTGTTTAACATTACCTAAGGAATGTGATGATGCCTCTGTGCAATGCAGGTGTTAATCTTCACCTATGGAAGATATGATCCCTCTGTTCAATGAAGGTGTTTACTATTGACTAAGTAATGGATGATCCCTCTCTTCAATGCAGGTGTTTACAGTTACCTAAGAATGGATGATCCCTCTCTGCATTGCCGGTGTTTACAGCTACCTAAAGAATGAATGATCGCTCTGTGAAATGCAGGTGTTTGCCTTTACAAAAGGAATGGATGATCCCTCTCTGCAATACAGGTGTTTAACTTTACCTAAGGAATAGGATGATCCCTCTGCGCAATGCAGGTGTTTAACTTTTCCTAAGGAATTGGATGATCCCTCTGTGCAATGCAGGTGTTGATCTTTACCTAAGGAATAAATGATCCCTCTGTTTAATGCAGGTGTTTACCGCTATCTAAAGAGTGGATGATCCCTCTGTTCAGTGCAGTTGTTTACGATTACCTAAGTAATGGGTTATCCCTCTGTTCAATGCAGGTGTTTACAGTTACCTAAGGAATGAATGATCCCTCTGTGCAATGCAGGTGTTTACATTTACTGAAGGAATGGATTATCCCTATGTGCAATGCAGGTGTTGACCTTTACCAAAGGAATAGATAATCCCTCTGTTTAATGCAGGTGTTTACCTTTATCTAAAGAATGGATGATCCCTCTGTTCAGTGCAGGTGTTTACGATTACTTAAGTAATGGGTGATCCCTCTGTTCAATGCAGCTGTTTCCGGTTACCTAAGGAATGAATGATCCCTCTGTGCAATGTAGTTGTTTAACTTTACTTAAGGAATGGATGATCCCTCTCTGCAATACAGGTGTTTACCGTTATCTAAAGAAAGGTTGATCCCCCTGTTCAATGCAGGTGTTTAAGATTATCTAAGGAATGGGAGATACCTCTGTTCAATGCAGCTGTTTACAGTTACCTAAGAAATGAATGATCCCTCTGTGCAATGCAGGTGTTGATCTTTACAAAAGGAATAGATGATCCCTCTGTGCAATGCAGGTGTTGATCTTTACAAAAGGAATAGATGATCCACCTCTTCAATGCAGGTGTTTACAGTTACCTAAGGAATGGAAGATCCCTCTGTGCAATGCACGTGTTTACCTTTACCTAAGGAATGGATCATCCCTATGTGCAATGCAGCTTTTTGCCTTTACCTAAGGAATGGATGATCCCTCTCTGCAAAGCCGGTGTTTACAGTGACCTAAGGAATGAATGATCCCTCTGTGAAATGCAGGTGTTTACATTTACAAAAGGAATGGATGATCCCTCTCTGCAATGCAGGTGTTCAACTTTTCCTAAGGAATCAGATGATCCCTCTGTGCAATGCAGGTGTTGATGTTTAGCTAAGGAATAGATGATCCCTCTGTTTAATGCAGGTGTTTACCGTTATCTAAAGAATGGTTGATCCCTCTGTTCAAGGCAGATGTTTACGAATATCTAAGGAATGGGTGATACCTCTGTTCAATGCAGCTGTTTCCAGTTCTCTAAGGAATGAATGATCCCTCTGTTCAATGCAGGTGTTTACAGTTACCTAAGGAATGGATGATCCCTCTGTGCAATGCAGCTGTTTGCCTTTACCCATGGAATGGGATGATGCCTCTGTGCAATACAGGTGTTGATCTTCACCTACAAAATATATGATCCCTCTGTTCAATGCACGCATTTACCATTAACTAAGGAATGGATGATCCTTTTGTTCAATGCAGGTGTTTACAGTTACCTAAGGAATGGATGATCCCTCTGTGAAATGCAGGTGTTTACCTTTACAAAAGGAATGGATGATCCCTCTCTGCAATGCAGGTGTTTAACTTTACCGAAGGAATCGGATGATCCCTCTGTGCAATGCAGGTGTTTAACTTTTCCTAAGGAATTGGATGATCCCTCTGTGCAATGCAGGTGTTGATCTTTACCTAAGGAATAGATGACCCCTCTGTTTAATACAGGTGTTTACCGTTATCTAAAGAATGGTTGATCCCTCTGTTCAATGCAGGTGTTTATGATTATCTAAGGAATGGGTCACCACTGTGTTCAATGCAGCTGTTTACACTTACCTAAGGAATGAATGATCCCTCTGTGCAATGCAGGTGTTACCTTTACCTAACTATTGGGATGATCCATCTATGCAATGCACGTGTTGATCTTTAACTAAGGAATAAATGATCCCTCTGTGCAATGCAGGTATTTACATTTACTTAAGGAATGGATGATACTTATATGAAAGGAAGGTGTTTACCTTTTCCTAAGGAATGGGATGATCCCTGTGTTCAATGCAGGTGTTGATCTTTACCTACCGAATATATAATTCCTCTGTTCAATGCAGGTGTTTACCATTAACTAAGGAATGGGTGATCCCTCTGTTCAATGCAGGTGTTTACAGTTACCTAAGGAACGGATGATCCCTCTGTGCAATGCAGGTGTTTACCTTTCCCAAAGGAATGGATGATCCCTCTGTGCAATGCACGTGTTTACCTTTACCTAAGGAATGGGATGATTCCTCTGTGCAATCCCGGTGTTGATCTTCACCTACGGAATATATGATCCCTTTGTTCAATGCAGGTGTTAACCATTAACTAAGGAATGGATGATCCCTCTGTTCAATGCAGGTGTTTACAGTTACCTAAGGAATGGATGATCCCTCTGTGCAATGCAGGTGTTTACCTTTACATAAGTAATGGAAGATCCCTCTGTGCAATTCAGGCGTTGTCCATTACATAAGGAATGGATGATCCTTCTGTGCTCTGCTTATGTTGAACTTTACCTAAGGAATGGATTATCCCTCTGTGCAATGCAGGTATTGATCTTTACTTACAGAATAGATGATCCCTCTGTTCAATGCACGTGTTTACCTTTACCTAAGGTATGGATGTTCCCTCTGTGCATTGCAGGTGTTTACTATTACCTAAGGAATGGAAGATCCCTCTGTTCAATGCAGGTGTTTACTTTTTAAGAAGGAATGGATGATATCTCTGGGCCAGGCTGGTGTTGACCTTTACCTAAGGAATGGATGCTCTCTCTGTGCATGGCTGGAGTTTACCTTTACCTAAGGAATGGATGATCCCTCTGTGCAGTGCAAGTGTTTACCTTTACCTAAGGATTGGGATGATCCCACTGTGCAATGCAGGTGTTGATGTTTAACTAAGGAATAGATGATCCCTCGGTTCAATGCAGGTGTTTACCGTTATCTAAGGAATAAATGACCCCTCTGTTCAACGCAGGATTCTACCTTTACTTAAGAATGGGACGATCCCTCTCTTCTATGCAGGTGTTTACAGTTACCTAAGGAATGGATGATCCATCTGTGCAATGCAAGTGTTTACTTTTACCTAAGGAATGGATGATCCTTCTGTGCAATGCAGTTGTTTACCTTTACCGAACGAATGGATGATCTGTCTGTTCACTGCATGTGTTTAACTTTACCTAAGGATTGGGATGATCCCTCTGTGCAATGCAGGTGCTGATCTTTAACAAAGGAAAAGATGATCCCTCTGGTCAATTTAGGTATTTACCATTATCTTAGGAATAAATGACCCCTCTGTTCAATGCAGGTGTTTACCATTATATAATGAAAGTATGATCCCTCTGTTCTATGCAGGTGTTTACAGTTACCTAAGGAATGAATGATCCATCTGTACAATGCAAGTATTTACCTTTACCTAAGGAATGGATGATCCCTCTGAGCAATTCAGGTGTTTACCTTTACCGTAAGAATGGGATGATCCTCTGTGCAATGCAGTGGTTGACCTTTACCTAAGGAATGGGATGATCCCTCTGTGCAATGCATGTGTTGATCTTTATTTAAGGAATAGATGATCCCTCTGTTCTCTGCAGGTGTTTACCGTTACCTAAGGAATGGATGATCCCTCTGTGCACTGCAGGTGTTTAAATTCACCTAAGGAATCAGATAATCACAATGCAGTTGTTGATCTTTACCTAAGGAATAAATGATAAATGATCCCTCTGTTCAATGCAGGTGTTTACTGTTAACTATAAAATGGATGATCCCTCTCTTCAATGCAGGTGTTTACGATTATCTAAGCAATGGGTGATCCCTCTGTTTAATGCAGCGGTTTACAGTTACCTAAGGAATGAATAATGCCTCTTGTCAATGCAGGTGTTTACCTTTACCTAAGGAATAGAGGATCCCTCTGTTCAATGTAGGTGTTTACCAATATCTAATGAATGGATGATCCCTCTGTTCAATGCAGGTGTTTATCGTTACATAAGGAAGGGATGTTCCCTCTGTTCAATGCAGGTGTTTTGCTTTAACTAAGGAATGGATGATCCCTATGTGCAATGCAGTTGTTGACCTTTACTTAAGGAATGGGATGATACCTCTGTGCAATCCAGGTGTTGATCTTTAGTTAAGGAATATATGAACCCTCTGTTCAATGCAGGTGTTTACTGTTATCTAAGGAATGGATGATGCCTCTGTTCAATGCAGGTGTTTACAGTTACCTAAGGAATGAATGATCCCTCTGTGCATTGCAGGTGTTTACCTTTGCCTAAGGAATGTATGATCCCTATATTCAATGAAGGTGTTTACCTTTATCTAAGGAATGGGATGATCCCTCTGTGCAATGCAGGTGTTGATCTTTACCTACCGAATATATGATCCCTCTGTTCAATGAAGGTGTTTACTATTAACTAAGGAACGTAATGATCCCTCTGTTCAATACAGTTGTTTACAGTTACCTGAGAAATGGATGAGCCCTCTGTCCAATGCAGGTGTTTACCTTTACCTAAGGAATGGATGATCCCTCTGTGAATTGCTTGTGTTGATCTTTAACTAAGGAATAAATGATCCCTCTGTTCAATTCAGGTGTTTACCATTATCTAAGGAATAAATGACCCCTCTGTTCAATGCAGATGTTTAGCGTTATCTAAGCAATGGATGATCCCTCTCTTCTATACCGGTGTTTAGCTTTACCCAAGGAATGGGATGATCCCTCTGTGCATTTTAGGTGTTTACTAATACCTATGGAATGGAAGATGACTATGTTCAATGCTGGTGTTTACTTTTACCTAAGGAATGGGATGATCCCTCCGTGCAATGCAGGTTTTGAACTTTACCTAAAGAACAGATGATCCCTCTGTTCAATGCAGGTTTTTACAGTTATCTAAGGAATGGATCATGCCTCTGTTCAATGCCGGTGTTTACAGTTACCTAAGGATGATTCCTCTGTGTAATGCAGGTGTTTACCTTTACCTTAGGAATGGGAGGGATACAAATTGGGACCCAAAAGAAAAAAATACTATAAAACCCTTTACTCTGAACAACAGGATAAAACAGTGATCCTTCAGCAGGGCCACAGAGGGAATACTCAAACCACAGGAACCTGGAGAGAACATGATGATGGCCAACTTTAATCTTGTCCTGCTTCTCTCTCTCTTCTCTCTCTCTCTCTTCTCTATACTCACTTTCTCTTTTACATTATGTATCTTTTTCCTCACCCACCTTCCTGGGTGCAGACTTATAACTCCCAGTGGAAGCACGGGGTTAACTTCCACAATGATCTGTTGATCTGAAACACCTCCAAATTTCCCAAAAAAGAAAGACTTCAGTCAGAGTACTTGGTGACCCACCAAAGGTTAGTGGTAAGACCCTACTGTCGAAGACAGCATACGTGTGTGAGACCAAACACAGAGAGACCTGGCCAGAATCTGGAAGAAGGTCAGTCCCCAGACAGTTAGCTAGTCTAGTACCAGAGGGTGCTACACAAGCAACTGGGGGAAAATGTCCGGCATTGGTCCAAACAACTTGCAGTCTAAGATACCCAGCAGGAAACAATCTGACATAATGCTCATACAAGTGCAGTAGTGGCAAACAGCCATGGTGGGTAACCAACTGCTCTTGATTTGGCTAATAGATCCGCTCAGTGGAATAGAACTCATTGCTGGAACTGGGAAATAATTCAAAGCCATGCACAAAAATGAGCTCAGTCTCCAAGATCAAGATGCCACCAAACGTGGGCTGGAAGAGAGCCAATGCATATAAAATTCCCTGCAAAATATATATGGCCATCCCTTCTATCTAGTACTAACTTTTCTCACCGTTGGAGAATTTGCTTATCTTTTCTCAGGTGGACAATGAACCTGAAGGGAGGATCAGCTAACCGCACCTCACCAGCTGAAAATATAGAACAACGCAGGGGAAGGGCAAGAATACAGTGTTCAAGGTGATCACGACACCAGAAAGAGGCTGAAGGAGATAAAAACAGACAACATCCAACTCCAACTAAGCCAGATATCCAGAAACACAGAGGCTCCCAAAAACTCATCAATGAAGCAGAACTAAAATGACCCCAATGTGGCTCAGGGAAACTCGCGGAAGAGGGGGCGGAAAGATTGTTAGAGTCACAAGTTGGGGCATTATGCACAGAGACTGGGGCCTACCCACCAGAACTCTTGAGTTACCTCACAATGCATGACCCACATTCCTCATTGATGAGGGTCCCTTTGAAAGTGGGAGGACAGGGAGGAGGACAATGGAACCAATACTATGAATGTAAAATCAGAATAATAAAAATAAATAAATAAATAAATAAATAAATAAATAAATAGAATAAATAAATTTAAAAAGGAATGAATGATAACTCTGTTCACTGCATGTGTTTACCTTTACCTAAAGAAAGATGATCCTTCTGTTCAAAGGAGGTTTCTACCTTTACCTAAGGAATGAATGATCCCTCTGTGCATTGTAGGTGTTTACCTGTACCTAAGGAATGGATGATTCCTCTGTGCATTTCATGTGTTTACATATACATTAGGAATGGATGATCCCTCTGTGCAATGCAGGTGTTTATCTTTACCTAAGGAAATGATGATTCCTCTATGCAATTGAGGTGTTTATCTTTACCTAATGAATGGAAGATCCGTCTGTGCAATGCAGGAGTTGATCTTAACCTAAGGAATAGATCATCCCTAATGTTCAATGCAGGTGCTTACGGTTATCTAAGGAATGGATGATCCCTCTATTTGACGCAGGTTTCCACCTTTACCTAAGGAATGCAAGATCTCTGTGTGCAATGTAGGTGTATACCCTTACCTAAGCAATGGATGATCCCTCTGTGCATTGCAGGTGTTTACCGTTGCCTAAGAAATGGATGATCCCTCTGTGCAAAGCAGGTGTTGATGTTTACCTAAGGAATGGATCATCCCTCTGTTCAATGCAGGTTTTACTGTTATCTAAGGAATGGATGATCCCGCAGTTCAATTCAGGTGTTTACCTTTACCAAAAGAATGGACGTACCCTGTGTGTGCAATGCATGTGTTTATAGTTACATAAGGAATGGATGATCCTGCTGGGCAATGCAGGTGTTGACCTTTACCTAAGGAATGGATGATCCCTCTGTGCAATGCAGGTGTTGACCTTTACCTAAGGAATGGATTATCCATCTGTTCAGTGCAGGTGTTTACCGTTATCTAAGGAATGGATGATCCCTTTGTTTAATTCAGGTGTTTTCCTTTAACTAAGGAATGGATGATACCTCTGTTCAACGCAGGTGTTTACCTTTACCTAAAGAAGGATGTTCCCTCTGTTCAACGAAGGTTTCTACCTTTACTTAAGGAATGGATGATCCCTGTGTCCAATACAGGTGTTTTCAAACCTAAGGAATGGATGATCTCCCTGTTCATTGCAGGTGTTTACCTTTACCTAAGGAATGGATGATACCTCTGTTCATTGCCGGTGTTTACATTTACCTTTGGAATGGATGATCCCTTTGTGCCTTGCAGGTGTTTTACTATTACCTAAGGAATGGAAGATCCCTTTGTTCAATGCATGTGTTTACTTTAACATAAGGAATGGAAGATGCCTATGTTCAATGCTGGTGTTTACCTTTACCTATGGAAAGTATGATTCCTCTGGGCAATGCATGTGTTTAACGTTATCTAAGGAATGGATGATTCCTCTGTTCAACGCAGGTGTTGAACTTTACCTAAGGAATGGATGATCCCTCTGTGCAATGCAGGTGTTGATCATTCCTACGGAATAGATGATCCCTCTGTTCAATGCAGTTCTTTACCGGTATCTAAGGAATGGATGATCCCTCTGTGCAATGTAGGTGTTGACCTTTACCTAAGGAATGGATGATCCCTCTGTTCAATGCAGGTGTTGATCTTTAACTAGGGAATGGAAGATCACTCTGTGCAATGCAGGTATTGTCCTTTACCTAAGGAATGGATCATCCTTTTGTGCAATGCAGGTGTTGTACTTTACCTAAGGAATGGATGATCCCTCTGTGCAAGGCAGTTGTTTACCTTTACCTAAGGAATGGAGGATCCTTCTGTTCAATGCACGTGTTTATCATTATCTAAGGAATGGATGTTCCCTTTGTTCAATTCAGGTGTTTACCTTCAGCTAATGAATGGGATGATCCCTCTGCAATGCAGGTGTTGACTTTTATCTGAGGAATAGATGATCCCTCTGTTGAACGCAGGTTTCTAACTTTATTTAAGGAATGAATGATCCCTGTGTGCAATACAGATGTTTAAAAACCTAAGAAATGGATGATCTTTCTGTGCATTTCAGGTGTTTACCTTTACCTAAGGAATGGATGATACCTCTGTGCATTGCAGGTGTTTACATTTACCTTAGGAATGGATGATCCCTTTGTGCATTGCAGGTGTTTACTATTACCTAAGGAATAAGATCCCTCTGTTCAAGGCATGTGTTTACCTTTACATAAGGAATGGATGACCTCTCTGGGCCAGGCAGGTGTTGCCCGTTACATAAGGAATGTATGATCCCTCTGTCCAATGCATGTGTTGACCTTTACCTAAGGAATGGATGATCCCTCTGTTCAATGCAGGTGTTGACTTTTACCTAAGGAATGGATGATCCATCTGTGCAATGCAGGTGTTGATCTTTCCTGACGAATAGATGATCCCTCTGTTCCATGCAGTTTTTTACTGTTACCTAAGGAATGAATGATCCCTCAGTGCAATGCAGGTGTTGATCTTTACCTAAGGAATGGATGATCCCTCTGTGCTATGCAGATTTTCACCACTTACCTAAGGAATGGAGTATCCCTCTGTGGAAAGCAGGTGTTTCCCTTTACCTAAGGAATGGATGATACCTCTGTGCATTGCCGTTGTTTATATTTACCTTAGAAATGGATTATACCATTGTGCATTGCAGGTGTTTACTATTACCTCATGAATGGAATATGCCTATGTTAAATGCTGGTGTTTACCTTTACCTAAGGAAATTATGATTCCTCTATGCAATGGAGGTGTTTATCTTTACCTAATGAATGGAAGATCCATCTGTGCAATGCAGGTGTTGATCTTTACCTAAGGAATGGTTGATCCGTCTGTGCAATGCAGGTGTTTATCTTTACCTAAGGAATGGGATGATCGCCCTGTGCAAAGCAGGTGTTGATCTTTACATAACGAATAGATGATACCTCCGTTCAATGCAGGTGTTTACCGTTATCTAAGAAATGGATGATCCCTCTGTTGAATGAAGGTGTTTACGGTTATTTAAGAAATGGATGATCCATCAGTTCAGTGCAGGTGTTTAACATTACTTAAGGAAGTGATGATCCCTCTGTGCAATGCAGGTGTTTACGTTTACCTAAGGAATGGATGATCCCTCTGTGCAATGTATGTATTTATCTTTACCCAAGGAATGGGATAATCCCCTGTGCAATGCAGGTGTTGATCTTTACCTAAGTAATGTATGATCCTTCTGTGCAATCCAGGTGTTTACCTTTACCTAAGAAATGGGATGATCCCTCTGTGCAATGCAGGTGTTGATCACTACTTAACGAATAGATGAGTCCTCTGTTCAATGTAGGGGTTTACCGTTATATAAGGAATGGATGAACCCTCTGTTCAATGCAGGTGTTTACCATTACCTAAAGAATGGATGATCCCTTTGTGCAATGGAGGTGTTTAACTTTAACTAAGGAATGGATGATCCCTCTATTCAATACATTTGTTCACCTTTGCCTATGGAATGGGATCATTCCTCTGTGATATACATGTGTTGATCTTTACCTAAGAAATCAATGATAATTCTGTTCAATGCAGGTGTTTACCATTATCTAAGGAATGGATGAACCCTCTGTACCACGCAGGTTTCTACCTATATTCAAGGAATGGATGATACCTCTGTGCAATACAGGTGTTTACCCTTACTTAAGGAATGGATGATCCCTCTGTGCATTGTAGCTGTTAACCGTTACCTAAGGAATGGATGATCCCTCTGTGCATTGCAGGTGTTTATATTTGCCTAGGAATGGATGATCCCTATGTACATTGCAGGTGTTTACTATTACCTGAGGAATGGAAGATCCCTCTGTTCAATGCAGGTGTTGACCTTAACCAAACGAATGGATGTACCCTGTGTACAAAGAATTTTTTTACCCTTACATAAGGAATAGATGATCCCACTGGGCAAGGGAGGAGTTGACTTTTACCTAAGAAATGGAAGATACCTCCTTTCAATGCAGGTGTTGATCTTTAACTAAGGAATGGATGATCCCTCTGTTCAATGCAGGTGTTTACGTTTACCTTAAGACTGGATGATCCCTCTGTGCAATGCAGATGTTTATCTTAACCTAAGGAATGGGATGATCCCCCTGTGCAATGCAGGTGTTGATCTTTACCTAAGGAATAGATGAACCCTCTGTTCTATGCAGGTGTTTGCCGTTATCTAAGGAATGGATTATCCCTCTGTACAATGCAGGTGTTAACCGTTATTTAAGGAATGGATGATCCCTCTGTTCAATGCACTTGTTTACCATTACCTAAGGAATGGATGATCAATCTGTGCAATGCAGGTGCTTACGTTTACTTAAGAAATGGATGATACCTCTGTGCAATGCAGGTGTTTACCATTACCTAAGGAATGGGATGATCCCCTTGCACAATGCAGGTGTTGATCTTTACCTAAGGAATAGATGATCCCTTTGTTCGATGCAGGTGTTTACCATTATCTAAGGAATGGATGATCCCTCTGTTCAATGTAGGTGTTTACCATTACCTAAGTAATGGATGATCCCTCTGTGCAATGCAGGTGTTTACATTTACATAAGTAATGGGATGACCCCTCTGTGCAATGCAGGTGTTTACATTTACATAAGGAATGGGATGATCCCTCTGTGCAATGCAGGTGTTGATCTTTACCTAAGGAATAGATGAGCCCTCTGTTCAATGTATGTGTTTACCATTATCTAAGAAATGGATGATCCCTCTGTTCAATGCAGGTGTTCACAGTTACCTAAGGAATGGATGATTCCTCTGTTCAATGCAGGTGTTCACACTTACCTAAGTAATGGATGATCCCTATGTGCAATGCAGGTGATTACCTTTACATAAGGAAGGGATCATCCCTCTCTGCAATTCAGGTGTTTACCTTTACTTAAGGATTGGGATGATCCCTCTGTGCAATGCAGGTGTTGATCTTTAACTAAGGAATACATGATCCCTCTGTTCAATGCAGGTGTTTACCGTTATCTAAGGAATAAATGAGCACTCTGTTCAATGCAAGTGTTTACCATTATCTAAGGAATGGATGATCCCTCTGTTGTATGAAGGTATTTATAGTTACCAAAGGACTGGATGGTCTCTCTTTGCACTTTACTTAAGGACTGGGATGATCCCTCTGTACAATGCAGGTGTTTTCCTTTCCCAAAGAATGGATGATACCTCTGTTCAACGCAGGTGTTTACCTTTACCTAAAGAAGGATGATCCCTCTGTTCAACGCAGGTTTATAAATTTACTTAAGGAATTGGTGATCCCTCAGTCCAATCCAGATGTTTACCCTTACCTAAGGAATGGATGATCCCTCTGTGAATTGCAGGTGTTTACCTTTACCTAAGGATAGAATGATCCCTCTGTGAATTGCAGGTGTTTCCAATTACCTTAGGAATGGATGATCCTTCTGTGCATTGCAGGTGTTTACCCTTACCTAAGGTGTGGAAGATCCCTCTGTTCAATGCAGGTCTTTATCTTTACCAAAGGAATGGATGTTCCCTGTGTGCAGTGCAGGTGTTTCCCTTAACATAAGGAATGGATTATCTCTCTGGGCCTGGCATGTGTTGACTTTTACATGAGGAATAGATGGTCCTTCCGTGCAGTGCAGGTGTTGACCTTTACCTAAGGATTGAATGATCCCTCGGTGCAATGTAGGTGTTGATCATTACCAAGGGAATAGATGATACATCTGTGCAATGCAGGTGTTTACCTTAACCTAAGGAAAGGATGATCCCTCTATGCAATGCAGGAGTTTAACTTTACCTAAGGAATGGAATGATCCTACTGTGGAATGCAGGTGTTGACCTTTCCTAAGGAATTGATGATCCCTCTATTCAAAGCAGGTTTTTACCATTATCTAAGTAATGGATGATCCCTCCATTCAATGAATGTGTCTTCAGTTACCAAAGGAATTGATGATCGCTCTGGTCAATGTAGGTGTATACCTTTACCTAAGGAATAGATTATCCCTCTGTTCAATGCAGGTGTTTACTGTTATCTAAGGAATGGATGTTCACTCTGTGAAATGCAGGTGTTTACCTTAACCAATGGAATGCATGATCACTCTGTACAATGCAGGTGTTTACCTTTATCTAAAGAATGGGATGATCCTTTTGTGCAATACAAGTGTTGATCTTTACCTAAGGAATAGATGATCCCTTTGTTCAATGCAGGTGTTTAACATTACATAAGGAATGGATGATCCCTCTGGACAATGCAGGTGTTGATCTTTACCTAAGGAATAGATGAGCCCTCTGTTCAATGCAGGTGTTTACCTTTATCTAAAGAATGTATGATCCCTCTGTTCAATGCAGAGGTTTACAGTTACCTAAGGAATGGATGATCAGACATTGCAATACAGGTGTTTACCTTTAACTAAGGAATGGATGATCCGACTTTGCAATGCAGGTTTTTAAATTTACCTACGGAATGGGACGATCCCTCTGTGTAATGCAGGTGTTGATCTTTACCTAAGGAATAGATCATCCCTGTGTTCAATGCAGCTGTTTACCATTACCTATGGAATGGATGATCCCTATGTGAAATGCAGTTGTTTACCTTTACCTAAGGAATGGGATGATCCCTCGGTGCAAAGTAGGTGTTGATCTTTACCAAAGGAATGGATGATCCCTCTGTGCAATGCAGGTGTTTATCTTTACCTAAGGAAAGTATGATCCCTCTATGCAATGCAGGTGTTTAACTTATATAAGGAATAGGATGATCCCTATGTTCAATGCAGGTGTTTACAGTTATTTAAGGAATGGATGATCCCTCTGTGCATTGCACGTGCTTATATTTACATTAGGAACGGATGATCCATCTGTGCATAGCAGGTGTTTACTATTACCTAAGGAATGGATGATCCATCTGTGCAATGCAGGAGTTTAACTTTTCCTAGGGAATGGGATGAGCCGACTGTGGAATGCAGGTGTTGACCTTTCCTAAGGAATTGATGATCCCTCTATTCAAAGCAGGTGTTTACCATTATCTAAGAAATGGATGATCCCTCCGTTCAATGAAGGTGTCTACAGTTACAAAAGGAATTCATGATCACTCTGGTCAATGCAGGTGTATACCTTCACCGAAGGAATAGATTATCCCTCTGTTCAATGCAGGTGTTTACTGTTATCTATGGAGTGAATGTTCCCTCTGTACAATGCAGGTGTTTACCATTACCTAAGGAATGGATGATATCTCTGTGAAATGCAGGTGTTTACCTTTACCTAAAGAATGGGATGATCCATTTGTGCAATACAGGTGTTGATCTTTACCTAAGGAATAGATGACCCCTTTGTTCAATGCAGGTGTTTAACATTACATAAGGAATGGATGAGCCCTCTGTTCAATGCAGAGCTTTACAGTTACCTAAGGAATGGATGATCCGACTTTGCAATGCAGGTTTTTAAATTTACCTAAGGAATGGGACGATCCCTCTGTGCAATCCATCTGTTCATTGCATGTGTTTACAGTTAGCTAAGAAATGGATGATCCCTCTGTGAAATGCAGCTGTTGATCTTTACATAAGGAATAGATGAGCACTCTGTTCAATGAAGGTGTTTATTGATATCTAAGGAATGGATGACCCTCTGTTCAATGCAGGTGTTTACATTACCTAAGAAATGGATAACCCCTCTGTGTAATGCAGGTGTTAACCTTTACCTAAGCAATGGAATGATCCCTCTGTGCAATGCAGGTGTTGATCTTTAACTAAGGAATAGCTGATCCCTCTGTTCAATGCAGTTTGCCATTATCTAAGGAATGGATGATCCCTCTGTTAAATGCAGGTGTTTACAGTTACCTAAGGAATGGATGATCCCTCTGTGCAAAGCAGGTGTTTACCTTTACCTAAGCAATGGATGATCCCTCTGTGCAATGCTGGTGTTGATCTTACTTAAGAAATAGATTATGCCTCTGTTCAATGCAGATGTTTACCATTATATAAGGAATGGATCATCCCTCTGTACAATGCAGCTGTTTACCATTACCTACGGAATGGATGATCCCTCTGTGCAATGCAGGTCTTTACCTTTACCTAAGGAATGGATGATCCCCATGTGAATGCAGGTGTTTACCTTTACCTAAGGAATGGGATGATACTTCTGGACAATGCAGGTGTTTTCCGTTATCTAAGGAATAGATTAACCCTCTGTGCAATGCAGGTGTTTACCTTTAGCTAAGGAATGGATGATAACTCTGTTCGACGCAAGTGTTTACCTTTACCTAAAGAAGGATGATACTTTTGTTCAACGCAGGTTTACACCTTTACTTATGGAATGGATGAGCCCTCTGTACATTGCAGGTGTTTACCTTTTACTAAGGAATGCATGATCCCTCTGTGCATTGCACGTGTTTACATTTACATTAGGAATGGATGATCCTTCTGTATATTGCAGTTGTTTACTATTCAATGCAGCTGTTTACGTTTATGTAAGGAATGGATGATCCCTCTGTGCAATGCAGGTGTTTACCATTATCTAAGGAATGGATCATCCCTCTGTACAATGCAGGTGTTTACCATTACCTAAGGAATGGGTGGTCCCTATGTCAAATGCAGGTGATTACCTTTACCTAAGGAATGGGATTATCCCTCCTTGCAATGTAGGTGTTGATCTTTAGCTAAGGAATACATGATCCCTCTGTGCAATGCAGGTGTTTACCATTATCTAAGGAATGGATCATCCCTCTGTACAATGCAAGTGTTTACCATTACCTAAGGAATGGATGGTCCCTATGTCAAATGCAGGTGATTACCTTTACCTAAGGAATGGGATTATCCCTCCTTGCAATGTAGGTGTTGATCTTTAGCTAAGGAATACATGATCCCTCTGTGCAATGCAGGTGTTTACCTTTACCTCAGGAAAGGATGAGCCCTCTATGCAATGCAGGTGTTTAGCTTTATATAATGAATAGGATGATCCCTATGTTCAATGCAGGTGTTTACAGTTATTTAAGGAATGGTTTTCCCTCTGTTCAATGCAGGTGTTTACCTTTACCTAAGGAATGGATGATCTCTCTGTGGAATGCAGGTGTTTACCTTTACCTACGGAATAGAAGATCCCTTGGTTCAATGAAGGTGTTTACAATTATCTAAGGAATGGATGATCCCTATGGTCAATGCAGGTGTTTACCTTTACGTAAGGAATGGATGATCCCTCTGTGCAATGCATGTGTTTATCTTGACCTAAGGAATGGATGATCCCTCTGTGCAATGCAGGTGTTTACCTTTACCTACGGAATGGGATGTTTCCTTTGTGCAATGCAGGTGTTCATCTTTAACTAAGGAATGGATGGTCCCTCGGTTCAATGCAGTTGTTTACCTTTACATTAGTAATGGATGATGCCTCTGTTCAACGCAGGTGTTTACCGTTACCTAAAGAAGGATCATCCCTCTGTTGAACGCAGGTTTATACCTTTACTTAAGAAATTGGATGATCCCTGTGTGCAATGCAGGTGTTGATCTTTACCTAAGGAGTAGATGATCCCTCTGTTGAATGCAGGTGTTTACAGTTAACTAAGGAATGGGATGATCCCTCTGTGCAATGCAGGGTTTTACCTTTACCGAAGGAATGGATGATCCCTCCAATCAATGCAGGTGTTTACCTTTATCTAAGGAATGGAATGATACCTCTGTTCAATGCACGTGTTGATCTTTTCCTAAGAAATAGATGATCCCTCCGTTCAATGCAGCTGTTTACCTTTAGCTAAGGAAAGGGATGATCCCCCTGTGCAATGCAGGTGTTGATTTTACCTAAGAAATAGATGATCCCTCTGTTCCATGCAGGTGTTTACCGTTATATCAGGAATGGATGGTCCCTCTGTAAAATGCAGGTGTTTACATTTACCTAAGGAGTGGATGATCCCTATGTGCAATATAGGTGTTGACCTTTACGTAACGAATGGGATGATCCCTCTGCGCAATGCATGTGTTGATCTTTACCTAAGGAATAGATGAGCCCTCTGTTCAATGCAGGTGCTTACCGTTATCTAAGGAATGGATGATCCCTCTGTTCAACGCAGTGTTTATAGTTACCTAAGGAATGGATGATCCCTATGTGCAATGCAGTTGTTGACCTTTACCTAAGGAATGGGATGATCCCTCTGTGCAATGCAGGTGTTGATCTTTACCTAAGGAATAGATGAGCCCTCTGTTCAATGCAGGTGTTTAACATTATCTAAAGAATGAATGATCCCTCTCTTCAATGCAGGTGTTTACAATTACCTAAGGAAGGGATGATCCCTCTGTGCAATGCAGGTTTTTACCTTTCCGAAAGGAATGGATGATCCATCTGTGCAATGCAGGTGTTGACCTTTAACTACGGAATGGGACGATCCCTCTGTGAAATGCAGGTGTTGATTTTTACCTAAAGAATAGATGATCCCTCTCTTCAATGCAGTAGTTTTCCTTTCCTAAAGAATGGATGATACCTCTGTTCTACGCAGGTGTTTACCTTTACCTAGAGGAGGATGATCCCTCTGTTCAATGCAGGTTTCTACCTTTACTTTAGGAATGGATGATCCCTCTGTGCAATGCAGGTGTTTACACTTATCTAAGGAATGGATGATGCTTCTGTGCATTGCTGGTGTTTACCCTTGCCTAAGGAATTGATGATCCCTCTGTGAAAGGCAGGTGTTTACATTTACCTAAGGAATCGAAGATCCCTCAGTTCAATGCAGTTCTTTAATATTTCCAAATGAATGGATATTTCCTGTGTGCAATGCAGGTGTTTACCTTTACATAAGGAATGGGTGATCCCTCTGGGCCAGGCTGGTGTTGACATTTTCCTAAGGAATGGATGATCGCTCTGTGCAATGCAGGTGTTGATCTTTACCAAAGGAATTGATGATCACTCTCTTCAATGCAGGTGTTTACCTTTACATAAGGAATAGATGATTCCTCTATTCCATGCAGGTGTTTACGTTTATGTAAGGAATGTGATGATTCCTCCGTGCATTGCAGGTGTTAATTACTACCTAAGGAATGCAAGCTGCCTATAATCAATGCTGGTGCTTACCTTTACCTAAGGAAAGGATGATTCCTTTGTGCAATGGAGGTGTTTATCTTTACCTAATGAAGGAAGATCCCCCTGTGCAATGCAATTGTTGTCCGTTACCTAAGGAATGGATGATCCCTCTGTTCTATGCAGGTGTTTACAGTTACCTAAAGAATGGATGATCCCTCTGTGAAAAGCAAGTGTTTACCTTTACCTAAGGAATGGATGATCCCTCTGTTCAATGCAGATGTTGATCTTTAGTTGAGGAATAGATGAGCCCTTTGTTCAATGCAGGTGTTTACCTGTACCTAAGGAATGGATGATCCTTGTGTGAATTGCAGGTGTTTACATTTACCTTAGGAATGCATGAACCGTCGGTGCATTGCAGGTGTTTACTATTACCTAATGAATGGAAGATCCCTCTGTTCAATGCAGCTGTTTACGTTTACCACAGGGATGGATGTTCCATGTGTGCAAGGCAGGTGTAGATCTTTCACTAAGGAATACATGATCTCTTGGTTCAAAGCAGGTGTTTACCATAATGTAAGGAATGGATGATCCCTCTGTTCAATGCAGATGTTTACAGTTACTAAGGAATGGATGATCCCTCTATTTAATGTAGGTGTTTAACTTTACCTAAGGAATGGATGATCCCTCTGTGCAATGCAGGTGTTGACCTTTACCTAAGGAATAGATGATCCATCTGTTCAATGCAGGTGTTTACTTTTACCAAAGGAATGGGTGTTCCCTGTGTAGAATGCAGGTTTTTACCTTTACATAAGTATTGGATGATCCCTCTGGGCCAGGCAGGTGTTGACCTTTACCTAAGGAATAGATGATCCCTCTGTGCAATGCAGATGTTGATCTTTTCCTAAGGAATGGATGATCTGTCCTTTCAATGCAGGTGTTTACGTGTATGTAAGGAATGGGATAATTCCTCTGTGCATTTCAGGTATTTATTATTTCCAGAGGAATGGAAGATACCTATGTCCACTGCTGGTGTTTACGTTTACTTAAGGAAAGGATGATCCCTCTGTCCAATGGAGGTGTTTAACTTCACGTAAGGGATGGATGACCCTCTGTGCAATGAAGGTGTTGATGTTTACTTAAGGAATGGATGATCCCTTTCTGCATTGCAGGTGTTTACTATTACCTAAGGAATGGAAGATCCCTCTGGGCCAGGCAGGTGTTGACATTTTCCTAAGGAATGGATGGTCCCTCTGTTCAATGCAGGTGTTTAATTTTACCAAAGGAATGTACCTTCCCTGTGTTCAATGCAGGAGTTTACCTTTACATAAGGATTGGATGATACCTCTGGGATGCGCAGATGGTGACCTTTACCTAAGGAATGGATGATTCCTCTGTGCAATGCAGCTGTTTACCTTCAACTAAGGAAAGGGATGATCCCTCTGTTCAATGCAGGTGTTAACAGATACCTAAGGAATGGATGATCCCTCTATGCAATGCAGGTGTTTACCTTTACCTAAGGAAAGAATGATCCCTCTGTACAATGCTGGTGTTGACATTTACCTAAGGAGTAGATGATCCATCTGTTCAATTCAGGTGTTATCGTTATCTAAGGAATCGATGATCCCTCTGTTCAATGCACGTGTTTACCATGACCTAAGGAATGGATGATCCCTCTGTGCAATGCAGGTGTTTACCTTTACCTAAGGAATGGATGTTCCCTCTGTACAAAGCAGGTGTTTACCTTTACCTAAGGAATTGGATGACTGCTCTGTGCAATGTAGGTGTTGATCTTTACCTAAGGAATAGAAGAGCCCTCTGTTCAATGCATGTGTTTACAGTTACCTAACGAATGGATGATACCTCTGTGCAATGCAGGTGTTTACCTTTACCTAAGGAATGGGATGATCTCTCTGTGAAATGCAGGTGTTTACCTTTATCTAAGGAATGGGATGATCCCTATGTGCAATACAGGTGTTCATCTTTAGCTAAAGAATATATGATCCCTCTGTTCAATGCAGGTGTTTACATTTATGTAAGGATTGGGATGATCCCTCTGTGCTTTGCAGGTGTTTACTATTACCTAAGGAATGGAAGATGCCTATGTTCAATGCTGGTGTTTACCTTTCCATAAGGAAAGGATGATCCCTCTGTGCAATGGAGGTGTTTACCTTTAACCAAGAAATGGAGGATCCTTATGTGCAATGCAGGTGTTGACCTTTACCTAATGAATGGATGATCCATCTGTGCAATGCAGGTGTTGATCTTTACCTAAGGAATACATGATCCCTCTGTTCAATGCAGGTGTTTACCATTACCTAAAGAATGGACGATCCCTCTGTGCATTGAAGGTGTTTTCCTTTACCTAAGGAATGGATTATCCCTCTGTGTGTTGCAGGTATTTAATTTTACCTTAGGAATGGATGATCCTTCTGTTCATTGCAGGTGTTTACTATTACCTAAGGAATGGAAGATCCCTCTGTTCAATGCAGATGTTTAACTTTACCAAAGAAATGGATGTTTGCTGTGTGCAATGAAGGTGTTTACCTTTACATAAGGATTGGATGATACCCCTGGGCCGGGCAGGTGTTGACCTTTACCTAAGGAATGGATGATCCGTCTGTGCAATGCAGGTGTTACCGTTATCCAAGGAATGGCTGAAACCTCTGTTCAATGCAGGTGTTTACCATTACCTAAAGAATGGATGATCCCTCTGTTCAATGTGGGCTTTTACTTTTACCTAAGGAATGAGTGGTCCCTCTTTCCAATGCCCGCGTTTACCTTTAAATGAGGAAAGGGATGATCCCTCTGTGCAATACAGGTGTTCATCTTTAGCTAAGGAATAGATGATCCCTCTGTTCAATGCAGGTGCTTACGTTTATGTAAGGATTGATATGATCCTTCTGTGCATTGCAGGTTTTTACTATTACCTAAGGAATGGAAGAGGCCTATGTTCAATGCTTGTGTTTACCTTTCCATAAGGAAAGGATGATCCCTCTGTGCAATGGAGTTGTTTACCTTTACCTGAGGAATATATGATCCCTCTGTTTAATGCAGGTGTTTACCTGTACCTTAGGAATGGATGATCCTTCAGTGCATTGCAGGTGTTTACTATTACCTAATGAATGGTAGATCCCTCTGTGCATTGCAGGTATTTTATTTAACCTTAGGAATGGATGATCCTTCTGTTCATTGCATGTGTTTACTATTACCTAAGGAATGGAAGATCCCTCTGTTCAATGCAGGTATTTAACTTTACCAAAGAAATGGATGTTTGCTGTGTGCAATGCAGGTGTTTACCTTTACATAAGGATTGGATGATACCCCTGGGCCGGGCAGGTGTTGACTTTTACCTAAGGAATGGATGATCAGTCTGTGCAATGCAGGTGATACCGTTATCCAAGGAATGGCTGAAACCTCTGTTCAATGCAGGTGTTTACCATTACCTAAAGAATGGATGATCCCTCTGTTCGATGCGGGCTTTTACTTTTACCTAAGGAATGAGTGTTCCCTCTTTCCAATGCCTGTGTTTACCTTTAAATGAGGAATGGCATGATCCCTCTGTGCAATACAGGTGTTCATCTTTAGCTAAGGAATAGATGATCCCTCTGTTCAATGCAGGTGTTTACGTTTATGTAAAGATTAGATGAAACCCTCTGTTCAATGAAGGCGTTTACCGTTATCTAAAAATGGATGATACCTCTGTTCAATGCACGTTTCTACCTTTATTAATGGAATGGTTGATTGCTCTCTGCAATAAAGGTGTTCACAAAAACCTATGGAATGGATGATACCTCTGTGCATTGAAGGTGTTTACCTTTACCTAGGAAATGGATGATCCCTGGGTGCATTTCAGGTGTTTACTATTACCTAAGGAATGGAAGTTGCCTATGTTCAATGCTGGTGTTTACCTTTACTTGAGGAAAGGATGATCCCTCTGTGCAATGCAAGTGTTTACCTTTACCTAAGGAATGGGATGATCCCTCTGTGCAATGCAGGTGTTGATCTGTACCTAAGGAATAGATGATCCCTCTGTTCAATGAAGGTGTTTACAGTTATCTAAGGAATAGATGATCCCTATGTTCAATGCAGGCGATTACCTTTACCTAAGGAATGGATGATACCTCTGTTCACCGCAGGTTTCGACCTTTACTTAAGGAATGGATGATCCTTCTGACCAAGGCTGGTGTTGACCTTTACCTAAGGAATGGATGATCCCTCTATTCAATGCAGGTGTTGATCTTTACTTAAGGAATGCATGATCTCTCTGTTCAACGCAGGTGTTCACCTCTTACCTTAGGAATGGATGATACCTCTGTGCAAGCCAGGTGTTTACCTTTGCTAAGGAACCGATGAACCCTCTTTTCCATGCAGGTGCTTACGTTTATGTAAGGAATAGTGTGATCCCTATGTGCATTGCAGGTGTTTACTAATACCTAAGGAATGGAAGATACCTATGTTCAATGCTGGTGTTTACTTTTACATAAGGAATGGATGGTCCTTCTGTGCAATGCAGGTATTGACCTTTACCTAAGCAGTAGATGATCCCTCTGTTCAATGTAGGTGTTTATAGTTATCTAAGGAATGGGTGATCCCTCTCTTCAATGCAGGTGTTTAACATTACCTAAGGAATGGATGATCTCTCTCTTCAATGCAGCTGTTTGCCATTACCTAAGGAAAGGATGATCCTTCTGTGCAATGTAGGCATTTACATTTATCTAAGGAATGAATGATACCTCTGTGCAATGCAAGTGTTTAACTTTACATAAGGAATGGGATGATCCCTCTGTGCAATTCAGGTGTTGGTCTTTACCTAAGGAATGAATGATCCCTCTGTCCAATGCACGTGTTTACCTTTAAATGAGGAATGGGATGATCCCTATGTGCAATGCAAGTGTTGTTCTTTACCTAAGGAATAGATGAGCCCTCTGTTCAATGCAGTGTTTAGAGTTATCTACATAATGGTTGATATCTCTGTTCAATGAAGCTGTTACAGTTTCCTAAGGAATGGATGATCCCTCTGTGCAATGCAGGTGTTTACATTTACCTAAGGGATGGATGATCCCTCTGTGCAATGCAGGTGTTTACCTTTACCTAAAGAATGGGATGATCCCGCTGTGCAATGCAGGTGTTGATATTTACGTAAGGAATAGATGATCCCTCTGTTCAATGCAGTTATTTACCGTTATCTGCGGAATGGATGATCCATCTTTTCAATGCAGGTGTTTACAGTTACCTAAGGAATGGATGATCCCTCTGTGCAATGCAGGTGTTGATCTTTACCTACAGAATAGACCTTTACTTAAGGAATGGATGATCCCTCTGACCAAAGCAGGTGTTGAGCTTTACCTCAGGAATGGATGATCCCTCTATGCAATGCAGGTGTTGATCTCTACTCAAGGAATGCATGATCTCTCTGTGCAATTCAGTTGTTCACCTCTTACCTTAGGAATGGATGATACCACTGTGCAAGGCAGGTGTTTGCCTTTACCTAAGGAATGGATGATCCCTCTGTTCAATCCAGGGGTTTTCTGTTTTCTAAAGAATGGATGATCCCTCTGTGCAATGCAGGGGTTGATCTTTACCTAAGGAACAAATGAGCCCTCTGTTCAATGCAGGTGTTTACGTTTATGTAAGGAATGGGATGACCCCTATGTGCATTGCAGGTGTTTACTATTACCTAAGGAATGGAAGATACCTATGTTCAATGCTGGTGTTTACCTTAACCTAAGAAATGGATGATCCTTCTGTGCAATGCAGGTGTTGACCTTTACCTATGGAGTAGATGATCCCTCCGCTCAATGCAAGTGTTTACAGTTATATAAGGAATTTATGATCCCTCTCTTCAATACAGGTGTTTACCATTACCTAAGGAATGGATGATCCGTCTGTTCAATGCAGGTGTTTAGTATTACCTAAGGAAAGGAGGATCCCTCTTTGCAATGTAGGCATTTACCTTTACCTAAGGAACGAATGACACCTCTGTGCAATGCAAGTGTTTAACTTTACATAAGGAATGGGATGATCAGTCTGTGCAATGCAGGTGTTGGTCTTTACCTAATGAATGAATTATCTGTCTGTCCAATGCACGTGTTTACCTTTAAATAAAGAATGGGATGATCCCTATGTGCAATGCAGCTGTTGTTCTTTACCTAAGGAATAGATGAGCCCTCTGTTCAATGCAGGTGTTTACTGGTATCTGCAAAATGGATGATATCCCTGTTCCATGCAGGTGTTTACTAAGGAATGGATGATCTCTCAGTGCAATGCAGGTGTTTAGCTTTACCTAAGGAATGGATGACCCCTCTGTGCAAGGCAGGTGTTGACCTTACCTAAGGAATGGTATGATCCCTCTGTTCAATCCAGGGGTTTTCCGTTTTCTAAAGAATGGATGATCCCTCTGTGCAATGCAGGGGTTGATCTTTACCTAAGGAACAAATGAGCTCTGTTCAATGCAGGTGTTGAACTTTACCTAAGGAATGGTATGATCCCTCTGTTCAATCCAGGTGTTTTCCGTTTTCTAAGGAATGGATGATCCCTCTGTGCAATGCAGGGTTTGATGTTTGCCTAAGGAACAAATGAGCCCTCTGTCCAATGCAGGGGTTTACTGTTATCAAAGGCATGGATGATACCTGTGTTCAATGCAAGTGTTTACCTTTACCTAAGGAATGGGATGATATCCTTGTATAAGGCAGGTGTTTACCTTTACCTAAGGAATAGATGATCCCTCTGTTCAATGCAGGTATTTACCGTTATCTCAGGAATCGATGATCCCTCTGTGCAATGCAGGTGTTGATCTTCTCCTAAGGAATAAATGAGCACTCTGTTCAATGCAGGTGTTTACTGTTATCTAAGGAATGGATGATCCCTCTGATCAATGCAGCTGTTTACAGTTACCTAAGGAAGGAATGATTCCTCTGTGTAATGCAGGTGTTCACCTTTACCAAAGGAATGGATGATCCTTCTGGGCAATGCAGGTGTTTAACTTTAACTAAGGAATCGGATGATCCCTCTGTGCAATACAGGTGTTGATCTTTACCTAAGGAACAGATGACCCCTCTCTTCAATACAGGTGTTTACCGTTATCTAAAGAATGGATGATCTCTCTGTTCATTGCAGGTGTTTACCAATAACTAAGGACTGTATGATCCCTCTGTTCAATGCAGGTGTTTACCAGTAACTAAGGAATGGATGATCCCTCTGTGCAATGCAGGTGTTTACCTTTACCTAAGGATTGGGATGATCCATCTATGCAATACAGGTGTTTAGCTTTACATAAGGAATGGATGTTCCCTCTGTTCAATGCAGGTGTATACAGTTACCTACGGAATGGATGATCAATTTGTGCATGCAGGTGTTTACATTTACCTAAGGATTAGGATGATCCGTCTGTGCAATACAGGTGTTTAGCTGTACCTAAGGAATGGGTGATCCCACTGTGCAATGAACGTGTTGATCTTTATGTAAGGAATAGATGAGCCCTCTGTTCAATGCGGGTGATTACCGTTATCTATAGAATGGGTGATGCCTCTGTTCAATGCAGGTGTTTACCATTACATAAGGAATGGATGATCCCTCTGTGTAATGCAGGTGTTTAGCTTTACCTATGGAATGGATGATCCCTCTATTCAATCCAGGTGTTTTCCGTTTTCTAACAAATGGATGATCCCTCTGTGCAATGCAGGGGTTGATATTTACCTAAGGAACAAATGAGCCCTCTGTTCAATGCAGGTGCTGACCTTTACCTAAGGAATGGTATGATCCCTCTGTTCAATCCAGGTGTTTTCCGTTTTCTAAGGAATGGATGATCCCTCTGTGCAATGCAGGGTTTGATGTTTGCCTAAGGAACAAATGAGCCCTCTGTCCAATGCAGGTGCTTACCGTTATCAAAGGAATGGATGGTCCCTGTGTTCAATGCAGGTGTTTACCTTTACCTAAGGAATGGGATGATCCCCTTGTATAATGCAGGTTTTTACCTTTACCTAAGGAATAGACGATCCCTCTGTTCAATGCAGGTGTTTACCGTTATCTCCGGAATGGATGATCCCTATGTGCAATGCAGGTGTTGATCTTTTCCTAACGAATAAATGAGCACTCTGTTCAATGCACCTGTTTACAATTACCGAAGGAATGAATGATCCCTCTGTGCAATGCATGTGTTCACCTTTACCAAAGGAATGGATGATCCCTCTGTGCAATGCAGGTGTTGATCTTTACCTAAGGAACAGATGATCCCTCTCTTCAATACAGGTGTTTACCGTTATCTAGATAATGGATGATCACTCTGTTCATTGCAGGTGTTTACCGTTAAATAAGGAATGCATGATCCCTCTGTTCAGTGCAGGTGTATAGAGTTACCTAAAGAATGGATGATCCCTCTGTGCAATACAGGTGTTTAACTTTACCTAAGTATTCGGATGATCCCTCTGTGCAATGCAGATGTTGAACTTTAACTAAGGAATAGATGATCCCTTTGTTCAATGCAGGTGTTTACCATTATCTAAGGAATAAATGACCCTCGGTTCAATGCATGTGTTTACCATTATCTAAGGAATGGATGATCCCTCTGTTCTATGCAGGTTTTTACAGATACCTAAGGAATAGGTAATCCCTCTGTCCAATGCAGGTGTTTAACATTATCTAAAGAATGGACGATCCCTCTATTCATTGCAGGGGATTACCATTACATAAGGAATGGATGATCCCTCTTAGCAATGCAGGTGTTTAGCTTTACCTAATGAATGAAATGGTCCCTCTGTGCAATGCAGGTGTTTATCTTTAGCTAAGGAATTGATGATCCCTCTGTTCAATGCAGGTGTTTAACTTTATCTATGGAATGGATGGTCACTCTGTGCAATGCAGGTGTTTTCCTTTGCTTAAGGAATGGATGATCCCTCTGTTCAATTTAGGTTTTTACCTTTATCTAAGGAATGGGATGATCCTCCTGTTCAAGGCAGGTGTTGATCTTTACCTAAAGAACAGATGATCCCTCTCTTCAATGCAGGTTTTTAGCGATATCGCAGGAATGAATGATCCCTCTGTTCAATGCAGGTGTTTACCATTGTCTAAGGAAAGTGTGATCCCTCTGTTCAATGCAGGTGTTTGCAATACGTAAGGAATGGATGAACCCTCTAAGCAATGCAGGTGTTGATCTTTACCTAAGGAATAAATGAGCCCTCTGTTCAATGCAGGTGTTCACCGTTATCAAAGGAATGGATGATCCCTCTCTTCTATGCAGGTGTTTACCTTTACCTAAGGAATGGGATGAAATTCTGTGCAATGCAGGTGTTGATCTTTACCAAAGGAATAGATGATCCCTCTGTGAAATGCTGGTGTTGATCTTTAACTAAGGAATACATGAGCCCTCTTTTCAATGCAGGTGTTTACCGTTATCTAAGGAATAAATGACCCCTCTGTTCAATGCAGGTGTTTACCGTTATCTAAGGAATGGATGGTACCTCTGTTCAATGCAAGTGTTTACCTTTACCTAAGGAATGGATTATCGCTCTGTGCAATGCAAATGTTTACCTGTACCTAAGGAATGGTATGATCCTCTATGCAATGCAGGTGTTGATGTTTACCTAAGGAACAGATGATCCCTCTTTACAATGCAGGTGATTCACTTTACCTAAGTAATGGGATGATCCCCCCGTGCAATGCCGATGTTGATCTTTACCTACTGAATATATGATCCCTCTGTTCAATGCAGGTGTTTACCGTTTTCTAAGGAATGGATGATCCCTCTGTTAAATGCAGGTATTTATTATTATTTAAGGAATGGGTGATCCCTCTGCTCAATGCAGGTGCTTACCATTACATAAGAAATGCATGATCACTCTGTGCAATTCAGGTGTTTGGCTTTACATAAGGAATGGATGATCCCTATGTACAATGGAGGTGTTGATCTTTAGCTAAGGAATAGATGAAATCTCTGTTCCATGCAGGGGTTTACCATTATGTAAGGATAGATGATCCCTCTGTTCAATGCAGGTGTTTACAGTTACCTAAGGAATGGGTGATCCCTCTATGCAATGCAGATTTTTACCTTTACCTAAGGAATGGATGATCACTATGTGCAGTGCAGGGGTTTACCTTTACCTAAGGAATGGGATGATCCCTCTGTGCAATGCAGATGTTAAACTTTACCTAAGGAATAAATGAGCCCTCTGTTCAATGCAGGTGTTTACCTTTATCTAAGGAATGGATGATTCCTCTGTTCTATGCAGGTGTTTATGGATACATAAGGACTGGATTATCCCTTTGTGCAATGAAAGTGTTTACCTTTACCTAAGGAATGGATGATCCCACTGTGCAATGCAGGTGTTGATCTTTATATGAGGAATATATGATCCCTCTGTTCAATGCAGGTGTTTTCCTTTACCTAAGGAATGTGATGATCCCGTGTGTAATTCAGGTGTTGACCTGTACATAAGGAATAGATGATCCCTCTGTTCAATGCAGCTGTTTACCGTTATTTATAGAATGGATGATCCCTCTGTTCAATCCAGGTGTTTACGATTATATAAGGAATGGTTGATTCCTCTGTTCAATGCAGGTGTTTGCCAATACATAAGTAATGGATGATCCCTCTGTGTAATGCAGGTGTTTAGCTTTACCTAAGGAATGGATGATCCCTATGTGCAATGCAAGTGTTGACCTTTACCTAAGGGATGGTATGATCCCTCTGTTCAATCCAGGTGTTTTCCTTTTTCTAAGGAATGGATGATCCCTCTGTGCAATGCAGGGGTTGATCTTTACCTAAGGAACCAATGAGCCCTCTTTTCAATGCAGGTGTTGACCTTTACCTAAGGAATGGATGATCCCTCTGTTCAATGCAGGTGTTTACCGTTATATCAGGAATGGATGATCCCTCTGTAAAATACAGGTGTTGATCTTTTCCTAAGGAATAAAAGAGCACTCTGTCCAATGCAAGGGTTTACTGTTATCTAAGGAATGGATGATCCCTCTGTTCAGTTCAGCTGTTTACAGTTACCTAAGAAATGAATGATCCCTCTGTGCAATGCAGGTGTTCACCTTTACCAAAGGAATGGATGATCCCTCGGTGCAAGGCAGGTGTTTAACTTTACCTAAGGAATCGGATGATACCTCTGTGCACTGCAGGTGTTGATCTTTAACAAAGGAATAGATGATCACTATGTTCAATGCAGGTGTTTACCGTTATTTAAGGAATAAATGACCCCTCTGTTCAATGCAGGCATTTACCGTTATCAAAGGAATAGATGATCCCTCTCTTCTAGGCAGGTGTTTACACTTACCTAAGGAATGGATGATTCCTCTGTGCAATGCAAGTGCTTTCCTTTACCTAAGGAATGGATGATCCCTCTGTGCAATGCAGGTGTTTACCTTTACCTAAGGAATGGGATGATCCTCTGTGCAATGCAGGTGTTGATCTTTACCTAAGGAACAGATGAATCCTCTGTGCAATGCAGGTGTTGATCTTTAACTAAGGAATAGATGATCCCTCTTTTCAATGCAGGTGTTTACCGTTATCTAAGGAATAAATGCCCCCCTCTGTTCAATGCAGGTGTTTATCATTATCTAAGGAATGGATGATCCCTCTCTTTTATGCAGGTGTTTACAGTTACCTGAGGAATGGATGATCCCTCTGTGCAATGCAAGTGTTTACCTTTAACGAAGGAATGCTTAATCCCTCTGTGCAATGCTGGTGTTGATCTTTACCTAAGGAATATATGATCCCCCTGTGCAATGCAGGTGTTGACCTTTACCTAAGGAATAGATTATCCCTCTGTTCAATGCATATGTTTACCAATACATCAAGAGTGGATGATCTGTCTGTGCAATGCATGTGTTGATCTTTACCTAAGGAACAAATGAACACTGTGTTCAATGCTGGCGTTCACTGTTATCTAAGGAATGGATGATCCCTCGGTTCAATGCAGCTGTTTACAGTTATCTAAGGAATGAATGATACCTCTGTGCAATTCAGGTGTTCACTTTTACCAAAGGAATTGATGATACCTCTGTGCAATGCAGGTGTTTAACTTTACCTAAGGAATTGGATGATCCCTCTGTGCACAGCTGGTGATGATCGTTAACTAAGGAATAGATGATCACTGTGTTCAATGCAGGTATTTACCATTAACTAAGGAATGGATTATCCCTCAGTTCAATGCAGGTGTTTAAGGTTACCTAAGGAAATGATGATCTCACTGTGCAATGCAGGTGTTTACCTTTACCTAAGGAATGGATGATCGCTCTGAGCAAAGCAGGTGTTTACCTTTACCTAATGATTGGGATGTTCCCTCTGTGCAATGCAATTGTTGGTATTTAGCTAAGGAATAGATGACCCCTGTGTTCAATGCAGGTGCTTAACATTATCTAAGGAATAAATGACCCCTATGTTCAATGCAAGTGTTTTCCTTTAACTAAGGAATGGATGATCCCTATGTGTAATGCAGGTGTTTGCCTTTACCTAAGGAATGGAATGATCCCCTGTGCAATGCAGGTGTTGATCTTTAACTAAGGAATAGATGATCCCTCTGTGCAATGCAGGTGTTGATCTTTAGTTGAGGAATAGATGATCCCTCTGTTCAATGCAGGTGTTTACAGTTATATCAGCAATAAATGACCCCTCTGTTCAATGTAGGTCTGTACCGTTAATTAAGGAATGGATGATCCCTCTGTTCAATGCAGGTGTTTAAAGTTACCTAAGGAGTTGATGATTCCTCTGTGCAATGCAAGTGTTTACCTTTACCTAAGGAATGGATGATTGCTCAGTGCAAGTCAGGTGTTTAGCTTTACCTTAGGAATGGGATGATCACTCTTTGCAATGCAGGTGTTGATCTTTAACTAAGGAATAGTTGATTCCTCTGTTCAATGCAGGTGTTTACCTTTACTTAAGGAATGAGATGATACCCTTGTGCAATGCAGGTGTTGATCTTTACCTAGGGAATAGATGATCCCTCTGTTCAATGCAGGTGTTTACCGTTATCTATAGAATGGATGATCCCGCTATTTAATACAAGTGTTTACCTTTACATAAGGAATGGATGACCTCCTATGTGCAATCCAGGTGTTTAAAAATACCTAAGGAATCAGATAATCCCCCTGTGCAATGCAGGTACTATTCTTTACCCAAGGTATAAATGATCCCTCTGTTCAATGCAGGTGTTTTCCATTATCTAAAGAATGGATGATCCCTCTGTTCAGTGCAGGTGTGTAAGATTATCTTAGGAATGGATGATCCCTCTGTTCAATGCAGCTGTTTACAGTTACATAAAGAATGAATGATCCCTCTGTGCAATGCAGTTGTTCACCTTTCCTGAAGGAATGGATGATCTCTCTGTGCCATGCAGGTGTTTAACTTTACCTAAGGAATCGGATGAACCCTCTGTGCAATTCAGGTGTTGATCTTTACCTAAGGAATAGATGATCCCTCTGTTCAATTCAGGTGTTTATCGTTATCTAAAGAATGGATGCTCCCTCTGTTCAATGCAGGTTGCATGGCACAATACAGGCCTGTTCCTAGCCAGACCGCATGGCAGAAGAAAACAGGAAGTGCCTTCTGTAAGTATGGCATTCTGTGCAGGCTTGATGTGACAACAGTTACAGTCCCATGCTCGCGAGAAGCCTACTACGAGATATCCTATCCAAAGACAGGCTGTCATTGGTCACCAAAAGGGGACCACCCCATACAAGGATTAGCCAGCCAAGCCCCTCAAAACCCATGGGCACTTCCTGAATAAACGAGTTTGTGGATTGTCGCTTCCGCTTTCACCCATCTCCCGGAGTCTGTGTCGTGACTCCACGCTGCTCACCCCAATTCGGCAGAGACCCTATCATCCCTCCTGAGCTGGCCTTGGGGTGGACCACAACATCTGGTGCCCGAACAGGGACCCTCTGCCCCGACCTCGGTGTTAGCGAGACACCCCATCTGTGACCCTCTGCCCCATCGGCGTCTGGCGAGATGCCCCATCCGTGACCCTCTGCCCCATCGGCATCCGGAGAGATTCTCTGTTGAACGTCCCGTGAGCCGGTGAGCATCCCCCTCGGTGTTTGGCAAAACAGCAAAATGCCCACTTCTTCGAGAAGCCCCCTTGTCGAGTAGCCCCCTCGGCGATGCCCCATCCCTGAAAGTCCGTTGAGCAAAGTGCCCAGTTCTTCATTGGTGATAGAAATGGCTAAAGGTTGCCTGTGTGTGAGCAGGCAGCCCCTTCCCCCTTCTTCCTTTGTTTGTCCTTCCCTTCCCCCCGCCCCCAGGAAGGCACACACCACCACACAGCCCCAAAGCCTGTGCTGGCCCCTCCCCCCACTAAGCACAATACACGTGGGTCCTAAACAATCTGTCTGTATGTCTCAGCTGGTCCCAGCATTAGGACTTGTGGTTTGCATGATCGTCCTCTGGTCTATCATTTTTGATCTGGGTTATTATTTTCTCAGTCTCTTTGATTCAGGAGTGTCCCAGCCCAGCCCCCCCCATCAAACAACACCACACGGTAATGGGTAACCTCCCGCCCCACCAGAGGATGCCGCATTTACAGGCTCTTAAGGCCCTCCTCCTGCAATGTGGCTTAAAAGTAAAACAAAAAGACCTCCATAGCTTTGGGGATGAAATTCTTGTTTTAGCCCCATGGATCCTAATCCTTGCCATAATTTCCGGCCTTAAAAACTCCACTGTGGAAAACATCATTTCTTCCCATAAAGAACTCTATAAGGAGGATCCTAAACTGGTTCTTCAAAGTTCGTTCCTCCCAGCCCCTCTTACAGTAACTCTGATGAGAAGGAAGTCAAAATTATAAATTACAATAGACCACCACCACAACCCCCTCGTGCTACAGCCACACTGTCAACCACCCCTCACCCTTGTTACCCTTCCAAGGACCTCCCCCCCTCGGTCCTGGACACACCCAGGCGACTGTCGGTTCCTTGACACGCCCCTTCACCACCTTCCCTGTTAACGTAGGGTCAGATGCGACAGTCAGGCTGTGGCACCCCACCCCCCTCTTTGATCTGGCCCTCATCCGTAAGGCAGCCCAGGAATCCCACGTTGATTCTGCTTGCTTTCAACAAGTCTTCTTACAATGGGCCATCCCGCCTACAGTGACCTGGCTGAATCCCAGGCCTGCCAAAATCTTAGGGATGAAATTCCAATTACCTTGGACATGCTCCTTGGCACAGGACCTTATACAGACGCTATATCCTGAGCTCTCACTTGGCCAATTCGAGCATTTAGCCCATACTTGTAAGGCATGTGCCCCCTAGCTCCCCTGGGCCCCTACAGCCTCAAGGAGTCAATCCTAGAGGCTTTACCCCAAATTCTATCTGGCAGATGGATGTTACCCACATACCTTCCTTTGGTAACCTCAAATATGTCCATGTCATTGTGGACACTTACTCTAAGCTTACTTTTGCTATTGCTCTCTCTGGGGAAAAGGCATCCCATGTCATTAAGGCAACAAAAACCGCTATGTTGGTCATGGGCGTGCCCTGGTCAATTAAAACAGACAATGGCCCTGCATACACATCTGCCCAATTCACATCCTTCATGGAATCTTGGGGAATAAAACACTCCCTTGGGATCCCCTACAACCCACAAGGACAGGCCATCTTGGAAAGAACAAACCAGACCCTAAAGGAACTAATTATAAAACAAAAGTCCACTATGTCGCCCAAGGACCCCCACTTGGCCCTAGTGGAAGCTCTTTTCACCCTCAATTTTCTCACCTTTGATGAGGCAGGACTCTCCCCAGCCTACAAACATTGGAGATCCCAACCAACCATGACACCCTTACCCTTAGTCCGCTGGAAAGATCCTCTTACTAATATTTGGAAGTGGCCCCACCCTCTTTTAACGCAGGGCCGAGGGTATGCTTGTGTCTTTCCAGAGACTTCACAGATCCCAGTTTGGATTCCTGCAAGAAACATCCGTCCAGCCACTGACTCAATGACCAGCCTTGCTGAAGAGGATGATGCCAGACCCCTCAGACTACATACGGTACTTTAAACTTATTTTCCCCCACCAGCCACTGACTCAGTGACCAGCCTTGCTGGAGAGGATGATGCCAGACCCCTCAGACTACATACGGAACTTTAAACTTTCCCCCCCCAACCAGCTATAAATTGCTTTCCAACTCCTTTGATTACATTGAGCTGGTACCATTAAGGACACTCAATGCTATTGACTATGACGCTAGGGTGAACTCACCCAGAAACCTGACCTATTCCAGTCCTCTTCAGGCTCTCTAGTTGATTCTCGCTCGCTGGGACTGTTCACATGCCACAGAGCCATGCCCACTTGGCCCTTCCATGCCTCCTAGGCAACAGCCTCATATGTATGGTACAATACAGGTCTAGCCCTTAGCCAGACCTCATGCTAAAAGCCATACCAGGCCGCCCCCCTCGGGTTTTCTCACCTAGGTGGCGATTAGCCTATGACTCATAAGACTCCATGTAGCAGACAGCTTCAGGTTCGCTGAGATGAACTTCCAGACCAGGCACAGTTATGGAGGAAGGGATATTATTTATTGAAGCTTACAGATCCAAGGGAGGTTCCATAACGGCAGAAGAAGCGGCCTGCTCTCACAAGGCCAGGCAAGAGAGCAAAGCCAACCAGCCACCACAGCACACAGCAGAACTACACACAGCACACTTCAGGAACTCCTGCTAGGCACATTTGCATATCTTTAAAATGGAATCTCAAACCATCACCACACCTTAAGACGAGGGCCCCCAGTGACCTTGCCTCTAGCAAGGTGATTGCAGATGCAAACTATAAGTAATAAACCACTGAATATATTGGGGGACATATATTCAAACTACCACATTCCGCCCCTGGCCCCCAATATATTTAGCTCCTGGCCCCCAATAGATTTATAACTATCACACATTGTAAATTGTACTCAGTCCAATTTCAAAGGTTCTCACAGTCTTGACCAACTTAAGATAGTGAGTCCTGTAAAATCAAACAAGTTAAATACTTTCAACATGTAAAGGCACAGAGTAAACATTTTTAACTGTATAAGGAATAGCAAGGAGAGACTAGAATAATGCAAATTCAACCACCATCAGCCGTCACCAAACTTCTGCAGTTCAAGTTCAATATAACCAGAGACAAACAGTCTTCAGGCTTTCCAATTCCAACCCTCCAGCTGGGCAGAGTTGCCAGGGAAAACTTTCATCCCATGCCAACACTGCACTCCATGGTAGCCCTTTTGCACAGTCCTGGTATATCCAAAACATCTTCAGGTCTCCATGCAAACCACGGTCCATCTTCCAAAAGGCTCTTCCAGCCTATTCCTGAGGGTCTTCATGCCCTGCCTCATGCCTCATCTCAGCAGCAGCTCCTGGAACCCTGTGCAATTCATGACCACTCCATGCATTTTTCATGCTTCCAAAACTAATACCACGTGTGCAGGACACAGCCATATTCTTAATCCAGGGACAAAATAAACCATAGCCTTGAAAAGCAGGTTCCTTCTCCAGTCAGCTCTTTCCAAGAATTTGCATTTTTAACAGTCTTTCCTCAGGCATCCTCTCCATTGTTTTAATGTAAATCAAGTCAGGCCACCTTCCTTCCACCTTCCTTAAGATTGCTAATGTGTCAACAATAGCAGCTTAACCAGTCTCAGTGCCTCTACTTTTAGCTTGCTTCAGGTTTTCCAACTCAAAATCTTAAAATCTCAGTCCGATATCTTTAGCCAAGCACATCAGTCCATTACAAATTTAACCTTGATCAAACTTTCTGAGCCTGCATAGCAGAACGTAGCCATCCCTTATGCCAGTAGCCCAGTTCCAATAAAGTCCTCTGCATTCTTTCCTTCCCCTTAGAAAACTCATAAGCCAAGCCTCGAAGTTCAATACTGTCTGCACTTAGCATTCTCAAACTCTCATCAGAATAGTCCATAAAACTTGGCTTACCACTCCAGAAGGCATCTTCAGTTGCAAGCACCAAGTCCATGCCCATTCCTCCAAAACAAAGTTTCCAAAAGACGAATATCCACAGGGTCTGGTTCATCTCACCCCACACTCCTCGGTACCACTTTACTGTAGCAGACAGCTTCAGGTTCGCTGAGATGAACTTCCAGACCAGGCACAGTTATGGAGGAAGGGATATTATTTATTGAAGCTTACAGATCCAGGGGAGGTTCCATAACGGCAGAAGAAGCGGCCTGCTCTCACAAGGCCAGGCAAGAGAGCAAAGCCAACCAGCCACCACAGCACACAGCAGAACTACACACAGCAAACTTCAGGAACTCCTGCTAGGCACATTTGCATATCTTTAAAATGGAATCTCAAACCATCACCACACCTTAAGACGAGGGCCCCCAGTGACCTTGCCTCTAGCAAGGTGATTGCAGATGCAAACTATAAGTAATAAACCACTGAATATATTGGGGGACATATATTCAAACTACCACACTCCATGAGATGGAACGACCTAAGACAGGCACCGTCACGTATGATGATCCCTTTGGGCCTGGGTTCAACAATGGCTTGGCAATAAACCATACCTCTCACGGTTGCCAATAATAAAAACAAAAAGGAGGATATGTATGGCACAATACAGGACTGGTCCTAGCCAGACCGCATGGCAGAAGAAAACAGGAAGTGGCTTCTGCAAAAATGGCGTTCTGCGCAGGCTTGATGTGACAGCAGTTACAGTCCCATGCTCGCAAGAAGCCTATTACGAGATGTCCTATCCAAAGACAGGCTGTCATTGGTCACCAAAAGGGGACCACCCCATACAAGGATTAGCCAGCCAAGCCCCTCAAAACCCATGGGCACTTCCTGAATAATCGAGTTTGTGGATTCTGGCTTCTGCTTTCACACAACTCCCAGAGCCTGTGTCATGACTCCGCGCTGCTCACCCCAATTCTGCAGAGACCCTATCGTCCCTCCTGACCTGGCCTTGTGGGGACCGCAACAATGCAGGATCCCTCTGTGCAATGCAGTTGTTGACCTTTACCTAAGGAATAAATGAGCCCTGTGTTCAATGCAAGTGTTTACTGTTATCTAAGGAATGGATGATCCTTGTGTTCAATTCAGGTCTTTATAGTTACATAAGGAATGGATGATCCCTCTGTGCAATGCAGGTGTTTACATTTACCTAAGAAATGGGATGATCCCTCTGTGTACTGCAGGTCTTGATCTTTAACTAAGAAATAGATGATCACTCTGATCAAAGCAGGTGTTGACATTTAACTAAGGAATAGATGATCCCTCTGTGCAATGCAGGTGCTTACATTTACCTAAGAAATGGGATGATCCCTCTGTGCACTGAAGGTCTTGATATTTAACTAAGAAATAGATGATCACTCTGATCAATTCAGGTGTTGAAATTTAACTAAGGAATGGATGATCCATCTGTTCAATGCAGCTGTTTACAGTTATGTAAGGAATGTATGATCTCTCGGTGCAATGCAGGTGTTTACCTTTACCTAAGGAATGGATGAGCCCTCTGCACAATGCAGGTATTTATCTTTACCTAAGGATTTGGATGATCTCTCTGTGCAATGCAGGTGTTGATCTTTAGTTGAGGAATAGATGATCCCTCTGTTCAATGCAGGTGTTTACAGTTATATCAGCAATAAATGACCCCACTGTTCTATGTAGGACTGTACAGTTAATTAAGGAATGGATGATCCCTCTGTTCAATGCAGGTGTTTAAAATTACCTAAGGAATGGATGATTCCTCTGTGCAATGCAAGTGTTTACCTTTACCTAAGGAATGGATGATTGCTCAGTGCAAGTCAGGTGTTTAGGTTTACCTTAGGAATGGGATGATCACTCTTTGCAATGCAGGTGTTGATCTTTACCTAAGGAATAGACGATTCCTCTGTTCAATGCAAGTGTTTACCTTTACTTAAGGAATGGGATGATACCCCTGTGCAATGCAGGTGTTGATCTTTACCTAGGGATAAGATGATCCCTTTGTTCAACGCAGGTGTTTACCGTTATCTATAGAATGGATGATCCCTCTATTTAATGCAGGTGTTTACCATTACATAAGAAATGGATGACCGCATCTGTGCAATCCAGGTGTTAAACTTTACCTAAGGAATCGGATAATTCCTCTGTGCAATGCAGGTGTTGATCTTTACCTAAGGTATAAATGATCCCTCTGTTCAATGCAGGTGCTCTCTGTTATCTAAAGAATGGATGATCCCTCTGTTCAGTGCAGGTGTGTAAGATAATCTTAGGAAAGGGTGATCCCTCTGTTCAATGCAGTGTTTACAGTTATGTAAGGAATGAATGATCCCTCTGTACAATGCAATTGTTTATCTTTACCGAAGGAATGGATGATCCCTCTGTGCAATGCAGGTGTTTACCTTTACCTAAGGAATGTATGATCCCTATGTGCAATGCAGGTGTTTACCTTTAAATAAGGAATGGGATGATGTCTTTGTGCAATGCAGGTGTTGATCTTTACCTGCGGAATATATGATCCCTGTGTTCAACGCAGATATTTACCATTATGTAAGGAATGGATGATCCCTCTGTTCAATACAGGTGTTTATAGTTACCTAAGGAATGAATGATCCCTCTGTGCAATGCAGGTGTTTGCTGTTACCTAAAGAATGAATGAACCCTCTGTGCAATGCAGGTGTTTACCTTTACAAAAGGAATGGATGACCCCTTTGTGCAATGTAAGTGTTTACCTTTACCTAAGGAATGGATGATCCCTCTGTGCAATGCAGATGTTTAGCTTTACCTAAGGAATGGGAATGATCCCCCTATGAAATGCAGGTGTTGATCTTTATCTAAGGAATACATGATATCTCTGTGCAATGCAGGTGTTTACCTTTGCCGAAGGAATCGATGATCCGTCTGTGCAATGCAGGTGTTTATCTTCACCTAAGCGTTGGGATGAACCCTCTGTGCAATGCATGTGCTGATCTTTAACTAATGAACATATGTTCCCTCTTTTCAATGCAGGTGTTTACCTTACCCTAAGGAATGGGAAGAACACCCTGTGCAATGCAGGTATTGATCTTTACATATGGAATATATGATCGCTCTCTTTAATGGAGGTGTTTACCATTTTCTAAGGAATGTATGATCCCTCTGTTCAATGCAAGTGTTGATCATTACCTAAGTAATAGATGATCCCTCTGTTCAATGCAGGTGTTTGGCTTTACCTAAGGAATGGATGATCCCTATGTGCAATGCAGGTGTTGTTCTTTAGCTAAGGAAAAGATGAGCCCTCTGTTCAATGAAGGTGTTTACCGTTATATAAGGAATAGATGATCCCTCTGTTCAATGCAGGTGTTTATAGTTACCTAAGGAATGGGTCATCCCTCTGTGCAATGCAGTTGTTTACCTTTACCTAAGGAATGTATGATCCCTATGTGCAATGCAGGTGTTTACCTTTACCTAAGGAATGGGATGATCCCTCTGTGCAATGCAGTTGTTGACCTTTGCCTAAGGAATAAATGAGCCCTGTGTTCAATGCAGGTGTTTACTGTTAACTAAGGAATGTATGACCCTCTGTGGAAAGCAGGTATTTACCTTTATCGAAGGAATGGATGATCCCTCTGTGCAATGCAGGTGTTTACATTTACCTAAGAAATGGGATGATCCCTCTGTGCAGTGCAGGTGTTGATCCATAACTGAGAAATAGATGATCCCTCTGATTAATGCAGGTGTTTACCTTTACCTAAGGAATGGAAGATCCCTCTGTGCAATGCAGGCATTTATGTATACCTAAGGATTGGGATGATCCCTCTGTGCAATGCAGGTGTTGATCTTTAACTAAGGAATAGATGATCCCTCTGATCAATGCAGGTGTTTACAATTATCTAAGGAATAAATGACCCCTTTGTTCAATGCAGGTCTGTACTGTTAATTCAGGAATGGATGATTACTCTCTTCTATGCAAGTGTTTACAGTTACCTAAGGAATGGATGAACCCTCTGTGCAATGCAAGTGTTTACCTTTACTAAAGAATGGATGATCGCTCAGTGCAAAGCAGATGTTTACCTTTACCTTAGGAATGGGATGAGTCCCTTGTGCAATGCAGATGTTGATCTTTACCTAAAGAACAACTGAGCCCTCCATTCAATGGAGGTGTTTACCGTTATCAAAAGGTATGGATGACCCCTCTGTTAAATGCAGATGTTTTCCTTTACCTAAGTAATGTGATCATCCCCCTGTGCAATGCAGGTGTTGACCTTTACCTAAGGAATTGATGATCTCTCTGTTCAGTGCAGGTGTTTACCGTTCTCTAAGGAACTGATGATCACTCTGTTCAATGCAGCTGTTTACACTTACCTAAGGAATGAATGATCCCTCTGTGCAATGCAGCTGTTTACCTTTACCGAAGGAATGAATGATCCCTCTGTGCAATGCAGGTATTGATCTTTACCTAAGGCATACATGATCCCTCTGTTCAATGCAGGTGTTTACCATTATCTAAGGAATGGATGATCCCTCTTTTCAAAGCAGGTGTTTACGATTTTCTAAGCAATGTGTGATCCCTATATTCAATGCAGGTGTTTACCATTACATAAGGAGTGGATGATTCCTCTGTTCAATGCAGGTGTTTTGCTTTACCTAAGGAATGGATGATCCCTATGTGCAATGTAGGTGTAGACCTTTACCTAAGGAATGGGATGATCCCTCTGTGCAATGCAGGTGTTGATCTTTAGTTGAGGAATAGATGAGCCCTCTGTTCAATGCAGGTGTTTACAGTTATCTAAAGAATGGATGATGCCTCTGTTCAATGCAGGTGTTTACAGTTACCTAAGGAATTCTTGATCCCTCTGTGCAATGTAGGTGTTTTCCTTTACCTAAGGAATGGATGATCCCTATACGCAATGAATTTGTTTACCTTTACCTAAGGAATGGGATGATCCATCTGTGCAATCCAGGTGTTGATCTTTACCTACAGAATATATTATCCCTCTTTTCAATGCAAGTGTTTTCCATTAACTAAGGAATGTAATGAATCCAATGTTCAATAAAGTTGTTTGCAGTTACCTAAGGAATGGATGATCCCTATGTCCAATGCAGTTGTTTACCTTTACCTAAGGAAGGGATGACCTCTCTGTGCAATGCAGGTGTTGGTCTTTAACTAAGGAATAGATGATCCCTCTGTTCAGTGCGGGTGTTTACCGTTATCTAAGGAATAAATGACCCCTCTGTTCAATGCAGATGTTTACCGTTATCTAAGGAATTGATGGTCATTCTCTTCTATACCGGTGTTTACCTTTATTAAGGAATGGGATGATCTCTCTGTGCAATGAAGGTGTTGATCTTTACCTAAGGAAAGAATGATTCCTCTGTGAAATGGAGGGGTTTTTCTTTACCTAATTAATGGAAGATCCCTCTGTGCAATGCCGGTGTTGTCCTTTACCTAAGGAACGGATGATCCTCCTGTGCAATGCATGTGTTGATCTTTACCTAAGGAATGGTATGATCCCTCTGTTATATGCAGGTGTTTATCGTTTTGTAAAGAATGGATGATCCCGCTGTGCAATACAGTAGTTGATCTTTACCTAAGGAACAAATGAGCACTGTGTTCAATGCAGGTGATTACCATATAAAAAGGAATGGATGATCCCTCTGTTCAATGCAGGTGTTTACACTTCCCTGAGGAATGGATCATCCTCTGTGCAATGCAGGTGTTTACCTTTACCTAAGGAATGAGATGACCCCGCAGTGCAATGCAGGTGTTGATCTTTACCTAAGGAATAGATGATCCCTCTTTCAATACAGGTGTTTAACTTTACATATGGAATGTGATGATCCCCCTGTGCAATTCAGGTGTTGATCTTTACATAAGGAATAGATGATTCCTCTGTTCAATGCAGGTGTTTACTGTTATCTAAGGAATAAATAACCCCTCTGTTCAATTCAGGTGTTTACTGTTATCTCAGGAATGGATGATCCCTGTGTGAAATGCAGGTGTTGATCTTTACCTAAGGAATAAATGAGCCCTCTGTTCATTGAAGGTGTTTACCGTTATCTAAGGAATGGATGATCCCTCTTTTCAATGCAGCTTTTTACAGTTACCTAAGGAATGAATGATCCCTCTGTGCAATGCAGGTATTTACCTATACTGAAGTAATGGATGATCCCTCTGTGAAATGCAGGTGCTGATACTTACCTAAGGCATACAAGATCCCTCTGTTCAATTCAGGTGTTTACAATTATTTGAGGAATGGATGATCCCTCCTTTCAACGCAGGTGTTTACGATTGTCTAAGCAATGGGTGATTCCCCTATTCAATGCAGGTGTTAATCATTACATAAGGAATGGATGATCTCTCTGTTCAATGCAGGTGTTTTGCTTTACCTAAGGAATGGATGATCCCTATGTGCAATGCAGATGTAGACCTTTACCTAAGGAATGGGATGATCCCTCTGTGCCATGAAGGTGTTGATCTTTAGTTGAGGAATAGATGAACCCTCTGTTCAATGCAGGTGTTTACAGTTATCTAAGGAATGGGTGATGCCTCTCTTCAATGCAGATGTTGACAGTTACTTAAGGAATTCATGATCCCTCTGTGCAATGCAGGTGTTTTACTGTACCTAAAGAATGGATGATCCCTATACGCAATGAATATGTTTACCTTTACCTAAGGAATGGGATGATCCGTCTGTGCATTGCAGGTGTTGATCTTCACCTACAGAATATCTTATCCCTCTTTCCAACGCAGGTGCTTGCCATTAACTAAGGAACGTAATGTTCCCTCTGTTCAATACAGTTGTTTACAGTTACCTAAGGAATGGATGATCCCTCTGTTGAATGCAGGAGTTTTGCTTTACCTAAGGAATGGATGATCCCTCTGTGCAATGCAGGTGTTTACCTTTACCTAAGGAATGGTATGATCCCTCTGTGAAATGCAGGTGTTTATCATTTTGTAAGGAATGGAGATCCCTCTGTGCAATACAGGAGTTGATCTTTACCTAAGGAACAAATGAGCACTGTGTTCAATGCAGGTGATTACCGTTATCAAACGGAATAGATGATCCTTCTGTTCAATGCAGGTGTTTACACTTACCTAAGGAATGGATGATCCCTCTGTGCAATTCAAGTGTTTACCTTTAACGAAGGAATGCATGATCCCTCTGTGAAATGCAGGTGTTGATCTTTACCTAAGGAATAGATGATCCCTCTGTTCCATGCAGGTGTTTACATATACCTAAGTAATGGGATGACCCCCCTGTGCAATGCACGTGTTGATCTTTACCTAAGGAATAGATGACCACTCTGTTCAATGCAGGTGTTTACTGTTATCTCAGGAATGGATGATCCCTGTGTGCAAAGCAGGTGTTGATCTTTACCTAAGGAATAAATGAGCACTCTGTTTAATGAAGGTGTTTACCGTTATCTAAGGAATGGATGATCCCTCTGTTCCATGCAGCTATTTACGGTTACCTAAGGAATGAATGATCAGTCTTTTCAATGCAGCTGTTTACAGTTAACTAAGGAATGAATGATCCCTCTGTGCAATGCAGGTGTTTACATTTACCGAAGGAATGGATGATCCCTCTGGGCAATGGAGGTGTGGATCTTTACCTAAGGAATAGATGATCCCTCTGTTCAATGTAGGTGTTTACCGTCATCTAAATAATGGATGATCCCTCTTATCAATGCAGGTTTCATGATTATCTAAGGAATGGGTGTCCCTCTGTTCAATGTAGGTGTTTACCATTATCTAAATAATGGATGATCCCTCTTATCAATGCAGGTTTTATGATTATCTAAGGAATGTGTGATCCCTCTGTTCAATGTAGGTGTTTACCATTACATAAGGAATGGATGATCACTCTGTTCAATGCAGGTGTTCAGAGTTACCTAAGGAATGTATGCTCCCTCTGTGCAATGCAGGTGTTTACCTTTACCTAAGGAATGGATGATCCCTCTGTGCAATGCAGCTGTTTACCTTTACCTAAGGAATGGATGATCCCTCTGTGCAATGCAGATGATTTCCTTTTCCTAAGGATTTTGATGATCCCTCTGAGCAATGCAGGTGTTGATCTTTAACTAAGGAATAGATGATCCCTCTGTCCACTGCAGGTGTTTACCGTTAATTAAGGAATAAATGACCTCTATATTCAACGCAGGTGTTTACTGTTATCTAAGGAATGGATGATACTTCTCTTCTTTGCAGGTGTTTACCTATACCTAAGGAATGGGATGATCACTCTATGCAATGCAGGTGTTTTCCTTTACCTAAGGAATGGGATGATCCCTTGGTGCAATGCACGTGTTGATCTTTGGCTAAGGAATAGATGATCCCTCTGTTCAATGCTGGTTTTTACCATTATCTAAGGAATGGATGATCCCTCTATGCAATGCAGGTGTTTACAGTTACCGATGGAATGGATGATAGCTCTCTGCAATGCAGGGTGTTTCCTTTACCAAAGTAATGGATGATTCCTCTGTGCAATGCAGGGGTTTTCCTTTACCTAAGTATTTTGATTATCCCTCTGTGTAATGCAGGTGTTGATCTTTAACTAAGGAATAGAATATCCCTCCGTTCAATGCAGGCATTTACCGTTATCTAATAAATAAATGACCCCTCTGTTCAATGCAGATGTTTATCGTTACCTAATGAATGGATGATCCCTATGTTCAGTGCAGGTGTTGATCTTTACTAAAGGAATAGATGATCCATCAGTTCAATGCAGACTTTTACCTTTACTTAAGAAATGTGATGATCCCTCTGTTCAATGCAGGTGTTTATCTTTTTGTAAGGAATGGAAGATCCATCTGTACAATGCAGGGGTGGATCTTTACCTAAAGAACAAATGAGCCCTCCGTTCAATGCAGGTGTTTACCGTTATCAAAAGGAATGGATGATCCCTCTCTTCTATGCAGGTGTTTACAGTTACCTAAGGAATGCATGATCCCTCTGTGCAATGGAGGTGTTGATCTTTACCTAAGGAATAGATGATCCCTCTCTTCAATGCAGGTGTTTTCCTTTACCTAAGTAATGTGATGATCCCCCTGTGCAATGCAGGTGTTGACCTTTACCTAAGGAATAGATGATCCCTCTGTTCAATGCAGGTGTTTACCGTTATCTCAGGAATGGATGATCCCTCTGTGCAATGCAGGTGTTGATCTTTACCTAAGGAATAAATGTGCCCTCTGTTCAATGCAGGTGTTTACTGTTCTCTAAGGAATGGATGATCCCTCTGTTCAATGCAGCTGTTTACACTTACCTAAGAAATGAATGATCCCTCTGTGCAATGCAGTTGTTTACCTTTACCGAAAGAATGGATGATCCCTCTGTGAAATGCAGGTGTTGATCTTTACCTAAGGCATATATGATCCCTCTGTTCAATGCAGCTGTTTACGATTGTCTAAGCAATGGGTGATCCCTATATTAAATGCAGGTGTTTACCATTACATAAGGAATGGATGATCCCTCTGTTCAATGCAGGTGTTTTGCTTTACCTAAGGAATGGATGATCCCTATGTGCAATGCAGATGTAGACCTTTACCTGAGGAATGGGATGATCCCTCTGTGCAATGCAGGTGTTGATATTTAGTTGAGGAATAGATGAGCCCTCTGTTCAATGCAGGTATTTACAGTTACCTAAGGAATTCATGATCCCTCTGTGCAATGCAGGTGTTTTCCTTTACCTAAAGAATGGATGATCCCTCTGTGCAATGCAGGTGATTTCCTTTACCTTAAGGTTTTGGTGATCCCTCTGTGCAATGCAGGTGTTGATCTTTAACTAAGGAATAGATGATCCCTCTTTCCAATACAGGTGTTTACCATTAATTAAGGAATAAATGACCCCTCCGTTCAATGCATGTGTTTATCGTTATCTAAGGAATGGATGATCCCTCTCTTCTTTGCAGGTATTTACCTATACCTAAGGAATGGGATGATCACTCTATGCAATGCAGGTGTTTACCTTTACCTAAGGAATGGGATGATCACTCTGTACAATGCAAGTGTTGATCTTTACCTAAGGAATAGATGATCCCTCTGTTCAATGCAGGTGTTTACCTTTACCTAAGGAATGGGATGATCCCCATGTGAAATGCAGGTGTTGATTTTTACCTAAGAATGGATGATCCCAGTGTTCAATGCAGATGGTCACCTTTACCTAAGGAATGGGATGATCCCCCTGTGAAATGCATGTGTTGATCTTTAGTTGAGGAATAGATGAGCCCTCTGTTCAATGCAGGTATTTACCGTTATCTATAGAATGGATGATCCCTCTTTTCAATGCAGGTGTTTACCGTTATTTAATGAATGGATGATCCTCTGTTGAATGCAGGTGTTTACCTTTACCTAAGGAATGGGATGATCTCTCTGTTAATGCATGTGTTGATCTTTTGTAAAGAATAGATGATCCCTTTGTTAAATGCAGGTGTTCACATTTACCTAAGGAATGGGATGATCCCCCTGTGCAATGCAGGTGTTTATACTTTACCTAAGGAATGGATGATCCCTGTGTTCAATGCAGGTGTTTACCATTATATGAGGAATGGATGATCCCTCTGTGCAATGCAGGTATTTACCTTTACCTGAGGAATGGGATGATCGCTCTGTGCAATGCGGGTGTTTATCTTTACCTAAAGAATAGATGATCCCTTTGTTAAATACAGGTGTTTACCTTTACCTAAGGAATGGGATGATCCCCATGGGCAATGCAGGTGTTGATCTTTACCTAAGGAATTGATGATCCCTCTGTTCAATGCAGGTGTATACCGTTATCTAAGGAATGGATATTCCCTCTGTTCAGTGCAGGTGTTTGCCATTACATAAGGAATGGATGATCCCACTGTGCAATGCAGATGCTTACCTTTACCTAAGTAATGAATGATCTCTTTGTGCAATTCAGGTGTTTACCTTTACCTAAGGAATGGGATGATCTCTCTGTGCAATGCATGTGTTGATCTTTACGTAAGGAATAGATGATCCCTTTGTTAAATGCAGGTGTTCACATTTACCTAAGGAATGGGATGATCCCCCTGTGCAATGCAGGTGTTTACACTTTACCTAAGGAATGGATGATCCCTGTGTTCAATGCAGGTGTTTACCATTATATAAGGAATGGATGATCCCTCTGTGCAATGCAGGTATTTACCTTTACCTGAGGAATGGGATGATCTCTCTGTGCAATGCGGGTGTTAATCTTTACCTAAGGAATAGATGATCCCTTTGTTAAATGCAGGTGTTTACCTTTACCTAAGGAATGGGATGATCCCCATGGGCAATGCAGGTGTTGATCTTTACCTAAGGAATTGATGATCACTCTGTTCAATGCAGGTGTATACTGTTATCTAAGGAATGGATATTCCCTCTGTTCAGTGCAGGTGTTTGCCATTACATAAGGAATGGATGATCCCACTGTGCAATGCAGATGTTTACCTTTACCTAAGTAATGAATGATCTCTTTGTGCAATTCAGGTATGTTTACCTTTACCTAAGGAATGGGATGATCCCTGTACAATGCCAGTGTTGATCTTCACCTACAGAATTGATGATCCCTCCATTCAATGCATGTGTTACCATTATCTAAGGAATGGATGATCCCTCAGTTCAATTCAGGCATTTACAGTTACCTAAGGAATGTATATCCCTCTGGTCAATGCAGGTGTTTAGCTTTAACTAAGGAATGGATGATCCCTCAGTTTAATGCAGGGGTTTACCTTTACATATGGAATGGATGTTCCTCTGTGAAATGCAGGTGTTTATCATTTTGTAAGGAATGGATGATCCCTATGTGAATGCAGGTGTTGATCTTTTACCTAAGGAAACAAATGTTCACTCTGTTCAATGCAGGTGTTTACTGTTATAAATGGAATGGATGATCCTTCTGTTCAATGCAGGTGTTTACCTTTACCTAAAGTTTGGATGATCCCTCTGTTCAATCAAGTGTTTACCATTACCTAAGAATGATGATCCCTCTGTGAAATGCAGGTTTTGATCTTTTACCTAAGGAATGGATGATCCCTCTGTTCCAATGCAGGTGTTTACCCCTACATAAGTAATGGGATGACCCCTGTGCAATGCACATATTGATCTTTACATAAAGAATGGATGACCACTCTGTTCAATGCAGGTGTTTACTGTTATCTCAGGAATGGATGATCCCTGTGTGCAAAGCAGGTGTTGATCTTTACCTAAGGAATAAATGAGCACTCTGTTTAATGAAGGTGTTTGACCTTTATCTGTGGAATGGATGATCCCTCTGTTCCATGCAGCTTTTTACAGTTACCTAAGAAATGGAATGATCCCTTTTCAATGCAGCTGTTTACCTTTAACTAAAGAATGAATGATCCTCTGTGCAATGCAGGTGTTTACATTTACCTAAGGAATGGATGATCCCTCTGTGCAATGGAGGTGTTTATCTTTACCTAAGGAATAGATGATCCCTCTGTTCAATGTAGGTGTTTACCTTTACTAAATAATGGATGATCCCTCTTATCAATGCAGGTTTCATGATTATCTAAGGAATGGGTGTTCTTCTGTTCAATGTAGGTGTTTACCATTATCTAAATAATGGATGATCCCTCTGCAATGCAGGTTTTGATGATTATCTAAGGAATGTGTGATCCCTCTGTTCAATGTAGGTGTTTACCATTACATAAGGAATGGATGATCACTCTGTTCAATGCAGGTGTTCAGAGTTACCTAAGGAATGTATGCTCCCTCTGTGCAATGCAGGTGTTTACCTTTACCTAAGGAATGGATGATCCCTCTGTGCAATGCAGCTGTTTACCTTTACCTAAGGAATGGATGATCCCTCTGTGCAATGCAGATGATTTCCTTTTCCTAAGGATTTTGATGATCCCTCTGAGCAATGCAGGTGTTGATCTTTAACTAAGGAATAGATGATCCCTCTGTCCACTGCAGGTGTTTACCGTTAATTAAGGAATAAATGACCTCTATATTCAACGCAGGTGTTTACTGTTATCTAAGGAATGGATGATACTTCTCTTCTTTGCAGGTGTTTACCTATACCTAAGGAATGGGATGATCACTCTATGCAATGCAGGTGTTTTCCTTTACCTAAGGAATGGGATGATCCCTTGGTGCAATGCACGTGTTGATCTTTGGCTAAGGAATAGATGATCCTCTGTTCAATGCTGGTTTTTACCATTATCTAAGGAATGGATGATCCCTCTATGCAATGCAGGTGTTTACAGTTACCTATGGAATGGATGATAGCTCTCTGCAATGCAGGGTGTTTCCTTTACCAAAGTAATGGATGATTCCTCTGTGCAATGCAGGGTTTTCCTTTACCTAAGTATTTTGATTATCCCTCTGTGTAATGCAGGTGTTGATCTTTAACTAAGGAATAGAATATCCCTCCGTTCAATGCAGGCATTTACCGTTATCTAATAAATAAATGACCCCTCTGTTCAATGCAGATGTTTATCGTTACCTAATGAATGGATGATCCCTATGTTCAGTGCAGGTGTTGATCTTTACTAAAGGAATAGATGATCCATCAGTTCAATGCAGACTTTTACCTTTACTTAAGAAATGTGATGATCCCTCTGTTCAATGCAGGTGTTTATCTTTTTGTAAGGAATGGAAGATCCATCTGTACAATGCAGGGGTGGATCTTTACCTAAAGAACAAATGAGCCCTCCGTTCAATGCAGGTGTTTACCGTTATCAAAAGGAATGGATGATCCCTCTCTTCTATGCAGGTGTTTACAGTTACCTAAGGAATGCATGATCCCCTCTGTGCAATGGAGGTGTTGATCTTTACCTAAGGAATAGATGATCCCTCTCTTCAATGCAGGTGTTTTCCTTTACCTAAGTAATGTGATGATCCCCCTGTGCAATGCAGGTGTTGACCTTTACCTAAGGAATAGATGATCCCTCTGTTCAATGCAGGTGTTTACCGTTATCTCAGGAATGGATGATCCCTCTGTGCAATGCAGGTGTTGATCTTTACCTAAGGAATAAATGTGCCCTCTGTTCAATGCAGGTGTTTACTGTTCTCTAAGGAATGGATGATCCCTCTGTTCAATGCAGCTGTTTACACTTACCTAGAAATGAATGATCCCTCTGTGCAATGCAGTTGTTTACCTTTACCGAAAGAATGGATGATCCCTCTGTGAAATGCAGGTGTTGATCTTTACCTAAGGCATATATGATCCCTCTGTTCAATGCAGCTGTTTACGATTGTCTAAGCAATGGGTGATCACCTATATTAAATGCAGGTGTTTACCATTACATAAGGAATGGATGATCCCTCTGTTCAATGCAGGTGTTTTGCTTTACCTAAGGAATGGATGATCCCTATGTGCAATGCAGATGTAGACCTTTACCTGAGGAATGGATGATCCTCTGTGCAATGCAGGTGTTGATATTTAGTTGAGGAATGGATGAGCCCTCTGTTCAATGCAGGTATTTACAGTTACCTAAGGAATTCATGATCCTCTGTGCAATGCAGGTGTTTTCCTTTACCTAAAGAATGGATGATCCTCTGTGCAATGCAGGTGATTTCCTTTACCTTAAGGTTTTGGTGATCCCTCTGTGCAATGCAGGTGTTGATCTTTAACTAAGGAATAGATGATCCCTCTTTCCAATACAGGTGTTTACCATTAATTAAGGAATAAATGACCCCTCCGTTCAATGCATGTGTTTATCGTTATCTAAGGAATGGATGATCCCTCTCTTCTTTGCAGGTATTTACCTTTACCTAAGGAATGGGATGATCACTCTATGCAATGCAGGTGTTTACCTTTACCTAAGGAATGGGATGATCACTCTGTACAATGCAAGTGTTGATCTTTACCTAAGGAATAGATGATCCCTCTGTTCAATGCAGGTGTTTACCTTTACCTAAGGAATGGGATGATCCCCATGTGAAATGCAGGTGTTGATTTTTACCTAAGAATGGATGATCCCAGTGTTCAATGCAGATGGTCACCTTTACCTAAGGAATGGGATGATCCCCCTGTGAAATGCATGTGTTGATCTTTAGTTGAGGAATAGATGAGCCCTCTGTTCAATGCAGGTATTTACCGTTATCTATAGAATGGATGATCCCTCTTTTCAATGCAGGTGTTTACCGTTATTTAATGAATGGATGATCCCTCTGTTGAATGCAGGTGTTTACCTTTACCTAAGGAATGGGATGATCTCTCTGTGCAATGCATGTGTTGATCTTTACGTAAGGAATAGATGATCCCTTTGTTAAATGCAGGTGTTCACATTTACCTAAGGAATGGGATGATCCCCCTGTGCAATGCAGGTGTTTACACTTTACCTAAGGAATGGATGATCCCTGTGTTCAATGCAGGTGTTTACCATTATATAAGGAATGGATGATCCCTCTGTGCAATGCAGGTATTTACCTTTACCTGAGGAATGGGATGATCTCTCTGTGCAATGCGGGTGTTAATCTTTACCTAAGGAATAGATGATCCCTTTGTTAAATGCAGGTGTTTACCTTTACCTAAGGAATGGGATGATCCCCATGGGCAATGCAGGTGTTGATCTTTACCTAAGGAATTGATGATCACTCTGTTCAATGCAGGTGTATACTGTTATCTAAGGAATGGATATTCCCTCTGTTCAGTGCAGGTGTTTGCCATTACATAAGGAATGGATGATCCCACTGTGCAATGCAGATGCTTACCTTTACCTAAGTAATGAATGATCTCTTTGTGCAATTCAGGTGTTTACCTTTACCTAAGGAATGGGATGATCCCTGTACAATGCCAGTGTTGATCTTTACCTACGGCATTGATGATCCCTCCATTCAATGCATGTGTTACCATTATCTAAGGAATGGATGATCCCTCAGTTCAATTCAGGCATTTACAGTTACCTAAGGAATGTATATCCCTCTGGTCAATGCAGGTGTTTAGCTTCAACTAAGGAATGGATGATACCTCAGTTTAATGCAGGGGTTCACCGTTACATATGGAATGGATGTTCCCTCTGTGCAATGCAGGTGTTTACCTTTACCTAAGGAATCCATGATCCCTATGTGAATGCAGGTGTTTACTTTTACCTAAGGAATTGGATGTTCCCTCTGTTCAATGCAGGTGTTTACTGTTATATATGGAATGGATGATCTCTCTGCTCAATGCAGGTGTTTACCTTTACCTAAAGTTTGGATGATACCTCTGTTCAATCAGGTGATTACCATTACCTAAAGAAGGATGATCCCTCTGATCAACACAGGTTTCTAACTTTACTTAAGGAATGGATGATCCCTCTGTGAAATGCAGGTATTTACCCCTACATAAGAATTGGATGATCACTCTGTGCTTTGCACATATATAATATTACATAAAGAATGGAAGATCCCTCTGTTCAATGCAGGTGTTTACCTTTACCAAAGGAATGGATGTTCCCTCTGTGCAATGCAGGTGTTTACGTTTCAATAAGGAATGGATGATCCCTCCTAGCCTAGAAGGCTTTGACCTTTATCTGTGGAATGAATGATCCCTCTGTTCAATGCAGTTGTTTACAGTTACCTAAGAAATGGATGATCCCTCTGTGCAGGGCAAGTGTTTACCTTTATGTAAAGAATGGATGATCCCTCTATGCAATGCAGGTGTTCACCTTTACCTAAGGAATGGGATCATCCCTCTGTGCAATGCAGGTGTTTACCGTTACCTATGGAATCGATGATCCCTCTGTGCAATGCAGGTGTTTACCTTTACCTAAAGAATGGATGATCCCTCTGTGTAATGCACGTGTTGAACTTTATTTAAGGAATAGATGATTCTTCTGTTCAATGCAGGTGTTTTATTTTACCTAAGGATTGGGATGATCCCACAGTGCAATGCAGGTGTTGATCTTTACCTAAGGAATTCAACTGTTCAATGTAGGTGTTTACCATTATCTAAAGAATGGATGATCCCTCTGTTCTATGCAGGTTTTTATGATTATCTAATGAATGGGTGATCCCTCTGTTCAATGAAGGTGTTTACTATTATCTAAAGAATGGATGATCCCTCTGTGCAATGCAGGTGTTTTGATTTACCTAAGGAATGGATGATCCCTATGTGCAATGAGGGTGTTGACCTTTACCTAAGGAATGGGATGATCCCTCTGTGCAATGCAGGAGTTGATCTTTAGCTAAGGAATAGATGAGCCCTCTGTTCAATGCAGGTGTTTACCGTTATCTAAGAAATGGATGATCCCTCTTTTCAATGCAGGTGTTTACCATTATCTAAGGAATGGAGGATCCCTCTCTTCTATGGAGGTGTTTACCTTTACCTAAGGAATGGTATCATCCCTCTGTTCAATGCAGATGTTTACGTTATCTAAGAATGGATGATACCTCTGTGCAATGCAGATGTTTACCTTTACCAAAGGAATGGATGATCCTTCTATGCAATGCAGGTGTTGACCTTTGCCTAAGGAATGGGATGATCCCTCTGTGCAATGCAGGTGTTGATCTTTAGCTAAGGAATAGATGAGTCCTCTCTTCAATGCAAGTGTTTACCGTTATCTAAGAAAGGGATGAGCCCTCTCTTCAATGAAGGTGTTTACCGACATCTAAGGAATGGATGATCCCTCTTTTCTATGGAGTTGTTTACCTTTACCTAAGGAATGGGATCATCCCTCTGTGCAATGCAGGTGTTTACATTATATAGGAAATGATGGTACCTCTGTGCAATGCAGGTGTTTACCTTTACCTAAGGAGTGGATGTTCCTTCTGTGCAATGCAGGTGTTGACCTTTGCCTAAGGAATGGATGATCCCTTTGTGCAATGCAGGTGTTGATCTTTACCTAAGGAATAGATGATCCTTCAGTTCAATGCAGGTGTTTACCATTATCTAAGGAATGGATATTCCCTCTGTTCAGTGCAGCTGTTTGCCATTACATAAGGAATGGATGATCCCGCTATGCCATGCAGATGTTTACCTTTACCTAACTAATGCATGATCCCTTTGTGCAATGCAGGTGTTTACCTTTACCAAAGGAATGGAATTTCCCTGTGTGCAAGTTAGATGTTTACCTTATATAAGGAATGGATGATCCCTCTGGGCCAGGCAGGTGTTGACCTTTACCTAAGGAATGGATGAACCCTCCTGGCATTGCAGGTGTTTACATTTACCTCATATATGGATGATCCCTCTGTTCATTGCATGTGTTTACTATTACCTAATTAATGGAAGATCCCTCTGTTCAATGCAGGTGTTTACCTTTTCAAAAGGAATGGATGTTCTGTGTGCGCAATGCAGTTGTTTAACTTTACATAAGAATGGATGATCCCTCTGGGTCAGGTAGGTGTTGACCTTTACATAAGGAATGGATGATCCATCTGTGCATTGCATGTGTTTACTATTACCTAAGGAATGGAAGATCCCTCTGTTCAATGAAGGTGTTTACCTTTACCTAAGTAATTGATGATCCCTCTGTTAAATGCAGGAGTTTACCTTTACCAAAGGAATGTACGTTCCCTGTGTGCAATGCACTTGTTGACCTTTACGTAAGGACTGGATCATCCCTCATTGCATTGCAGGTGCTTACAATTGCCTAAGGAATGGAAGATCTCTCTGTTCAATGCAGGTGTTTACCTTTACCTGAGGAATGGAAGATCCGTCTGTTCAATGCAGGTGTTTACCTTTACCAAAGGAATGGATCTTCCCTGTGTGCAATACAGATGTTTACCTTTAAATAAGGAATGGACGATCCCTCTGGCCCATGCAGGTGTTGACCTTTACCTAAGGAATGGATCATCCCTCTTTGCATTGCAGGTGTTTACATTTACCTTAGGAATGGATGATTCCTCTGTGCATTTCCTGTGTTTACTATTACCTAATTAATGGAAGATCCCTCTGTTCAATGCATGCGTTTACCTTTTCAAAAGGAATGGATGTCCTGTGTGTGCAATGCATGTGTTTACCTTTACATAAGGAATGGATGATCCCTCTTTGCATTGCAGGTGTTTACATTTACCTTAGGAATGGATGATCCCTCTGTGCATTGCATGTGTGTACTATAACCTAATTAATGGAAGATCCCTCTGTTCAATGCAGGTGTTTACCTTTTCAAAAGGAATGGATGTTCTGTGTGTGCACTAAGGTGTTTTATTTACATAAGGAATGGATAATCCCTCTGGACAAGGCAGGTGTTGACCTTTACATAAGAAATTTATGATCCATCTGTGCAATGCAGGTGTTGAGCTTTACCTAAGGAATAGGTGATCCTGCTGTTAAATGCAGGTGTTTACCATTATCTAAGGAATGGATGATCCCTCTGTGCACTCCAGGTGTTTACCATTACCTAAGGAATGGATGATCTCTCTGTGCAATGCAGGTGTTAATCTTTACCTAAGGATTAGATGATACCTCTGTTCAATGCAGGTGTTTACCGTTATCTTAGGAATGGATGATTCCTCTCTTCAATGCAGGTGTTTACCGTTATTTAAGGAATGGATGATCCCTCTGATCAATGCAGGTGTTTACCGTTACCTAAGGAATGGATGATCCCTCTGTGCAATGCAAGTGTTTGCTGTTACCTAAGGTATGGATGATCCCTTTGTTCAATGCAGGTGTTTACATTTACATAAGCTATGTATGATCCCTCTGGGCCAGGCAGGTGTTGACCTTTACCTAAGGAATGGGTGATCCCTCTGAGCAATGCAGGTGTTGATCTTTTCTAGGGAATGGATGATCCCTCTGTGCAATGAATATGTTGACCTTTACCTAAGGAATATATGACCCGTCTGTTCAATAAAGGTGTTCACCTTTACCTGGGGAATGGATGATCCCTCTGTTCAATGCAGGTGTTTACCATTAATTAAGGAATGTATGACCCATTGTTCAATGAAGGTGTTTACATTCACCTAAGGAATGGATAATCCCTCTGTACATTGGATGTGTTTACTATTACCTAAGTAATGGATGATCCCTCTGTTCAATGCAGGAGTTTACCTTTACCAAAAGAAAGAATGTTCCCTGTGTGCAATGCAGGTGTTTACCTTTACATAAGGAATGGATTATCCCCCTGTGCAATGCAGGTTTTGACCTTTATCTTAATAATGGATGATCCCTCTGTGCATTCCAGGTATTTACCATTACCTAAGTTCAATGCAGGCATTTAACTTTACCTAAGGAATGGATGATCCGTCTGTTCCATGCAGGTGTTTACCTTTACCAAAGGAATGGATTTTCCCTGTGTGCAATGCAGATGTTTACCTCATATAAGGAATTGATGATCCCTCTGGGCCAGGCAGGTGTTGACCTTTACCTAAGGAATGTGTGATCCCTCTTTGAATGCATGTGTTTACATTTACCTCTGGAGTGGATGATCCCTCTGTGCATTGCATGTGTTTACTATTACTTAATTAATGGATGGTCCCTCTGTTCAATGAAAGTGTTTACCTTTGCAAAAGGAATGGATGTTCTGTGTGTGCAATGCAGGTGTTTTACTTTACATAAGGAATGGATGATACCTCTGGGCCAAGCAGGTGTTGACCTTTAAATAAGGAATGGATGATCCCTCTGTGCAATGCAGGGGTTGACCTTTACCTAAGGAATGGATGATCCCACTGTTAAATGCAGGTGTTTACCGTTATCTAAGGAATGGATGAGCCCTCTGTTCAATGCAGGTGTTTACATTTACATAAGGTATGGATGATCCCACTGGGCCAGGCAGGTGTTGACCTTTACCTAAGGAATGGATGATCCCTCTGTGCAATCCAGGTGTTTACCTTTAACTAAGGAATGGATGATCCCTCTTTGCATTGCAGGTGTTTACATTTACCTTAGGAATGGATGATCCCTCTGTGCATTGCATGTGTTTAGTGTTACCTAATTAATGGAAGATCCCTCTGTTGAATGCAGGCGTTTACTTTTCAAAAGGAATAGATGTTCTGTGTGTGCAATGCAGGTGTTTTATTTTACATAAGAAATGGATGATCCCTCTGGGCCAGGCAGGTGTTGACATTTACATGAGAAATGGATGATCCCTCTGGGCCAGGCAGGTGTTGACATTTACATAAGAAATGGATGATCCCACTGTGCAATCCCGGTGTTTACCTTTAACTAAGGAATGGATGACCCCTCTCTGCAATGCAGGTGTTGAACTTTACCTAAGGAATAGATGATCCCTCTGTTCAATGCAGGTGTTTACCGTTATCTTAGGAATGGATGATCCCTCTGTTCAATGCAGGTGTTTACAGTTACATAAGGATGGATGATTCCTCTGTTCAATGCAGGTGTTTACCGTTATCTAAGGAATGGATGTTCCCTCTGATCAATGCAGGTGTTTACCCTTACCTAAGGAATGGATGGTCCCTCTGTGCACTGCAGGTGTTTACCTTTACCTAAGGAATGGATGATCCATCTGAGCATAGCAGGTGTTAACTATTACCTAAGGAATGTAAGATCCCTCTGTTCAATGCAGGTGTTTACCTTTTCAAAAGGAATGGATGTTCTGTGTGCACATTGCAGGTGTTTTACTTTACATAAGGAATGTATGATCTCTCTGGGCCAGGCAGGTGTTGACCTTTACATAAGAAATGGATGATCCTTCTCTTAAATGCTGGTGTTTACCATTATCTAAGGAAAGGATGATCCCTCTGTGCAATCCAGGTGTTTACCATTACCTAAGGAAAGGATGATCCTCTGTGAAATGCAGGTGTTGATACTTCCTAAGGATTAGATATCCCTCTGTTCAATGCAGGTGTTTACCATTATCTTAGGTATGGATGATCCTTCTGTTCAATGCGGGTGTTTACCGTTATTTAAGGAATGGATGATCCTCTGATCAATGCAGGTGTTTACATTTACATAAGGTATGTATGATCCCTCTGGGCAAGGCAGGTGTTGACCTTTGCCTAAGGAATGGATGATCCCTATGAGCAATGCAGGTGTTTACCTTTACCTAAGGAATGGATGATCCGTCTGTTCAATGCAGGTGTTGACCTTTTCCTAAGGAATGGATGATCCCTGTGTGCAGTGAATATGTTGACCTTTACCTAATGAATATATGACCCCTCTGTTCAATGAAGGCGTTTACCTTTACCTGAGGAATGGATGATCCCTCTGTTCACTGCAGGTGTTTACCGTTATCTAAGGAATGTATGACCCCTTGTTCAATGAAGGTGTTTACAGTTACCTAAGGAATGGATGATCCCTCTGTGCATTGGATGTGTTTACTATTACCTAATGAATGGAAGATCCCTCTGTTCAATTAAGGTGTTTACCTTTAAGGAATGGATTATCCCTCTGGGCCAGGCAGGTGTTTACCTTTACATAAGGAATGGATGTTCCCCATGTGCAATGCAGGTGTTGACCTTTATTTTAGTAAGGGATGATCCCTCTGTGCATTGCATGTGTTTGCTATTACCTAATTAATGGAAGATCCCTCTGTTCAATGCAGGTGTTTACCTTTTCAAAAGGAATGGATGTTCTGTGTGTGCAATGGAGGTGTTTAATTTACATAAGAATGTATGATCCCTCTGGGCCAGGCAGGTGTTGACCTTTACATAAGGAATGGATGATCCCTCTGTGCAATGCAGGTATTTATCTTTACCTAAGGAATGGATGATCCCTCTGTTAAAAGCAGGTGTTTACAGTTATCTAAGGAAAGGATGATCCCTCTTTGCAATCCAGGTGTTTACCATTACCTAAGGGATGTATGATTCCTCTGTGCAATCCAGGTGATTACCTTTAACTAAGGAATGGATGATCCCTCTCTGCAATGCAGGGGTTGAACTTTACCTAAGGAATACAAGATCCCTCTGTTCAATGCAGGTGTTTACCGTTATCTTAGGAATGGATGATCCCTCTGTTCAATGCAGGTGTTTACAGTTACCTAAGGAATGGATGATTCCTCAGTTCAATGCAGGTGTTTACCGTTATCTAAGGAATGGATGATCTCTCTGATCAATGCAGGTGTTTACCTTTACCTAAGGAAAGGATGATCCCTCTGTGCAATGCAGGTGTTGATATTTACCTAAGGAATGGATGATACCTCTGTTCAGCAGGTGTTTACCTTTACCTAAGGAATGGATGATTCCTCAGTTCAATGCAGGTGTTTACCGTTATCTAAGGAATGGATGATCTCTCTGATCAATGCAGGTGTTTACCTTTACCTAAGGAAAGGATGATCCCTCTGTGCATTGCAGGTGTTTACTATTACCTAAGGAATGGAAGATCCTCGGTTCAATGCAGGTGTTTACCTTTACCTAAGGAATGGATGATCCCTGTGTGAAATGCAGGTGTTTAACATTACATAAGTTAGGTATGATCCTTTAGAGGAGGCAGGCGTTGACTTTACCTAAGGAAACGATGATCCCTCTGTGCAATCTAGGTGTTCACATTTCCCTAAGGAATGGATGAACCCTCTCTGCAAGGCATTTGTTTACCTTTACCTAAGGAATGGATGATCCCTCTGTTCAAAGCAGGTGTTTACATTTATGTAAGGAATGGGATGATCCCTCTGTCAATTTCAGGTGTTTACTATTACCTAAGGAATGGAAGATGCCTATGTTCAATGCTGGTGTTTACCTTTACCTAAGGAAAGTATGATTCCTCTGTGAAATGCAGGTGTTGTCCTTTACCTATTAATGGATGATCCTTCTTTGCCATGCAGGTTTTGACCTTTACCTAAGGAATGGATGATCCCTCTGTGCAAAGTAGGTGTTGATCTTTACCTAAAAATTGATGATCCCTCTGTTCAATGCAACTGTTTACCTTTACCTAAGGAATGGATGATACCTCTGTTCAATGCAAGTGTTTACCTTTAACTAAAGAAGGATGATCCCTCTGTTCAACACAAGTTTCTACCTTTAGTTAAGGAATGGATGATTCCTCTGTGCAATGCAGTTGTTTACCCTTACCTAAGGAATGGATAATCCCTCCGTGCATTGCAGGTGTTTACCTTTACCTATAGAATGGATGATCCATCTGAGCATTGCAGGTGTTTACAATTACCTAAGGAATGGAATATCCTCTGTTCAATGAAGGAGTTTACCTAAGGAATGGATGTTCCCTGTGTGCAATGCAGTTGTTTACCTTTACATAATGAATGGATGATCCCCTGTGCAATGCAGCTGTTGACCTTTATCTTAATAATGGATGATCCCCTCTGTGCATTGCAGATGTTTACTATTACCTAAGGAATGGAAGATCCCTCTGTTCAATGCAGGTGTTTACCTTTATCTAAGGAATGTATGATCCGTCTGTTCAATGCAGGTGTTTACCTTTACTAAAGGAATGGATCTTCCCTGTGTGCAATGCAGATGTTTACATTTAAATAAGGAATGGATGATACTTCTGGGCCAGGCAGGTGTTGACCTTTACCTAAGGAATGGGTGATCCTCTTTGCATTACAGGTTTTACATTTACCTTAGGAATGGATGACCCCTCTGTGCATTGCATGTGTTTACTATTACCTAATTAATGGAAGATCCCTCTGTTCAATGCATGCGTTTACCTTTTCAAAAGGAATGGATGTTCTGTGTGTGCAATGCAGTGTTTACATAAGGAATGGTTGACCCCTCTTCGCGTTGCAGGTGTTTACATTTACCTTAGGAATGGATGATCCCTCTGTGTATTGCATGTGTTTACTATTACCTAATTAATGGAAGATCCCTCTGTTCAATGCAGGTGTTTACCTTTTCAAAAGGAATGGATGTTCTGTGTGTGCAATGCAGGTGTTTACCTTTACATAAGGAATGGATGATCCCTCTTTGCATTGCAGGTGTTTACATTTACCTTAGGAATGGATGATCCCTCTGTGCATTGCATGTGTTTACTATAACCTAATTAATGGAAGATCCTTCTGTTCAATGCAGGTGTTTACCTTTTCAAAAGGAGTGGATAGTCTGTGTGTGCAATACAGGTGCTTACCTTTAAATAAAGAATGGATGATGCCTCTCTTCCAGGCAGGTGTTGACTTTTACATAAGGAATGGATGATCCCTCTGATCAATGCAGGTGTTTTACTGTTACCTAAGGAATGGATGATCTGTCTGTGCAATGCAAGTGATTACTGTTACCTAAGGAATGGATGATCACTCTGGTCAATTCAGGTGTTTACATTTACATAAGTTATGGATGATTCCACTGGGCCAGGAAGGTGTTAACCTTTTCCTAATGAATGGATGATCCCTCTGAGCAATGCAGGTGTTAACCCTTACCTAAGGAATGGATGATCCCTCCGTTCAATGCAGGTGTTGACTTTTACCTAAGGAATGGATGATCCCTCTGTGCAATGAATATGTTTACCTTTACCTAAGGAATATATGACCCCTCTGTTCAATGTAGATGTTTACCTTTACCTGAAGAATGGATGATCCCTCTGTTCAATGTAGGTGTTTATTGTTATCTAAAATGTATGACCCCTTGTTCAATGAAGGTGTTTACAGTTACCTAAGGAATGGATGATCCCTCTGTGCATTGGATGTGTTTACAATTACCTAAGAAATGGAAGATCACTCTGTTCAATGCAGGTGTTTTACCTTTACCTGAGGAATGGATGATCCCTGTGTGCAATGCAGGGTTTTCCTTTACCTAAGGAATGGATGATCCTGCTTTTCAATGCATGTTTTTATTTTTATGTAAGGAATGAAATGATCACTCTGTGCATTGCAGGTGTTTACTATTACCTCAGGAATATAAGATGCCTATGTTCAATGCTGGTGTTCACCTTTACCTAAGGAAATGATGATTTCTCTGTGTAATGGAGGTGTTTATTTTTACTTAATGAATGGAAGATCCTCTGTGCAATACAGGTGTTGTCCTTTACCTAAGGAATGGATGATCCTTCTGTGCAATGCAGGTGTTGATATTTACCTAAGGAATGTATGGTCCCTCTGTGAAAAGCGGGTTTTGACCTTTACCTAAGGAATTGATCATCCCTCTCTTCAATGCAGGTGTTTACCATTACCTAAGGAATGTATGATCCCTCTGTGCAATGCAGGTGTTTTCCTTTACCTTAGGAATGGATGATACCTCTGTTCAACACAGGTGTTTACCTTGACCTAAAGAAGGATGATCCCTCTGTTTAAGGCAGGTTTCTACCTTTACTTAAGGAATGGATGATCCCTCTGTTCCAGGCAGAGTTTCTACCTTTACTTAAGGAGTGGATGAACTCTCTGTTACATGCAGGTGTTTACCCTTACTTGTGGCATGGATGATCCCTCCACGCATTGCAGGTGTTTACTATTAGCTAAGGAATGGAAGATCCCTTTGTTCAATGCAGTTGTTCACCTTTACAAATGAATGTATGTTACCTGTGTACAAGGCAGGTGTTTACCTTTACATAAGGATTGGATGATCTCTCTGGGCCCGGCGGGGGTGACCTTTACCTAATGAATGGATGATCCTTCTGTGCAATGCACGTGTTCACCTTTACCTAAAGAATGGATGATCCCTCAGTTCAATGCAGGTGTTTACGTTTATGTAAGGAATGGATGATCCCTCTGTGCATTGCAGGTGTTAACTATTACCTAAGGAATGGAAGATCCCTCTATTCAATGCAGGTGTTTACCCTTACCAAAGAAATGGATTTTCCCTGTGTTCAGTGCATGTGTAAACCATTACCAAAGGAATGGATGATCCCTCTGGGCCAGTCAGGTGTTGACATTTACCTAAGGAATGGATCATCCCTCTGTGCAAGGCAGGTGTTGACCTTTATCTAAGGAATGGGATAATCCCTCTGTGCAATGCAGGTGTTGAACTTTACCTAAGGAATTGATGATCCCTCTGTTCAATGCAGTTGTTTAAAGTCATCTAATGATTAGATGATCCCTCTGTTCAATGCAGGTGTTTACTATTACCTAAGGAATGAATCATACCTCTGTGTAATGCAGGTGTTTAAATTTACCTAATTAATGGATGATCCCTCTGTTCAATGCATGCGTTTACCTTTTCAAAAAGGAATGGATGTCACTGTGTGTGCAATGCATGTGTTGATCTTTACCTAAGGAATGGATGATCCTTCTTTGCATTGCAGGTGTTTATCTTTACCTTAGGGAATGGATGATGCCTCTGTGCATTGCATGTGTTAACTATAACCTAATTAATGGAAGATCCCTCTGTTCAATGCAGGTGTTTACCTTTTCAAAAGGAATGGATGTTCTGTGTGTGCACTAAGGTGTTTTATTTACATAAGGAATGGATAATCCCTCTGGACAAGGCAGGTGTTGACCTTTACATAAGAAATTTATGATCCATCTGTGCAATGCAGGTGTTGAGCTTTACCTAAGGAATAGGTGATCTGCTGTTAAATGCAGGTGTTTACCATTATCTAAGGAATGGATGATCCCTCTGTGCACTCCAGGTGTTTACCATTACCTAAGGAATGGATGATCTCTCTGTGCAATGCAGGTGTTAATCTTTACCTAAGGATTAGATGATACCTCTGTTCAATGCAGGTGTTTACCGTTATCTTAGGAATGGATGATTCCTCTCTTCAATGCAGGTGTTTACCGTTATTTAAGGAATGGATGATCCCTCTGATCAATGCAGGTGTTTACCGTTACCTAAGGAATGGATGATCCCTCTGTGCAATGCAAGTGTTTGCTGTTACCTAAGGTATGGATGATCCCTTTGTTCAATGCAGGTGTTTACATTTACATAAGCTATGTATGATCCCTCTGGGCCAGGCAGGTGTTGACCTTTACCTAAGGAATGGGTGATCCCTCTGAGCAATGCAGGTGTTGATCTTTTCCTAGGGAATGGATGATCCCTCTGTGCAATGAATATGTTGACCTTTACCTAAGGAATATATGACCCGTCTGTTCAATAAAGGTGTTCACCTTTACCTGGGGAATGGATGATCCCTCTGTTCAATGCAGGTGTTTACCATTAATTAAGGAATGTATGACCCATTGTTCAATGAAGGTGTTTACATTCACCTAAGGAATGGATAATCCCTCTGTACATTGGATGTGTTTACTATTACCTAAGTAATGGATGATCCCTCTGTTCAATGCAGGAGTTTACCTTTACCAAAAGAAAGAATGTTCCCTGTGTGCAATGCAGGTGTTTACCTTTACATAAGGAATGGATTATCCCCCTGTGCAATGCAGGTTTTGACCTTTATCTTAATAATGGATGATCCTCTGTGCATTCCAGGTATTTACCATTACCTAAGTTCAATGCAGGCATTTAACTTTACCTAAGGAATGGATGATCCGTCTGTTCCATGCAGGTGTTTACCTTTACCAAAGGAATGGATTTTCCCTGTGTGCAATGCAGATGTTTACCTCATATAAGGAATTGATGATCCCTCTGGGCCAGGCAGGTGTTGACCTTTACCTAAGGAATGTGTGATCCCTCTTTGAATGCATGTGTTTACATTTACCTCTGGAGTGGATGATCCCTCTGTGCATTGCATGTGTTTACTATTACTTAATTAATGGATGGTCCCTCTGTTCAATGAAAGTGTTTACCTTTGCAAAAGGAATGGATGTTCTGTGTGTGCAATGCAGGTGTTTTACTTTACATAAGGAATGGATGATACCTCTGGGCCAAGCAGGTGTTGACCTTTAAATAAGGAATGGATGATCCCTCTGTGCAATGCAGGGGTTGACCTTTACCTAAGGAATGGATGATCCCACTGTTAAATGCAGGTGTTTACCGTTATCTAAGGAATGGATGAGCCCTCTGTTCAATGCAGGTGTTTACATTTACATAAGGTATGGATGATCCCACTGGGCCAGGCAGGTGTTGACCTTTACCTAAGGAATGGATGATCCCTCTGTGCAATCCAGGTGTTTACCTTTAACTAAGGAATGGATGATCCCTCTTTGCATTGCAGGTGTTTACATTTACCTTAGGAATGGATGATCCCTCTGTGCATTGCATGTGTTTAGTGTTACCTAATTAATGGAAGATCCCTCTGTTGAATGCAGGCGTTTACTTTTCAAAAGGAATAGATGTTCTGTGTGTGCAATGCAGGTGTTTTTATTTTACATAAGAAATGGATGATCCCTCTGGGCCAGGCAGGTGTTGACATTTACATGAGAAATGGATGATCCCTCTGGGCCAGGCAGGTGTTGACATTTACATAAGAAATGGATGATCCCACTGTGCAATCCCGGTGTTTACCTTTAACTAAGGAATGGATGACCCCTCTGCAATGCAGGTGTTGAACTTTACCTAAGGAATAGATGATCCCTCTGTTCAATGCAGGTGTTTACCGTTATCTTAGGAATGGATGATCCCTCTGTTCAATGCAGGTGTTTACAGTTACATAAGGATGGATGATTCCTCTGTTCAATGCAGGTGTTTACCGTTATCTAAGGAATGGATGTTCCCTCTGATCAATGCAGGTGTTTACCCTTACCTAAGGAATGGATGGTCCCTCTGTGCACTGCAGGTGTTTACCTTTACCTAAGGAATGGATGATCCATCTGAGCATAGCAGGTGTTAACTATTACCTAAGGAATGTAAGATCCCTCTGTTCAATGCAGGTGTTTACCTTTTCAAAAGGAATGGATGTTCTGTGTGCACATTGCAGGTGTTTTACTTTACATAAGGAATGTATGATCTCTCTGGGCCAGGCAGGTGTTGACCTTTACATAAGAAATGGATGATCCTTCTCTTAAATGCTGGTGTTTACCATTATCTAAGGAAAGGATGATCCCTCTGTGCAATCCAGGTGTTTACCATTACCTAAGGAAAGGATGATCCCTCTGTGAAATGCAGGTGTTGATACTTCCCTAAGGATTAGATATCCCTCTGTTCAATGCAGGTGTTTACCATTATCTTAGGTATGGATGATCCTTCTGTTCAATGCGGGTGTTTACCGTTATTTAAGGAATGGATGATCCCTCTGATCAATGCAGGTGTTTACATTTACATAAGGTATGTATGATCCCTCTGGGCAAGGCAGGTGTTGACCTTTGCCTAAGGAATGGATGATCCCTATGAGCAATGCAGGTGTTTACCTTTACCTAAGGAATGGATGATCCGTCTGTTCAATGCAGGTGTTGACCTTTTCCTAAGGAATGGATGATCCCTGTGTGCAGTGAATATGTTGACCTTTACCTAATGAATATATGACCCCTCTGTTCAATGAAGGCGTTTACCTTTACCTGAGGAATGGATGATCCCTCTGTTCACTGCAGGTGTTTACCGTTATCTAAGGAATGTATGACCCCTTGTTCAATGAAGGTGTTTACAGTTACCTAAGGAATGGATGATCCTCTGTGCATTGGATGTGTTTACTATTACCTAATGAATGGAAGATCCTCTGTTCAATTAAGGTGTTTACCTTTAAGGAATGGATTATCCCTCTGGGCCAGGCAGGTGTTTACCTTTACATAAGGAATGGATGTTCCCCATGTGCAATGCAGGTGTTGACCTTTATTTTAGTAAGGGATGATCCTCTGTGCATTGCATGTGTTTGCTATTACCTAATTAATGGAAGATCCCTCTGTTCAATGCAGGTGTTTACCTTTTCAAAAGGAATGGATGTTCTGTGTGTGCAATGGAGGTGTTTAATTTACATAAGAATGTATGATCCCTCTGGGCCAGGCAGGTGTTGACCTTTACATAAGGAATGGATGATCCCTCTGTGCAATGCAGGTATTTATCTTTACCTAAGGAATGGATGATCCCTCTGTTAAAAGCAGGTGTTTACAGTTATCTAAGGAAAGGATGATCCCTCTTTGCAATCCAGGTGTTTACCATTACCTAAGGGATGTATGATTCCTCTGTGCAATCCAGGTGATTACCTTTAACTAAGGAATGGATGATCCCTCTCTGCAATGCAGGGGTTGAACTTTACCTAAGGAATACAAGATCCCTCTGTTCAATGCAGGTGTTTACCGTTATCTTAGGAATGGATGATCCCTCTGTTCAATGCAGGTGTTTACAGTTACCTAAGGAATGGATGATTCCTCAGTTCAATGCAGGTGTTTACCGTTATCTAAGGAATGGATGATCTCTCTGATCAATGCAGGTGTTTACCTTTACCTAAGGAAAGGATGATCCCTCTGTGCAATGCAGGTGTTGATATTTACCTAAGGAATGGATGATACCTCTGTTCAACGCAGGTGTTTACCTTTACCTAAGGAATGGATGATTCCTCAGTTCAATGCAGGTGTTTACCGTTATCTAAGGAATGGATGATCTCTCTGATCAATGCAGGTGTTTACCTTTACCTAAGGAAAGGATGATCCCTCTGTGCATTGCAGGTGTTTACTATTACCTAAGGAATGGAAGATCCCTCGGTTCAATGCAGGTGTTTACCTTTACCTAAGGAATGGATGATCCCTGTGTGAAATGCAGGTGTTTAACATTACATAAGTTAGGTATGATCCTTTAGAGAAGGCAGGCGTTGACTTTACCTAAGGAAACGATGATCCCTCTGTGCAATCTAGGTGTTCACATTTCCCTAAGGAATGGATGAACCCTCTCTGCAAGGCATTTGTTTACCTTTACCTAAGGAATGGATGATCCCTCTGTTCAAAGCAGGTGTTTACATTTATGTAAGGAATGGGATGATCCCTCTGTCAATTTCAGGTGTTTACTATTACCTAAGGAATGGAAGATGCCTATGTTCAATGCTGGTGTTTACCTTTACCTAAGGAAAGTATGATTCCTCTGTGAAATGCAGGTGTTGTCCTTTACCTATTAATGGATGATCCTTCTTTGCCATGCAGGTTTTGACCTTTACCTAAGGAATGGATGATCCCTCTGTGCAAAGTAGGTGTTGATCTTTACCTAAAAATTGATGATCCCTCTGTTCAATGCAACTGTTTACCTTTACCTAAGGAATGGATGATACCTCTGTTCAATGCAAGTGTTTACCTTTAACTAAAGAAGGATGATCCCTCTGTTCAACGCAAGTTTCTACCTTTAGTTAAGGAATGGATGATTCCTCTGTGCAATGCAGTTGTTTACCCTTACCTAAGGAATGGATAATCCCTCCGTGCATTGCAGGTGTTTACCTTTACCTATAGAATGGATGATCCATCTGAGCATTGCAGGTGTTTACAATTACCTAAGGAATGGAATATCCCTCTGTTCAATGAAGGAGTTTACCTAAGGAATGGATGTTCCCTGTGTGCAATGCAGTTGTTTACCTTTACATAATGAATGGATGATCCCCCTGTGCAATGCAGCTGTTGACCTTTATCTTAATAATGGATGATCCCTCTGTGCATTGCAGATGTTTACTATTACCTAAGGAATGGAAGATCCCTCTGTTCAATGCAGGTGTTTACCTTTATCTAAGGAATGTATGATCCGTCTGTTCAATGCAGGTGTTTACCTTTACTAAAGGAATGGATCTTCCCTGTGTGCAATGCAGATGTTTACATTTAAATAAGGAATGGATGATACTTCTGGGCCAGGCAGGTGTTGACCTTTACCTAAGGAATGGGTGATCCCTCTTTGCATTACAGGAGTTTACATTTACCTTAGGAATGGATGACCCCTCTGTGCATTGCATGTGTTTACTATTACCTAATTAATGGAAGATCCCTCTGTTCAATGCATGCGTTTACCTTTTCAAAAGGAATGGATGTTCTGTGTGTGCAATGCAGTGTTTACATAAGGAATGGTTGACCCCTCTTCGCGTTGCAGGTGTTTACATTTACCTTAGGAATGGATGATCCCTCTGTGTATTGCATGTGTTTACTATTACCTAATTAATGGAAGATCCCTCTGTTCAATGCAGGTGTTTACCTTTTCAAAAGGAATGGATGTTCTGTGTGTGCAATGCAGGTGTTTACCTTTACATAAGGAATGGATGATCCCTCTTTGCATTGCAGGTGTTTACATTTACCTTAGGAATGGATGATCCCTCTGTGCATTGCATGTGTTTACTATAACCTAATTAATGGAAGATCCTTCTGTTCAATGCAGGTGTTTACCTTTTCAAAAGGAGTGGATAGTCTGTGTGTGCAATACAGGTGCTTACCTTTAAATAAAGAATGGATGATGCCTCTCTTCCAGGCAGGTGTTGACTTTTACATAAGGAATGGATGATCCCTCTGATCAATGCAGGTGTTTACTGTTACCTAAGGAATGGATGATCTGTCTGTGCAATGCAAGTGATTACTGTTACCTAAGGAATGGATGATCACTCTGGTCAATTCAGGTGTTTACATTTACATAAGTTATGGATGATTCCACTGGGCCAGGAAGGTGTTAACCTTTTCCTAATGAATGGATGATCCCTCTGAGCAATGCAGGTGTTAACCCTTACCTAAGGAATGGATGATCCCTCCGTTCAATGCAGGTGTTGACTTTTACCTAAGGAATGGATGATCCCTCTGTGCAATGAATATGTTTACCTTTACCTAAGGAATATATGACCCCTCTGTTCAATGTAGATGTTTACCTTTACCTGAAGAATGGATGATCCCTCTGTTCAATGTAGGTGTTTATTGTTATCTAAAATGTATGACCCCTTGTTCAATGAAGGTGTTTACAGTTACCTAAGGAATGGATGATCCCTCTGTGCATTGGATGTGTTTACAATTACCTAAGAAATGGAAGATCACTCTGTTCAATGCAGGTGTTTACCTTTACCTGAGGAATGGATGATCCCTGTGTGCAATGCAGAGGTTTTCCTTTACCTAAGGAATGGATGATCCTGCTTTTCAATGCATGTTTTTATTTTATGTAAGGAATGAAATGATCACTCTGTGCATTGCAGGTGTTTACTATTACCTCAGGAATATAAGATGCCTATGTTCAATGCTGGTGTTCACCTTTACCTAAGGAAATGATGATTTCTCTGTGTAATGGAGGTGTTTATTTTTACTTAATGAATGGAAGATCCCTCTGTGCAATACAGGTGTTGTCCTTTACCTAAGGAATGGATGATCCTTCTGTGCAATGCAGGTGTTGATATTTACCTAAGGAATGTATGGTCCCTCTGTGAAAAGCGGGTTTTGACCTTTACCTAAGGAATTGATCATCCCTCTCTTCAATGCAGGTGTTTACCATTACCTAAGGAATGTATGATCCCTCTGTGCAATGCAGGTGTTTTCCTTTACCTTAGGAATGGATGATACCTCTGTTCAACGCAGGTGTTTACCTTGACCTAAAGAAGGATGATCCCTCTGTTTAAGGCAGGTTTCTACCTTTACTTAAGGAATGGATGATCCCTCTGTTCAACGCAGGTTTCTACCTTTACTTAAGGAGTGGATGAACTCTCTGTTACATGCAGGTGTTTACCCTTACTTGTGGCATGGATGATCCCTCCACGCATTGCAGGTGTTTACTATTAGCTAAGGAATGGAAGATCCCTTTGTTCAATGCAGTTGTTCACCTTTACCAAATGAATGTATGTTACCTGTGTACAAGGCAGGTGTTTACCTTTACATAAGGATTGGATGATCTCTCTGGGCCCGGCAGGGGTTGACCTTTACCTAATGAATGGATGATCCTTCTGTGCAATGCACGTGTTCACCTTTACCTAAAGAATGGATGATCCCTCAGTTCAATGCAGGTGTTTACGTTTATGTAAGGAATGGATGATCCCTCTGTGCATTGCAGGTGTTAACTATTACCTAAGGAATGGAAGATCCCTCTATTCAATGCAGGTGTTTACCCTTACCAAAGAAATGGATTTTCCCTGTGTTCAGTGCATGTGTAAACCATTACCAAAGGAATGGATGATCCCTCTGGGCCAGTCAGGTGTTGACATTTACCTAAGGAATGGATCATCCCTCTGTGCAAGGCAGGTGTTGACCTTTATCTAAGGAATGGGATAATCCCTCTGTGCAATGCAGGTGTTGAACTTTACCTAAGGAATTGATGATCCCTCTGTTCAATGCAGTTGTTTAAAGTCATCTAATGATTAGATGATCCCTCTGTTCAATGCAGGTGTTTACTATTACCTAAGGAATGAATCATACCTCTGTGTAATGCAGGTGTTTAAATTTACCTAAGGAATGGATGATCCCTCTGTGCAAAGCAGGTATTTACCTCTACCTAAGGAATGGGAGGATCACTATGTCCAATGAAGGTGTTGATCTTTACCTAAAGAATAGATGAGCCTTCTGTACAATGTAGTTGTTTATCTTTATCTAAGGAAGGGATGATGCCTCTGTTCAATGCAGGTGTTAACAGTTACCTAAGGAATGGATGATCCCTCTGTGCAATGCAGATGTTTACCTTTACCTAAGGAATGGATGACCCCTCTGTGCAATGCAGGTGTTTACCTTTATCTCAGAAATGGGATGATCCCTATGTGCAGTGCAGATGTTGATCTTTATCTAAGGAATAGTTGAGCCCTTTGTTAAATGCAGGTGTTTACTGTTATCTCAGGAATGGATGATCTTTCTGTTCAATGCAGGTGTTTACAATTATGTCAGGAATGGGATCATCTCTCTGTGCATTGCAGGTGTTTACTATTACCTAAGCAATGGAAAATGTCTTTTTTCAATGCTTGTGTTTACCTTTACCTGAGGAACGGATGATCCCTCTGTGCAATGCAGGTGTTTACCTAAGGAATGGAAGATACCGCTGTTCAACGCAGGTGTTTACCTTTACCCAATGAAGGATGCTCCCTCTGTTCAGCGCAGGTTTCTAACTTTACATAAGGAATGGATGATCCTTCGGTGCATTGCAGGTTTTTACACTCACCTAAGAAATGGATTTTTCCCTCTGTTCAATGCACGTGTTGATCTTTACCTAAGGAACCGAAGATTCCTCTGTTCAATGTAGGTGTTTACTGTTATCTAAGGAATGGATGAACTCTGTTCAATGCAGGTATTTACCATTACCTTTACCTAAGCAATGGATGATCCCTCTGTTCAATTCAGGTGTTTTCGTTTATGTAAGGAATGGGATGATCCCTCTGTGCGTTGCAGGTGTTTACTATTACCAAAGGAATGGATGATTCCTCTGTTCAGTGCAGGTGTTTACCTTTACCAAAGGAATGGAGGTTCCCTAATTGCAATGCAGTTATTTACCTTTACATAAGGAATGGATGATCCCTCTGTGCAATGCAGGTGTTTACCTTTACTTAAGGAATGGGATGATACCTCTTTTCAACTCAGTTTTCTACCTTTACCTAAGGAATAGATGACACCTCTGTGCATTGCAGGTGTTTACCTTTACCTAAAGAATGGATGATCCTTCTGTGCTTTGCAGGTGTTCACTATTACCTAAGGAATGGAAGATCCCTCTTTTAAATGCTGGTGTTTACCTTTACTTAGGAATGGATGATCCCTCTGTTCAACGCAGGTTTCTACTTTTTCATAAGGAATGTATGAACCCTCTGTGCAATGCAGTTGTTTACCCTTACCTAAGGACTGGATGTTCCCTCTGTTCAATGCAGGTGTTTACCATTATCTAAGGAGTGGATGACCCCTCTATTCAATGCAGGTGTTTACAGTTACCTAAGGAATGGATGATCCCTCTGTGCAATGCAGGTGTTGATCTTTACTTAAGAAATAGATGATTCCTCTGTTCAATGCAGGTGTTTACCGTTATCTAAGGAATGGATGATCCCTCTGATCAATGCAGGTGTTTACCTTAACCTAAGGAATGGATGAACACTCTGTGCAAATCAGGTGTTTACCATTATCTAAGGAATGTATGATCCCTCTGTTCAATGCATATGTTTACCTTACCTAAGGAATGGTTGATCAGTCTCTGCAATGCAGGTGTTTACCTTTACCTAATGAATGGATAGTCCCTCTGTGCAATGCGGGTTTACCTTTACCTAAGGAACGAATGATCCCTCTGTAGAATGCACATGTTTAGATTTACCTCAGGAATGGATGATCTCTCTGTGTAATGCAGGTGTTTACCCTTACCTAAGGAATAGATGACCACTCGGTTCAATGCAGGTGTTTAGGGTTACCTGAGGAATGGATGATCCCTCTGTGCAATGAAGATGTTTACCTTTACCTAACTAATTGAGGATCCCTCTGTCTGATGCAGGTGTTTACCTTTACCTAAGGAAAAGAATATCCCTCTGTTGAATGAATGTGTTTACCTTTACCCAAGGAATGGATGATCCCTGTGTTCAATGCAGGTGTTTAACTTTACCTAAGGAACTGATGATCCGTCTGCACAATGCAGGTGTTTAGATTTAACTAAATAATGGATGATCCCTCTGTGCAATGCAGGTGTTTACCCTTACCTAAGGAAAGGGAGGATCCCTCTGTGCTATGCAGCATTGTCCTTTACCTAAGGAATGGATGATCCCTCTGTGCATTGCAGGTGTTTACTTTTAGCTAAGGAATATAAGTTTCCTCTGTTCGATGCAGGGGTTTACCTTTACCAAAGGAATGAATGTTCCCTGTATGCAATGCATGTGTTTACCGTTACATAAGGAATGGATGATCCCACTGGGCAACGCAGGTGTTGACCTTTACCTAAGGAATGGGTGATCCATCTGTGCAATGCAGGTGTTTAGCTTTACCTAAGGAATGGATGATCCCTCTGTGCAATGCAGGTGTTTACCATTATCTAAGGAATGGATGATTCCTCTGTTCAACGCAGGTTTCTACCTTTACTTAAGGAATGGATGATCCCTCTGTTCATTGCAGGTGTTTACTATTACCTACCGAAAGGAAGATCCCTCTGTTCAATGCATGTGTTATCCTTTACATAAGGAATGGGATGATCCCTCTGTGCCAGGCAGGTGTTGACCTTTACCTAAGGAATAGATGATAACTCTGTTCAATGCAGGTGTTTACCATTATTTAAGGAATGAATGAACCCTCTGTGCATTGCAGGTGTTTAAATTTGCTTCAGGAATGGACGATCCCTCTGTGCGTGGCAGGTATTCAGTATTACCTAAGGAATGGAAGATGCCTTTGTTTAATTCAGGTGTTTCCCTTTACCAAAGGAATGGATGTTCCCTGTGGGCCATGAATGTGTTTACCGTTACATGAGGAACGGATGATCCTACTGGGCAAGGCAGGTGTTGACCTTTATCTAAGGATTGGATGATCCCTCTGTTCAATGCAGGTGTTTACAGTTGCCTAAGTAATGAGTGATCCCTCTGTGTAATGCAGGTGTTTACTTTTACCTAAGGAATGGAAGATCCCTCTGTGCAATGCAGGTGTTGTGCTTTACATAAGGAATGGATGGTCCCTCTGTTCCATGCAGTTGTTTACGTTCATATAAGGAGTGGGATGATACATCTGTGCATTGCTGGTGTTTACTATTGCCTAAGGAATGGAAGATGCCTATGTTCAATGGTGGTGTTTACCTTTTCCTGAGTAATGGATGCTCCCTCTGTGCAATGCAGATGTTTACCTTTAACTGAGGAATGGATGATCCCTCTGTGCAATATAGATATTTAGCTTTACCTGAGGAATGGATGATCCCTCTGTGCAATGCAGATGTTTACCATTACCTGGGGAATGGATGATCCCTCTGTGCAATGCAGATGTTTACCTTTACCTGAGGAATGGATGATCCCTCTGTGCAATACAGATATTTACCTTTACCTGAGGAATGGATGATACCTCTGTGCAATGCAGATGTTTAGCTTTTCCTAAGGCATGGATGATACCTGTATCCATCGCAGGTGTTTACCTTTACCTAAAGAAGGATGATACACCTGTTCAACGCAGGCTTCCACCTTTACTTAAGGAATGAATGATCCCTCTGTGCAATGTAGGTGTTTACCTTTACCTAAAGAATGGGATGATCCCTCTGTGCATTTCAGGTGTTTACTAATATCTAAGGAATGGAAAATGCCTATGTTCAATGCTGCTGTTTATCTTTATCTAAGGATAGGATGATTCCTCTGTGCAAAGGAGGTGTTTATCTTTACCTAATGCATGGATGATCCTTCTGTGTAATGCAGGTGTTGACCTTTACCCAAGGAATAGATGATCCCTCTGTGCAATGCAGGTGTTGATCTTTATCTAAGGAATAGTTGATGCCTCTGTTCGATGCAAGTTTTTACCGTTATATAAGGAAAAGATGATCCCTCTGGTCAATGCTGGTGTTTACCTTTACCTTAGGAATGGATGATACCTCTGTTCAATGCAGGTGTTTACCATTATCTAAGGAATGGATGATACCTCTGTGAAATGCAGGTGTTTACCTTTACCTAAGGAATGAATGATCCTTCTGTGCAATGCAGGTGTTTAACTTTACATAAGGAATGGGATGTTCCCTCTGCACAATTCAGGTGTTGATCTTTACCTAAGGAATGGATGATCCCTCTGTGCATTGCAGGTGTTTACTATTACCTAAGCAATGGAAGATGCATCTGATCAATGCAGGTGTTTACTTTTACATAAGGAATGGATGATCCCTCTGTGAAATGCAGTTGTTTTCCTTTACTTAAGGAATGGATGATTCTTCTGTGCAATGCAGGTGTTGACCTTTACCTAAGGAATGGATGATCCCTCTGTGGAAGGTAGGTGTTTACCTTTACCTAAGGAATGGACTATCCCTCTGTTCAATGCAGGTGTTTACGTTTATGTAAGGAATGGGATGAACCTCTGTGCATTGCTGGTGTTTACTCTTGCCTAAGGAATGGAGGATGCTTATGTTTAATGCTGTTGTTTACCTTTACCTAAGGAATGGATGATCCTTCTGTGAAATGCAGGTGTTTATCTTTACATAAGTATAGATGATTACTCTGTTCAATGCAGGTTTATACCATTATCTAAGGAATGGATGATCCCTCTGTTCAATGCAGGTGTTAAACATTACCTAAGGATTGGATGATCCCGCTGTGCAATGCAGGTGTTTACCTTGACCTAAGTAGTGGGATGATCCATCTGTGCAATGCAGGTGTTGATCTTTACATAAGGAATAGAAAGCCCTCTGTTCAATGCAGGTGTTTTCCATTAATTAAGGAATATATGGTCCCTCTGTTCAATGTAGGTGTTTACAGTTACCAAAGGAATGGATGATCCCTCTTTGCAATGTAGGTGTTTACCTTTACCTAATGAATGGATGATACTTCTGTTCTATGCAGGTGTTGACCTTTACCTAAGGAATGGATGATCCCTCTATGCAATGCATGTGTTTACCTTTACTTAAGGAATGGTATGATCACCCTGTTCAATGCAGGTGTTGATCTTTACCTAAGGAATAGATGAGCCTCTGTTCAATACAGGTCTTCACCATTAATTAAGGAATGGATAATCCCTCTGCTCAATGCAGCTGTTTACAGTTACCTAAGGAATGGATGATCCCTCTGTGCAATGCAGGTGTTTAACTTTACCTAATGAATGAAAGATCCATCTGGGCAATGCAGGTATTTATCTTTACCTAAGAAATGGATGATCCTTCTGTTCTATGATGGTGTTGACCTTTACTGAATGAATCTATGATCCCTCTGTGCAATGCATGTGTTTACCTTTACCCAAGGAATGGTATGATCCCTCTGTTCAATCCAGGTGTTTACCATTATCTAAGGAATGGTTGATCCCTTTGTTCAATGTAGTTGTTTAGGTTCATGTAAGGTGTGGGACGTTCCTTTTGTGCATTGCAGGAGTTTCCTATTACCTAAAGAATGGAAGATGACTTTGGTCAGTGCTGGTGTTTACCTTTGCTTGAGGAATGGATGATAACTCTGTTTCATACAAGTGTTTAACTTTACCTAAGGAATGGGATAATCCCTCTGTGCAATGCAGGTGTTGATCTTTACCTTAGGAATATATGATCCCTCTGTTCAATGCAGGTGTTTACCGTTTTCTAAGGAATGGATGATCCTTCTGTTCAATGCAGACGTTTACCTTTACCTAAGGAATGGATGATCCCTCGCTTCAACGCAGGTGTTTACCATTATCTATGGAATGGATGATCCCTCTGTGCAATACAGGCATTTACCATTACCTAAAGAATGGATGATCCCTCTGTGCATTGCAGGTGTTTACTATTACCTAAGCAATAGAAGATGCATCTGATCAATTCAGGTGTTTACTTTTACATAAGGAATGGATGATCACTCTGTGCAATGCAGTTGTTGTCCTTTCCTTAAGGAATGGATGTTCCTTATGGGCAATGCAGGTGTTGACCTTTACGTAAGGAATGGATGATCCTTCTGTGCAAGGTAGCTGTTTATCTTTACCTAAGGAATGGACTATCCCTCTGTTCAATGCAGGTCTTTACGTTTATGTAAGGAATGGGATGAACCTCTGTGCATTGCTGGTGTTTACTATTGCCTAAGGAACGGAGTATGCCTATGTTCAATGCTGGAGTTTACCTTTACCTAAGGAATGGATGATCCCTCGGTGAAATGGAGGTGTTGATCTTTACCAAAGTATACATGATTCTTCTGTTCAATGCAGGTGTTTACCATTATGTAAGGAATGGATGATTCCTCTGTTCAATGCAGGTGTTTACCATTACCTAAGGAATGGATGATCCCTCTGTGAAATGCATGTGTTTACCTTTACCTAAGGAATGGTATGATGCCCCTTTATAATGCAGGTGTTGATCTTTACCTAAGGAATAGATGATCCCTGTGTTCAATGTAGGTGTTTACCATTATCTAAGGAATGGTTGATCCCTTTCTTCAATGCAGTTGTTTAGGCTTATGAAAGGTGTGGGATGATCCCCCTGTGCATTGCAGGAGTTTACTGTTACCTAAGGAATGGAAGATCCCTCTGTTCAATGCAGGTGTTTACACTTTCCTAAGGAATGGATGATCCCTCTGTGCAATGCAGGTGTTTATCTTCACCTAATGAATGGAAGATCCCTCTGTTCAATGCAGGTATTTACCTTTACCTAAGGAATGGAAGATCCCTCTGGGCATTGCAGGTATTGTCCTTTACAAAGGGAATGAATGATCCTTCTGTTCTATGCAGGTATTGTCCTTTACCTAAGGAATGGATGATCCCTGTGTGCAAGGCAGGTGTTGATCTTTACCTAAGGAATAGATGATCCCTCTGTTCAATACAGGTGTTTACGTTTATCTAAGGAAGGGATGATCCCTCTGTTCATTGAAGGTGTTTACAATTTCCTAAGGAATGGATGATCACTGTGTGCAATGCAGGTGCTGACCTTTACCTAAGGAATGGATGTTCCCTCTGTGAAATGCAGGTGTTGATCTTTAACTAAGGAATGGAAGATCCCTCGGTGCAATGCAGGTGTTTCCACTTACCTAAGGAATTGATGATCCTTCTGTGCAATGCAGGTGTTGATCCTTACTAAGGAATGGTTGAACGTTCTCTGCATTGCAAGTGATGTCCTTTACAAAAGGAATGAATGATTCTTCCGTTCTATGCAGGTATTGACCTTTACCCAAGGAATGGATGATAGCTCTGTACAATGCAGGTGTTGATCTTTACTTAAGGAATAGATGATACCTCTGTTCAATTCAGGTGTTTACCGTTTACTAAGGAAGGGATGATCCCTCTGTTCACTGCAGGTGTTTACCATTTCCTTAGGAATAGATGATCCCTGTGTGCAATGGAGGTGTTGACCTTTACCTAAGGAATGGATGTTCCCTCTGTGCAATGCAGGTGTTGATGTTTAACTAAGGAATGGAAGATCCCTCTGTGAAATGCAGGTGTTGTCCTTTACGTAAGGAATGGATGATCCTTCTGTGTAAGGCAGGTGTTGACCTTGACTAAGGAATGAATAATCCCTCTGTGCAAGGCAGGTGTTTTCCTTTACCTAGGGAATGGATGATCCCTCTGTGCATTGTAGGTGTTTTCATTTACCTTAGGAATGGATGATCCCTCTGTGCATTGCAGGTGTTTACTATTACATAAGGAATTTAAGATGCTTCTGATCAATGCAGGTGTTTACCTTTACCTAAAGAATGGATGAATCCTTGTGAAATGAAGGTGTTGTCCTTTACTAAAGGAATGGATGATCATTCTGTGCAATGCAGGTGTTGACCTTTACCTAACGAATGGATGATCCCTCTGTGCAAGGCAGGTATTAACCTTTACCTAAGGAATGGATTATCCCTCTATCCAATGCAGGTGTGGATCTTTACCTAAGGAATTGATGATCCCTCTGTTCTATGCAGGTGTTTACAATTACCTAAAGAATTGATGATAACCCTGTGCAATGCAGGTGTTTACCTTTACCTAAGGAATGGATAATCCCTTTGTGTAAGGCAGGTATTAACCTTTACCTAAGGAATGGATTATTCCTCTGTTCAATGCAGGAGTTTAGCATTACCTAAGGAATGGATGATCCCTCTGTGCAATGCAGGCATTTACCTTTACCTGAGGAATGGATGATCCCTCTGTGCAATGCAGGTCTTTACCTTCACCTAAGTAATGGGCTCATCCCTCTGTGCAATGCAGGTGTTAATATTTACCTAAGGAATAGATGAGCCCTCTGTTTAATACAGGTGTTTACCGTTAATTGAGGAATGGATGATCCCTCTGTTCAATGCAGGGGTTTACAGTTACCTAAGGAATGGATGATCCCACTGTGCTAGGCAGGTATTAACCTTTACCTAACGAATGGATGATCCCTCTGTTCAATGCAGGTGTTTACCATTATCTAAGGAATGAATGATTCCTCTGTGCAATGCAGGCATTTACCTGTACCTAAGGAATGGATCATCCCTCTGTGCAATGCAGGTGTTTACCTTCACCTAAGTAATGGGCTCATCACTCTGTGCAATGCAGGTGTTTACCTTTACCTAAGGAGAACATGATCCCTCTGTACAATGCAGGTGTTTACCTTCACCAAAGTAATGTGGTGATCCCTCGGTGCATTGCATGTGTTATCTTTAACTAAGGAATAGATAAGTATTCTGTTCAATACAGGTGTTAACCTTAATTAAGAAATGGATGATCCCTTCGTTCAATGCAGGTGTTTACAGTTATCTAAGGAATGGATGATCCCTCTCTGCAATGCAGGTGTTTACCTTCACATAATTAATGGAAGATCCCTCTGTGCAATGCAGGTATTTACCTTTACCTAAGGAATGGAAGATCCCTCTGGGCATTGCAGGTGTTCTCCTTTACAAAAGGAATGAGTAATCCTTCGGTTCTATGCAGGTATTGACCTTTACTTAAGGAATGGATGATCCCTCTGAGCAAGGCAGGTGTTGATCTTTAACTAAGGAATATATGATCCCTCTGTTGAATACAGGTGTTTACCGTTATCTAAGGAAGGGATGATCCGTCTGTTCATTGCAGGTGTTTACCATTTCCTAAGGAATGGATGATCCCTGTGTGCAATGCAGGTGTTGACCTTTAACTAAGGAATGGATGTTCCCTCTGGGCAATGCAGGTGTTGATCTTTAAGGAATGGATGATCTTTCTGTGCAATGCAAGTGTTTACATTTACCTAAGGAATGGATGATCCCTCTGTGAAATGCAGGTGTTTATCTTTATCTAATGAATGGAAAATCCCTCTGTGCAATGAAGCTGTTGTCCTTTGCCTAAGGAATGGATGATCCTTTTTTGCAATGCAGGTGTTGATCTTTACCTAAGGAATGGTATGTTCCCTCTGTTCAATGCAGGTGTGGATCTTTACCTAAGGAAGGGATTATCCCTATGTTCAAAGCAGATGTTTACAGTTGCCTAAGGAATGGATGATTCCCCTGTTCATTGCAGGTGTTTACCTTTACCTAAGGAATGGATGATCCCTCTGTGAAATGCAAGTGTTATTCTTTACCCAAGGAATGGATTATCCCTCTGTCCAATGCGGGTGTTTACCATTATTTAAGGAAGGGATGATACCTCTGTTCAATGCAGGTGTTTACCATTTCCTATGGAATGAGTGATCCCTCTGTTCTATACAGGTGACCTTTACCTAAGTAATGGATGATCCCTCTTTGCAATGCAGGCGTTTACCTTTACCTAAGAAATGGATGATCCCTCTGTGCAATGCAGGTCTTTAACTTCATCTCAGTATTGGGCTGATCCCTCTGTGCAATTAGGTGTTGATCTTCACCTAAGGAATAGATGAGACCTCTGTTCAACACAGGTGTTTACCGTTAATTAAGGAATGGATGATCCCTCTGTTCAATGCAGGGGTTTACAGTTACCTAAGCAATGGATGATCCCTCTGTGCAATGCAGGTGTTTACCTTCACCTAATGAATGGAAGATCCTTCTGTGAAAAGCAGGTGTTTACCTTTACCTAAGGAATGGAAGATCCCTCTGTGCGTTGCAGGTGTTGTCCTTTACAAAAGAATGGATGATACCTCTGTTCAATACAGGTGTTTACCATTATCTGAGGAAGGGATGATACCTGTGTTCAATGTAGGTATTTACCATTTCCTATGGAATGTGTGATCCCTCTGTTCTATACAGGTGTTGACCTTTACCTAAGGAATGGATGATCCCTCTGTATAATGCATTAGTTTACCATTACTTAAGGAATGGTATGATCCCGCTGTGCAATGGAGGTGTTGATCTTTGCCTAAGGAATAGATGAGCCTCTGTTCTATGCAGGTGTTTGCCATTAATTAAAGAATGGATGATCCCTCGGTTCAATGAAGATGTTTACCTTTAACTAATGAATGGAAGATCCCTCTGTGCAATGCAGGTTTTTACCTTTACCTAAGGGATTGATAATCCTGTTCTATGCAGGTGTTGACCTTTACCTAAGGAATCAATGATCCGTCTGTGCAATGTATGTGTTTACCTTTACCTAAGGAACGGTATGATGCCCCTGTTCAATGCAGGTGTTGATCTTTACCTAAGGAATAGATGATCCCTCTGTTCAATGCAGGTGTTTACCGTTATCTAAGTTATGGTTTATCCCTTTATTCATTGCAGTTCTTTAGGTTTATGTAAAGTGTGGGATGATTCCTCTGTGCATTGCAGGAGTTTACTATTACCTAAGTAATGGCAGATGCCTATGTTCAGTGCTGATGTTTACCTTTACTGAACGAATGGATGATAACTCTGTGAAATACAAGTGTTTAACTTTACCTAAGGAGTGTGATAATCCCTCTGGGCAATGCAGGTGTTGATCTTTACCTAATGAATATATGATCCATCTGTTCAATCCAAGAGTTTTCCGTTATCTAAGGAATGGATGATACTTCTGTTCAATGCAGGTTTTTACCTTTACCTAAGGAATGTATGATACCTCGCTTCAATGCAGGTGTTTACCATTACCTATGGAATGGATGATCCCTCTGTGCAATGCAGGCGTTTACCTTTACCTAAGGAATGGATGATCCCTCTGTGCATTGTAGGTGTTTCCTATTACCTAAGCAATGGAAGATGCATCTGATCAATGCAGGTGTTTACCTTTACTTAAGGAAAGGATGATCCCTCTGTGCAATGCAGTTGTTGTCCTTTAATTAAGGAATGGATGATCCTTCTTTGCAATGCAGGTGTTGACTTTTACCTAAGGAATGGATGATCCCTCTGTGCAAGGCAGGTGTTTACCTTGCCTAAGGAATGGACTATCCCTCTGTTCAATGCAGGTGTTTACGTTTATGTAATGAATGGGAAGACGCTCTGTGCATTGCCTGTGTTTACTATTACCTAAGGAATAGAGGATGCATGTGTTCAATGCTGATGTTTACCTTTACCTAAGGAATGAATGATCCCTCTGTGAAATGCAGGTGTTTTACTTTACCTAAGTATAGATGATTCCTCTGTTCAATGCTGGTGTTTACCATTACCTAAGGATTGGATGATACCTCTGTGCAATGCAGGTGTTTACCTTCACCTAAATAATGGGATGATCCCTCTGTGCAAAGCAGGTGTTGATCTTTACCTGAGGAATAGAGAGCCTTCTGTTCAATGCAGGTGTTTAGTTACCTAAGGAATGGAAGATCCCTCTGTGCATTGCAGGTGTTTACTATTACCTAAGGAACGGATTATCCCTCTGTTCAATGCAGGTTTTTACATTTATGTAAGGATTGGGATGACCCTCTGTGCATTGCTGGTGTGTACTATTACCTAAGGAATGGAAGAAGCCTATGTTCACTGCTGGTGTTTACCTTTACTAAGGAATGGAGGATCCCTCTGTCAAACGCAGGTGTTGATTTTTACTTAAGGAATAGATGATTCCTCTGTTCAATGCAGGTGTTTACCATTATCTAAGGAATGGATGATCCCTCTGTTCAATGCAGATGTTTAATATTACCTAAGGAATGGATGATCCCTCTGTGCAATACAGGCGTTTACCTTCACCTAACTAATGGGCTCCTCCCTCCATGTAATATAGGTGTTCATCTTTACCTAAGGAATAGATGAGCCTTCTTTTCAATACAGGTGTTTACCGTTAATTAAGGAATGGATGATCCCTCTTTTCAATGCAGGTGTTTAATATTACCTAAGTAATGGAAGATCACTCTGTGCAATTCAGGTGTTGTCCTTTACCTACAGAATGGATGATCTTCTGTGCAATGCAGGTGTTGACCTTTACCTAAGTAATGAATTTTCCCTCTGTACATTTCAGGTGTTTACCTTTACATAAGGAATGGATGATCAGTCTGTGCATTTCAGTTGTTTACATTTACCTTAGGAATGGATGATCCCTCTGTGCGTTGCAGGTGTTGATCTTTACCTAAGTAATGGATGGTGCCTCCGTCCAATAGAGTTGCTTACCGTTAATTAAAGAATGGATGATCCCTCTGATAAATGCAGGGGTTTACAGTTACGTAAGGAATGGATGTTCCCTCTCTGCAATGCAGGTGTTTACCTTCACCTAATTTATGGAAGATCCCTCTGTGCAATGCTTGTGTTTACCTTTACATAAGGAATGGAAGATCCCTCTGTGCATTGCAAGTGTTGTCCTTTACAAAAGGAATGGAAGAACCCTGTTTTCAATACAGTATTTTACCATCATCTAAAGAAGGGATGATCCCTCTTCTCAGTGCAGGTGTTTACCATTTACTAAGGAATGAGTGATCCCTCTGTGCAATGCAGGTGTGGCTCTTTACGTAAGGAATGGAAGATCCCTCTATGCAATTCAGGTGTTGTCCTTTACCTAAGGAATGGATGATCCTCCTGTGGAATGCAGGTGTTGACCTTTACGTAAGGAATGGATGATACCTCAGTGTATTACAGGTGTCTACCTTTGCCCAAGGAATTGATGATCCCTCTGTGCATTGCAGGTGTTTGCATATACCTTAGTTTCCTCTGTGCATTGCAGGTGTTAAAATTACCTAAGGAATAGATTATATTCTGTTCAATGCAGGTGTTTACCATTTCCTAAGAAATGGATGATCCCTTCGTTCAATGCAGGTGTTTACCATTATCTAAGGAATGGATGATCCCTCTCTGCAATGCAGGTGTTGACCTTTACATAATTAATGGAAGATCCCTCTGTGCAATGCAGGTGTTGACCTTTACCTAAGGAATGGAAGATCCCTCTGCATTGCAGGTGTTGTCCTTTACAAAAGGAATGAATAATCCTTCTGTTCTATGCAGATATTGACTTTACTTAAGGAATGGATGATCCTCTGAGCAAGGCAGGTGTTGATCTTTAACTAAGGAATAGATGATCCCTCTGTTGAATACAGGTGTTTAACATTTTCTAAGGAAGGGATGATCCCTCTGTTCATTGCAGGTGTTTACCATTTCCTAAGGAATGGATGATCCCTGTGTGCAATGCAGGTGTTGACCTTTAACTAAGGAATGGATGTTCCTCTGGGCAATGCAGGTGTTGATCTTTAAGGAATGGATGATCTTTCTGTGCAATGCAAGTGTTTACATTTACCTAAGGAATGGATGATCCTCTGTGAAATGCAGGTGTTTATCTTTATCTAATGAATGGAAAATCCCTCTGTGCAATGAAGGTGTTGTCCTTTACCTAAGGAATGGATGATCCTTTTTGCAATGCAGGTGCAATTACCTAAGGAATGGTTGTCCTTTGTTCAATGCAGGTGTGGATCTTTACCCTGAATTTATCCCTATGTTCAAAGCAGATGTTTACAGTTGCCTAAGGAATGGATGATTCCTCTGTTCATTGCAGGTGTTTACCTTTACCTAAGGAATGGATGATCCTCTGTGAAATGCAAGTGTTATCTTTACCTAAGGAATGGATTATCCTCTGTCCAATGCAGGTGTTTACCATTATTTAAGGAATGGATGATACCTCTGTTCAATGCAGGTGTTTACCATTTCCTATGGAATGAGTGATCCTCTGTTCTATACAGGTGACCTTTACCTAAGTAATGGATGATCCTCTTGCAATGCAGGTGTTTACCTTTACCTAAGAAATGGATGATCCCTCTGTGCAATGCAGGTCTTTAACTTCATCTCAGTATTGGGCTGATCCTCTGTGCAATTAGGTGTTGATCTTCACCTAAGGAATAGATGAGACCTCTGTTCAACACAGGTGTTTACCATTAATTAAGGAATGGATGATCCTCTGTTCAATGCAGGGGTTTACAGTTACCTAAGGAATGGATGATCCCTCTGTGCAATGCAGGTGTTTACCTTCACCTAATGAATGGAAGATCCTTCTGTGAAAAGCAGGTGTTTACCTTTACCTAAGGAATGGAAGATCCTCTCTGTGCATTGCAGGTGTTGTCCTTTACAAAAGAATGGATGATACCTCTGTTCAATACAGGTGTTTACCATTATCTGAGGAAGGGATGATACCTGTGTTCAATGCAGGTATTTACCATTTCCTATGGAATGTGATCCTCTGTTCTATACAGGTGTTGACCTTTACCTAAGGAATGGATGATCCTCTGTATAATGCATTAGTTTACCATTACTTAAGGAATGGTATGATCCCGCTGTGCAATGGAGGTGTTGATCTTTGCCTAAGGAATAGATGAGCCTCTGTTCTATGCAGGTGTTTGCCATTAATTAAAGAATGGATGATCCTCGGTTCAATGAAGATGTTTACCTTTAACTAATGAATGGAAGATCCTCTGTGCAATGCAGGTTTTTACCTTTACCTAAGGGATTGATAATCCTGTTCTATGCAGGTGTTGACCTTTACCTAAGGAATGGATGATCCGTCTGTGCAATGTAGGTGTTTACCTTTTACCTAAGGAACGGATGATCCCCTGTTCAATGCAGGTGTTGATCTTTACCTAAGGAATGGATGATCCCTCTGTTCAATGCAGGTGTTTACCGTTATCTAAGTTATGGTTTATCCCTTTATTCATTGCAGTTCTTTAGGTTTATGTAAAGTGTGGATGATTCCTCTGTGCATTGCAGGAGTTTACTATTACCTAAGTAATGGCAGATGCCTATGTTCAGTGCTGATGTTTACCTTTACTGAACGAATGGATGATAACTTCTGTGAAATACAAGTGTTTAACTTTACCTAAGGAATGGATAATCCCTCTGGGCAATGCAGGTGTTGATCTTTACCTAATGAATGGATGATCCATCTGTTCAATCCAAGAGTTTTCCTTTATCTAAGGAATGGATGATACTTCTGTTCAATGCAGGTTTTTACCTTTACCTAAGGAATGGATGATACCTCGCTTCAATGCAGGTGTTTACCATTACCTAAGGAATGGATGATCCCTCTGTTCAATGCAGGTGTTTACCATTTACCTAAGGAATGGATGATCCCTTGTGCATTGTAGGTGTTTCCTATTACCTAAGGGAATGGAAGATGCATCTGATCAATGCAGGTGTTTACCTTTACTTAAGGAAAGGATGATCCCTCTGTGCAATGCAGTTGTTGTCCTTTAATTAAGGAATGGATGATCCTTCTTTGCAATGCAGGTGTTGACTTTTACCTAAGGAATGGATGATCCTCTGTGCAAGGCAGGTGTTTACCATTATCTAAGGAATGGACTATCCTCTGTTCAATGCAGGTGTTTACGTTTATGTAATGAATGGGAAGACGCTCTGTGCATTGCCTGTGTTTACTATTACCTAAGGAATGGAGGATGCATGTGTTCAATGCTGATGTTTACCTTTACCTAAGGAATGAATGATCCCTCTGTGAAATGCAGGTGTTTTACTTTACCTAAGTATAGATGATTCCTCTGTTCAATGCTGGTGTTTACCATTACCTAAGGATTGGATGATACCTCTGTGCAATGCAGGTGTTTACCTTCACCTAAATAATGGGATGATCCCTCTGTGCAAAGCAGGTGTTGATCTTTACCTGAGGAATAGAGAGCCTTCTGTTCAATGCAGGTGTTTAGTTACCTAAGGAATGGAAGATCCCTCTGTGCATTGCAGGTGTTTACTATTACCTAAGGAACGGATTATCCCTCTGTTCAATGCAGGTTTTTACATTTATGTAAGGATTGGGATGACCCTCTGTGCATTGCTGGTGTGTACTATTACCTAAGGAATGGAAGAAGCCTATGTTCACTGCTGGTGTTTACCTTTACTAAGGAATGGAGGATCCCTCTGTCAAACGCAGGTGTTGATCTTTACTTAAGGAATAGATGATTCCTCTGTTCAATGCAGGTGTTTACCATTATCTAAGGAATGGATGATCCCTCTGTTCAATGCAGATGTTTAATATTACCTAAGGAATGGATGATCCTCTGTGCAATGCAGGTGTTTACCTTCACCTAACTAATGGGCTCCTCCTCCATGTAATATAGGTGTTCATCTTTACCTAAGGAATAGATGAGCCTCTTTTCAATACAGGTGTTTACTTTAATTAAGGAATGGATGATCCTCTTTTCAATGCAGGTGTTTAATATTACCTAAGGAATGGAAGATCACTCTGTGCAATTCAGGTGTTGTCCTTTACCTACAGAATGGATGATCTTCTGTGCAATGCAGGTGTTGACCTTTACCTAAGGAATGGAATTTTCCCTCTGTACATTTCAGGTGTTTACCTTTACATAAGGAATGGATGATCAGTCTGTGCATTTCAGTTGTTTACATTTACCTTAGGAATGGATGATCCCTCTGTGCGTTGCAGGTGTTGATCTTTTACCTAAGTAATGGATGGTGCCTCTGTCCAATGCAGTTGCTTTACCGTTAATTAAAGAATGGATGATCCTCTGATAAATGCAGGGGTTTACAGTTACGTAAGGAATGGATGTTCCCTCTCTGCAATGCAGGTGTTTACCTTCACCTAATTTATGGAAGATCCTCTGTGCAATGCTTTGTGTTTACCTTTACATAAGGAATGGAAGATCCCTCTGTGCATTGCAAGTGTTGTCCTTTACAAAAGGAATGGAAGAACCCTGTTTTCAATACAGTATTTTACCATCATCTAAAGAAGGGATGATCCCTCTTCTCAGTGCAGGTGTTTACCATTTACTAAGGAATGAGTGATCCCTCTGTGCAATGCAGGTGTGGCTCTTTACGTAAGGAATGGAAGATCCCTCTATGCAATTCAGGTGTTGTCCTTTACCTAAGGAATGGATGATCCTCCTGTGGAATGCAGGTGTTGACCTTTACGTAAGGAATGGATGATACCTCAGTGTATTACAGGTGTCTACCTTTGCCCAAGGAATTGATGATCCCTCTGTGCATTGCAGGTGTTTGCATATACCTTAGGAATGCATGATTCCTCTGTGCATTGCAGGTGTTCAAAATTACCTAAGGAATAGATTATGCCTCTATTCAATGCAGGTCATTACCATTTCCTAAGGAATGCATGATTCCTGTGTACAATGTAGGTGTTGACCTTTACCTAAGGAATGGATGTTCTCTCTGTGCAATGCAGGTGTTGATCTTTAACTAAGGAATGGAAGATCCCTCTGTGCAATGCAGGTGTTGACCTTTACTAAGGCATGATTTAACACTCTGCATTTCAGGTGTTGTCCTTTACAGAAGGAATGAATGATCCTTCTGTTCTATGCAGATATTGACTTTACCTAAGGAATGGATGATCCCTCTATGCAATGGAGGTGTTGATCTTTACCTAAGGAATAGATGATCCCTCTGTTCAATTCAGGTGTTTAACATTTTCTAAGGAAGGGATGATCCCTCTGTTCATTGCAGGTGTTCACCATTTCCTTAGGAATGGATGATTCCTGTGTGCAATGCAGATATTTACCTTTACCTATGGAATGGATGTTCCCTCTGTGCAATGCAGGTGTTGATCTTTAACTAAGGAATGGAAGATCCCTCTGTGCAATGCAGGTTTTGTCCATTACCTAAGGAATGGATGATCGTTCTATGCAATTCAGGTGTTGTCCTTTACAAAAGGAATGGATGGTCCCTGTTTTCAACACAGGTGTTTACCGTTATCTAAGGAAGGGATGATCCCTCTGTTAGTGCAGGTGTTTGCCATTTTTTAAGGAATGAGTGATCCATTTGTGCAATGCAGGTGTGGCTCTTACCCAAGGAATGGAAGATCGCTCTATGCAATGCAGGTGTTGTCCTTTACCTAGGGAATGGATGATACCTCTGTGCATTGCAGGTGTTTAACTTTACACAAGGAATGGATGATCTCCCTGTGCAATGCAGGTATTGATCTTTACCTAAGGAATAGGTGATCCCTCTGTTCAATGCAGGTGTTTACCATTATCTAAGGTATGGTTGATCCCTTTGTTCAATGCATTTGTTAGGTTTATGTAAGGTGTGGGATGATCCCTCTGTGCATTGCAGGAGTTTACTATTACCTAAGGAATGGCAGATGGCTATGTTCAGTGCTGGTGTTTACCTTTACTTGAGGAATGGATGATAACTCTGTGCAATACATGTGTTTTACTTTACCTAAGGAATGGGATAATCCTTCTGTGCAATGCAGGTGTTGATCTTTACCTAAGGAATATATGATCCCTCTGTTCAATGCAGGTGTTTACCATTATCTAAGGAATGAACGATCCTTCTGTTCAATGCAGGTGTTTACCTTTACCTAAGGAATGGATGATACCTCGCTTCAACGCAGGTGTTTACCATTACCTATGGAATGGATGATCCCTCTGTGCAATGCAGGCATTTACCTTTACCTAAGGCATCGATGATCCCTCTTTGCATTCCAGGTGTTTACTATTACTTAAGGAATGGATTATCCCTCTGTTCAATGCAGGTGTTTACATTTATGTAAGGAATGGGATGACCCTCTGAGCATTGCTGGTGTTTACAATTACCTTAGGAATGGAAGATGCATCTGATCAATGTAGGTGTTTAATTTACATAAGGAATGGATGATCCCTCTGTGCAATGCAGTTGTTGTCCTTTACTTAAGGAATGGATGAACCTTGTGTGAAATGCAGGTGTTAACCTTTACATAAGGAATGGATGATCCTTCTGTGCAAGGCAGGTGTTTACCTTTACCTAGGGAATGGATGATCCCTCTGTGCGTTGTAGGTGTTTTCATTTATCTTAGGAATGGATGATCCCTCTGTGCATTGCAGGTGTTTACTATTACCTAAGGAATGTAAGATGCTTCTGATCAATGCAGGTGTTTACCTTTACCTAAGGAATGGATGATCCCTTTGTGAAATGAAGGTGTTGTCCTTTACTTAAGAAATGGATGATCATTCTGTGCAATGCAGGTGTTGATCTTTAAGTAAGGCATGGAAGATCCCTCTGTGCAATGCAGGTTTTGTGATTACCTAAGGAATGGATGATCCTTCTAAACAATTCAGTTATTTACCTTTAACTAAGGAATGGACGATCCTTCTGTGCATTGCAGAGTTGTCCTTTACAAAAGGAATGGATGATCCCTCTTTTCAACACAGGTGTTTACCGTTATCTAAGGAAGGGATTATCCCTCTGTTCAGTGCAGGTGTTTACCATTTCCTAAGGAATGAGTGATCCCTTTGTGCAATGCAGGTGTGGCTCTTTACCCAAGGAATGGAAGATCGCTCTAAGCAATGCAGGTGTTGTCCTTTACCTAGGGAATGGATGATACCTCTGTGCATTGCAGGTGTTTACTTTACACAAGGAATGGATGATTCCCCTGTGCAATGCAGGTATTGATCTTTACTAAGGAATAGATGATCCCTTTGTTCAAGGCAGCTGTTTACCATTATCTAAGGTATGGTTGATCCCTGTGTTCAACGCATTTGTTAGGTTTATGTAAGGTGTGGGATGATCCCTCTGTGCATTGGAGGAGTTTAGTATTACCTAAGGAATGGCAGATGGCTATGTTCAGTGCTGATGTTTACCTTTACTTGAGGAATGGATAACTCTGTGCAATACAAGTGTTTTACTTTACCTAAGGAATGGGATAATCCCTCTGTTCAATGCAGATGTTTACCATTATCTAAGGAATGGACGATCCTTCTGTTCAATGCAGGTGTTTACCTTTACCTAAGGAATGGATGATACCTCGCTTCAACACAGGTGTTTACCATTACCTATGGAATGGATGATCCCTCTGTGCAATGCAGGCGTTTACCTTTACCTAAAGCATCGATGATCCCTCTTTGCATTCCAGGTGTTTACTATTACCTAAGGAATGGATTATCCCTTTGTTCAATGCAGGTGTTTACATTTATGTAGGAATGGGATGAGCCTCTTAGCATTGCTGGTGTTTACAATTACCTTAGGAATGGAAGATGCATATGATCAATGGGTTTGTGGTAGTTTGAATATATGTCCCCAATATATTCAGTGTTTTACTAGTTATAGTTTGCATCTGCAATCACCTTGCTAGAGGCAATGTCACTGGGGCTAGTCTTAAGGTGTAAGTTTGAGATTCCATTGTAAAGATATGCAAATGTGCCTAGAAGGAGTTCCTGAAGTGTGCTGTGAGACCTTTTGCAGGTAGTTTTGCTCTGTGTGCTGTGGTGGCTGGTTGGCTTTCTCTCTTGCCTGGTCCTGTGAAGAGCAGGCTGCTTCTATGGCATGGAACTTCCCTGGATCTGTAAGCTTCAATAAATAATAACCCTTCCTCCATAACTGTGCCTGGGTCTGGAAGTTCATCTCAGCGAACCTGGAAGCTTTCTCTGTTCAAGTGTTTAATTTACATAAGGAATGGATGATCCCTCTGTGCAATGCAGTTGTTGTCCTTTACTTAAGGAATGGATGAACCTTCTGTGCAATGCAGGTGTTGACCTTTACATAAGGAATGGATGATCCCTCTGTGCAAGGCAGGTGTTTACCTTTACCTAGAAAATGGTGCATTGTAGGTGTGCATTGTAGGTGTTTTCATTTATCTTAGGAATGGACGATCCCTCTGTGCATTGCAGGTGTTTTCCATTACCTAAGGAATGTAAGATGCTTCTGATCAATGCAGGTGCTTACCTTTACCTAAGGAATGGATGATCCCTTTGTGAAATGAAGGTGTTGTCCTTTACTTAAGGAATGGATGATCATTCTGTGCAATGCAGGTGTTGATCTTTAAGTAAGGAATGGAAGATCCCTCTGTGCAATGCAGGTTTTGTCCATTACCTAAGGAATGGATGATCCTTCTAAGCAATTCAGGTATTTACCTTTAACTAAGGAATGGACGATCCTTCTGTGCATTGCAGTAGTTGTCCTTTACAAAAGGAAGGGATGATCCCTCTGTTCAGTGTATATGTTTACCATTTACTAAGGAATGAGTGATCCCTTTGTGCAATGCAGGTGTGGCTGGAATGGAATATCCCTCAATGCAATGCAGGTGTTGTCCTTTACCTAAGGAATGGATGATACCTCTGTGCGTTGCAGGTGTTTACCTTTACACAAGGAATGGATGATCCCCCTGTGAAATGCAGGTATTGATCTTTACCTAAGGAATAGATATCCCTCTCTTCAATGCAGGTTTTTACCATTATCTAAGGTATGGTTGATCCCTTTGTTCAATGCATTTGTTAGGTTTATGTAAGGTGTGGGATGATCCCTCTGTGCATTGCAGGAGTTTACTATTACCTAAGGAATTGCAGATGGCCATGTTCATTGCTGGTGTTTACCTTTACTTGAGGAATGGATGATAACTCTGTGCAATACAAGTGTTTTACTTTACCTAAGGAATCGGATAATCCCTCTGTTCAATGCAGATGTTTACCATTATCTAAGGAATGGACGATCCTTCTGTTCAATGCAGGTGTTTACCTTTACCTAAGGAATGGATGATACCTCGCTTCAACACAGGTGTTTACCATTACCTATGGAATGGATGATCCCTCTGTGCAATGCAGGCGTTTACCTTTACCTAAAGCATCGATGATCCCTCTTTGCATTCCAGGTGTTTACTATTACCTAAGGAATGGATTATCCCTTTGTTCAATGCAGGGGTTCACGTTTATGTAAGGAATGGGATGAGCCTCTTAGCATTGCTGGTGTTTACAATTACCTTAGGAATGGAAGATGCATATGATCAATGTAGGCGTTTGTGGTAGTTTGAATATATGTCCCCCAATATATTCAGTGTTTTACTAGTTATAGTTTGCATCTGCAATCACCTTGCTAGAGGCAATGTCACTGGGGGCTAGTCTTAAGGTGTAAGTTTGAGATTCCATTGTAAAGATATGCAAATGTGCCTAGAAGGAGTTCCTGAAGTGTGCTGTGAGACCTTTTGGCTATAGTTTTGCTCTGTGTGCTGTGGTGGCTGGTTGGCTTTCTCTCTCTTGCCTGGTCCTGTGAAGAGCAGGCTGCTTCTACTGGCTTTATGGAACTTCCCCTGGATCTGTAAGCTTCAATAAATAATAACCCTTCCTCCATAACTGTGCTGGGTCTGGAAGTTCATCTCAGCGAACCTGAAGCTTTCTGCTACAGTGTTTAATTTACATAAGGAATGGATGATCCGTCTGTGCAATGCAGTTGTTGTCCTTTACTTAAGGAATGGATGAACCTTCTGTGCAATGCAGGTGTTGACCTTTACATAAGGAATGGATGATCCCTCTGTGCAAGGCAGGTGTTTACCTTTACCTAGAAAATGGTGCATTGTAGGTGTGCATTGTAGGTGTTTTCATTTATCTTAGGAATGGACGATCCCTCTGTGCATTGCAGGTGTTTTCCATTACCTAAGGAATGTAAGATGCTTCTGATCAATGCAGGTGCTTACCTTTACCTAAGGAATGGATGATCCCTTTGTGAAATGAAGGTGTTGTCCTTTACTTAAGGAATGGATGATCATTCTGTGCAATGCAGGTGTTGATCTTTAAGTAAGGAATGGAAGATCCCTCTGTGCAATGCAGGTTTTGTCCATTACCTAAGGAATGGATGATCCTTCTAAGCAATTCAGGTATTTACCTTTAACTAAGGAATGGACGATCCTTCTGTGCATTGCAGTAGTTGTCCTTGATAAAAGAAAGGGATGATCCCTCTGTTCAGTGCATGTGTTTACCATTTACTAAGGAATGAGTGATCCCTTTGTGCAATGCAGGTGTGGCTCTTTACCCAAGGAATGGAATATCCCTCAATGCAATGCAGGTGTTGTCCTTTACCTAAGGAATGGGTGATACTTCTGTGCATTACAGGTGTTTAACTTTACACAAGGAATGGATGATCCCCTGTGCAATGCAGGTATTGATCTTTACCTAAGGAATAGATGATCCCTCTCTTCAATGCAGGTGTTTACTGTTATCTAAGGTATGGTTGATCCCTTTGTTCAATGCATTTGTTAGGTTTATGTAAGGTGTCGGATGATCCCAGAGCATTGCTGGTGTTTACTAGTACCTTAGGTATGGAAGATGCATCTGTTCAATGTAGGTGTTTAATTTACATAAGGAATGGATGATCCCTCTGTGCAATGAAGTTGTTGTCCTTTACTTAAGGAATGGATGAACCTTCTGTGCAATGCAGGTGTTGACCTTCACATAAGGAATGGATGATCCCTCTGTGCAAGGCAGGTGTTTACCTTTACCTAGAGAATGGATTATCCCTCTGTTCAATACAGGTTTTTACGTTTATGTAAGGATTGGTATGAAACTCTGTGCATTGCTGGTGTTTACTATTACCTAAGGAATAGAAGATGCCTATGTTCAATGCAGGAGTTTACCATTATCTAAGGAATGGATGATCCCTCTGTTCAATGCAGGTGTTTAATATTACCTAAGTAATTGATTATCCCTCTGTGCAATGCAGGCATTTACCTTCACCTAAGTAATGGGCTCATCGCTCTGTCTAATATATGTTTTTATCTTTACCTAAGGAGTAGATGAGCCTTCTGTTCAATACAGGTATTTACTGTTAATTAAGTAATGGACGATCCCTCTTTTCAATGCAGGTGTTTACAGTTACCTAAGGAATGGAAGATCCCTCTATGCAATGCAGGTGTTGTCCTTTACCTAATGAATGGATGATCTTCTGTGCAATGCAGGTGTTGACGTTTACCTAAGGAATGGTTGTTCCCTCTGAGCATTTCAGGTGTTTACCTCGACCTAAGGAATGGATGACCCCTCTGTGCATTTCAGGTGTTTACATTTACCTTAGGAATGGATGATCCCTCTGTGCATTGCAGGTGTTGATCTTTACCTAAGGAATGGATGATGCTTCCATTCGATACAGTTGTTTACCGTTAATTAAGGAATGGATGATCCCTCTGTTAAATGCAGGGGTTTACAGTTACCTAAGGAATGGATGATCCCTCTCTGCAATGCAGGTGTATACTTTCAACTAATTTATGGAAGATCCCTCGGTGCATTGCAGGTGTTTACCTTTAACTAAGGAATGGATGAACCCTCTGTGCATTGCAGGTGTTGTCCTTTACAAAAAGAATGGATGATCCCTCTTTTCAATACAGGTATTTAACGTTATCTAAAGAAGGGATGATCTCTCTGCTCAGTGCAGGTGTTTACCATTTCCTAAGGAATGAGTGATCCCTCTGTGCAATGCAGGTGTGGCCCTTTACGTAAGGAATGGAAGATCCCTCTATGCAATTCAGGTGTTGTCCTTTACCTAAGGAATGGATGATTCTTCTGTGGAATGCAGGAGTTGAACTTTATGTAAGGAATGGATGATACCTCTGTGCATTGCAGGTGTTTACCTTTGACCAAGGAATGGATGATCCCTCTGTGCATAACAGTTGTTTACATATACCTTAGGACTACATGATCGCCCTGTGCAATGTAGGTGTTGATCTTTACCTAAGGAATAGATGATCCCTCTCTTCAATGCAGGAGTTTACCATTATCTAAGGATGGTTAATGCCTTTGTTCAGTGCATTTGTTAGGTTTATGTAAGGTGTGGGATGACACCTCTGTGCATTGCTGGAGTTTACTCTTACGTAAGGAATGGCAGATGCCTATGTTCAGTGCTGGTGTTTACCTTTACTTGAGGAATGGATGGTAACTCTGCAATACAAGTGTTTTACTTTACCTAAGGAATGGGATAATCCCTCTGTGCAATGCAGGTGTTGATCTTTACCTAAGGAATATATGATCCCTCTGTTCAATTCAGGTGTTTACCATTCTTTAAGGACTGGATGATCCTTCTGTTCAATGCAGGTGTTCAACTTTACCTAAGGAATGGATGATACCTCGCTTCAACGCAGGTGTTTACCATTACCTAGGGAATGGATGATCCCTCTGTGCAATGCAGGCGTTTCCCTTTACCTAAGGCATCGATGATCCCTCTTTGCATTGCAGGTGTTTACTATTACCTAAGGAATAGTTTATCCCTCTGTTCAATGCATGTGAATAGGTTTATGTAAGGAATGGGATGAACATCTGTGCATTGCTGGTGTTTACTATTACCTAAGGAATGGAAGATGCATCTGATCAGTGCAGGTGTGTATCTTTACATAAGGAATGGATGATCCGTCTGTGCAATGCAGTTGTTGTCCTTTACTTAAGGAATGGATTATCATTCTGTGCAATGCAGGTGTTGACCTTTTCCTAAGGAATGGATGATCCCTCTTTGCAAGGCAGGTGTTTACCTTTACCTAGAGAATGGTGCATTGTAGGTGTTTTCATTTATCTTAGGAATGGATGATCCCTCTGTGCATTGCAGGTGTTTACTATTACCTAAGGAATGTAAGATGCTCCTGATCAATGCAGGTGTTTACCTTTACCTAAGGAATGTATAATCCCTTTGTGAAATGAAGGTGTTGTCCTTTAGTTAAGGAATGGATGATCATTCTGTGCAATGCAGGTGTTGTCCATTACCTAAGGAATGGATGATCCTTCTGTACAATTCAGGTGTGGACCTTACCTAAGGAATGGATGATCAATCTATGCATTGCAGGTGTTTACCTTTAACGAAGGAATGGAAGATCCCTCTGTGCAATGCAGGTGTTGTCCATTACCTAAGGAATGGATGATCCTTCTGTGTAATGCAGGTGTTGACCTTTACGTAAGGAATGGATGATCTCTCTGTGCATTGCAGGTGTTTACCTTTAACTAAGGAATGGACGATCCCTCTGTGCAATGCAGGGGTTTACCTTCAACAAAGTAATGTGGTGATCAATCTGTACAATGCAGGTGTTTATGTTTACCTAAAGAATAGATGGGCCCTCTGTTCAATCCAGGTGTTTACAGTTACCTAAGGAATGGATGATCCCTCTCTGCAATTCAGGTGTTTACCTTCACCTAATGAATGGGAGATCCCTCTGTGCAATGCAGGTATTTACCTTTACCTAAGGAATGGACGTTCCCTCTGTGCAATGCAGGTGTTGATCTTTAACTAAGGAATGGAAGATCCTTCTGTGCAATGCACATGTTGACCTTTACTAAGGAATGAATTAACACTCTGTGCATTGCAGGTGTTGTCCTTTACAAAAGGAATGAATGATCCTTCTGTTCTATGCAAGTATTGACCTTTACCTAAGGAATGGATAATCCCTCTGTGCAATGCAGGTGTTGATCTTTACCTAAGGAATGGATGATCCCTCTGTTCAATACAGGTGTTTATCATTTTCTAAGGAAGGGATGATCCCTCTGTTCATTGCAGGTGTTTACCAATTCCTTAGGAATGGATGATTCCTATGTGCAATGCAGGTGTTGACCTTTACCTAAGGAATGGATGTTCCCTCTGTACAATGCAGGTGTTGATCTTTAACTAAGGAATGGAAGATCCCTCTGTGCAATGCAGTATTGTCCTTTACTTAAGGAATGTGTTATCCTTCTGTGCAATGCAGGTGTTTACCTTTGCCTAGGGAAAGGATGATCCCTCTGTGCATTGTAGGTGTTTTCATTTATCTTAGGAATGGATGATCACTCTGTGCATTGCAGGTGTTTTCCATTACCTAAGGAATGTAAGATGCTTCTGATCAATGCAGGTGCTTACCTTTACCTAAGGAATGGATGATCCGTTTGTGAAATGAAGGTGTTGTCCTTTACATAAGGAATGGATGATCATTCTGTGCAATGCAGGTGTTGATCATTAAGTAAGGAATGGAAGATCCCTCTGTGCAATGCAGTTGTTGTCCATTACCTAAGGAATGGATGATCATTCTCTGCAGTGCAGGTGTTGTCCATTACCTAAGGAATGGATGATCCTTCTGTGCAATTCAGGTGTTTACCTTTACCTAAGGAATGGACAAACCGTCTGTGCATTGCAGGTGTTGTCTTTTACAAAAAAAAATGGATGATCCCTCTTTTCAATACAGGTCTTTACCGTTATGTACGGAAGGGTTGATCCCACCATTCAGTGCTGGTATTTAGCCTTTCCTAAGGAATGAGTGATCCCTCTGTGCAATGCAGGTGTAGCTCTTTAACTAAGGAATGGAAGATCCCTCTATGCAATGCAGATGTTGTCCTTTACCTAAGGAATGGATGATCCTCTTGTGCAAGGCAGGTGTTGCCCTTTACCTAAGGTATGGATGATACCTCTGTGCAATGCAGGTATTTACCTTTACCCAAGTAATGGATGATCCATCTGTGCATTGCAGGTGTTTACATATACCTTAGGAATGCATGATTACTCTGTTCATTGCAGGTGTTTGAAATTACCTAAGGAATAGAACATGTCTCTATTCGATGCAGGTGATTACCATTTCCTAAGGAATGCATGATACCTGTGTGCAATGCAGGTGTTGACCATTACATAAGGAATGGATGTTCCCTCTGTGCAATGCAGGTTTTGATCTTTAACTAAGGAATGGAAGATCCCTCTGTGCAATGCAGGTGTTGTCCTTTACTTAAGGAATGGGTTATCCTTCTGTGCAATGCAGGTGTTGACCTTATAAGGAATGAGTTAACACTCTGTGCATTGCAGATGTTGTCATTTACAAAAGGAATGAATGATCCTTCTGTTCTATACAGGTATTGACCTTTACCTAAGGAATGGATGATCCCTCTGTGCAATGCAGGTGTTGATCTTTACCTAAGGAATAGATGATCCCTCTGTTCAATACAGGTGTTTACCATTTTCTAAGGAAGGCATGATCCCTCTGTTCATTGCAGGTGTTTACCATTTCCTTAGGAATGGATGATCCCTATGTGCAATGCAGGTGTTGACCTTTACCTAAAGAATGGATGTTCCCTCTATGCAGTGCAGGTGTTGATCTTTAACTAAGGAATGGAAGATCCCTCTGTGCAATGCAGTGTTGTGCTTTACCTAAGGATTGGATGATCCTTCTGTGTAAGGCAGGTGTTGACCTTCACTAAGGAATGGATGATCCCTGTGTGCAAGGCAGGTGTTTACCTTTACCTAGGGAATGGATGATCCCTCTGTGCATTGTAGGTGTTTTCATTTACCTTAGGAATGCATGATCCCTCTGTGCATTGCAGGTGTTTACTATTACCTAAGTAATGTAAGATGCTTCTCATCAATGCAAGTGTTTACCTTTACCTAAGGAATGTATGATCCCTTTGTGAAATGAAGGTGTTGTCCTTTACATAAGGAATGGATGATCATTCTGTGCAATACAGGTGTTGATCTTTAAGTAAGGAATGGAAGATCCATCTGTGTAATACAGGTGTTGTCCATTACCTAAGGAATGGATGACCCTTCTGTTCAGTGCAGATGTTGACTTTTACCTAAGGAATGTTTGATCCCTCTGTGCATTGCAGGTGTTTACCTTTAACTAAGGAATGGACGATCCCTCTGTGCAATGCAGGTGTTGTCCTTTACAAAAGGAATGGATGATCCCTCTTTTCAATACAGGTGTTTAACGTTATCTAAGGAAGGGATGATCCCTCCATTCAGTGCAGGTGTTTACCATTTCCTAAGGAATGAGTGATCCCTCTGTGCAAGACAGGTGTGGCTCTTTTCCTAAGGAATGGAAGATCCCTCTATGCAATGCAGGTGTTATCCTTTACCTAAGTTATGGATGATCCTTCTCTGCAATGCAGGTGTTTACCTTTACCCAAGGAATGGATGATCCCTTTGTGCATTGCAGGTGTTTACATATAAGCTGGGAATGCATGATTCCTCTGTGCATTTCAGGTGTTTGAAATTACCTAAGAAGAACATGCAGGTGATTACCATTTCCTAAGGAATGCATGATCCCTGTGTGCAATGCAGGTATTGACATTTACCTAAGGAATCGGTGTTCCCTCTGTGCAATGCAGTTGTTGACGTTTACCTAAGGAATGGATGTTCCCTCTGTGCAAGGCAGGTGTTTACCTTTACCTATGGAATGGATGATCCCTCTGTGCATTGTAGGTGTTTTCATTTACCTTAGGAATGGATGATCCCTCTGTGTATTGCAGGTGTTTACTATTACCGAAAGAAAGTAAGAGTCTTCTGATCAATGCAGGTGTTTACCTTTACCTAAAGAATGGATGATCCCTTTGTTAAATGAAGGTGTTGTCCTTTACTTAAGGAATGGATGATGATTCTGTGCAATGCAGGTGTTGATCTTTAAGTAAGGAATGGAAGATCCCTCTGTGCAATGCAGGTGTTGTCCATTACCTAAGTAATGGATGATCCTTCTGTGCAATGCACGTGTTTACCCTTAACTAAGGAATGGACGATCCCTCTGTGCATTGCAGGTGTTGTCCTTTACAAAAGGAATGGATGATCCCCCTTTTCAATGTAGGTGTTTACCGTTATCCAAGGAAGGGATGATCCCTCCATTCAGTGCAGGCATTTACCATTTAAGGAATGAGTGATCACTCTGTGCAATGCAGTTGTGGCTCTTTACCTAAGGAATGGAAGATCCCTCTATGCAATGCAGGTGTTGTCCTTTACCTAAGGAATGGATGATCCTTCTGTGCAATGCAGGTGTTGATCTTTAAGTAAGGAACGGAATATCCCTCTGTGCCATGCAGGTGTTGTCCAATGCAGGTGTTTACCTTCACCTAAGTAATGGGCTCATCCCTCTGTGAAAATCAGGTGTTGATCTTTACCTAGGGAATAGGTGAGCCCTCTTTTCAATACAGGTGTTTGCCATTAATTAAGGAATGGATGATCCCTCTGTTCAATGCAGGGATTTACTGTTAACTAAGGAATGGATCATCCCTCTTTGCAATGCAGGTGTTTACCTTCACCTAATGAATGGAAGATCCCTCTGTACAATGCAGGTTATTACCTTTACCTAAGGAATGGAAGATTCCTCTGTGCAATGCAGGTGTCAGTCCTTTACAAAAATAATGGATGAACCTTCTGTTCTATGCAGGTGTTTGCCATTACCTAAGGAATGGATGATCCTTCTGTGCAATGCAGGTGTTTAACTTTAACTAAGTAATGGGATGATACCTCTGTGTGATGCAGTTGTTTACCGTTATCTAAGGAATGGATGATCCCTATGTTCAAGGCAGGTGTTTACCATTATCTATGGAATGGATGATCCCTCTGTTCAATACAGGTGTTTACAGTTACCTAAGGAATGGATATCCCTCTGTGCAATGCAGGTGTTTACCTTTAAATAAGGAATGGATGATCCTTCTGTGCAATGCAGGTGTTTACTTTTACCTAAGTAATGGATCATCTCTCAGTGCAATGCATATGTTGATCTTTACATAAGGAAAGGAAGTTCCCTCTGTACAATGAAGGTGTTGACCTTTACTTAAGAAATGGATGATCCCTCTGTTCAATGCAGGTGTTTACGTTTATTTAAGGAATGGGATGATTCCTCTGTGCATTGCTGGTGTTTACTATTACCTGAAGAATGGAAGATGCCTATGTTCAATGCTGGTGTTTAGCTTTACCTAAGGAAAGGATGACTCCTCTGTGCAATGGAGGTGTTTATCTTTACCTAATGAATGGAAGATCCTTTTGTGCAATGCAGGTGTTTCCCTCCACTTAAGGAATGGATGATCCCTATGTTCGATGCAGGTGTTTACTGTTATCTAAGGAATGGATGATCCCTCTGTGCAATGCAGGTGTTTACAGTTACCAAAGGAATGAATGATCTCTCTGTGCAGTGCAGGTGTTTACCTTTAACGAAGGAATGCATGATCCCTCTGTGCAATGCAGGTGTGGATCTTTACATAAGGAATAGATGATCCCTCTGTTCAATATAGGTGTTTACATTTACCTAAGGAATTGATGATTCCTATGTGCAATGCAGGTGTTTAGCTTTACCTAAGGAATGGATGATCCCTCTGTGCAATGCAGGTGTTGATCTTTAGCTAAGGAATAGATGAGCCCTCTGTTCAATGCAGGTGTTTACCGTTAACTAAGGAAAGGATGATCCCTCTGTTCATTGAAGGTGTTTACATTTGCCTAATGAATGGATGATCCCTCTGTGCAATGCAGGTGTTTAACTTTACCCAAGGAATGGATCACCCCTCTGCGCAATGCAGGTGTTAACATTTACCTAAGGAATGAGATGATCCCTCTGTGCAATGCAGGTGTTTATGTTTACCTACGCAATATATGATCACTCTGTTCAATGAAGGTGTTTACCATTTCCTAAGGAATGGATGATCCCACTGTGCAATGCAGGTGTTTAACTTTACATAAGGAATGGATAATCCCTCTGTGCAATGCAGGTGTTTACCTTTACATAAGGATTGGGATGATCCTCTGTTCAAAGCAGTTGTGTATCTTTAACTAAGGAATAGATGATCCCTCTTTTCAATGCAGGTGTTTACCATTATCTAAGGAATGGATGATACCTCTGTGCAATGCAAGTGTTTACCTTAACCTAAGGAATGGATGATCACTCTGTGAAATGCAGGTGTTTGCCTTTATCTTAAGAATGGGTTGGTCACTCTGTGCAAGGCAGGTGTTGATCTTTACCTAAGTAATATATGATTCCTCTGTTCAAAGAAGGTGTTTACCTTTACCTAAGGAAGGGGATGATCCCTCTGTGCAATGCAGGAGTTGATCTTTACCTACAGAATATATTATCCCTCTGTTCAATGCCGGTGTTTACTGTTTTGTAAGAAATGGATGACACCTCTCTTCAATGCGGGTGTTTATGATTATCTACGAATGAGTGATCCCTCTATTCAATGCAGGTGTTTAGCATTACCTAAGGAATTGATGTTCCCTATTTGTAATGCAGGTGTTGATCTTTACATAAAGAATAGGATGATCCATCTGCAATGCAGGTGTTTATCTTTAGGTAAGGAATAGATGATCCCTCTGTTCAATGCAGGTGTTGACCTTCATGAAAGGGAATAGATGATACTTCTGTTCAATGCAGGTGTTTACAGATACCTCAGTAATGGGATGATCCCTCTGTGCAATGCAGGTGTTGATCTTTACCTACGGAATATATGATCCCTCTGTTCAATGCAGGTGTTTACCCTTTTCTAAGGAATGGATGATCCCTCTGTGCAATGTAGTTGTTGACCTTTTCCTAAGGAATAAATGAGCCCTGTGCTCAATGCAGAGGTTAACCGTTAACTAAGGAATGGATGATCCCTCTGTTCAATGCAGGTGTTTAAAATTTTCTAAGGAATGGATGATCCTTCTGGACAATGCATGAGTTTACCTTTACATAAGGAATGGATGATCAGTCTGTGCAATGCAGGTGTTTAACTTTACTGAAGGAATATATGATCTGGCTGTTCAATGCAGGTTGTGTACCCTTTCGTAAGCAATGGATGATCCCTCTGTGCAATGTATTTGTTGACCTTTACCTAAGGAATAAATGAACCCTCTGTTCAATGCAGGTGATTACCGTTATCTATGGAATGGATGATCCCTCTCTTCTATGCAAGTGTTTACAGTTACCTAAGGAATGGATGATCCCTCTGGGCAATGCAGGTGTTTACCTTTACCTAAGCAATGGATGATCCCTCTGTGCAATGCAGGTGTTTACCTTTACTTAAGGATTGGGATGATCCCTTTGTGCACTGCAGATGTTGACCTTTAACTAAGGAATAGATGATCACTGTGTTCAATGCAGGTGATTACCGTTAACTAAGGAATGGATGACCCATCTGTTCAATGCAGGTGTTTACTGTTATCTTTGGAATGCATGATCCATCTGTGCAATGCACGTGTTTGCCTTTACATAAGGAATGGATGATCCGTCTGCTCAATGCAGGTGTTTACTTTACCAAATATTTACGATGATCCCCCTGTGCAATGCAGGCGTTGATCTTTACCTAAGGAATATATGATCCCTCTGTTCAATGCAGGTGTTTACCACTTTGTAAGGAATCATTAACCCCTCTGTTCAATGCAGGTGTTTACCGTTATCTAAGGAATGGTGATCCCTCTGTTCAAGACAGGTGTTTACCTTTACATAAGGAATGGATGATACCTCTGTGCAATGCAGGTGTTTAGCTTTATCTAAGTAATGGATGATCCCTATGTGCAATGCAGGTGTTGACCTTTACCTAAGGAATGGGATGATCCCTCTGTGCAATGCAGGAGTTGATCTTTAGCTAAGGGAATTGATGAGACCTCTATTCAATGCAGTTGTTTTCCATAATGTAAGGAATGGATGATCCCTCTGTTCAATGCAGCTGTTGTCATTTACCTAAGGAATGAATGATCCCTCTGCACAATGCAGGTGTTTATCTTTACCTAAGTAACGGATATAATCTGTGCCATTTGTTCAATGCAGTTTTCTAAGGAAAGTAATGGGCTCCCTCTGTTCAAATCAGGTGTTTACCATTATCTAGGGAACAGGAGATCCTCTGTTCAATACAGGTGTTTGCTATTACATAAAGAAATGGATGATCCTCTGTTCAATGCAGGATTTACCTTTAATTAAGGAATGGATGATTCCTGTGCAATGCAGCTGTTAATCTTTACCTAAGGAATGGGATGCCCTCTGTGCAATGCAGGTTATTACTTTTACCTATTCAGGAATATAAGATCCCTCTGTTCAATGCAGGTGTTTATCATTTTCTAAAATAATGGTTGAACCCTCTGTTCTATGCAGGTGTTGACCTTTACCTAAGGAATAAATGATCCCTATGTTCAATGCAGGTGTTTAACTTTATGTTCAGGAATGGGATGATCCCTCTGTGTGATGCAGATGTTTAGAGTTACCTAAGGAATTGATGATCCCTATGTTGGCTGGAGGTGTTTATCTTTAACTAAGGGATGGATGATCCTTCTGTGCAATATAGGTGTTTACCTTTACCTAAGGAACTGGATGATCCTCTGTGCATTGCAGGTGTTGATCTTTAACTAAGAATAGATGATCACTCTGCTCAATGCAGGTGATCACCTTTAACTAAGGAATGGATGATCGATGTTCAATGCATATGTTGATCTTTATCTAAGGAATGGAAGTTCCTATGTACAATGCAGGTGTTGAACTTTACTTAAGAAATGGATGATCCTCTGTGCAATGCAGGTGTTTAACTTTATTTAAGGAATCGGATGATTCCTCTGTGCATTGCTGGTGTTTACTATTACCTGAAGAATGGAAGATCCCTCTGTTAAATGCTGGTGTTTACCAATACATAAGGAATGGATGATCCCTCTGTGCAATGGAGGTGTTTATCTTTACCTAAAGAATGGGATGATCCCTTTGTGCAATGCAGGTGTTGATCTTTACTTAAGGAATGGATGATCCCTCTGTTCATGCAGGTGTTTACTGTTATCTAAGGAATGGATGATCCTCTGTTCAATGCAGGTGTTTACAGTTACCCCCTAGGAATGGTTGATCCCTCTGTGCAGTGCAGGTGTTTACCTTTTCCTAAGGAATGCGATGATCCTCTGTGCAATGCAGGTGTTGATCGTTAATAAGGAATAGATGATCCCTCTGTTCATTGAAGGTGTTTACATTTACCTAAAGAATTGATGACTCCTATGTGCAATGCAGGTGTTTAGCTTTATTTAAGGAATGGATGATCCTCTGTTCTATGCAGGTGTTGATCTTTAGCTAAGGAATGGATGAGCCCTCTGTTCAATGCAGGTGTTTACCTTCTAACTAAGGAAAGGATGATCCTCTGTTCATTGAAGGTGTTTACCTTTGCGTTATGAATGGATGATCCTTTGTGCAATGCAGGTGTTTAACTTTACCTAAGGAATGGATCATTCCTCTGATCAATGCAGGTGTTAACTTTACCTAAGAAATGAGATGATCCCCCTGTGCAATGCAGGTGCTTGTATTTACCTAAGCAATGGATGATCACTCTGTTCAATGAAGGTGTTTACCATTATATAAGGAATGGATGATCCCACTGTGCAAATGCAGGTGTTTAACTTTACATAAGGAATGGATAATCCCTCTGTGCAATGCAGGTGTTTATCTTTAGCTAAGGATTGGGATAATCCTCTGTGAAAAAGCAGTTGCTGATCTTTAACTAAGGAAATAGATGATCCTCTTTCAATGCAGGTGTTTACCATTATCTAAGGAATGAATGATACATCTGTTCAATGCAAGTGTTTACCTTTACCTAAGGAATGGATGATCCCTCTGTGAAATGCAGGACTTTGCCTTTATCTTAAGAATGGGCTGATCCTCTGTGCAAGGCAGGTGTTTACCTTTACCTAAGGAATGGATGATTCCTCTGTTCAAAGAAGGTGTTTACCTTTACCTAAGGAAGGGGATGATCCCTCTGTGCAATGCAGGAGTTGATCTTTACCTACAGAATATATTATCCCTCTGTTCAATGCCGGTGTTTACTGTTTTGTAAGAAATGGATGACACCTCTCTTCAATGCGGGTGTTTATGATTATCTACGAATGAGTGATCCCTCTATTCAATGCAGGTGTTTAGCATTACCTAAGGAATTGATGTTCCCTATTTGTAATGCAGGTGTTGATCTTTACATAAAGAATAGGATGATCCATCTGTGCAATGCAGGTGTTTATCTTTAGGTAAGGAATAGATGAGCCCTCTGTTCAATGCAGGTGTTTACCGTCATGAAAGGAATAGATGATACTTCTGTTCAATGCAGGTGTTTACAGATACCTCAGTAATGGGATGATCCCTCTGTGCAATGCAGGTGTTGATCTTTACCTACGGAATATATGATCCCTCTGTTCAATGCAGGTGTTTACCCTTTTCTAAGGAATGGATGATCCCTCTGTGCAATGTAGTTGTTGACCTTTTCCTAAGGAATAAATGAGCCCTGTGCTCAATGCAGAGGTTAACCGTTAACTAAGGAATGGATGATCCCTCTGTTCAATGCAGGTGTTTAAAATTTTCTAAGGAATGGATGATCCTTCTGGACAATGCATGAGTTTACCTTTACATAAGGAATGGATGATCAGTCTGTGCAATGCAGGTGTTTAACTTTACTGAAGGAATATATGATCTGGCTGTTCAATGCAGGTTGTGTACCAGTAAGCAAATGGATGATCCCTCTGTGCAATGTATTTGTTGACCTTTACCTAAGGAATAAATGAACCCTCTGTTCAATGCAGGTGATTACCGTTATCTATGGAATGGATGATCCCTCTCTTCTATGCAAGTGTTTACAGTTACCTAAGGAATGGATGATCCCTCTGGGCAATGCAGGTGTTTACCTTTACCTAAGCAATGGATGATCCCTCTGTGCAATGCAGGTGTTTACCTTTACTTAAGGATTGGGATGATCCCTTTGTGCACTGCAGATGTTGACCTTTAACTAAGGAATAGATGATCACTGTGTTCAATGCAGGTGATTACCGTTAACTAAGGAATGGATGACCCATCTGTTCAATGCAGGTGTTTACTGTTATCTTTGGAATGCATGATCCATCTGTGCAATGCACGTGTTTGCCTTTACATAAGGAATGGATGATCCGTCTGCTCAATGCAGGTGTTTACTTTACCAAATATTTACGATGATCCCCCTGTGCAATGCAGGCGTTGATCTTTACCTAAGGAATATATGATCCCTCTGTTCAATGCAGGTGTTTACCACTTTGTAAGGAATCATTAACCCTCTGTTCAATGCAGGTGTTTACTGTTATCTAAGGAATGGTGATCCTCTGTTCAAGACAGGTGTTTACCTTTACATAAGGAATGGATGATACCTCTGTGCAATGCAGGTGTTTAGCTTTATCTAAGTAATGGATGATCCCTATGTGCAATGCAGGTGTTGACCTTTACCTAAGGAATGGGATGATCCCTCTGTGCAATGCAGGAGTTGATCTTTAGCTAAGGAATTGATGAGCCCTCTGTTCAATGCAGGTGTTTACCATAAACTAAGGAATGGATGAACCCTCTGTTCAATGCAGGTGATTACATTTACCTAATGAATGGATGATCCTCTGTGCAATGCAGGTGTTTAACATTACCTAAGTAATATATAATCCCTTTGTTCAATGCAGGTTTTATGTTTAAGGAATGTATGATCCTCTGTTCAATGCAGGTGTTTACCATTATCTAAGGAATGGATGATCCCACTGTTCAATGCAGGTGTTTAACTTTACATAAAGAATGGATGATCCTCTGTGCAATGCAGGTGTTTACCTTTACATAAGGAATGGGATGATCCTCTGTTCAAAGCAGTTGTGTATCTTTAACTAAGGAATGGATGATCCTCTGTTTTCAATGCAGGTGTTTACTTTATCTAAGGAATGGATGATCCTCTGTTCAATGCAGGTGTTTACCATTTTCTAAAGAATGGATGATCACTCTGTGAAATGCAGGTGTTTGCCTTTTTACCTAAGGAATAAATGAGCACTCTGTTCAAGGCAGGTGTTGACCTTTATGTTCAGTAATGGATGATTCCTCTGTTCAAAGAAGGTGTTTACCTTTTACCTAAGGAAGGGATGATCCCTCTGTGCAATGGAGGAGTTGATCTTTACCTACAGAATATATTATCCCTCTGTTCAATGCCGGTGTTTACAGTTTTGTAAGAAATGGATGACACCTCTCTTCAATGCAGGTGTTTATGATTATCTACGAATGATGATCCTCTATTCAATGCAGGTGTTTACATTAACTAAGGAATTGATGATCCCTATTTGTAATGCAGGTGTTGATACTTATCTAAAGAATGGATGATCCATCTGTGAATGCAGGTGTTTATCTTTAGGTAAGGAATAGATGAGCCCTCTGTTCAATGCAGGTGTTTAACTTCACCTAAAGGAATAGATGATACTTCTGTTCAATGCAGGTGTTTACAGATACCTCAGTAATGGGATGATCCTCTGTGCAATGCAGGTGTTGATCTTTACCTACGGAATATATGATCCTCTGTTCAATGCAGGTGTTTACCTTTTTCTAAGGAATGGATGATCCTCTGTGCAATGTAGTTGTTGACCTTTTCCTAAGGAATAAATGAGCCCTGTGCTCAATGCAGAGGTTAACCGTTAACTAAGGAATGGATGATCCCTCTGTTCAATGCAGGTGTTTAAAATTTTCTAAGGAATGGATGATCCTTCTGACAATGCATGAGTTTACCTTTACATAAGGAATGGATGATCAGTCTGTGCAATGCAGGTGTTTAACTTTACTGAAGGAATATATGATCTGGCTGTTCAATGAAGGTTGTTTACCCTTATCTAAAGAAATGGATGATCCCTCTGTGCAATGTATTTGTTGACCTTTACCTAAGGAATAAATGAACCTCTGTTCAATGCAGGTGATTACAGTTATCTATGGAATGGATGATCCCTCTCTTCTATGCAAGTGTTTACAGTTACCTAAGGAATGGATGATCCTCTGGGCAATGCAGGTGTTTACCTTTACCTTAGCAATGGATGATCCTCTGTGCAATGCAGGTGTTTACCTTTACTTAAGGATTGGGATGATCCCTTTGTGCACTGCAGATGTTGACCTTTAACTAAGAAATGAGATGATCACTGTGTTCAATGCAGGTGATTACCGTTAACTAAGGAATGGATGACCCATCTGTTCAATGCAGGTGTTTACTGTTATCTTTGGAATGGATGATCCATCTGTGCAATGCACAGTGTTTGCCTTTACATAAGGAATGGATGATCCGTCTGCTCAATGCAGGTGTTTACTTTACCAAATATTTACGATGATCCCCTGTGCAATGCAGGCGTTGATCTTTACCTAAGGAATATATGATCCCTCTGTTCAATGCAGGTGTTTACCACTTTGTAAGGAATCATTAACCCTCTGTTCAATGCAGGTGTTTACCGTTATCTAAGGAATGGTGATCCCTCTGTTCAAGACAGGTGTTTACAGATAACTAAGGAATGGATGATACCTCTGTGCAATGCAGGTGTTTAGCTTTATCTAAGTAATGGATGATCCCTATGTGCAATGCAGGTGTTGACCTTTACCTAAGGAATGGGATGATCCCTCTGTGCAATGCAGGAGTTGATCTTTAGCTAAGGAATTGATGAGACCTCTATTCAATGTCGGTGTTTTCCATAATGTAAGGAATGGATGAACCCTCTGTTCAATGCAGCTGATACATTTACCTAAGGAATGAATGATCCCTCTGCACAATGCAGGTGTTTATCATTACCTAAGTAATATATAATCCCTTTGTTCAATGCAGTTTTCTAAGGAATGTATGATCCCTCTGTTCAATGCAGGTGTTTACCATTATCTAAGGAGTGGGAGATCCCTCTGTTCAATGCAGGTGTTTACTATTACATAAAGAATGGATGATCCCTCTGTGCAATGCAGGTGTTTACCTTTACTTAAGGAATGGATGATTCCTATGTGCAATGCAGCTGTTAATCTTTACCTAAGGAATGGGATGCTCCCTCTGTGCAATGCAGGTGTTCTTCTTTATCTACGGAATATATGATCCCTCTGTTCAATGTAGGTGTTTATCATTTTCTAAAGAATGGTTGATCCCTCTGTGCAATGCAGGTGTTGACCTTTACCTAAGGAATAAATGAGCCCTATGTTCAATTCAGGTGTTTACCGTTATGTTCAGGAATGGATGATCCCTCTGTGCAATGCAGGTGTTTAGAGTTACCTACGGAATTGATGATCCCGCTGTGCAATGGAGGTATTTATCTTTAACGAAGGGATGGATGATCCTTCTGTGCAATATAGGTGTTTACCTTTACCTAAGGAACTGGATGATCCCTCTGTGCATTGCAGGTGTTGATCTTTAACTAAGGAATAGATGATCACTCTGCTCAATGCAGGTGATCACCTTTAACTAAGGAGTGGATGATCGATGTGTTCAATGCACATGTTTATACTTATCTAAGGAATGGATGATGCCTATGTGAATGCAGGTGTATAACTTTACCGAAGGAATGTATGATCCCTCTGTGCAATGCAGGTGTTTAACTTTACCTAAGGAATCGGATGATTCCTCTGTGCAATGCAGGTGTTTTCGATTATCTAAGGAATGGGTGATCCCTCTGTTAAATGCTGGTGTTTACCAATACATAAGGAATGGATGATCCCGCTGTGAATTCAGGTGTTTAGCTTTACCTAAAGAATGGGATGATCCCTTTGTGCAATGTAGGTGTTGATCTTTAGCTAGGGAATAGATGAGCCCTCTGTTCAATGCAGGTGTTTACCGTTATGTAAGGAATGGATGATCCCTCTGTTCAATGCAGGTGTTTACAGTTACCTAAGATATGGTTGATCCCTCTGTGCAATTCAGGTGCTTTCCTTTTCCTAACGATTGCGATGATCCCTCTGTGCAATGCAGGTGTTGATCGTTAACTAAGGAATAGATGATCCCTCTGTTCATTGAAGGTGTTTACCGTTATCTAAAGAATAAATGACTCCTCTGATCAATGCAGGTGTTTACCGTTATTTAAGGAATGTATGATCCCTCTCTTCTATGCAGGTGTTTACAGTTACCTAAGGAATGGGTGATCCCTCTGTGCAATGCAAGTGTTTACCTTCTCCTGAGGAATGGATGATCACTCTGTGCAATGCAGGTGTTTACCTTTACGTTAGGAAAAGGATGATCACTTTGTGCAATGCAGGTGTTGATCCTTACCTAAGGAATTGATGATTCCTATGATCGATGCAGGTGTTTAACTTTACCTAAGAAATGAGATGATCCCCCTGTGCAATGTAGGTGTTGATATTTACCTAAGGAATGGATGATCCTTCTATTCCGTGCAGGTATTTACCATTATATAAGGAATGGATGATCCCTCTGTGCAATACCAGTGTTTACATTTACTTAAGGAATGGATGATCCGTCTGTGCAATGCAGTGTTTATCTTTAGCTAAGGATTGGGATGATCCCTCTGTGAAATGCAGGTGCTGATCTTTAAGTAATAGATGATCCCTCGGTTCAATGCAGGTGTTTACCGTAATCTAAGGAATAAATGACCCGTCTGTTCAATACAGGAGATTACCGTTATCTAAGGAATGGATGATCCCTCTGTTCTATGCAGGACTTTACAGATAACTAAGGAATGGATGATTCCTCTGTACAGTGCAGGTATTTGCCTTTAACGAAGGAATGGATGATCGCTCTGTGCAATATAGGTGTTTACCTTTACCTAAGGAATGGGATGATCCCTTTGTGCACTGCAGGTGTTGATCTTTAACTAAGGAATAGATGATCACTTTGTTCAATGCAGGTGATTACCGTTAACTAAGGAATGGATGACCCATCTGTTCAATGCACATGTTTACAGTTACCTAAGGAATGGATGATCCCTCTGTGCAATGCAGGTGTTTAGCTTTACCGAAGGAATGGATGATCCCTCTGTGCAATACAGGTGTTTAACTTTACATAAGGAATGGATGATCCATCTGTACAATGCAGGTGTTTACTTTACCAAAGATTTGGTATGATGCCCCTGTGCAATGCAGGTGTTGATCTTTACCTAAGGAATATATGATCCCTCTGTTCAATGCAGGTTTTCACCATTTTGTAAGGAATAAATAACCCCTCTGTTCAATGCAGGTGTTTACCGTTTTCTAAGGAATGGGTGAGCCCTCTGTTCAATGCAGGTGTTGATCTTTACCTAAGGAATATATGATCCCTCTGTTCAATGCAGGTGTTTACCATTTTGTAAGGAATAAATAACCCCTCTGTTCAATGCAGGTGTTTACCGTTATCTAAGGAATAGGTGATCCTTCTGTTCAATGCAGGTGTTCACCATTACATAAGGAATGGATGATACCTCTGTGCAATGCAGGTGTTGAACTTTACCTAAGGAATGGGATGATCCCTCTGTGCAATGCAGGTGTTGATCTTTACCTAAGGAATTGATGAGCCCTCTATTCAATGCAGGTGTTTTCCGTTATGTAAGGAATGGATGAACCCTCTGTTCAATGCAGCTGTTTACAGTTACCTAAGGAATGAATGATCCCTCTGCACAATGCAGGTGTTTATTATTACCTAAGGAATATATAATCCCTTTGATCAATGCAGGTGTTTACAGTTTTCTAAGGAATGTATGATTCCTCTATTCAATGCAGGTGTTTACCATTATCTAAGGAATGGGTGATCCCTCTGTTCAATGAGGTGTTTACTATTAAATAAGGAATGGATGATCCCTCTGTGCAATGCAGGTGTTTACAGTTACCTAAGGAATGGATGATCCTTCTGTGCAATTCAAGTGTTTGCCTTTACCTAAGGAATGGATGACTCTTCTTTGCAATGCAGGTGTTTACCTTTACGTAAGGAATGGGATGACCCCCTGTGTAATGCAGGTATTGATCTTTACCTAAAGAATACATGATCCCTCAGTTCAATGCAGTTGGTTACCATTATCTAAATTATGGATGATTCCTCTCTTCAATTTAGGTGTTTACCATTACATAAGGAATGGATGATCTCTCTGTGCCATGCAGGTGTTTAACTTTACCAAAGTATTGGGATGATCCCTCTGCACGATGCAGGTGCTAATGCTTAAGTAAGGAATAAATGGCCCCTCTGTTCAATGCGGGTGTTTACCGTTATCTACGTAATGGATGATCCCTCTGTTCTATGCAGGTGTTTACAGTTACCTAAGGAATGGATGATCCTTCTGTGCAATGCAGGTGTTGATCTTTAACTAAGGAAATATGATCCCTCTGTTCAAAGCAGGTGTTTACCGTTATCTAAGGCATAAATTACCCCTCTGTTCAATGCAAGTGTTTACCGTTATCTAAGGAATGGATGATCCCTCTGTTCTATGCAGATGTTTACAGTTACCTAATGAATGGATGATTCATCTGTGCAATTCAAGTGTTTACCTTTACCTAAAGAATGGATGACCCCTATGTGCAATTCAGGTGTTTACCTTTACCTAAGGAATGGGATGATCGCCCTGTGCAATGCAGGTGTTGATCTTTACCTAAGGAATACATGATCCCTCTATCATTGCAGTTGGTTACCATTATCTAAAGAATGGATGATTCCTCTATTCAATGCAGGTGTTTACCATTACATAAAGAATGGATGATCTCTCTGTGCTATGCAGGTGTTTACCTTTACCGAAGGATTGGGATGATCCCTTTGCACAAGACAGGTGCTGATGTTTAAGTAAGGAATAAATGACCACTCGGTTCAATGCAGGTGTTTACCGTTATCTAAGTAATGGATGATCCTTCTGTTCTATGCAGGTATTTACATTTAACTAAGGAATGGGATGATCCTCTTTGTAATACAGGTGTTGATCTTTACCTAAGGAATAGATGATCCCTCAGTTCAATGCAGGTGTTTACCTTTACCTAAGGAATGGGATGATCCCCCTGTGCAATGCAGGTGGTGATCTTTACATAAGGAATAGATGATCCCTCTTTTCAATGCAGGTGTTTACCATTACCTATAGAATAGATGATCCCTCTGTTCAATGCAGGTTTTTACGATTATCTAAGGAATGGGTGATCCCTCTGTTCAATGCATGTGTTTTCCATTACATAAGCAGTGGATGATCCCTCTGTGCAATGCAGGTGTTTACATTTACCTAAGGAATGGATGATCCCTGTGTGCAATGCACCTGTTTACGTTTAACGAAGGAATGCATGATCCCCCTGTGCAATGCAGGTGTTGACATTTACCTAAGCAATAGATGATCCCTCTGTGCAATTCAGGTGTTGATCTTTATATAAAGAATAGATGATCCCTCTGTTAAATGCAGCTGTTTACCTTTACTGAAGAAATGGATGATCCCTCTGTGCAATGCAGGTGTTGAACTTCAACTAAGGAATAGATGATCACTCTGTTCAATGCACGTGTTACCATTAACTAAGGAATGGATGATCCTTCGGTTCAATGCAGCTGTTTACAGTTATCTAATGAATGGATGATCCCTCTGTGCAATGCAGGAGTTTACCTTTACCAAAGAAATGGACGATCCATCAGGGAATTCAGGTGTTGACTTTACCTAAGGAATGGATGATCCCTCTGTGCATTGCAGGTGTTTACATTTACCTTAGGAATGGATCATCCCTCTGTGCTTTGCATGTGTTTACTATTACCTAATTAATGGAAGATCCCTCTGTTCAGTGCAGGTGTTTACCTTTACAAAAAGGAATGGATGTTCTCTGTGTGCAATGCAAGTGTTTAACTTTACATAAGAAATGGATGATACCTCTGGGCCTGGCAGGTGTTTACCGTTATCTAAGGAATGGATGATCCCTCTGTTTGATGCAGGTGTTTACCGTTATCTAAGGAATGGATTATCCCTCTGTTTGATGCAGGTGTTTACCGCTATCTAAGGAATGGATGATCCCTCTGTGCAATCCAGGTGTTTACCATTACATAAGGAATGGATGATCCCTCTGTGCAATGCAGGTGTTGATCTTTACCTAATTAATAGATGATCCCTCTGTTCAATGCAGGCATTTACAGTTACCTAAGGAATGGATATCCCTCTGTCCAATGCAGGTGTTGATCTTTACCTAAGGAGTAGATGATCCCTCTGTTCAATGCAGTTTTTTACGGTGATCTCAGGGATGGATGTTTCCTCTGTCCAATGCAGGTGTTTTCCATTGTCTAAGGAATGGGTGATCCTTCTGATCATTGCAGGTGTTTACCATTACATAAGGAATGATGATCCCTCTGACCAATGCAGGTGTTTACCTTTACCTAAGGAATGGATGATCCCTATGTGCAATGCAGGTGCTGACCTTTACCTATGAAATTGGATGATCACTGTGTGCAACCCAGGTGTTTACCGTTATATAAGGAATGGGTGATCCCTCTGTTCCATGCAGGTGTTTACAGTTATCTAAGGAATGGATGATCCCCTGTGCAATGCAGGTATTGTTCCTTACATAAGGAATAGATGAGCCCTCTGTTCAAAGCAGGTGTTTACCTTTACCTTAGGAATGGATGATCCCTCTGTTAATGCAGGTGTTTTACTTTCCCAAAGAATGAATAATACCTCTGTTCACAGCAGGTGTATACCTTTACCAAAAGAAGGATTATCCCTCTGTACAACGCAGGTATTTACCTGTACCAAAGGAATGGATGTTCGCCTGTGCAATTTAGGTGTTTATCTTTGTATAAGGAATGGATGATTCCTCTGGGCCTGGCAGGCATTGACCTTTACCAAAGGAATGGATGATCCCTCTGTGCAATGCAGATGTGCCACTTTACCTAAGGAATGGATGATCCCTCTATTCAATGCAGGTGTTTACGTTAATGTAAGGAATGGTATGATCCCTCTGTGCATTGCAGGTGTTTAGTATTACCTAAGGAATGGAAGGTACCTATGTTCAATGCTGGTGTTTACCTTTACCTAAGGAAAGGATGATTCCTCTTTGCAATGGACGTGTTTATGTTTACCTAATGAGTGAAAGATCCCTCTGTGCAATGCAGGTGTTGACCTTCACCTAAGGAATGGATGATCCCTTTGTGTAATGCAGGTGTTGACCTTTACCTGAGGAATGGATGATCCCTCTGTGCTATGCAGGTTTTTACCTTACCCAAGGAATGGATGATTCCTCTATTTAATGCAGGTGTTTACTGTTACCTAAGGAATGGGATGATCCCTCTGTGAAATGCGTGTGTTGATCCTTACCTAAGGACTTGATGATCCCTCTGTACAATGCAGGTATTTACCATTATCTAAAGAATGGATGATCACTCTGTTCAATGCAGGTGTTTACATTTACCTGTGGAATGGATGTTCCCACTGTGCAATGCAGGTGTTTACCTTTATATAAGGAATGGTTTGATCCCTCTGTGCAATGCAGGTGTTGATCTTTACCTAAGGAATAGATGACCCCTCTGTTCAATGCAGATATTTACCATTATCTAAGGAATGGATGATCCCTCTCTTCAATGCAGGTGTTTAGAGTTACCTATGGAATGGATGATCCTTCTGTGCAATGCAGGTGTTTACCTTTACCAAAAGAATGTATTATCACAATGTGCAATGCAGTTGTTTACCTTTACCTAAGGAATGGGATTATCCCTCTGTTCAATGCAGGTGTTTACCGTTATCTATGCAATGGATGATTCCTCTCTGCCATGCAGGTGTTTAACTTTACCTAAGGAATGGATCATACCATTGTTCAACACAGGTGTTTACCTTACCTAAAAAAGGATTATACATCTGTTCAACACAGGTTTATACCTTTGCTTATGGAATGTATGATCCTTCTGTGAAATGCAGGTGTTTACCTTTACCTGAGGAATAGATGATCCCTCTGTGCTATGCAGGTGTTTACCTTTACATAAGGAATGTATGATCCCTCTATGTAATGCAGGTGTTTACCGTTACCTAATGACTGGGTTGATCCCTCGGTTCAATGCAGGTGTTGATCTTCACCTAAGGAATTGATGATCCCTCTGTTCAATGCAGGTGTTTACCGTTATCTAAAGAATGGATTAGATCCCTCTGTGCAATGCAGGTGTTTACCTTTACCTAAGGAATGGATATTCCCTCTGTGCAATTCAGGAGGTGTTGGTCTTTACCTAAGGAATAGGTAACTCCTCAATTCAATGCAGTTGTTTACCGTTATCTAAGAAATGGATGATCCCTCTGTTCAGTGTAGAGGTTTACAGTTAGCTAAGGAATGGATGTTTCGACTTTGCAATGCAAGAGTTTACCTTTTCTAAAGGAATGGAAGATCCCTCTGGGCAATGCAGGTGTTTACCTTTGCCTAAGGAATGGATGATCCCTCTGTTCAATGCAGGTGTTTACCATTACCTAAGTAATGGATGATCCTTCCATGCAATGCCGGTGTTGATCTTTACTGAAGGAATAAATGATCCCTCAGTTCTTTGCAGGTGTTTACCTTGATTTAAGGAATGTATTATGCCTCTGTTCAAGGCAGGTGTTTACCTTTACCTAAAGAATGGATGATCCCTCTGTGGAATGCAGGAGTGTACCTTTACCAAAGGAATGGATGTTCCTTGTGTGCAATGCAGGGGTTTATCTGTACATAAGGAATGGACGATCCATCAGGGAATTCAGGTGTTGACTTTACCTAAGGAATGGATGATCCCTCTGTGCATTGCAGGTGTTTATATTTACCTTAGGAATGGATCATCCCTCTGTGCTTTGCAGGTGTTTACTATTACCTAATTAATGGAAGATCACTCTGTTCAATGCAGGTGTTTACCTTTACAAAAAGGAATGGATGTTCTCTGTGTGCAATGCAAGTGTTTAACTTTACATAAGGAATGGATGATCCCTCTGGGCTTGGAAGGTGTTTACCGTTATCTAAGGAATGGATGATCCCTCTGTTTGATGCAGGTGTTTACCGTTATCTAAGGAATGGATGATCCCTCTGTGCAATCCAGGTGTTTACCATTACATAAGGAACGGATGATCCCTCTGTGCAATGCAGGTGTTTACCTTTACCTAAGGAATGGATGATCCCTCTGTGCAATGCAGGTGTTGATCTTTACCTAAGGAATAGATGAGCCCCCTGTTCAATGCAGGCATTTACAGTTACCTAAGGAATGGATATCCCTCTGTCCAATGCAGGTGTTGATCTTTACCTAAGGAGTAGATGATCCCTCTGTTCAATGCAGTTTTTTACTGTGATCTCAGGGATGGATGATCCCTCTGTTCAATGCAGGTTTTTTCCATTATCTAAGGAATGGGTGATCCTTCTGATCATTGCAGGTGTTTACAATTACATAAGGAATGGTGATCCCTCTGACCAATGCAGGTGTTTACCTTTTTTTTTTTGGTTTTGCGAGGTAGGGTCTCACTCTGGTCCAGGCTGACCTGGAATTAACTATGTAGTCTCAGGGTGGCCTCGAACTCTCAGCGATCCTCCTACCTCTGCCTCCCGAGTGCTGGGATTAAAGGCATGCACCACCACGCCCGGCAGGTGTTTACCTTTATCTAAGGAATGGAATATCCCTCTGTGCATTGCAGGTGTTTACATTTACCTTAGGAATGGATGATCCCTCTGTGCTTTGCAGGTGTTTACTATTACCTAATTAATGAAAGATCCCTCTGTTCGATGCAGGTGTTTACCTTTACAAAAAGGAATGGATGTTCTCTGTGTGCAATGCAAGTGTTTAACTTTACATAAGGAATGGTTGATCCCTCTGGGCCTGGCAGGTGTTTACCGTTATCTAAGGAATGGATTATCCCTCTGTTTGATGCAGGTGTTTACTGTTATCTAAGGAATGGATGATCCCTCTGTTTGATGCAGGTGTTTGCCGTTATCTAAGGAATTGATGATCCCTCTGTGCAATCCAGGTGTTTACCATTACATAAGAAATGGATGATCCCTCTGTGCAATGCAGGTGTTTACCTTTACCTAAGGAATGGATGATCCCTCTGTGTAACGCAGGTGTTTACTGATACCTAAGGAATGGATGATCCCTCTGGTCAATGCAGGTATTTACCTTTACCCAAGTAATGGATGATACCTTTGTTCAACGCAGTTGCCCTCCTTTTCTAAAGAAGGATGATCCCTCTGTTCAACGCAGGTTTCTACCTTTACTTAAGGAATGGATGATACCTCTGTGTAATGCAGGTGCATACCCTTACCTAGGAATAGAAGATCCGTCTGTGCATTGCAGGTGTTTACCTAAGGAAAGCAAGAGACCTCTGTTCAAAGCAGGTGTTTACCTTTACAAAGGAATGGATGTTCCCTGTGTGTAATGCAGGTGTTTACCTTTACATATGGTATGGATGATCCCTCTTGACCAGACAGATGTTGACCTTTACCTAAGGAATGAATGATCCCTCTGTTCAATGCAGGTGTTTATCTTTACTTAAGGAATGGATGATCGCTCTGTGCAATTCAGGTGTAGTCCTATACCTAAGGAATGGACAATCATTCTGTGCAATGCAGGTGTTGACTTTTACCTAAGGAATGGTTGATCCCTCTGTTCATTGCAGGTGTTTATCTTTACTTAAGGAATGGATGATCGCTCTGTGCAATTCAGGTGTAGTCCTTTACCTAAGGAATGGACAATCATTCTGTGCAATGCAGGTGTTGACCTTTACCTAAGGAATGGATGATCCCTCTGTGCAATGAATACGTTGACCTATACCTAAGGAATATATGACCCCTCTGTTCAATGCAGGTGTTTACATTTACCTAGATAATGGATGATCCCTCTGTTCAATGCAGGTGTTTATCGTTATCTAAGTAATATATGATCCCTCTGTTCAATAAAGGTATTTACAGTTACCTAAAGAATGGATGATCCCTCTATGCAAAGCAGGTGTTGTCCGTTACCTAAGGAATGAATGATCCTTCTGTGCAATGCAGGTGTTGATCTTTACCTAAGGAATGGGTTATCCCTCTGTGCAATGCAGGTATTGATCTTTACCTAAGGAATTGTTGATCCCTCTGATCAATGCAGGTTTTTACCATTACCTAAGGAATGGATGATCCCTCTATTAAATGAAGGTGTTTTCCTTTACCTAAGGAATTGATGATCCCTCTTTTCAATGCAGGTTTTGACCTTTACCTATGGGGTGGATGATCCCTATATGCAATGCAGGTGTTTACCTTTACCTAACGAATGAGATGATCCCTCTGTGAAATGCAGGTGTTGACCTTTACGTAAGGAATAGATGATCCCTCTGTGCAATGAATGTGTTTACCTATAACTAAAGAATGTATGATCCCTCTATTCAATGCAGGTGTTTACCTTTACTTAAAGAATGGATGATCCCTCTCTTCAATGCAGGTTTTTACCTTTACCTAAGGAATGGATGATCCCTCTGTGCAATGTAGGTGTTGAACTTTACTTAAGGAATGGATGATCCCTCTGGACATTGCAGGTGGTGACCTTTATCTTGGGAATGCCTGATCCCTCTGTGCAATGCAGGTGTTTACCTTTACCTAAGTAATGGATGATCCCTCAGCTCAATGTAGGTTTTTCCCTTCACATAATGAATGGGTGATCATTCTGTGCAATTCAGCTGTTGACCTTTACCTAAGGAACGGATAATCCCTCTGTCACATGGAGGTGTTTACCTTTACAAAAGGAATGGATGTTCCCTGTGTGCAATACAGGTGTTTACCTTTACCTAATGAATGAAAGATCCCTCTTTGCAAAACAGGTGTTTTAGTTTACCTAAGAAATGGATGATCCCTCTGTGCAATGCAGGTGTTTATATTTACCCAAGGAATGGATGATCCCTCTGTACATTGCAGGAGTTGACCTTTATCGACACAATGGATGATCCCTTTGTGCAAGACAGGTGTTTAACTTTCCTTCAGGAATGGATGAACCCTCTGTTCAATGCAGGTTTTTACCTTTACCTAAGGAATGGATGATCACTCTGTGCAGTTAAGGTGTTTACTTTTACCTAGGAGATGGATGGTCCCTCTTTACAATGCTGGTGTTTACCTTTACCTAAGGAATGCATGCTCCCTCTGTTCCATGCAGGTGTTTACCTTTACCAAAGAATGGATGTTCCCTGTGTGCAAGGCAGTTGTTTACCTTTACCTAAGGAATGGATGATCCCTCTGTCCAACACAGGTGTTGACCTTTACCTAAGGAATGGGTGATCGCTCTGTGCAATGCAGGAGTTGATGCTTCCCTGAGGAATTGATGAACCCTCTGTGAAATGCAGGTGTTTACCTTTTCCAAAGGAATGGATGATCCCTCTGTGCAATGTACGTGTTCACCTTTACCTCTGGAATGGGTGATCCCTCTTGCAAGGCAGGTGTTGACCTTTACCTAAGGAATGGATGATCCCTCTGTGCAATGCAGGTGTTTACCTTTATGTAAGGAATGGGATGAACCCTCTGTGCATTTCAACTGTACTATTACCTAAGAAATGGCTGATCCCGCTGTCAATGCAGGTGTTTACCTTTACCTAAGGAAAGGATGATCCCTCTGGTCAATACAGGTGTTCACCATCACGTATGGAATGGATGATCCCTCTGTGCAAGGCATGTGTTGAACTTTACCTAAGGAATGGATGATTCCTCTGTCCAATGTAAGTGTTTACCGTTACCGAAAGAATGAATTATGCCTATGTGCAATGCACGTGTTGACCTTTACTTAAGGAATGGATGATGCCTCTGTGCAATGCAGGCGTCGATCTTTACCTAGAGAATGGATGATGCCTCTGTGCAATGCAGGTGTTTACCATTTCCTAAAAAATTCATGATGCCTATATTCAATGCAGGAGATTACCTTTACCGATAGAATGGGATGGTCCATTTTTGCAATGCATGTGTTGACCTTTACATAGGCAATGGATGATCCCTCTGTTCACTGCAGGTATTTACCTTTACATAATTAATGCATGATCTGTCTGTTCAATGGAGGTGTTTATCTTTACCTACGGAGTGGATGATCCCTCTGTTCAATGAAGGTTTTTCCCTTTACCTAAGGAATGGGATGATCCCTCTGTTCAATGTAGGTGTTTACCTTCACCTAAGGAATGGATCATCTTTCTGTTCAATGAAGGATTTTTCCTTTACCTAAGGAATGGGATGATCCCTCTGTTCAATGTAGGTGTTTACCATTACGGAAGGAATGGATGATCAATCTGTTTAATTCAGGTGTTTACCTTTACCTAAGGAATGGATTATCCAACTGTGCATTGCAGGTGTTTAAATTACCTACGGAATAGCTGATCTCTCTATTCAATGCCGGTGTTTACCTTTACCTAAAGAATGGATGATCACTCTGTTCAATGCAGGATTTTACCTTCACCTAAGGAATGGATGATCCCTCTGTGCATTGCATGTGTTTACTATTACCTTAGGATTGGCAGATCCCTCTGTGCAATGCAGGTGTTTACCTTTATCTAATGAAAGGATGATCACTCTGTTCAACACAGGCGTTAACCTTTACCTGAGGAATGGATGATCCCTCTGTGCAAGGCAGGTGTTGAACTTGACCTAAGGAATGTATGATACCTCTGTACAATGCAGGTATTTACAGTTACCTAAGGAATGGATGCAATGCTGGTGTTGACCTTTACTTAAGGAATGGATGATCCCTCTGTTCAATGCAGGTGTTGACCTTTACCTAGAGAATGGATGATGCCTGTGTTCTATGCAGGTGTTTACCATTTCCTAAGGAATGGATGATTCCTCTGTGCAATGGAGGTGTTTATCTTTACCTAATGAAAGGAAGATCCCTCTGTCAGTGCAGGTGTTTACCTTTACCCAAGGAATGGATGATCCCTCTGTTCAATTCAGGTGTTTACCGTTATCTAAGGATTGGATGATCCCTCCACTCAATGCATGTTTTTACATTTACTTAAGTAATAAATGATCCCTCTGTGAAATGCAGGTGTTTACCTTTACCTAAGGAATGGAAGATCCCTCTGTGCAATGCAGGTGTTGTCCATTACAGAAGGAATGGATGATCCTTCTTGCTATGCAGATGTTCACTTTTACATAAGGAATGTAGGATCCCTCTGTGCAATGCAGTTGTTGATCTTTACCTAATGAATAGATGACCCCTCTGTTCAATATAGGTTTTTACCATTATCTAAGGAATGGATGATCCCTCTGTGCAATGCAGGTTTTTACCTTTACCTAAGGAATGGGATGATCCCTCTGTGCAATGTAGGACTTGATCTTTACCTAAGGAATACATTGTCCCTCTGTTCAATGAAGGTGGTTACCGTTATCTAAGGAATGGATGGTCCCTCTGTTCAATACAGGTGTTTACATTTTCCTAAGGAATGGATGTTACCTCTGTTCAACGCAGGTGTTTACCTTTATCTAAGGAATGGATGGTCCCTCTGTTCAATACAGGTGTTTACATTTTCCTAAGGAATGGATGTTACCTCTGTTCAACGCAGGTGTTTACCTTTATCTAAAGAAGAATGATCCCTCTTTTCAACGCAGGTTTCTACCTTTACCTCAGGAATGGATGATCCCTTTGTGCAATGCAGGTGTTTACCCTTACCTAAGGAATCGATGATCCCTCTGTGCATTGCAGATGGGTACCTTTACCTAAGGAATGAATAATCCCTCTGTGCATTGTAGGTGGGTACCTTTACCTAAGGAATGGATGTTCCCTCTGTGTATTGCAGGTGTTTACTTTTAACTAAGGAATGGAAGATTCCTATGTACTATGTAGGTGTTTACCTTGACCTAAGGAATGGATGCTCACTCTGTTCAATGCAGGTGTTTTCCTTTCCCAGGTAATGGATGTTCCCTGTGTGCAATGCAGGTGTTTACCTATACATAAGGAGAGGATGATCCCTCTGGTCCAGGCAGGTGTTGACCTTTACCTAAGGAATGTATGATCCCTCTGTGCATTGAAGGTGTTTAAATTTATCTGAGGAATGGATGCTCCCTCTGTTCAATGCAGGTGTTTACTTTTACCAAAGGAACTGATGTTCCCTGTGCGCAATGCAGGTGTTTACCTGTACATAAGGAATGGATGATCCCTCTGGGCCATGCAGGTGTTGACCTTTACCTAATTAATGGATGATCCTTCTTTTTAATGCAGGTGTTTACGTTCATGTAAGGAATGGGATTATCCCTCTGTGCATTGCAGGTGTTTACTATTACCTAAGGAATGGAAGATGCCTAAGTTCAATGCTGGTGTTTACCTTTACCTAATGAATGGATGATCCCTCTGTGCAATGCAGGTGTTTACCTTTACCTAAGGAATGGGATGATCCCTCGGTGCAATGCAGGTTTTAATCTTAACCTAAGGAATAGATGATCCCTCTGTTCAATGCAGGTGTTTACTGTTATCTAAGGAATGGATGATCCCTCTGTGCAATGCAGGTGTTGATCTTTACCTAAAGAATAGGTGATCACTTGGTTCAATGCAGGTGTTGAACTTTACCTAATAAATAGATGATGCCTCTGTGCAAGGCACGTTTTTACCTTTACCTAAGGAATGGATGATCCCGCTGTTTAATGCAGGTGTTTACCTTTATCTAAGAAATTGGATGATCCCTATGTGCAATACAGGAGTTGATCTTTACCTACGGAATAGTTGATCCGTTTGTTCAATACAGGTGTTTACCATTATCTCAGGAATGGATGATCCTTCTGTTCAATGCAGGTGTTTACATTTATGTAAGGAATGGGATGATATCTCTGGGTATTGCAGGTGCTTACTATTACCTAAGGAATGGAAGATGCTTATTATCAATGCTGGTGTTTACCTTTACCTAAGGAATGGATGATTCCACTTTGCAATGGAGGTGTTTATTTTTACCTAGTGAATGGAAGATCCCTCTGTGCAATTCAGGTGTTTACCTTTACCTAAGGAATGGATCATCTCTCTGTTCAATGCAGATTTTTCATGTTATCTGAGGAATGGATGATCCCTCTGCTCAATCCAGGTGTTTACAGTTACCTAAGGAATGGATGATAACTCTGTGCAATGCAGGTGTTTACCTTTACCTTAAAAAGGATGATCCCTCTGTGCAATGCATGTGCTGATCTTTACCTAAGGAATGGATGATCCCTGTGTGCAATGCAGGTGTTGACCTTTATCTAAGGAATGGATGATCCTTCTGTGTAATGCAGGTGGTTTCTATTACCTGGGAAGTGGAAGATGCCAATGATCAATGCAGGTGTTTACCTTTACATAAGGAATGCATGATCCCTCTGTGTGAATCAGGTGTTTTCCTTTACTTAAGGAATGTATGATCCTTCTGTGCAATGCAGGCGTTGACCTTTACCTAACGAATAGATGATCCCTCTGTGCAAGGCAGGTGTGTACCTTCACATAAGGTATAGATTATCCCTCTGTTCAATGCAGGTGTTTCCGTTCATGTAAGGAATGTGATGACCCTCTGTGCATTGCTGGTGTTTACTATTACATAAGGAATGGAAGATGCCTATGTTCAGTGCTATTGTTTACCTTTACCTAAGGAATAGATGATTCCTCTGTTCAATGCAGGTGTTTACCATTAAGTAAAGAAAGGATGATCTCTCTGTGAAATGCGGGTGTTTACCTTTCCCTAAGGAATGCATGATCCCTTTGTGCAATGCAAGTGTTTACCTTTACCTAAGTAATGGGATGATCCCTCTGCGTAATGTAGGTGTTGATCTTTACCTAAGGAATAGATGATCCCTCTGCTCAATGCAGGTGTTTACGTTTATGTAAGGAATGGGATGACCCTTTGTGCATTTCTGGTGTTTACTATTACCTAAGGAATGGAAGACGCCTATGTTCAATGGTGATGTTTACCTTTACCTAAGGAATGGGTGATCACTCCGTGAAATTCAGGTGTTGATCTTCACCTAAGGAATACATGATTCCTCTGTGAAATGCTGGTGTTTACCATTACCTAAGGAATGGATGATCTCTCTGTGCAATGCAGGTGTTGATCTTTACCTAAGGAATAGGTGATCCCTCTGTTCAATACAGGTGTTTACCGTTATCTAAGCAAGGGATGTTCCCTCAGTTCAATGCAGGTTTTTAACATTTCCCAAAGAATGGATGATCCCTCTGTGCAATGCAGAAGTTGACCTTTACCTAAGGAATGGATGATCCCTCTGTGCAATTCAGGTGTTGATATTTACCTAAGGAATGGAAGATCCCTCTGTGCAATGCAGGTGTTTACCTTTACCTAAGTAATGAATGTTCCCTCTGTGAATTACATGTGTTTACATTTACCTTAGGAATGGATGATCCCTCTGTGCATTGCAGGTGTTTACTATTACCTAAGGAATGGAAGTTGCCTCTGATCAATGCAGGTGTTTACCTTTACATAAGGTATGTATGATCCCGCTGTTCAAAACAGGTGTTGACATTTACCTAAGGAATCAATGATCCCTCTGTTCAATGCAGGTGTAGATCTTTATGTAAGAAATGGAAGATCCCTCTGTTTGTTGGGCCCTGCCCCGGTGTGAGGCCTAGTGGTTCTGAGCCCAGCCAGAGTTTACCTGTACTTGGCTCCCGGTGAGGCCTAGTCGAGCTTCTGGAGCCTGAGTAGAGTTTCTCGCCCTGTCCTTAGAGTGACTCAGCACCTAAGCTGAAACTGCCTCCTCCCAGATGCTGCTGACGTGGTGAAATAACATTGGCCCTTATACCTTTCTCTCATCCTCTCTTCCCACCCCCTTCCTCAAAATATATAAATACCTCCCCATGACAATAAAGGAGAGATTTCTGCCAGACGGACTTCCAGCTCAATGTGGTTTTCTTTTCCCCGGTGGCTTGGGGAGGTTTTTTGAGTCGCCGACACCCGCCTTCCTGCTCAACCCCAAGAGAGAAGCGGCTGGCCTGGCTCTCTCTCTCTCTTCCCTCTCTCTCTCTTCTGCTCTACCTGCTGGTGGTGAAGGAAAAAAAACCCGGCAACTGGTGCCCAATGTGGGGCACAACAACTGGTGCCCTGTGTAAGGATTCAGAACGGACTACAGACTGGACCCCAACGTGATGAAGCAAAATTCAAAATTAAGCTGATGGGCTAATCAGACTGCTGATGGGTGTATCCTCATAAGTTATGAGGTAATCTTCATATTTAATATTCTAACCTTTGTTTCTGTAATCTGTGCTTACTTCAACATCTCTTGTTCCTTTCTCTTTCCTCTCATTTCTGGGTTTCCAACAAACTGCTTCTGCGGTGCCGCGATTTTTAAGCACCATTTCATGGCAGACGCACCACATGGGCAGACCTAAAAAAGAAACTCACCACGTGGGTAGAGACTCACCACATGAACAAACCTAAAAAAGAAACTCACCACATGGGAAAACCTACAGGAGGCTCACCACGTGGGTAAACCTGGAGAACTCTCAAAGCATCATGCCCCCTCATTTGAGTGGGGGCGCCATCTTGGAAAAATTCTACAACATACTTAGCTATTTTTTGGGACTTTATGCTTATATTGTACTCATATATATTACTATTGCCCTGATATTACAAAAACTCCTCCTACAGTGTGGCTTAAAAGTAAACCAAAAAAAACCTCCATGGCTCTTGGGACAAAACTTTTATTTTAGCCCCATGGATTAATTTAATCCTCTTTGCCTTAATTGCAAGCTTTAAAGGCTTTTCCATGGAAAAGTTCATTTTTGCCCTTAACAAAAACTATAAGAAAAAACTAAAACTGACTTTTAAAATCTCCTTTCTCCCAAGGTTGCCACCCAAACCGCCACCGAACAGGTGTCTTTTCAGCTCTTTTCAGCCCATAACTACTGCCTAAGGCAAATGTGCTCAAACCCCTGATAGAAGATGTGGGCATGTCAAAATTCTTCCACACTGACATTCTCTGGTAAACTTCTTTCCTCATACAGTTCCGCCATGTCGGCTTCTGTGGATGTAAACTGTGATCAAATACAAGCTCGAGTTCCCCAAACATCCCAAACCAAGGTGAGCTTTCCTGGCGGGCGTGGAGCAGAAGTCACTGGTCTGCCAGGCTCCACCGACATCCCTGCAGGGAGCAGGCCGAGTGGGACGGTCTTAAGCGGTGGCTCCAGCCCGGGCCCTAGCACTGCCCAGAGCCTCACTGTTTGTGCCTTGCCCGCACCTCCAGGCGTCACTTTTGGTCACTTTTGTCAAAAAAAGGGCTGGCTGAATGACAAGGAGGCAGATGGGCGGGCTCCTAACTTGCTTTATCTTAGGAACGGGCGGGAGGTCCACCATGAGGCCATGAGGTGAGCCACTGCCGTCCCCGCCCCTTTTGCCTATGGATGCTCCCTCAATGCTCTTAACTAAATGTCCCACGGGGCCCAACTTTAAAAAAAAATAAAATAAAATAAAATAAAATAAAATAAAATAAAATAAAATAAAATAAAATAAAATAAAAGGGATGGCTGGGGGCATTCGTATTGCCCTGCTAGAGGTAAAAAAAAAAAAACAACAACTGTTTTTCTAGTCTATATGGCTATATCCTACACACCATTGTCCCACCCTTCACTGCCTTCCTATTAACGTGGGACTAAAGAAATTGCTTAATGGTTAAGCACTTGCCTGTAAATCCTAAGGAACCTGATTCGAGGCTCAATTCTCCAGTACCCATGTAAACAGTGGCTGGAGGCCTGGCACGCCCATTTTCTCTCTCCGTGCCCGCCTAACTCAATTCATAAAACATAAAACTAAGCCCAACTAACTCAATTGATATACAATGTTGGCCTGGGATTAAAGTTTTCCCTGACAACTCTGCCCAGCTGGAGGGACAAAATTAAAAAACCTAAAAACTATCAGTCTCTGGTTACTACAGTAGTTTAATAATGGCTAATCGTGGTTAAATTTAAATTGTTCTAGTCTCTCCATACTATGCCTTATACCAATTAAAATGTTTATTCTGTGCCTTTAACAAACAATAATTTTGCTCTACATACTATATAACTAATTAATTTCTTTTTCTTCTCTTTTGCTTGGCCCTATAAAGACAGGCCAACTTGTTCTGCCAGTATAGAACTTCCCCTAAATCTATAAGCTTCAACATCATAAAAAACTGCTAACTGTCAGCCCTATATTGACCCTAACAATACATGTCTCATATCTTTTCTTCCTTAATTAATCATCCTAATGTTTTATTATTATTTTAGGTCATTCCAACCCATCTGATTTCCAAGACCTTACTGCTAAATGCCTTGCCATTTTACAGGTGGCTCCAGAAGAGATTCAAACTGCCCCTCCCTTCAAGATTTTGGGCTCCAGGTTATTCCTTGATATTGTCTCTCCTGTCAAACCCCAACTCCATATTCAAAAATTAACTTACAAATCCTGTCAGCCTTTCTTCCAGGTACCTCCTCTTCAAACTACAGGAGCCAATCCTCGAGGACTACACCCTAAAGGTGTTTGGCAGATTGACGTTACACACTATTCTCCATTTGGAAAACTTAAATATATTTTTCTCTCAGTTGATACATTCTCCCATGCTTGCTGGGCATCGGCACATGCTGGGGAAAAAACTAAACATGCTATTAGCCATATGCTTCAATGATTTGCCACCCTTGGATTGCCAGATCAAATCAAAACCGATAATGGTCCCTGCATCGTAAGCAGGACTTTTATAGATTTCCTCCAAACCTGAAAAAATCTCACTTTCCACAGGCATCCCATATAACCCGTGAGACCAGGCCATCGTGGAAAGATATAATCAAACTGTCAAGTCTCAATTACAAAAACAAAAGGGGGAATGCCTACCCCCACATGACCAACTAAAAAAAGGCATTATTAACCCTAAATATTTTAAATTTTTCTAAAGAAGATAGACACTTGTCCCCTGTTCAAAAACATCGGGCCTCAGCTGTCACCTACAGCTCCATCTGGGTCAAATGGAGGGACCCATTAACTGGGGCCTGGAAGGGACCAGACCCCCTCCTCACAGCAGGGAGAGGATTTGGATGTGTCTTTCCTCAAGAGGAAAAAAGACCTATTTGGGTACCAGCAAGAGACTTAAAATGTTCACCCCAACAAGGGGACGATAATAATCAATTCTCCAGGGAGTGTCCCACCCCTGAGAACTATGCCTCTGTTTCTTCCCCAGAAAAAACTGAAGGTGTGGATGCTACTAGACTCGAATGAAGCCAGAAAAGCTCCAGAAAGATTTACAGAAGAGGAGACAGGACTTCCAAGACAACCTGCTTTGGACGAACTTACATGGCTTCTTACCCTACCTTCTCCCTCCCCTTGGACCCCTCCTTCTTCTGGCTCTTTACCCTACCTTCTCCCTCCCCCTGAACCCCTCCTTCTTCTTATCCTCACTCTTGGGCCCTGTGTAATTAATAAGATTACACAATTCATTCACCAACAGCTTGAGGCAATTAAACTTCATCAGGTCACAATTGAACTTAATCAGGTCAAGGCACCACAGGTTTACGACTGAAAGGCAATAGCTTTTCCGCTTACTGGCTATCCACCTAACATCCCGCCCCCGCCCTCCATTGAACCAACGACAGGTAAGATCTCAGACAGGCTGAGACAACCTAAGACAGGGCGTGGAGTGGTCAACGGGCTAGAGATTTCTGCCAGACGGACTCCCGGCTCAATATGGTTTTCTTTTCCCAGGTGGCTTGGGGAGGTTTTTTGAGTCGCTGACACCCACCTTCCGGCTCAGCTCCGAGAGAGAAGAGGCTGGCCTGGCTCTCTTTCTCTTCCACTCTACCTGCTGGGGGTGAAGGAAAAAAAACCCAGCAACTGGTGCCCAACGTGGGGTGCAACATCTGTGCAATCCAGGTTTTGTCCTTTACCTAAGGAATGAATGATCCTTCTGTGCAATGCAGGTGTTGACCTTTACCTAAGGAGTGGATGATCCCTCTATGCAATGCAGGTGTTGATCTTTACCTAAGGAATAATTGATCCCTCTGTGCAAGGCAGGAGTTTACCTTTACCTAAGTAATGGATGATCCCTCTGTTCAATGCAGGTGTTTTCGTTCATGTAAGGTATGTGTGGTAGTTTGAATATATGTCTCCCAATATATTCAGTGTTTTATTAGTTATAGTTTGCATCTGCAATCACCTTGCTAGAGGCAAGGTCACTGGGGGCCCGGTCTTAAGGTGTGGTGATGGTTTGAGAGTCCATTGTAAAGATATGCAAATGTGCCTAGCAGGAGTTCCTGAAGTGTGCTGTGTGACCTTTTGGCTGTAGTTTTGCCCTGTGTGCTGTGGTGGCTGGTTGGCTTTTGCTCTCTCTGCTTGGCCCTGTGAAGGCCAGTTGCTTCTCCTGCCATTATGGAACTTCCCCTGGATCTGTAAGCTTCAATAAATAATATCCCTTCCTCCATAACTGTGCCTGGTCTGGAAGTTCATCTCAGCGAACCTGAAGCTGTCTGCTACAGTAAAGTGGTACCGAGGAGTGTGGGGTGAGATGAACCTGACCGTGTGGATATTCGTCTTTTGGAAGCTTTGTTTTGGAGGAATGGGCATGGACTTGGTGCTTGCAACTGAAGATGCCTTCTGGAATGGTAAGCCAAGTTTTATCGACTATTCTGATGAGAGTTTGAGAATGCTAAGGGCAGATAGTACTGAACTTCGAGGCTTGGCTTAGGAGCCTTCTAAGGGGAAGGAAAGACTGCAGAGGACTTGTTGGAACTGGGCTACTGGCATAAGGGATGGCTACATTCTGCTATCCAGGCCCAGAAAGTTTGATGAAGGTTAAATTTGTAATGGACTGATGTGCTTGGCTGAAGATATCAGACTGAAATTTTAAGATTTTAAGTTGGAAAACCTCAAGCAAGTTAAAAGCAGAGGCACTGAGACTGGTTTTAGCTACTGGAGCTGTCAAACACATTAGCAATCTTAAGGAAGGTGGAAGGAAGGTGGCCAGACTTGATTTAAATTAAAACAATGGAGAGGATGCCTGAGGAAAGACTGTTAAAAATGCAAATTCTTGGAAAGAGCTGACTGGAGAAGGAACCTGCTTTTCAAGGCTATGGTTTATTTTGTCCCTGGATTAAGAATATGGCTGTGTCCTGCACACCTGGTATTAGTTTTGGAAGCATGAAAAATGCATGGAATGGTCATGAATTGCACACGGTTCCAGGAGCCACTGCTGAGATGTGGCATGAGGCAGGGCATGAAGACCCTCAGGAATAGGCTGGAAGAGCCTTTTGGAAGATGGACTGTGGTTTGCATGGAGACCTGAAGATGTTTTGGATATACCAGGACTGTGCAAAAGGACTACCATGGAGTGCAGTGTTGGTATGGGATGAAAGTTTTCCCTGGCGACTCTGCTCAGCTGGAGCGGCAGAATTGGAAAACCTGGAGACTGTCAGTCTCTGGTTATATTGAACTTGAACTGCAGAAGTTTGATGACGGCTGATGGTGGTTGAGTTTGTATTGTTCTAGTCTCTCCTTGCTATTCCTTATACCAATTAAAATGTTTACTCTGTGCCTTTACATGTTGAAAGTATTTAACTTGTTTGATTTTACAGGACTATATTAAGTTGGTCAAGACTGTGAGAACTTTTGAAATTGGACTGAGTACAATTTACAATGTGTGATAGTTATAAATCTATTGGGGGCCAGGAGCTAAATATATTGGGGGCCAGGGGTGGAATGTGGTAATTTGAATATATGTCCCCCAATATATTCAATGTTTTATTAGTTATAGTTTGCATCTGCAATCACCTTGCTAGAGGCAAGGTCACTGGGGGCCTGGTCTTAAGGTGTGGTGATGGTTTGAGAGTCCATTGTAAAGATATGCAAATGTGCCTAGCAGGAGTTCCTGAAGTGTGCTGTGTGACCTTTTGGCTGTAGTTTTGCCCTGTGTGCTGTGGTGGCTGGTTGGCTTTTGCTCTCTCTGCTTGGCCCTGTGAAGGCCAGTTGCTTCTCCTCATTATGGAACTTCCCTGGATCTGTAAGCTTCAATAAATAATATCCCTTCCTCCATAACTGTGCCTGGTCTGGAAGTTCATCTCAGCGAACCTGAAGCTGTCTGCTACAGTATGTGATGACACTCTGTGCATTGCTGGTGTTTACTATTACCTAAGGAATGGAAGACACCTATGTTCAATGTTAGTGTTTACCTTTACCTAAGGAAGAGATGATTCCTTTGTGCAATGGAGGTGTTTACCATTATCTCAGGAACGGATTACCCCTCTGTTCGATGCAGGTGTTTACCATTACCTAAGGAATGGATGATCCCTCTGTGCAATGCAGGCGTTTACCTTTACCTAAGCAATGGAAGACCCCTCTGTGCAATGCAGGTGTTTACCTTTACCTAATGAATGGAAGAACCCTCTGTGCATTCCAGGTGTTCTCCTTTACAAAAGGAATGGATGATAATTCTGTTCTATGCAGGTGTTGACCTTTACCTAAGGAATGGATGATCCCTCTGTGCAATGCAGGTGTTGATCTTTACCTAAGGAATAGATGATTCCTCTGTTCAATGCAGGTGTTTGCTGTTATCTAAAGAAGGGATGATCCCTCTGTTCAATGCAGGTGTTTACCATTTCCTAAGGAATGGATGATCCCTCTGTGCAATGCATGTGTTGACCTTTACTTATGGAATGGATCATGCTTCTGTGGAACTCAAGAGTTAACCTTTACGTAAGGAATGGAAGATCCCTCTGTGCATTCCAGGTGTTGTGCTTTACAAAAAGAATGGATGATAATTCAGTTCTATGCAGGTGTTGACCTTTACCTAAGGTATGTATGATCCCTCTGTGCAAGGCAGGTGTTTAGCTTTACCTAAGTAATGGATTATCCCTCGGTTCAATGCAGGTATTTACGTTTATGTAAGGAACGGGATGACCCTTTGTGCATTTCTGGTGTTTACTATTACCTAAGGAATGGAAGATGCCTATGTCCAATGCGGGTGTTTATCTTTACCTAAGGAATGGATGATCCCTCTGTGAAATTCAGGTGTTGATCTTCACCTAAGGAATACATGATTCCTCTGTGCAATGCTGGTGTTTACCTTTACCTAAGGAATGGATGATCCCTCTGTGCAATGCAGGTGTTGATCTTTACCTAAGGAAGAGGTGATCCCTCTGTTCAGCACAGGTGTTTACCGTTATCTAAGGAAGGCATGATCCCTCTGTTCATTGCAGGTGTTTACCATTTCCTTAGGAATGGATGATCCCTCTGTGCAATGCAGAAGTTGACCTTTACCTAAGGAATGGATGATCCCTCTGTGCAATTCAGGTGTTGATATTTACCTAAGGAATGGAAGTTCCCTCTGTGCAACACAGGTGTTTACCTTTACCTAAGTAATGAATGATCCCTCTGCGAATTGCAGGTGTTTACATTTACCTTAGGAATGGATGATCTGTCTGTGCATTGCAGGTGTTTACTATGACCTAAGGAATGGAAGATGCCTCTGATCAATGCAGGTGTTTAACTTTACATAAGATATGCATGATCCATCTGTGCAAAGCAGTTGTTGACATTTACCTAAGGAATCAATGATCCATCTGTTCAATGCAGGTGTAGATCTTTATGTAAGGAATGGAAGATCCCTCTGTGCAATGCAGGTTTTGTCCTTTACCTAAGGAATGGATGATCCTTCTGTGCAATGCAGGTGTTGACCTTTACCTAAGGAGTGGATGATCCCTCTGTTCAATGCAGGTGTTGGTATTTACTTAAGGAATAATTGATCCCTCTGTGCGAGGCAGGTGTTTACCTTTACCTAAGTAATGGATGATCCCTCTGTTCAATGCTGGTGTTTATATTTATGTAAGGAATAGGAGGACCCTCTGCGCATTGCTGGTGTTTACTATTACCAAAGGAATGGAACATGCCTATGTTCAATGCTGGTTTTTCCCTTTACTTAAGGAAATGATGATTCCTTTGTGCAATGGAGGTGTTTACCATTATCTCAGGAACGGATTATCCCTCTGTTCGATGCAGGTGTTTACCATTACCTAAGGAATGGATGATCCCTCTGTGCAATGCAGGCGTTTACCTTTACCTAAGCAATGGAAGACCCCTCTGTGCAATGCATGTGTTTACCTTTACCTAAGGAATGGAAGAACCCTCTGTGAATTCCAGGTGTTGTCCTTTACAAAAGGAATGGATGATAATTCTGTTCTATGCAGGTGTTGACCTTTACTTAAGAAATGGATGATCCTTCTGTGCAATGCAGTTCTTTACATTCACCTAAGTAATGGGATAATCCCTCTGTGCAATGCAGGTGTTGATCTTTACCTAAGGAATAGGTGAGCCCTATGTTCAATACAGGTGTTTACCGTTAATTAAGGAATGGATGATCCCTCTGTGCAATGCAGGTGTTTACCTTCACCTAATTAATGGAAGATCCCTATGTGCAATGCAGGTGTTTACCTTTACCTAAGGAAGGGAAGATCCCTCTGTGCATTTCAGGTGTGGTCCTTTACAAAAGGAATGGATGATGCTTCTGTTCTATGCAGGTATTGACCTTTACCTAAGGAATGGATGATCCCTCTGTGCAATGCAGGTGTGGATCTTTACCTAAGGAATAGATGATCCCTCTGTGAAATGCAGGTGTTTACCATTTCCAAAGGAATGGATGATCTCTCTGTTCAAAGATGGTGTTTACAGTGACCTAAGTAACTGATGATCTCTCTATGCAATGCAGGTATTTACCTTTACATAAGGAATGGATGATCCCTACGTTCAATCCACGTGTTTCAGTTACCTAAGGAATGGATGATCACCCTGTGCAATGCAGGTGTTTACCTTTACCTAAGGAATAGATGATCACTCTGTTCAATGAAGGTTTTTACCATTAAGTAAGGGATGGATGATCCCTCTGTGCATTGCAGGTGTTTACCTTTACCTAAAGAATGGATGATCCTTCAGTGCAATTCAGGTGTTTACCTTCACCTAAGAAATGGGATGATCCCTCTGTGCAATGCATGTGTTGATCTTTACCTAAGGAATAGATGAGCCCTCTGTTCAATACAGGTGTTTACCATTAATTAAGGTATGGATGATCCCTCTGTTCAATGCAGTTGTTTACAATTACCTAAGGAATGGATGATCCCTCTGTGCAATGGAGATGTTTACCTTCACCCAATGAATGGAAGATCCCTCTGTGCAATGCAGGTGTTTACCTTTACGTAAGGAATGGAAGATCCCTCTGTGCATTGCAGGTGTTGTCCTTTACAAAACGAAGGGATGATCCTTCTGTGCAATGCAGGTCTTAACCTTTTCCTAAGGAATGGATGTTCACCCTGTGGAATGCAGGTGTTGATGTTTACCTAAGGAATGGAAGATCCCTCTTTGCAATGCACTTGTTGTCCTTTACCTAGGGAATGGATGATCCTTCTGTGAAATGCAGGTGTTGACCTTTACCTAAGGAATGGATGATCCCTCTGTGCAATGCAAGTATTTACCTTTACCTAAGGAATGGATGATCCCTCTCTGCATTGCAGGTGTTAACTATTACCTAAGCAATGGAAGATGCCTCTGATCAATGCCGGTGTTGACCTTTACATAAGAAATGGATGATACCTCTGTGCAATGCAGGTGTTGTCCTTTACTTAAGGAATGGATGTTCCTTTTGTGCAATGCAGGTGTTGTCCTTTACGTAAGGAATGGATGATCATTCTGTGCAATGCAGGTGTTGATATTTACCTAAGGAATGGATGATCGTCTGTGCATTTCAGGTGTTTACCTTTACCTTAGGAATGGAAGATCCCTCTGTGCATTGCAGGTATTTACTATTGCTTAAGGAAAGGAAGATGCCTCTGATCAATGCATGTGTTTACCTTTACCTAAGGAATGGATGATCCTGCTTTGCAATGCAGGTGTTGTCCTTTACATAAGAAATGGATGATCCTTCTGTTCTATTGAGGTGTTGAGCTTTACCTAAGGTATAGACGATCCTTCAGTGCAATGCAGGTGTTTGCCTTCACCTACGTAATGGGATGATCCCTCTGTGCAATGCAGGTGTTGATATTTACCTAAGGAATAGGTGAGCCCTATGTTCAATACAGGTGTTTACCGTTAATTAAGGAATGGATGATCCCTCTGTGCAATGCAGGTGTTTACCTTCACCTAATTAATGGAAGATCCCTATGTGCAATGCAGGTGTTTACCTTTACCTAAGGAAGGGAAGATCCCTCTGTGCATTTCAGGTGTGGTCCTTTACAAAAGGAATGGATGATGCTTCTGTTCTATGCAGGTATTGACCTTTACCTAAGGAATGGATGATCCCTCTGTGCAATGCAGGTGTGGATCTTTACCTAAGGAATAGATGATCCCTCTGTGAAATGCAGGTGTTTACCATTTCCAAAGGAATGGATGATCTCTCTGTTCAAAGATGGTGTTTACAGTGACCTAAGTAACTGATGATCTCTATGCAATGCAGGTATTTACCTTTACATAAGGAATGGATGATCCCTACGTTCAATCCACGTGTTTCAGTTACCTAAGGAATGGATGATCACCCTGTGCAATGCAGGTGTTTACCTTTACCTAAGGAATAGATGATCACTCTGTTCAATGAAGGTTTTACCATTAAGTAAGGGATGGATGATCCTCTGTGCATTGCAGGTGTTTACCTTTACCTAAAGAATGGATGATCCTTCAGTGCAATTCAGGTGTTTACCTTCACCTAAGAAATGGGATGATCCTCTGTGCAATGCATGTGTTGATCTTTACCTAAGGAATAGATGAGCCCTCTGTTCAATACAGGTGTTTACCATTAATTAAGGTATGGATGATCCCTCTGTTCAATGCAGTTGTTTACAATTACCTAAGGAATGGATGATCCCTCTGTGCAATGGAGATGTTTACCTTCACCCAATGAATGGAAGATCCCTCTGTGCAATGCAGGTGTTTACCTTTACGTAAGGAATGGAAGATCCTCTGTGCATTGCAGGTGTTGTCCTTTACAAAACGAAGGGATGATCCTTCTGTGCAATGCAGGTCTTAACCTTTTCTAAGGAATGGATGTTCACCCTGTGGAATGCAGGTGTTGATGTTTACCTAAGGAATGGAAGATCCCTCTTTGCAATGCACTTGTTGTCCTTTACCTAGGGAATGGATGATCCTTCTGTGAAATGCAGGTGTTGACCTTTACCTAAGGAATGGATGATCCCTCTGTGCAATGCAAGTATTTACCTTTACCTAAGGAATGGATGATCCCTCTCTGCATTGCAGGTGTTAACTATTACCTAAGCAATGGAAGATGCCTCTGATCAATGCCGGTGTTGACCTTTACATAAGAAATGGATGATACCTCTGTGCAATGCAGGTGTTGTCCTTTACTTAAGGAATGGATGTTCCTTTTGTGCAATGCAGGTGTTGTCCTTTACGTAAGGAATGGATGATCATTCTGTGCAATGCAGGTGTTGATATTTACCTAAGGAATGGATGATCGTCTGTGCATTTCAGGTGTTTACCTTTACCTTAGGAATGGAAGATCCCTCTGTGCATTGCAGGTATTTACTATTGCTTAAGGAAAGGAAGATGCCTCTGATCAATGCATGTGTTTACCTTTACCTAAGGAATGGATGATCCTGCTTTGCAATGCAGGTGTTGTCCTTTACATAAGAAATGGATGATCCTTCTGTTCTATTGAGGTGTTGAGCTTTACCTAAGGTATAGACGATCCTTCAGTGCAATGCAGGTGTTTGCCTTCACCTACGTAATGGGATGATCCCTCTGTGCAATGCAGGTGTTGATATTTACCTAAGGAATAGTTGAGCCCTCTGTTGAATACAGGTATTTATCGTTAATGAAGGTAAGGATGATCCCTCTGTTCAATGCAGGTGTTTACAATTACCAAAGAATGGATGATCCCTCTGTGCAATGCAGATGTTTACCTTCACCTAATGAATGGAAGATCCCTCTGTGCAATTCAGGTGTTTACCTTTACCTAAAGAATCGAGGATCCCTCTGTGCATTGCAGGTGTTGTCCTTTACAAAAGGAATGGATGATCCTTCTGTGCAATGCAGGTGCTCACCTTCACCTAAGGAATGGATGATCCCTCTGTGCAATGCAGGTATTTACCTTACCTAAGCAATGGATGATCCCTCTGTTCAATGCAGGTGTTTAGCATTATCTAAGGAATGGATGATCTTTCTGTTCAATGCAGGCATTAAGCTTTACCTAAGGAATGGATGATACCTCTGTGCAATACAGGTGTTGATCTTTACCCAAGCAATAGATGAGCCCTATGTTCAATGCAGGTGTTTACCATTAACTAAGGAAAGGATGATCTGTCTGTTCAATGCAGGTCTTTACAGTTACCTAGGGAATGCATGATCCTTCTGTGCAATGCAGGTGTTTACCTTTACCTAAAGCATTGAAGATCCCTCTGTGCTTTGCAGTTGTTGTCCTTTACAAAACGAATGGATGATCCTTCTGTTCTATCAGGTGTTGACCTTTACTTAAGGAATGGATGAACCCTCTGTCCAATGCAGATGCTCATCTTTACCTAAGGAATGGATGATCCATCTGTTCAATACAGGTGTTTACTGTTATCTAAGGAAGGGATGTTCCCTCTGTTCAATGCAGGTGTTTACCATTTCCTAAGGAATGGATGATTCCTCTGTGCAAGGCAGGTGTTGACCTTTACCTATGGAATGGATGATCCGTCTGTGAAATGCAGGTGTTGAACTTTACCTAAGGAATGGAAGATCCATCTGTCTAATTCTGGTGTTGTCGTTTACCTAAGGAAAGCATGATCCTTCTGTGCAATGCAGGTGTTCATCTTTACCTAAGGAATAGATGATCCCTCTGTTTAATGCAGGTGTTGATCATTACCTAAGGAATACGTGATCCCTCTGTGCAAGGCAGGTGTTTACCTTTACCTAAGGAGTGGATGATCCCTCTGTTTAATGCAGGTGTTTGCGTTTATGTAAGGAATGGGATGATCCCTCTGTGAATTGCAGGTGTTTACTATTACCTAAGGAATAGAAGATTCCGATGTTTAATGCTGGTGTTGACCTTTACCTAAGGAATGGATGATCCCTCTGTGCAATACAGGTGGGGATCTTTACATAAGGAATACATGATCCCCCTGTTCAATGCAGGTGTTTACCATTATCTAAGGAACAGATGATCCCTCTGTTCAATGCACGTGTTAACCATTACATAAGGAATGGGATGATCCTTCTGTACAACAGAGGTTTCTCCCTTTACTTAAGTAAGGAATGATTCCTCTGTGCAATGCACGTGTTTACCCTTACCTAATGAATGGATGTTCTTTCTGTGAATTGCAGGTGTTTACTATTACCTAAGGAATTGAAGATCCCTCTGTTCAATGCAGGTATTTACCTTAAGCAAAGAGTGGAAGTTCCCTGTGTGCAATGTCGTTGTTTACCTTTACATAAGGAATGGATGATCCCTCTATTCAATGCAGTTGTTGATGTTTACATAAGGAATGCATGATCCGTCTGTGCAATGCAGGTGTTCACCTCTTACCTAAGGAATGGATGATCTGTCTGCAATGGAGGTGTTTACCCTTACCTAAGGAATGGATGATTCCTCTGTTCCATTCAGGTGTTTACGTTTATGTAAGGAATGGGATGATGCCACTGTGCATTGCAGGTGTTTACTCTTACCTAAGGAATGGAAGATACTTATGTTCAATGTTGGTGTTTACCTTTACCTAAGGAATGGACGATCCTTCTTTGCAATGCAGATGTTGACCTGTACATAAAGAATGGCTGATCCCTGTGTGCAATGCAGGTGTTGACCTTTACCTAAGGAATGGATGATCCCTCTGTGAAATGCAGGTGTTGACCTTTACCTAAGGAATAGATGATCCCTCTGTTCAATGCAGGTATTTACCGTTATCTAAGGATTGGATGATCCCTCTCTTCAATGCAGGTGTTTACCATTACCTAAGGAATGGATGATCCCCCTGTGCAATGCAGGTGTTTACCTTTACCTAAGGCATGGGATGATCCCTCTGTGCAATGCATGTATTGATCTTTTCCTAAGGAATTGATGAACCGTCTGTTCATTGCAGGTGTTTAGCATTATCTAAGGAATGGATAATCCTGCTGTGCATTGCAGGCATTTATTATTACCTAAGGAATGGAAGATCCCTCTGTTCAATGCAGGTGTTTGCCTTTAACAAAGGAATGGATGTTCCCTGTGTGAAATGCATGTGTTTACAGTTACAGAAGGAATTAATGATCCCTCTGGGCCAGGCAGGTGTGGACCTTTACCTAAGGAATAGATGATCCCTCTGTTCAATGCAGCTGTTGATCTTTACCTAAGGAATAGATGATCCCTCTGTTCAATGCAGGTATTTACCGTTATCTAAGGATTGGATGATCCCTCTCTTCAATGCAAGTGTTTACTATTACCTAAGGAATGGATGATCCCTCCGTGAAATGCATGTGTTTACCTTCACCTAAGGAATGGATGATCCCTCTATGTAATTCATGTGTTTACCTTTACCTAAGGAATGGGATGATGCCCTTTGGCAATGCAGGGGTTGATCTTTACATTAGGAAAAAATCATCCCTCTGTGCAATCCAGGTGTATAACGTTATCTAAGGAATGGATGATCCCTGTGTTCAATCCAGTTGCTTACGTTTATATAAGGAGTGGGATGATCCCTCTGTTCATTTCAGGTATTTACTATTGCCTAAGGAATGGAAGATGCCTATGTTCAATGTTGTTGTTTACCTTTACCAGAGGAATGGATGATCCCTCTGTGCAACACAGAGGTTTACCTTTACCTGAGGAATGGAAGATTCCCTTTGCAATGGAACTGGATAACTTTACCTAAGGAATGGGATGATCTCCTGTGCAATGCAGGTGTTGATCTTTCCATAAGGAATAGATGATCCCTCTGTTCAGTGCAGGTGTTTACCGTTGTCTAAGTAATGGATGATACCTCTGTTCAATGCAGGTGATTACAGTTACCTAAGGAATGGATGATCCCTCTGTGCAATGCAGGTGTTTGCTTTTACCTAAGGAATGGATGGTCCCTCTATACAATGCAGGTGTTTATCTTTATATAAGGAATAGGATGATCCCTCTGTGCAATGCAGGTGTTTGCCTTTACCTAAGGAATGGATGATCCCTCTATACAATGCAGGTGTTTAACTTTATATAAGGAATAGGATGATCCCTCTGTGCAATGCAGGTGTTGATCTTTACCTAAGGAATAGGATGATACCTCTATGAAATGCAGGTGTTGATCTTTCCCTAAGGAATAGATGATCCCTCTGTTCAATGCAGGTGTTTACAATTATCTAAGGAATGGATGATACCTCTGTTCAATGAAGGTGTTTACAATTACCTAAGGAATGGATGATCCCTCTGTGCAATGCATGTGTTTACCCTTACCAAAGAATATATGATCCCTCTGTGTAATGCAGGTGTTTACCTTTAGCTAAGGAATGTATGATCCCTCTGTTCATTGCACGTGTATACATTTACATTAGGAAGGGATGATCCTTCTGTTCATTGCAAGTGTTTACTATTACCTAAGGAATGGATGCTCCCTCTGTGCAATGCAGGTGTTTACCATTACTTAAGGAATTGTATGATCCCTCTGTGCAATGCAGGTGTTGATCTTTACCTAAGGAGTTGATGATCCCACCATTCAACGCAGGTGTTTACCATTATCTAAGGAATGAATGATCCCTTCTTTCAGTGAAGGTGTTTACAGTTACCTAAGGAATGGATGATCCCTCTGATCAACGCAGGTTTTTACCTTTACCTAAGGAATGGATGATACCTCTGTTCAATGCCGGTGTTTACCATTATCTAAGGAATGGATGAACCTCTATTCAATGCAGCTGTTAATGTTACTTAAGGAATGGATGATCCCTGTGTGCAATGCAGGTGTTTATTTTTACCTAAGGAATTGATGATCCCTCTGTGCAATGCAGGTGTTCATCCTTAACTAAGGAATAGGTTATCCCTCTGTTCAATGCAGGTGTTTGCCTTTAACAAAGGAATGGATGTTCTCTGTGTGAAATGCATGTGTTTACAGTTACAGAAGGAATTAATGATCCCTCTGGGTCAGGCAGGTGTTGACCTTTACCTAAGGAATGGATGATCCCTCTGTGAAATGCAGGTGTTGACCTTTACCTAAGGAATAGATGATCCCTCTGTTCAATGCAGGTATTTACCGTTATCTAAGGATTGGATGATCCCTCTCTTCAATGCAGGTGTTTACCATTACCTAAGGAATGGATGATCCCCCTGTGCAATGCAGGTGTTTACCTTTACCTGAAGAAGGGTGATCCCTCTGTTCAACGGTGGTTTCTACATTTTAATATGGATTTGTTGATCCCTCTGTGCAATACAGGTATTTGTAAAAACCTAAGGAATGGATAATCCCTCTGTGCATTGCAGGTGTTTAACTTTACCTAAGAAATTGATGATCCCTCTGTGTATTGAAGGTGTTTACTATTACCTAAGGCATGGCAGATCCCTCTGTTCAATGCTTGTGTTTACCTGTACATAAGGAATCATTCCTCTGGGCCAGGCAGGTTTTTATCTTTACCTAAGGAAGGTGTGATCCCTCTGTGCAATGCAGGAGTTGACCTTTACCTAAGGAATGTAAGATCCCTCTGTTCAATGCAGGTGTTTTCCTTTACCTTAGGAATGGGATGATCCTCCGTGCAATGCAGCTGTTGACCTTTACATAGGAATAGATAATCCATCTGTTCAATGCAGGTGTTTACGTTATCTAAGCAATATATGATCTCTCTGTTCATTCTAGGTGTTTACACTTTCCTAAGTAATGGATGATCACTCCGTGAAATGCATGTGTTTACCTTTACCTACGGAATGGATGATCCCTCTATGCAAGGCAGGTGTTTACCTTTACCTAAGGAATGGGATGATGCCCTTTGGCAATGCAGGGGTTGATCTTTACATTAGGAAAAAATCATCCCTCTGTGCAATCCAGGTGTATAACATTATCTAAGGAATGGATGATCCCTGTGTTCAATCCAGTTGCTTACGTTTATATAAGGAGTGGGATGATCCCTCTGTGCATTTCAGGTATTTACTTTTGCCTAAGGAATGGAAGATGCCTATGTTCAATGTAGTTGTTTACCTTTACCTGAGGAATGGATGATCCCTCTGTGCAACGCAGGGGTTTACCTTTACCTGAAGAATGGAAGATTCCCTTTGCAATGGAACTGGTTAACTTTACCTAAGGAATGGGATGATCTCCTGTGCAATGCAGGTGTTGATCTTTCCATAAGGAATAGATGATCCCTCTGTTGAGTGCAGGTGTTTACCGTTGTCTAAGTAATGGATGATCCCTCTGTTCAATGCAGGTGTTTACAGTTACCTAAGGAATGGATGATCCCTCTGTGCAATGCAGGTGTTTGCCTTTACCTAAGGAATGGATGATCCCTCTATACAATGCAGGTGTTTACCGTTATCTAAGTAATGGATAAACCTTCTGTTCAATGCAGGTGTTCATCATTAACTAAGGAAGAGATGATCGCTCTGTTCAAGGCAGGTGTTTACACTTACCAAAGAATGGATGATCCCTCTGTGCAATGCAGGTGTTTACACTTTTCTAAGGCATGGATGATCCCTCTGTGCATTTCACGTGTTTACATTTACGTTAAGAATGGATGATTCTTCTATGAATTGCAGGGGTTAACTGTTACCTAAGTATTTGATGATCCCTCTGTGCAATGCAGGTGTCTACACGTTATCTAAGGAATGGATGATCCCTCTGCCCAATGCAGGTGTTTACAGTTACCTAAGGAATGGATGATCCCTCTGTGCATTCCACGTGTTTGCCTTTAGCAAAGGAATGGAGGATCCCTCTGTGCATTGCACGTGTTTACATTTTCATTAGGAACAGATGATCCTTCTGTGCATTGCAGGCATTTACTATTACCGAAGGAATGGATGATCCCTCTGTGCAATGCAGGTGGTTACCTTTAACTAAGGAATGGATCATCTGTCTGTTCAATGCAGGTGTCTACACGTTATCTAAGGAATGGAGGATCGCTCTGCTTATTGCAGGTGTTTACCGTTACCTAAGGAATGGATGATCCCTCCGTTCAATTCAGGTGTTTACTGTTTTCTAAAAAATGGAGGATTCCTCTGTTCAATGCTGGTGTTTACGATTATCTAAAGAATGGGTGATTCTTCTGTTCAATGCAGGTGTTTAGCATTAAATAAGTAATGAATTATCCCTCTGTGCAAGCAGGTGTTTAGCTTTACCTAAGGAATTCATGATCCCTATGTGCAATGCAGGTGTTGATATTTATCTAGGGAATAGATGAGCCCTCTGTTCAATGCAGGTGTTTACCATTATCTAAGGGATGGATGATACCTCTGTTCAATACAGGTGTTTAAATTTACCTACGGAATGGATGATCCCTAAGTGCCATGCAGGTGTTTACATTTATCTAAGGAATGGGATGGTACCTCGATGCAATGCAGGTGTTGATCTTTACCTAAGGAATAGATGATCCCTCTGTTCAATGCAGGTGTTTACCGTTATCTAAGGAATGGATGATCCCTCTCTTCAATGAAGGTGTTTACAATTACCTAAGGAATGGATGATCCCTCTGTGCAATGCATGTGTTTACCCTTACCTAAGGAATGTATGATCCCTCTGTGCAATGCAAGTGTTTACCTTTAGCTAAAGAATGGATGATCCCTCTGTTCATTGCACATGTATACATTTAAATTGGGAAGGGATGATGCTTGTGTTCATTACAGGTGTTTACCATTACTTAAGGAATGGGATGATATCTCTGTGCAATGCAGGTTTTTACCATTATCTAAGTAATGGATGATCCCTCTGTTCAATGCAGCTGTTCACAGTTACCTCAGGCTTGGATGATCCCTCTGTGCAATGGAGGTTGTTTACCTTTACCTAAGGAATGGATGATCCCTCTGTGCAATGCAGGTGTTTACCTTTAACTAAGGAATGGATGATCCGTCTGTCCAATGCAGGTGTCTACACGTTATCTAAGGAATGGAGGATCCCTCTGTGCAATGCAGGTGTTTACAGTTACCTAATGAATGGATGGTCCCTCCGTTCAATGCAGGTGTTTACCTTTTTCTAAAGAATGGAGGATCCCTCTGTTCAATGCTAGTGTTTACGATTATCTAAAGAATGGGTGTTCCCTCTGTTCCATGAAAGTTTTAGCATTAAATAAGTAATGAATTATCCCTCTGTGCAATGCAGGTGTTTACCTTTACCTAAGGAATGCATGACCTCTATGTACAATGCAGGTGTTGATATTTAGCTAAGGAATAGATGAGCCCTCTGTTCAATGCAGGTGTTTACCATTATCTGTGGGATGGATGATCCCTCTGTTCAATGCAGGTGTTTACATTTACTTACGGAATGGATGATCCCTATGTGCCATGCAGGTGTTTACAATTACCTAAGGAATGGATGATCCCTCTGTGCAATGCATGTGTTAACCCTTACCTAATGAATGTATGATCACTCTGTGTAATGCTGGTGTTTACCTTTAGCTAAGGAATGGGTGATCCCTGTGTTCATTGCACGTGTATACATTTACATTAATAAAGGTTGATCCTCCTGTTCTTTGCAGGTGTTTACTATTACCTAAGGAATGAATGCTCCCTCTGTGCAATGCAGGTGTTTACCATTACTTCTGGAATGTGATGATCCCTCTTTCCAAGCAGGTGTTGTTCTTTACCTAAGGACTTGATGATCCCACTATTCCATGCAAATGTTTACCATTATCTAAGGAATGGATGATCCCTCCGTTCAATGAAGGTGTTTACAGTTACCTAAGGAATGGATGATCCCTCTGGTCAATGCAGGTGTTTACCTTTACCTAAGAAATGGATGATACCTCTGTTCAATGCAGGTGTTTACTGTTATCAAAGGAATGGATGACCCCTCTGTTCAATGCAGGTGTTAAAGTTACCTAAGGAATGGATGTTCCCTCAGTGTAATGCAGGTGTTTATCTTTACATAAGGAATTGATGATCCCTCTGTGCAATGCAGGTGTTTAACCTCACCTAAGGAATGGGTGGTCCCTCTGTGCATTGCAGGTATTTACCTTTACCTAAGGAATGGATGACCCTCTGTCCATTGCACGTGTTTACATTTACATTAGGAACGGATGATCCTTCTGTACATTGCAGGCGTTTACTATTACCTAAGGAATGGATGATCCCTCTGTGCAATGCAGGTTTCTACACTTTATCTAAGGAATGGAAGATCCCTATGCTCAATGCAGGTGTTTACAGTTACATAAGGAATGGATGATTCCTCTGTGCAATGCAGGTGTAAACCTTTACTGAAGGAATGTATGATCCCTCTGTGCAATGCAGGTGTTCATCTTTACCTAAGGAATAGATGATCCCCCCATTCAATGCAGCTGTTTACCGTTATCTAAGTAATGGAGCATCCCTCTGTTCAATGCTTGTGTTTACGATTATCTAAAGAATGGGTTATCCCTCTCCTCAATGCAGGTGTTTAGCATTAAATAAGTAATGGATTATCCCTCTGTGCAATGCAGGTGTTTACCTTTACCTAAGGAATGGATGATCCCTATGTGCAATGCAGGTGTTGATATTTAGCTAAGGAATATATGAGCCCTCTGTTCAATGCAGGTGTTTACATTTACCAAAGGAATGGATGATCCCTCTGTGCAATGCAGGTGTTTACCTTTACGTAAGGAATGGATCATCCCTCTGTGCTATGCATGTGTTTACCTTTACCTAAGGAATGGGATGATCCCTGAGTGCAATGCAGGCGTTGATCTTTACCTAAGGAATAAATGAGCCCTCTGTCCAATGGAGGAGTTTACCATTATCTAAGGAATGGATGATCCCTCTGTACAATGCAGGTGTTTACAGTTACCTAAGGAATGGATGATCCCTTTATGCAATGCAGGTTTTTACCTTTACCCAAGGAATGTATGATACCTCCGTGCAATGCAGGTTTTTACCTTTACCTAAGGAATGGGATGATCCCTCTGTGCAATGCAGGTGTTCATCTTTACCTATGGAATAGATGATCCCTCCGTTCAATGCAGGTGTTTACCTTTACTTAAGGAATGAAATGATCTCCCCGTGCAATGCAGGTGTTGATCTTTACCTAAGTATTAGATGATCCCTCTGTTCAATCCAGGTGTTTACCATTATCTCAGGAATGGATGATCCCTCTGTTCAATGCAGGTGTTTACCATTATTTAAGGAATGAATGATCCCTTTGTGCAATGCAGGTGTTTACCTTTACATAAGGAATGGATGATCCCTCTGGGCAATGCAGGTGTTTTACCTTTACCTAAGGAATGGGATGACCGCTCTGTGCAATGCAGGTATTCATCTTTACCTATGGAATAGATGATCCCTCCGTTCAATGCAGGTGTTTACCTTTACTTAAGGAATGAAATGATCTCCCCGTGCAATGCAGGTGTTGATATTTACCAAACGAATAGATGATCGCTCTGTTCAATGCAGGTGTTTACCTTTATCTAAGTAATGAATGATACCGCTGTTCAATGCAGGTGTTTACAGTTACCTTAGGAGTGGATGATCCCTCTGGGCAATGGAGGTGTTTACCTTTACGTAAGGAATGCATGATCACTCTGTGCAATGCAGGTGTTCATCTTTACCTATGGAATACATGATCCCTCCGTTCAATGCAGGTGTTTACCTTTACTTAAGGAATGAGATGATCTCCCCGTGCAATGCAGCTGTTGATCTTTACCTAAGGAATAGATGAGCCCTCTGTTCAATACAGGTGTTTACCGTTATCTAAGGAATGGATGATCCCTTTGTTCAATGCAGGTGTTTACAATTACCTAAGGAATGTATGATCCCTCTGTGCAATGCAGGTGTTTACCTTTAGCTAAGGAATGGATGATCCCTCTGTTCATTGCACGTGTATACACTTACATTAGGAAGGGTTGATCCATCTGTTCATTGCAGGTGTTTAACCTTACCTAAGGAATGGGTGGTCCCTCTGTGCATTGCAGGTATTTACCTTTACCTAAGGAATGTTTGATCCCTCTTTCCATTGCACGTGTTTACATTTACATTAGGAACGGATGATTCTTCTGTGCATTGCAGGCGTTTATTATTACCTAAGGAATGGATGATCCCTCTGTGAAATCAGGTGTTTACCTTTAACTAAGGAATGGACGATCCGTCTGTTCAATGCAGGTGTCTACACATTATCTAAGGAATGGAGGATCCCTCTGCTCAATGCAGGTGTTTACACTTACCTAAGGAATGGATGATTCCTCTGTGCAATGCAGGTGTAAACCTTTACTGAAGGAATGTATGATCCCTCTGTGCAATGCAGGTGTTCATCTTTACCTAAGGAATAGATGATCCCTCCGTTCAATGCAGGTTTTTACCTTTACCTAAGGAATGGGATGATCCCTCTGTGCAATGTAGGTGTTGTACTTTACTTAATGAATAGATGATCCCTCTGTTAAATGCAGTTGTTTACCATTATATAAGAAAAGGATGATCACTCTGTTCATGCAGGTGTTTACCTTTACCTAAGGATTGGGATGATCCCTCGGTGCAATGCAGCTGTTGAACTTTACCTAAGGAATAGATGATCCCTCTGTTCAATGCAGTTGTTTCCCGTTATATAAGGAATGGATGATCACTCTGTTCAATGCAGGTGTTTACCTTTACCTAAGGATTGGGATGATCCCTCTGTGCAACGTAGTTGTTGATCTTTACCTAAGGAATGGATGAGCTCTCTGTTCAATGAAGGTTTTTCTGTTATCTAAATACTGGATGATCGCTCCGTTCAATGCAGATGTTTACAGTTACCTAAGGAATTGATGATCCCTCTGTGCAATGCACGTGTTTACCTTTACCTAAGGAATGGATGATCCCTCAGTGCAATGCAGGTGTTTACCATTATCTAAGGAATAGATGATCCCTCTGTTCAATTCAGGTGTTTACCGTTATCTAAGGAACGGATGATCCCTCTGTTCTATGCAGGTGTTTACAGTTACCTAAGGAATGGATGATCACTCTGTGCTATCCCAGTGCTTACCTTTACCTAATGAATGGGATGATCCCTCTGTGTAAACAGGTGTTTACGTTACATAAGGAATGGGATGATCCCTCTGTACAATGCAGGTGTTGATCTTTACCTAAGGAATAGATGATCCCTCTGTTCAACACAGGTGTTTACCTTTACCTAAGGAATGGTGTGATCCCTCTGTTCAATGCAGGTGTTTACCGTTATCTAACGAATGGAGGATCCCACAGTGCAATGCAGTTGTTTAGCTTTACCTAAGGAATGGATGATCCCTATGTGCAATGCAGGTGTTTACCTTTACCTAAGGAATGGATGATCGTTCTGTGGAATGCATGTGTTTACCTTTACCTAAGGAATGTGTTCAAACCTGTGTGCAATGCAGGTGTTGATCTTTACCTAAGGAATAAATGTGCCCTCTGTTCAATACAGGCATGTCCCGTTATCTATGGAATGGATGATCCCTCTATTCAATGCAGGTGTTTAGAGTTACCTAAGAAATGGATGATCCTTCTGTGCAATGCAGGTATTTTTCTTTAAGGTATTGATTGGGATGATCCGTCTGTGCAATGCAGGTGTTCATCTTTAACTAAGGAATAGATGATCCCTCTGTTCAAAGCAGGTGTTCATCTTTAACTAAGGAATCCATGATCCCTCTGTTCAATGCAGGTGTTTAGAGTTACCTAAGAAATGGATGATCCCTCTGTGCAATGCAGGTGTTTAACTTTTACCTATTTATTGGGATGATCTGTCTGTGCAATGCAGATGTTCATCTTTAACTAAGGAATAGATGATCCCTCTGTTCAATGCAGGTGTTCATCTTTAACTAAGGAATCTATGATCCCTCTGTTCAATGCAGGTGTTTACCGTTATCTAAGGAATGGAGGATCACTCTGTGCTATCCCTGTGCTTACCTTTACCTAAGGAATGGGATGATCCCTCTGTGTAATGCAGGTGTTTAGGTTACGTAAGGAATGGGATGATCCCTCTGTGCAATGCAGGTGTTGATCTTTACCTAAGGAATAGATGATCCCTCTGTTCAACGCAGGTGTTTAACTTTACCTAAGGAATGGTATAATCCCTACGTTCAATGCAGGTGTTTACCATTATCTAATGAATGGAGGATCCCACAGTGCAATGCAGTTGTTTAGCTTTACCTAAGGAATGGATGATCCCTATGTGCAATGCAGGTGTTTACCTTTACCTAAGGAATGGATGATTGTTCTGTACAATGCATGTGTTTACCTTTACCTAAGGAATGTGGTTATCCCTGTGTGCAATGCAGTTGTTGATCTTTACCTAAGGAATAAATGTGCCCTCTGTTCAATGCAGGTGTTTACCATTATCTGTGGAATGGATGATCCCTCTGTTCAATGCAGGTGTTAACAGTTACATAAGGAATGGATGATCCCTCTGTTCTATGCAGGTGTTTACAGTTACCTAAGGAACGGATGATCACTCTGTGCTATCCCAGTGCTTACCTTTACCTAAGGAATGAGATGATCCCTCTGTGTAATGCAGGTGTTTATGTTACGTAAGGAATGGGATGATCCCTCTGTGCAATACAGATGTTGAACTTTACCTAAGCGATAGATGATCCATCTGTTCAACGCAGGTGTTTACCTTTACCTAAGGAATGGTATGATCCCTCCGTTCAATGCAGGTGTTTACCATTATCTAAAGAATGGAGGATCCCTCTGTGCAATGCAGATGTTTATCTTTACCTAAGAAATACATGATCCCTCTGTTCAATGAAGGTGTTTACCTTTACCTAAGGAATGGATGATACCTCTATTCTACTCAGGTGTTTACCTTTACCTAAAGAAGGATGACCATTCTGTTCAACGCATGTTTCTACCTTTACTTAAGGAATGGATGATGCCTCTGTGCACTGCATTTGTTTACCTTTACCTAAGGAATGGATGATCCCTTTGTGAATTGCAGGTGTTTATATTTACCTAAGGAATGGAATGATCTCTCTGTTCAATGCATGTGTTTACCATTGTTTAAGTAACGGATGATCCCTCTGTTCAATGCAGGTGTTTACAGTTACCTTAGGAATGGATGATCCCTGTGTGCAATGGAGGTGTTTACCTTTACCTAAGGAATAGATGATCCCTCTGTGCAATGCAGGTGTTTACGTTTACCTAATTATCGGCATGATCCCTCTTTGCAATGCAGGTGTTCATCGTTAACTAAGGATTATAGGATCCCTCTGTTCAATGTAGGTGTTTACAGTTACTTAAGGAATGGATTATGCCTCTGTGCAATGCAGGTGTTTAACTTTACCTAAGGAATTGATGATACCTCTGTTCAAGGCAGGTGTTTACCTTTACCTAAAGAAGTATGATCCCTCTGTTCAACGCAGGTTTCTACCTTTACTTAACGAATGGTTGATCCGTCTGTGCAATGCAGGTGTTTACCTTTACCTAAGGAATGCATGGTCCCTCGGTGCATTGCAGGTGTTTACTATTATGTAAGGAATGGAAGTTCCCTCTGTTCAATGCAGGTGTTTACCTTTATCAAAGTAATGAATATTCCCTGTGTGTGATGCAGCTGTTTAACTTTACATAAGGAATGGATGATCCCTCTGGGGCTGGCAGACGTTGACCTTTAGCTAAGGAATGCATGATCCCTTTGAGCCATGCAGGTGCTGAACTTTTCTTAAGGAATGGATGAACCCTCTGTTCAACGCAGGTTTCTACCATTACTTTTTGAATGTATGATCCCTGTGTGCATTACAGGTGTTTACCTTTACTTAAGGAATGAATTATCCCTCTATGCAATGCAGGTGTTTACCTTTACCTAAGGAAGTGGATGATCCCTCAGTGCAATGCAGGTGTTGATCTTTACCTATGGAATAGATGAGCCCTCTGTTCAATGCAGGTGTTTACGTTTACCTAATTATTGGCATGATCCCTCTTTGCAATGCAGGTGTTCATCGTTAACTAAGGATTATAGGATCCCTCTGTTCAATGTAGGTGTTTACAGTTACTTAAGGAATGGATTATGCCTCTGTGCAATGCAGGTGTTTAACTTTACCTAAGGAATTGATGATACCTCTGTTCAAGGCAGGTGTTTACCTTTACCTAAGGAAGGATGATCCCTCTGTTCAACGCAGGTTTCTACCTTTACTTAACGAATGGTTGATCCGTCTGTGCAATGCAGGTGTTTACCTTTACCTAAGGAATGCATGGTCCCTCGGTGCATTGCAGGTGTTTACTATTATGTAAGGAATGGAAGTTCCCTCTGTTCAATGCAGGTGTTTACCTTTATCAAAGTAATGAATATTCCCTGTGTGTGATGCAGCTGTTTAACTTTACATAAGGAATGGATGATCCCTCTGGTTCTGGCAGACGTTGACCTTTAGCTAAGGAATGCATGATCCCTTTGAGCCATGCAGGTGCTGAACTTTTCTTAAGGAATGGATGAACCCTCTGTTCAACGCAGGTTTCTACCATTACTTTTTGAATGTATGATCCCTCTGTGCATTACAGGTGTTTACCTTTACTTAAGGAATGAATTATCCCTCTATGCAATGCAGGTGTTTACCTTTACCTAAGGAAGTGGATGATCCCTCAGTGCAATGCAGGTGTTGATCTTTACCTATGGAATAGATGAGCCCTCTGTTCAATGCAGGTGTTTACCGTCATCTAAAGTATGGATGATCCCTCTGTACAATGCAGGTGTTGATCTTTTACTATGGAATATATGACCCTTCTGTTCAATGCAGGTGTTTACAGTTATCTAAGGGATGGATGATTCCTCTGTTTAATGCAGGTGTTTACACTTACCTAAGGAATGGATGATTCCTACGTGCAATGCAGGTGTTTACCTTAACCTAAGGAATGGTCATTCTTCTCTGCAATGCAGGTGTTTACCTTTACTTAAGGATTGGGATGATCCCTCTGTGCAATGCAGGTGTTTACCTTTACCAAAGGAATGGATGTTCCCTGTGTATACCTTTACCTAAGGAATTGGATGATCCCTCTGTTCAATGCAGGTGTTGATCTTTAACTAAGGAATAGATGATCCCTCTGTTCAATGCAGATGTTTAACGTTATCTAAGGAATGGATGATCCCTCTGTTCTACGCAGGTGTTTACACTTACCTAAGGAATGGATGGTCCCTATGTGCAATGCAGGTGTTTACCTTTACCCAAGGAATGGATCATCCCTCTCTGCAATGCAGGTGTTTACCTTTACCTAAAGAATGGGATTATCCCTCTATGCAATGCAGGTGTTGATCTTTACCTAAGGAATAGATATCCCTCTGTTTAGTGCAGGTGTTAACTTTACCTAAGGAAAGGGATGATCCCCCTGTGCAATGCATGTTTTGACCTTTACCTAACGAATGAATCATCCCTCTGTTCAATGCAGGGGTTTACTGTTATCTAAGGAATGGATGATCTCTCTGTTCAATGAAGGTGTTTATCATTATCTAAGGAATGGGTGATCCCTGTGTTCAATGCAGGTGTTTACCATTACATAAAGAATGGATGGTCCCTCTGTACAATTCAGGTGATTCGCGCTACCTAAGGAATGGATGATCCCTATGTGCAATGCAGGTGTTGACCTTTACCTAAGGAATGGGATGATCGCTCTGTGCGATATAGTAGTTGATCTTTAGCTAAGGAATACATGAGCCCTCTGTTGAATGCAGGTGTTTACAGTTATTTAAGGAATGGATGATCCCACTGTACAAATCACGTGATTAGCGCTACCTTAGGAATGGATGATCCCTATGTACAATGCAGGTGTTGACCTTTACCTAAGGAATGGAATGATCGCTCTGTGCAATACAGGTGTTGATCTTTAGCTAAGGAATTTATGAGCCCTCTGTTCAATGCAGGTGTTTACAGTTATTTAAGGAATGGATGATCCCTCTGATTAATGCAGGGGTTTACAGTTACCTAAGGAATGGATGGTCCCTCGGTGCTTTGCAGGTGTTTACCATTACGTAAGGAATGGATGAACCCTCTGTTCAATGCAGGTGTTTACCTTTATCAAAGGAATGAATGTTCCCTGTGTCCGATGCAGCTGTTTAACTTTACATAAGGAATGGATGATCCCTCTGGGCCTGGCGGACGTTGACCTTTACATAAGGAATGCATGATCCCTTTGAGCCAAGCAGGCACTGAAGTTTCCTAAGGAATGGATGATACCTCTCTTCAACGCAGGTTTCTACCTTTACTTTGGGAATGTATGATCCCTCTGTGCATTGCAGGTGTTTACCTTTACCTAAGGAAGTGGATGATCCCTCAGTGCAATTCAGGTGTTGATCTTTACCTAACGAATAGATGAGCCCTCTGTTCAATGCAGGTGTTTACCGTCATCTAAAGTAGGGATGAGCCCTCTGTTCAATGCAGGTGTTGATCTTTTACTATGGAATAGATGACCCTTCTGTTCCACACAGGTTTTTACTTTTATCTAAGGAATGGATGATCCCTCTTTTCAATGCAGGTGTTTACACTTACCTAAGGAATGGATGATCCCAATGTGCAATGCACGTGTTTACCTTAACCTAAGGAATGGATCATCCTTCTCTGCAATGCACGTGTTTACCTTTACTTAAGGATTGGAATGATCCCTCTGTGCAATGCAGGTGTTTGCCTTTACCAAAGGAATGGATGTTCCATGTGTGCAATGCAGGTGTATACCTTTACCTAAGGAATGGGTTGATCCCTCTGTTCAATGCAGGTGTTGATCTTTAACTAAGGAATAGATGATCCCTCTGTTCAAAGCAGATGTTTACGTTATTTAAGGAATGGATGATCCCTCTGTTCAATGCAGGTGTTTACAATTATCTAAGAAAAAAATGACCCCTCTGTTCAATTCAGGTGTTTACCGTTATCTAAGGAATGGATGATCCCTCTGTTCTATGCAGGTGTTTACAGTTACCTAAGGAATGGATGATCCCTCTGTGCCTTGCAAGTGTTTACTTTTACCCAAGGAATGGATGATCCCTCTGTGCAATGTCGGTGTTTACCTTTACCTAAGGAATGGGATTATCCCTCTATGCAATGCAGGTGTTGATCTTTACCTACGGAATAGATGATCCCTCTGTTTAATGCAGGTGTTTACTTTTACCTCAGGAAAGGGATGATCCCTTGTGCAATGCATGTTTTGACCTTTACCTAAGAAATGAATCATCACTCTGTTCAATGCAGGGGTTTACCGTTATCTAAGGAATGGATGATCTCACTGTTCAATGAAGGTGTTTATCGTTATCTAAGGAATGGGTGATCCCTGTGTTCAATTCAGGTGTTTACCATTACATAAAGAATGGATGATCCCTCTGTACAATTCAGGTGATTCGCGCTACCTAAGGAATGGATGATCCCTATGTGCAATGCAGGTGATGACCTTTACCTAAGGAATGGGATGATCTCTCTGCGCAATACAGGTGTTGGTCATTAGCTAAGGAATACATGAGCCCTCTGTTCAATGCAGGTGTTTACAGTTACCTAAGTAATGGATGATCCCTCTGTGCAATGCAGTGGTTAACAGTTACCTAAGGAATGGATGATCCCTCTGTTCAAAGCAGGTGTTTATCGTTTTCTCAGGAATGGACGATCCTTCTGTAATGCTGGTGATAACCATTACCTAAGGAATTTATGATCCCTCTGTTCAATGTAGGTGTTTACAGTTACATAAGGAATGGACGATCCCTCTGTGAAATGCCTGTGTTTACCTTTACCTGAGGAATGGATGATCCCACTGTGCAATGCAGGTGTTTAACTTTACCCAAGGAATGGATGATCCCTCTGTTCAATGGTGGTGTTTACCGTTATCTAAGGAATGGATGATCCCTATGATCAATGCAGGTGTTTACCATTACATAAGGAATGGATGATCCCTCTGTGCAATGCAGGTGTTTACATTTACCTGAGTAATGGGTGATCGTTCTCTGAAATGCAGGTGTTGATCTTTACCTTAGGAATAGATGATCCCTCTGTTCAGTGTTGGTGTTTACCGTTATCTAAGGAATGGATGATGCCTCTGATCAATGCAGGTGTTTACCATTACATAAGCAATGGATGATCCCTCTGTGCAATGCAGGTGTTTACCTTTACTTAAGGAATTGGATGATCCCTCATTGCAATGCAGGTGTTGATCTTTACCTAAGGAATAGATGAGCCCTCTGTTCAATGCAGGTGTTTACCGGTATCTAAATAATGGATGACCCTCTGTTCAATGCAGAAGTTTACAATTACCTAAGGAATGGATGATCTGACTTTGCAATGCAGGTGTTTTCCTTTACCTATGGAATGGATGATCCCTTTGGCAATGCAGGAATTTCCCTTTACCTACGGAATGGGATGATCCCTCTCTGTAATGCAGGTGTTTATCTTTACCTAAGGAATAGATGATCCCTCTATTCAATGCAGATGTTTACCATTATCTAAGTAATAAATGAGCCTTCTGTTCTATGCAGGTGTTTACAGTTACCTAAGGAATGGATGATCCCTCTGTGGAATGCAGGTGTTGATCTTTACCTAAGGATTTGATGAGCCCTCTGTTCAATGCAGATGTTTACTGATATCTAAGGAATGGATAACCCCTCTGTTCAATGCAGGCATTTACCTTTATCTAAGGAATAGATGATCCCTCTGTTCAACGCAGGTTTCTACCTTTAATTAAGGAATGGATGTTCCCTCTGTGCATTGCAGGTGTTTATCATTACCTAAGGAATGGATGATTCGTGTGTGAATTTCAGGTTTTTACATTTACCTAAGGAATGGATGATCCCTCTGTTTAATGCTGGTGTTTACTTTATCCTAAAGAATGCAATGCAGGTTTTGATCTTTACCTAAGGAATAAACTATCCCTCTTCAATGCAGGTGTTATCTAAGGAATGGATGAAACCTCTATTCAATTCAGGTGTTTACAGTTACGTAAGGAATGGATGATCCATCTCTGCAATGCAGGTGTTTAACTTTACCTAATGAATGGATGATCCCTCTGTTCAATTCAGGTTTTGATCTATACCTAAGGAATAGATTATCCATCTGTTCAATGCAGGTGTTTACCTTTACCTAAGGAATGCGATGATCCCCCTGTGCCATGCAGGTGTTGAGCTTTACCCTAGGATTAGATAATCCCTCTGTTCAATGCAGTTGTTTACATTATCTGAAGAATGGATGATCCCTTTGTTCAATGCAGCTCTTTACAGTTACCTAAGGAATGGATGATCCCTCTGTGCAATACAATTGTTTACCTTTACCTAAGGAATGGATGATGCCTCTGTGCATTGCAGGTGTTTACATTTACATTATGAATGGATGGTCCTTCTGTGAATTGCAGGTGTTTGCTATTACCAAAGGAATGGAAGATCGCTCTGTTCAATGCAGATGTTTACTTTACCAAAGGAATGGATGTTCCATGTGTGCAATGCAGGTGTTTATCGTTATCTAAGTAATGGATTATCCCTCTGTTCAATGCATTTGTTTACAGTTACCTTAGGAATGGATGATCCCTCTGGGCAAGGCAGGTGTTGACCTTTACATATGGAATGGATGATCCCTCTGTGCAATGCAGGTGTTTACCTTACCTAAGGAATGGATGATCCCTCTGTTCAATGTAGGTGTTGATCTTTACCTAAAGAATAGATGATACCTCTGTGCAATGCAGGTGTTCACCTCTTACGTAAGGAATGGATTTTCCCTCTGCTAAGGCAGGTTTTTACCTTTACCTAAGGACTGGAGGATCCTTCTCTTCAATGCAGGTGTTTACGTTTATGTAAAGAATGGGATGATCTCTCTGTGCATTGCAGGTGTTTACTATTGCATAAGGAATGGAAGATGCCTACATGCCATGCTGGTGTTTACCTTAAGCTAAGGAAAGGATGATTCCTCTGTGTAATGGAGGGGTTTATCTTTACCTAATGTATGGACGATCCCACTCTGCAATGCAGGTGTTGTCCTGTACCTAAAGAATGGATGATCCTTCTATGCCATGCAGGTGTTGACCTTACCTAAGGAATGGATGATTCCTCCCTTCAATGCACTTGTTTACGTTCATGTAAGGAATGGGATGATCCCTCTGTGCATTGCCTGTGTATACTAATACCTAAGGAATGGAAGATGCCTGTGTTTAAAACTGGTGTTTACCTTTACCTAAGGAATGGGTGATCCCTCTGTTAAATGCCGGTGTTTACCATTACATAAGGAATGGATGATTCCTCTGTGCAATGCAGGTGTTTACCTTTACCTAAGGAAAGGATGTTCCTTCTGTGCAATGCAGGTGTTTACCTTTACCTAAGGAGTGGGATGATCCCTCTGTGCAATGCAGGTGTTGATCTTTACGTAAGGAACAGATGATCCCTCTGTTCAATGCAGGTGTTTACCATTATCTAAGGAATGGATGATCCCTCAGTTCAATGCTGGTGTTTACAATTACCTAAGGAATGGATGATCCCTCTATCCCATGCAGGTATTTAACTTTCCCTATGGAATGGATGATCCGTCTGGTCAATACAGGTGTTTATCTTTACCTAAGTAATGGATGATACCTCTGTTCAACGCAAGTGTTTACCTTTCCTTAAGAAGGATGATCCTTCTGTTCAACGCAGTTTTCTACCTTTACTTAAGGAATGGATGATCCATCTTTTCAATGCAGGTGTTTACAATTACCTAAGGAAAGGATGATCCCTCTGTCCAATGCAGGTGTTTACATTTACCTAAGGAATCGATGATCCCTCTGTGCAAAGCAGGGGTTTATGTTTAAGTAAGGAATGTGATGATCCCTCAGTGCATTGCCGGTGTTTACTAATACCTAAGGATTTAAAGATGCCTATATTCAATGCTGATGTTTACCTCTACCTAAGGAAAGTATGATCCCTCTGTTCAATGGAGATGTTTAACTTTACCTAAGAGATGGATTATCCTTCTGTGCAATGCAAATGTTGACCTTTAACTAAGGAATGGATGATCCCTCTTTGCAATGCAGGTGTTGATCTTTACCTAAGGAATAGGTGACGCCACTGTTCAATGCAGGTGTTTGCCATTATCTAAGGAATGGATGATCTCTGTGTTCAGTGCAGGTATTTTGAAATACCTCAAGAATGGATGATCCCTCTGTGCAATGCAGGTGTCTACCTTTACTTGAGGATTAGATGATCCCTATGTCCAATGCAGGTGTTTACTGTTATCTAAGGAATGGATGATCCCTTTGTTCAATGCAGGTGTTTACCATTACCTAGAGAATGGATGAACCCTCTGTGCAATGCAGGTGTTGATCTTTACCTAAGGAATAGATGATCCCTCTGTGCAATGCAGGTGTTTACCTGTACCAAAGGAATGGATGATCCTCTGTGCATTGCAGGTGTTTACATTTACCTTAGGAATGGATGATCCTTCTGTGCAATGCAGGTGTTTACTATTACCGAAGTAATGGACGACCCCTCTGCTCAATGCAGGTGTTTGCCTTTACCAAAGGAATGCATTTTCCATGTGTGCACTGCAGGTGTTTACCTTTACATAAGGAATTGATTTTCCCTCTGGGCCAGGCAGGTGTTGACCTTTTCCTAAGGAATGGATGATCCTTCTGTGCAATGCAGGTGTTGTCCTTTACCTAAGGAATTGATGATCCATCTGTTCAATGCAGGTGTTTACGTTTATGTAAGGAATGGGATGATCCCTCTGTGCATTGCAGGTATTTACTATTTCCAAAGGAATGAAAGATGCGTATGTCCAATGCTGGTGTTTACCTTTACCTAAGTAAAGGATGATCCCTCTGTTCAATGGAGGTCTTTAACGTCACCTAAGGGATGGATGATCCTTCATTGCGATGCAAGTGTTGACGTATACCTAAGGAATGGATGATCCCTCTGTGCAATGTACTTGTTGATCTTTACCTAAGGAATAGAAGATCCCTCTGTTCAATGAAGGTCTTTACCTTTACCTAAGGATTGGATGATTCCTCTGTGTAATGCAGGTGTTGATCTTTAGCTAAAGAGTAGATGAGCCCTTTGTTCAATGCAGGTGTTTACCGTTATCTAAGGAATTGATGTTCCTTCTGTTCAATGCAGGTGTTTACAGTTCTGTAAGCAATGGAATATCCCTCTGTACAATGAAGGTGTTTACTTTTAGCTAAGGAATGGATGACCCTCTGTGCAATTCAGGTGTTAACCTTTTCCTAAAGAATGGGATGATCCCTCTGTGCAATGCAGGTGTTGATCTTTACCTGAGGAATAGATGATCCCTCTGTTCAATGCAGGTGTTTACCATTACATAAGGAATGGATGATCCCTCTGCTCAATGCAGGTGTTTACTTTTACCTAAGGAATGGATGATAATGCTGATCAACACAGGTGTTTGCCTTTGACCAAACAAGGATGATCCCTCTGTTCAGCGCAGGTTTCTCACGTTACATAAGGAATGGATGATCCCTCTGTGCAATGCAGGTGTTTACCCTTACCTAAGGAATGGATGATCCCTCAGTGCATTGCAGGTGTTAACTATACCTAAGGAATGGATGATCCCTCTGTGCATTGCACGTGTTTACATTAACCTAAGGTATGGATGTTACCTCTGTTAAATGCACTTGTTGATCTTTACCTAAGGAATGGAAGATCCCTCTGTTCATTGTAGGTGTTTACTGTTATGTAAATCTCTGTTCAATGCAGGTATTTACCATTACCTAAGGAATGGATGATACCTATGTGCATCTCAGGTGTTTACTAATACCCAAGGAATGGAAGATCCCTCTGTTCAATTTAGGTGTTTACCTTTACCTAAAGAAAGGGAAGATCCCTCTGTGCATTGCAGGTGTTTACTATTACCTAAAGAATGCAAGATGCCTAAGTTAAGTGCTGGTCTTTACCTTTACCTAAGGAAAGAATGATTCTTCTGTGCAATGGAGGTGTTTATTTTTACCTAATGAATGGAATATGCCTCTGTGCAATGCAGGTGTTGTCCTTTACCTAAGGAATGAATGATCCTTCTGTGCAATGCAAGTGTTTACCTTTACCTAAGGAATGGATGATCCCTCTGTGCAATGCAGGTGTTGATCTTTACATAAGGAATGGATTATCCCTCTGTGCAATGCAGGTGTTGATCTTTACATAAGGAATGGATTATCCCTCTGTTATATGCAGGTGTTTACCTTTACCTAAGAAATGGGATGATCCCTGTGTGTAATGCCAGTGTTGATCTTTACCTAAGGAATAGATGATCCCTCTGTTCAATGCAGATGTTTACTGTTATCTAAAGAATGGATGATCCCTCTGTTCAATGCACATGTTTGCCATTACCTAAGGAATGTATGAATATTCTGTGCAATGCAGTTGTTTACCTTGACTTAAGGAATGGATTATCCCGTGTGCAATGCAGGTGTAGAACTTTACCTGAGGAATAGATGATCCCTCTGTTCAATGCAGGTGTTTACCATTAAGTAAAGAAAGGATGATCCCTCTGTGGAATGCAGATGTTTACATTTACCTAAGGAATGGATGATCCCTTTGTGAAATGCAAGTATTTACCTTAACCTAAGTAATGGGATAATCCCTCTGTGTATTGCAGGTGTTGATCTTTAACTAAGGAATAGATGAGCCCTCTGTTCAACGCAGGTGTTTACAGTTCCCTAAGCAATGTAAGATCCCTCTGTGCAATGCAGACGTTTACTTTTACCTAAGGAAAGGATGACCCTCTGTGTAATGCAGGTGTTTACCTTTACCTAAGGAATAGATGATCCCTCTGATTGCTCTGTGCAATACAGGCGTTGATCTTTCCATAAGGAATAGATGATCCCTAGTTCAATGCAGGTGTTTACCACTATCTAAGGAATGTATGACCCCTCTGTTCAATGTAGGTGTTTACAGTTACCTAAGGAATAGATGATCCCTCCGTGTTATTCAGGTGTTTACCTTTACCTAAGGAATGTGATGATACCCCTGTGCAATGCAGGTGTTTACCGTTTTATAAGGAATGGATGATCCCATTGTTCAATGCAGTTGTTTACGTTTTTGTAAGGTGTGGGATGATCCCTCTGTGCATTGCAGGTGTTTACTATTACCTAAGGAATGGAAGATGCATATGTTCAATGCTGGGGTTTACCTTTACCTGAGGAATGGATGATCCCTCTGTGCAATGCAGGTGTTGATCTTTACCTAAGGAATATATGATCCCCCCTGTTCAATGCAGGTATTTACCAATATCTAAGGAATAGATGATCCCTCTGTTCAATGCACGAGTTAACCTTTACCTAAGGAATGGGATGATTCCTCTGTTCAACTGTGGTTTCTCCCTTTACTTAAGGAAGGAATGATGCCTCTGTGCAATGCACGTGGTTACCCTTACCTAAGGAATGGATGTTCCTTCTGTGAATTGCAGGTGTTTACTATTGCCTAAGGAATGGAAGATCCCAATGTTCAATGCAGGTGTTTACCTTTAGCAAAGAGTTGAAGTGCCCTGTGTGCAATGTCATTGTTTACCTTTACATAAGGAATGGATGATCCCTCTGGGCCTGGCAGGGGTTGACCTTTTCCTAAGGAACGGATGATCCCTCTATTCAATGCAGTTGTTGATGGTTACATAAGGAATGCATGACCCCTCTGTGCAATGCAGGTGTTCACCTCTTACCTAAGGAATGGATGATCCGTCTGTGCAAGGCACGTAATTACCTTTACCTAAGGAATGGATGATTCCTCTGTTCCATTCAGGTGTTTACGTTTATGTAAGGAATGGGATGATGCCACGGTGCATTGCAGGTGTTTAAAATTACCTAAGGAATGGAAGATACCTATGTTCAATGCTGATGTTTACCTTTACCTAAGGAATGGATGATCCTTCTTTGCAATGCAGATGTTGACCTGTACATATGTAATGGCTGATCCCTGTGTGCGAAGCAGGTGTTGATCTTTACCTAAGGAGTAGATGATCCCTCTGTTCAATGCAGGTGTTTACCATTATCCAAGGGATGGATGATCCCCGTTTTCAATGCAGGTGTTTACCTTACATAAGGAATGGGATGATGCCATTCTGCAATGCAGGTGTTGATCTTTACATTAGGAAAAAATGATCCCTCTGTGCAATGCAGGTGTTTCCCTTTACCTAAGGAATTGATGATCCCTCTATTCAGTGTAGATGTTTACCATTATCTAAGGAATGGATGATCCCTTCGTTCAATGAAGGTGTTTACAGTTACCTAAGGAATGGATGTTCCCTCTGGTCAGTGCAGGTGTTTACATTTACCTTAGGAATGGATGATCCCTCTGTGCAATGGAGGTGTTTACCTTTGTCTAAGGATTGGGATGATCCCTCTGTGTAATGCAAGTGTTCATCAATAATAAGGAATAGATGATCCCTCTGTTCATGCAGGTGTTTACAGTTACGTAAGGAATGGATGATCCCTCTGTGCATTGCAGGTGTTTACCTTTACTAAGAAATGAATGATCCCTCTGTTCATTGCACGTATTTACATTTGCATTAGGAAAGGATGATCCTTCTGTGCATTGCAGGCGTTTACTATTACCTAAGGAATGGCTGATCCTTCTGTGCAATGCAGGTGTCTACACCTTATCTAAGGAATGGATGATACCTCTGCTCAATGCAGGTGTTTACAGTTACCTAAGGAATGGATGATCCCTCCATTCAATGCAGGTGTTTACCGTTATATAAAGAATGGAGGATCCCTTTCAATGCTGGTGTTTATGATTATCTAAAGAATAGGTTATCCCTCTGTTCAATGCAGGTGTTTAGCATTAAATAAGTAATGGATTATCCCTCTGTACAATGCAGGTGTTTAGCTTTACCGAAGGAATGGATGATCCCTATGTGCAATGCAGGTGTTCATAATTAGGTAAGGAATAGATGAGCCCTCTGATCAATGCAGGTATTTACATTTACCAAAGGAATGGATGATCCCTCTGTGCAATGCAGGTGTTTACCTTTACCTAAGGAATGGATCATCCGTCTGTGCAATGCATGTGTTTACCTTTACATAAGGAATGTGGTGACCCCTGTGTGCAATGCATGTGTTGATCTTTACCTAAGGCATAAATATGCCCTCTGTTCAATGCAGGTGTTTACCGTTATCTAAGGAATGGATGATCCCTCTGTGCAATGCAGGTGTTTAGCATTAAATAAGTAATGCATTATCCCTTTGTGCATTGCAGGTGTTTAGCTTTACCTAAGGAATTGATGATCCCTCGGTGCAATGCAGGTGTTCATATTTAGGTTAGCAATAGATGAGCCCTCTGATCAATGCAGGTGTTTACATTTACCAAAGGAATGGATGATCCCTCTGTGGAATGCAGGTGTTTACCTTTACCTAAGGAATGGATCATCCGTCTGTGCAATGCATGTGTTTACCTTTACATAAGGAATGTGGTGACCCCTGTGTGCAATGCATATGTTGATCTTTACCTAATGCATAAATGTGCCCTCTGTTCAATGCAGGTGTTTACCGTTATCTAAGGAATGGATGATCCCTATGTGCAATGCAGGTGTTTACCTTGACCTAGGCATGCATTATCCCTCTGTGCAATGCAGGTGTTGAACTTTACCTAAGGAATGGGATGATCCCTCTGTGAATTTCAGGTGATGATCTTTACCTAAGGAATAGATGATCCCTCAGTTCAATGCAGGTGTTTACCTTTACCTAAGTAATGAGATGATCTCCACGTGCAATGCAGGTGTTGAGCTTTACCTAAGGAATGGATGATCCCTGTGTTCAATGCAGGTGTTTACCATTATTTAAGGAATGGGTCATCCCTCTGTTCAATGCAGGTGTTGAGCTTTACCTAAGGAATGGATGATCCCTGTGTCCAATACAGGTGTTTACCATTATTTAAGGAATGGGTCATCCCTCTGTTCAATGCAGGTGTTACCATTACATAAGGAAAGGACGATCCGACTTTGCGGTGTATGTGTTTACCTTTACCTAAGGAATGGATGGTCCCTCTGGGTAATGCAGGTGTTTACCTTTACCTAAGGAATGGGATGATTCCTCCGTGCAAGGCAGGTGTTGATCTTTACCAAACCAATAGATGATCACTCTGTTCAATGCAGGTGTTTAGAGTGACCTAAGAAATGTATGATCCCTCTGTGCAATGCAGGTGTTTATCTTTACCTAAGGAATTGATGATCCCTCTGTGCAATGCAGGTATTTACCTTTACCTAAGGAATGGGATGATCCCACTGTGAAAAGTAGGTGTTCATCTTTAAGGAATACGTGATGCCTCTGTTCAATGCAGGTGTTTACCGTTTTCTAAGGAAAGGATGACCCCTCTGGGTCCTCTGGGCCTGGCAGGTGTTCACATTTACCTAAGGTATGGATGATCCCTCTGTGCAAATCATTTGTTTACATTTACCAAAGGGATTGATTACCCCTTTGTTGAATGCAGGAGTTTACCTGTTGCAGTCAGGTTCACATTGCTGGCAGAAATCACCCGACTAAGAGCAGCTTGTGGGAAAAAAGAGGTTTATTTTGGCTTACAGGCTCAAGGGGAAGCTCCATGATGGCAGGAACAACGATAGCATGAGCAGAGGGTGGACATCACTGTCTGTTCAGCATAAGGTGGACAACAGCAACTGGAGAGTGTGCCAAACACTGGCAAGGGGAAGCTGGCTATAATACCCATAAGCCCGCCCCAACAATACACCACCTCCAGGAGGCTTTAATTTCCAATTGCCATCAGCTGGGGAGACTAGCATTCAGAACACTTAAGTTTATGGGGGACACCTGAATCAAACCACCACATTCCACCCCTGGCCCCCATAAACTGATAACCATACACTATGTAAAATGTAATGCATTTATGCAATTTTAAAAGTGCCCATAGTTTTTATCAATTCCAATGATGTTCATACGTCCCCATAATCCAAGGTCTTTTAACTGAGCCATAATACCAAAAATATCCCCAAAAAACCCATAATGGCACAGAATAAACATTCACACTGCAAAGGATAGCATTGGGCAAAGCAAAGAAATATTCAACCAATACAAGATTTAAAACAACCAGGGCAAACATCATACTCGGTAATTCCAATCCAACAATTACTTAGTGACAAATCTCCAAGTCTGATCATTCTGACCAGCAACAATTCTCTGGAGTTCCAATTCCGCCCCTCCAGCTAGGCTACTCAAAGTCCTGGAAAACTTCATCCAGGGCCGGCAGCTCTCCTTGGCAGCCATCTCATAGTCCCAGCATCTCCAATGGGTCTCCACTGCAACCCACGGTCCATCCTCATGGCCCCATGGGATATCCATGCAGGCAATCCAGCAAACCTGCTTCACACTGCCCATGGCCATTTCCAAAACACAAGACCGTGTTAAAAACTCAATGACCCTCTCTTTCCTACATTTGTTATACTCCATAATACCAGGTAGGGTGCCAATTTGTTAATCCAGGGGGGAATAAATCAGACTTTGAAGAACAGTACACTCCTTCAGCATTCAGGCCCCTTCAAAGGAGTCTGCATTCTTCCTGTTGCCCCATTGCAGGTCAGCTGGCCCAATCTCAAAGGTTGTAATCTCTCAACTGCAGCTGAACGGGTAGAGTTCACCCAAAGATATCATTTTTTCTGTGACATATCCCTCTGCTCACACCAGTTCATTTCTACGCAAAGCAACCCTGCACATCTTCTCAGGACAGGAAGCTTCTCACACAAACTGCTAACCCAGTCCAAGCAAAGCTCTTTCTCACCCTCATAAACCAAACCTCACAGTTCATAGTTCTTACTGCATTCAGGTCTTTCAGCTCTGACCAGAATAGTCCATTAAGCTGTACTTACAACACTGCAAGGTGTCTCTTAGGCCTAGGTTTCAAATCCTTCCACATTCTTCTTGAAAATCAGCTCCAAAAGGCCAAAGCCACACAGTCAGGTGTCTAGCAGCAATCCCACTCCTCGGTACCACTTTACTGTTGCAGTCAGGTTCACATTGCTGGCAGAAATCACCCGACTAAGAGAATCTTGTGGGAAAAAAGAGGTTTATTTTGGCTTACAGGCTCGAGGGGGAAGCTCCATGATGGCAGGAAAAATGATAGCATGAGCAGAGGGTGGAAATCACTGTCTGTTCAACATAAGGTGGACAACAGCAACTGGAGAGTGTGCCAAACACTGGCAAGGGGAAGCTGACTATAATACCCATAAGCCAGCCCCCAACAATACACCACCTCCAGGAGGCTTTAATGTCCAATTGCCATCAGCTGGGGAGACTAGCATTCAGAACACTTAAGTTTATGGGGGACACCTGAATCAAACCACCACATTACCTTTACCTAAGGAATGGATAATCCCTCTATTCCATGCAGGTGTTTACGTTTATGCAAGGAATGGGATGATCCCTCCGTGCATTGCAGGTGTTAACTATTACTAAGGAATGCAAGTTGCCTATGGTCAATTCTGGTGTTTACCTTTACCTAAGGAAAGGATGATTCCTCTGTACAATGGAGGTGTTTATTTTTTTCCTAATAAATGGAAGATGCCTCTGTGAAATGCAGGTGTTGTCCTTTACCTAAGGAATGATGATCCCTCTGTGCAATACATGTGTTGGCCATTGCTAAGGAATGGATGATCCCTCTGTGCAATGCAGGTGTTGATCTTTACCTAAGGAATAGATGATCCTTCTGTTCAATGCAGTTGTTTACCATTGCCTATGGAATGGAGGATCCCTCTGTTCAATGCAGGTATTTACCATTACCTAAGTAATAGATGATCCCTCTGTGTCATACAAGTGTTTACCATTACCTAAGGAATGGATGATTCCTCTGTGTAATGCAGGTCTTTACCTGTACCTAAGGAATGGATGCTCCCTCTGTGCAATGCAGATGTTTACCATTATCTAAGGAATGGATGATCATCTGTTCAATGCAGGTGTTTACAATTACCTAAGGAATGGTTGATCCCTCTGTGCAATGCAGGTGTTGATCTTTACCTAAGGAAAGGATGATCCTTCTGTGCATTGCAGGTGTTTACTATTACCTAAGGAATGGGAGATCCCTCTGTTCAATGCAGCTGTTTAACTTTACCAAAGGAATGGATGTTGCAGGTGTGAAATGCAGGTGTATACCTTGACGTGATGAATTGGAGGATCTCTCTATGGAAAGCAGGTGTTGATCTTTAACTAAGGAATAGATGATGCCTCTGTTCAATGCAGGTGTTTACCTTTACCTATGGAATGGGATGATGCCCCTGTGCAATGAAGGTGTTGATCCTTACATAAGGAATAGATGATCTGTCTTTTCAATGCAGGTGTTTACCATTATATAAGGAATGGATGGTCCCTCTGTTTACTGCAGATGTTTACCATTACATAAGGAATGGATGATCCCTCTGTACAATGCAGCTCTTTACCATTACATAAGGAATGGGATGATCCCCTGTGCAATGCAGGTGTTGATCTTTACCTAAAGAATAGATGATCCCTCTGTTCAATGCAGGTGTTTCCTGTTATCTAAGGGATGGATGATCCCTCTGTTCCATGCAGGCGCTTACAGTTGCGTAAGGAATGGATGATCCCTTGTGCAATGGAGGTGTTTACTATTACCTAAGGAATGGATGATACCTATGTGCAATGCAGGTGTTTACCTTTACCTAAATAATGGATGATCCCTCTGTGCAATGCAAGTGTTGACGTTTAGGTATGGAATAGATGAGCCCTGTTTTCAATGCAGGTGTTTATTGATATCTAAGGAATGGATAATCCCTCTGTTCCATGCAGGTGCTTAGAGTTACCTAAGGAATGGATGATCCCTCTGTGCAATGTAGGTGTTTACCTTTACCGAAGTAATAGATGATCCCTATGTGCAGTGCAGGTGTTTTCCATTTACTAAGGAATGGATGATCTCTGTGTGCAATTCAGTTGTTGATCTTTACCTAAATAATAAATGAGCACTCTGTTCAATGCAGGTGGTTAATGTTATCTAAGGAATGGAAGATCCCTCTGTTCAATGCAGGTGTTTACACTTACTGAGGAATGGATGATCCTTCTGTGCAATGCAGGTGTTGACCTTTACCTAAGGAATGGATGATCTCTCTGTGCAATCCAGGTGTTTACCTTTATCTAAGGAATAAATAAGCCTTCTGTTCAATGCAGGTGTTTTCCGTTATCTAAGGATTGATGATCCCTCTGTTCTATGCAGGTGTTTACAGTGCAATGCAAGTGTTTACCTTTACCTAAGGAATAGATGATCCCTATGTGCAATGAAGGTGTATACGTTTACCTAAGGAATGGGATGATCCCTCTGTGCAATGCAGGTGTTGATCGTTACCTAAGGAATGGATGATCCCTCTGTTCAATGCAGTTGTTTACCATTATCTAAGGAATGGGTGATCCCTCTATTCAATGCAGGTGTTTACCATTACATAAGGAATGGATTATCCCTTTGTAAAATTTAAGTGTTTAGCTTTACCTAAGGAATGGATGATCCCTACGTGCAATGCAGGTGTTGCCCTTTACATAAGCAATGGGATGATCCCTCTGTGCAATGCAAGGGTTGATCTTTCGCTAAAGAATTGATGAGTGCTCTGTTCAATGCAGGTGTTTACCGATATCTAAGGAGTGGATGATCCCTCTGATCAATGCAGGTGATTACAGTTACCTAAGGAATGGATGATTCCTCTGTGCAATGCAGGTGTATAACTTTAACTAAGGAATGGACGTTCCCTATATGCAATGCAGGTTTTGAACTTTGCCTAAATAATAGATGAGCCCTCTGTTCAATGCAGGTGTTCACTGTTATCTAAGGAATGGATGATCCCACTTTTGAATGCAGATGTTTACGATTATCTAAGGAATAGGTGATACCTCTGTTCAATGCAGGTGTTTACCATTACATAAGGAATGGATGATCCCGCTGTGTAATGCAGGTGTTTAGCTTTACTAAAGAATGGATGATCCCTCTGTTCAATGCAGGTGTTGTGGTTTACCTAAGGAATTGATGATCCTTCTGTTCAATGCAGGTGTTTACCATTACCAAAGGAATGGCTGATCCCTCTGTGCAATGAAGGTGTTTAACTTTACATTAGGAATCGATGATCCTCGCTAAGGCAGGTGTTGATCTTTACCTAAGGAATATTTCATCCCTCTGTGCAATGCTGGAGTTGACCTTACCTAAGGAATAGAAGATCCCTCTGTTCTATGCAGGTGTTGATCTTCACCTAAGGAATGGATGATCCCTCTGTTCAAGGCTGGTGTTTCCCTGTACCTCAGGAATGGAAGGTGCAGATGTTTCTGTTTATGTAAGTAATGGGATGATACCTGTGAGCATTGCAGGTTTTTACAATTACATAAGGAGTGGAAGAAACCTATGTTCAATGCATGTGTTTACCTTTAGCTAAGGTATGGATGATCTCTCTGTGCAATGCAGGTGTTTACCTTTACCTATGGAATGGGATGATGCCCCTGTGCAATGCAGGTGTTGATTTTACATAAGGAATAGATGATCTGTCTGTTCAATGCAGGTGTTTACCGGTATCTAAGGAATGGGTGAGCCCTCTGTGAATTGCAGGTGTTTACATTTAACTTAGGAATGGATGATCCTTCTGTGCATTGAAGGTGTTTACTATTACCTAAGGAATGAAAGATCTCTCTGTTCAATGCCAGTGTTTACCTTTACCAAATAATGGATCTTCCCTGTGTACAATGCGGGTGTATAACTTCATCTAAGGAAAGGGATGATCCCTCTGTTCAATGCAGGTGTTTACCATTACTTAAGGAATGGATGATCCCTCTGTGCAATGCAGTTGTTTAACTTTACCTAAGGAATGGAGAATCCCTCTGTGCAATGGAGGTGTTTACATTTATTTAAGGATTGGGAGGATCCAGCTCTGCAAGGCAAGTATTGATCTTTAACTAAGGAATAGATTATCCCTCTGTTCAATGCCGCTGTTTAAGATTATCTAAGGAGTAAATGAGCCCTCTGTTCAATGCAGGTGTTTACCGTTTTCTAAGGAATGGATGATCCCTCTGTTCTATGCACGTGTTTACAGTTACCTAAGGAATGGATGATCCCTCTGTGCAATGCAGGTGTTTACCTTTACCTTAGGAATGGGATGATCCCTCTTTGCAATGCAGGTATTGATCTTTGACTAAGGAAAACATGATCCCTCTGTTCAATGCAGGTTTTTACCATTATCTATTGTTTTGGTGATCCCTCTGTTAAATGCAGGTGTTTAACATTATATAAGGAATGGATGATCCCTCTGTACAATGCAGGTGTTTACCTTTACCTAAGGAATGGGATGATCCCTCTATGCAATACAGGTGTTGATCTTTACCTAAGGAATAGATGATCCCTCTGTTCAATGCATGTGTATACCTTTACCTATGGAATGGGATTATCCCTCTGTGCAATGCCGGTTTTGCTCTTTACCTAAGGAATAGATGATCCGTCTGTTCAATGCAGGTGTTAACTGTTATCTAAGGAATGGATGATCCCTCGGTTCAAAGCAGTTGTTTACCATTATCTAAGGAATAGGTGATCCCTATGTTCAATGCAGGTGTTTACCATTACATAAGGATTGGATGATCCCTCTGTACAATGCAGGTGTTGATCTTTACATAATGAATAGATGATCCGTCTGTTCAAGTCAGGTGTTTACCAGTATCTAAGGAATGGATGATCCCTTTGTTCAATGGAAATGTTTACGTTTATATAAGGAGTGGGATATCTCTCTGTGCATTGCAGGTGTTTATTATTGCCTAAGGAATGGAAGATGCTTATGTTCAATGCTCGTGTTTACCTTTACCTGAGGAATGGATGATCCCTCTGTGCAATGCAGGTGTTTAGCTTGACCTGAGGAATGGATGATTGCTCTGAGAATTGCAGGTAATTAACTTAACCTAAGGAATGGGATGATCCCTCTGTGCAATGCAGGTGTGGATCATTACCTAAGTTATAGATGAGCCCTCTTTTCAATGCAGGTGTTTACCTTTATCTAAAGAATGGATGATCCCTCTGTTCAATACAGAGATTTACAGTTACCTAAGGAATGGATGATCCGACTTTGCAATACTGGTGTTTACCTTTACCCAAGGAATGGATGATACCTCTGATCAACGCAGGTGTTTACCTTTACCTAAAGAAGGATGATCCCTCTGTTCAAAGCAGGTTACTACCTTTACATAAGGAATGGATTATCCCTCTGTGCAATGCAGATTTTTACACTTACATAACGAATGGATGATCCCTCTGTACATTGCAGGTGTTTCCTTTACCTAAGGAATGGATGATCCTTCTGTGCATTGCAGGTGTTTACTTTTACCTAAGGAATGGAAGATCCCTCTTTTCAATGCCGGTGTTTACCTTTGCCAAAGGAATGGGTGTTCCCTGTGTGCAATGCGGGTGTATAACTTTACCTAAGTAAAGGGTTGATTTCTCTGTGCAATGCAGGTGTTGAACTTTACCTAATGAATTGTATGATGCATCTGTGCAATGCAGGTGTTTACTGTTATCTAAGGAATGGATGATCCCTCTGCAATGCAGGTGTTTACCATTCTCTAAGGAATGGATGATTCCTCTGTTCAATCCAGGTGTTAACAGTTACATAAGGAATGGATGATCCCTCTGTGCAATGCAGGTGTTTACCTTTACCTTGGGAATGGATGATCCCTATGTGCAATGCAGGTGTTGACCTTTACCCATGGAATGGGATGATCCCTGTGTGCAAGGCAGGTGTCGATCTTTACCTAAGGTATAGAAGATCCTTCTGTTCAATGCAAGAGATTACCGTTATCTAAGGAATGGATGATTCATATGTTCAATGCAGGTGCTTACAGTTACCTATGGATTATATGATCCCTCTGTGCAAATCAGGTGTTAACCTTTACCTAAGGAATGGGATGATCCCTCTGTACTCTGCAGGTGTTGATCTTTACCTAAAGAATAGGTGATCCCTCTGTTCAATGCAGGTGTTTACGATAATCTAAGGAATGGGTGATCCCTCTGTTCAATGCATTTGTTTACCATTACATAAGGAATGGATGATCGCTCTGTGCAATGCAGGTGTTTACCATTACCTCCAGAATGGATGATCCCTATGTGCAATGCAGGTGTTGACCTTTACGCATGGAATGGGATGATCCCTGTGTGCAAGGCAGGTGCTGATCTTTACCTAAGGAATAGAAGATCCCTCTGTTCAATGCAGGAGATTACCACTATCTAAGAAATGGATGAGCCCTCTGTTCAATGCAGGTGCTTACAGTTACCTAAGGAATATATGATCCCTCTGTGCAAAACAGGTGTTTACCTTTACCTAAGGAATGGGATGATCCCTCTGTGCTATGCAGGTGTTGATCTTTACCTAAGGAATAGACGATCCCTCTGTTCATTGCAGGTGTTTCCCGTTATCTAAAGAATGGATGATCCCTCTATTTAATGCAGGTGTTTACCATTACAAAAGGAATGGATGATCCCTCTGTGCAATGCAGGTGTCTAGCTTTACCTAAGGAATGGATGATCCCTATGTGCAATACAGGTGTTGACCTTTATCTAAGGAATGGATGATTCTTCTGTTCAGTGCATTTGTTTACCATTACATAAGTAATGGTTGATCCCTCTGTTCAATGCAGGTGTTTACCGTTATCTAAGGAATGGATGATCCCTCTGTTCTCATGCAGGTGTTTAACATTATATAAGGAATGGATGATCCCTCTGTACAATGCAGATGTTTAGCTTTACCTAAGGAATGGATGATCCCTATGTTCAATGCAGGTGTTGCCCTTTACCTAAGGAATGGGATGATGCCTCTGTGCCATGGAGGTGTTCATCTTTAGATAAGGAATTGATGAGTCCTGTGTTCAATGCAGGTGTTTACCATTATCTAAGGATTGGATGATTTCTAAGTTCAATGCAGTATGTACTGTTACCTAAGGAATGGATGATCCCTCTGTGCAATGCAGGTGTTTTCCTTTAACGAAGGATTGGATGTTCCCTATGTGCAATGTAGGTGTTGAACTTTAACTAAAGAACTGGTGATCCCTCTGTTCTATGCAGGTGTTGATCTTTACCTAAGGAATAGATGAGCCCTCTGTTCAATGCAGGTGTTTATCGTTATCTAAGCAATGGATGATCCCTCTGTTCAATGAAGATGTTTACATATACCTAAGGAATGGATGGTGCCTCTGTGCAATGCAGTTTTTTACCTTTCCTTAAGGAAGGTGATCCCTGTGCACCAGGTGTTTACCTTTCCCTAAGGCATAGATGATCCCCTTTTCAATGCAGGTTTTGATCTTTACCTGGAATGGAATGATCCCTATGTGCAGTGCAGGTGTTGATCTTTACTTTAGGAATATATGATTCGTCTGTTCAATGCAGGTGTTTACCATTTACTAAGGAATGGATGATCCCTGTGTGTAATTCAGGTTTTTATCTTTACCTAAGTAATAAATGAGGCCTCTTTTCAATGCAGGTGTTTACCGTTATCTAAGGAATGGAAGATCAGTCTGTTCAATGCAGGTGTTTACAGTTACTAAGGAATGGATGATCCCTCTGTGCAATGCAGGTTTTTACCTTTACCCAAAGAATGGATGATATCTCTGTGCAATGTAGGTGTTTACCTTCATCTAAGGAATTGATGATCTCTCTGTTCTATGTAGGTGTTTACAGTTAGGTAAGGAATGGATGACCCCCTGTGCAATGCAAGTGTTTACCTTTAGCTAAGGAATGGATCATCCCACTGCACAATGCAGGTGTTTACCTTTACCTAAGGAATGGGATGATCCCTCTATGCAATACAGGTGTTGATCTTTATCTAAGGAATAGATGACCCTCTGTTCAATGCAGGTGTATACCTTTACCTAAGGAATGGGATTATCCCTCTGTGCAATGCAGGTTTTGATCTTTACCTAAGGAATAGATGATCCCTCTGTTCAATGCAGGTGTTAACCATTATCTAAGGAATGGATGATCCCTCGGTTCAATGCAGTTGTTTACCATTATCTAAGGAAAGGGTGATCCCTCTGTTCAATGCAGGTGTTTACCATTACATAAGGAATGGATGATCCCTCTGTATAGTGCAGGTGTTGATCTTTACCTAAGGAATACATGATCTGTCTGTTCAAGGCAGGTGTTTACCAGTATCTAAGGAATGGATGATCCCTTTGTTCAATGCAATTGTTTACGTTTATATAAGGAGTTGGCTGATCCCTCTGTGCATTGCAGGTGTTTATTATTGCCTAAGGAATGGAAGATGCTTATGTTCAATGCTGGCGTTTACCTTTACCTGAGGAATAGATGATCCCTCTGTGCAATGCAGGTGTTTAGCTTGACCTGAGGAATGGATGATTGCTCTGAGAAATGCAGGTAATTAACTTAACCTAAGGAATGGGATGATCCCTCTATGCAATGCAGGTGTTGATCTTTACCTACGGAATAGATGAGCCCTCTTTTCACTGCAGGTGTTTACAGTTATCTAAAGAATGGATGATCCCTCTGTTCAATACAGAGGTTTACAGGTACCTAAGGAATGGATGATCCGACTTTGCAATACAGTTGTTTATCTTTACCTAAGGAATGGATGATCCCTCTGTGCAATACAGGTGTTTAACTTTACCCAAGGAATGGATGATACCTCTGATCAACGCATGTGTTTACGTTTACCAAAAGAAGGATGATCCCTCTGTTCATCGCAGGTTTCTACCTTTACTTAAGAAAGTGATTATCCCTCTGTGCAATGCAGATTTGTACCCTTACCTAACGAATGGAAGATCCCTCTGTGCATTGCAGGTGTTTACCTTTACCTAAGCAATGTATGATCCCTCTGTGAATTGCAGGTGTTTACAGTTACCCAAGGAATGGATGATAACTTGTGTAATGCAGGTGTTTAAATTTACCTAAGGAATTGATGATTCCTACGTGCAATGCAGGTGTTTACCATTATCTAAGTAAAGGATGAACCTTCTGTGCATTTCAGGTGTTTACTATTACCTAAGGAATTGGAGATCCCTCTGTTCAATGCAGCTGTTTGTTTACCTTTACCAAAGGAATGGATGTTCCCTGTGTGTAATGCAGGTGTACACCTTTACCTAAGGAATTGGATGATCTCTCTGTGAAAAGCAAGTGTTGACCTTTAACTAAGGAATAATGATCACTCTGTTCAATGGATGTGTTTACCTTTACCTAAGTAATGGGATGATCCCCCTGTGCAATGCAGTTGTTGATCTTTACCTAAAGAATAGATAATCCATCTGTTCCAGACAGGTGTATACCGTTTTCTAAAGAATGGATGATCCCTCTGTTCAATGCAGGTGTTTACCATTATCTAAGGAATGGATGATCCCTCTGTTCAATGCAGGTGTTTACCATTATCTAAGGAATGGGTGATCCCTCTGTTCAATGCAGGTGTTTACCATTCCATAAGGAATGGATGATCCCTCTGTTCCATGCAGGTGTTTACATTTATGTAAGGAATGGGATGATCCCTCCGTGCATTGCAGGTGTTTACTCTTACCTGTGGAATGGAAGATACCTATGTTCAAGGCTGGTGTTTACCTTTACCTAAGGAAAGATGATTCCTCTGTGCAATGGAGGTGTTTATCTTTACCTAATGAATGGAAGATCCCTCTGTGCAATGAAGGTGTTGTCCTTTATCTCAGGAATGGATGATCCCTCTGTGCAAGGCAGGGGTTGATTTTATCTAAGGAATAGATGATCCCTATGTTCAATGCAGGTGTTTACCATTATTTAAGGAATGGATGACCCCTCTGGTCAATGCAGGTGTTTACCATTATCTAAGGAACGGATGATACCTCTGTGCCGTGCAGGTGTTTACTTATACCTCTGGAATGGGATGATGCCCCTGTGCAATGCAGGTGTTGAACTTTACATAAGGAATAGATGATCCCTCTGTTCAATGCAGGTGTTTACTGTTATCTAAAAATGGATGATCCCTTTATTTAATGCAGTTGCTTACATTTATATAAGGCGTGGGATGATCCCTCTGTGCATTGCAGGTGTTAACCTTTACCTGTGGAATGGATGATCCCTCTGTGCAATGCAGGTGTCTAGCTTTACCTAAGGAATGGATGATCCCTATGTGCAATACAGGTGTTGACCTTTATCTAAGGAATGGATAATCCCTCTGTTCTATGCATTTGTTTACTATTACATAAGGAATGGATGATCCCTCTGTGCAATGCAGGTGTTTAGCTTTACCTAAGGAATGGATGATCCCTATGTGCAATGCAGGTGTTTACCTTTACCTAAGGAATGAGTTGATCCCTCTTTGAAATGCAGGTGTTGACCTTTACCTAAGCAATAGATGATCCCTCTGTTCAATGCAGCTGTTGATCTTTACCTAAGGCATAGATGATACCTCTGTTCAATGCAAGTGTTTTCCGTTATCTACGGATTGGATATTCCTTCTGTTCAATGCAGGTGTTTACCTTTACCTAACGAATGCATGATACCTGTGTTTAACGCAGGTGTTTACCTTTACCTAAGAAGGATGATCCCTCTGTTCAACGCCTGTTTCTACCTTTACTTACAGAATTGTTGATCCGTCTGTGCAGTACACGTGTTTACAAAAACCTAAGGAATGGATGATCCCTCTGTGCATTGCAGGTTTTACTTTTACCTTAGGAATGGATGATCCCTCTGTGCATTGCAGGTGAATACTATTACCTAAGGAATGGAAGATCCCTCTGTTCAATGCATGTGTTTACTTTTACATGACGAATTGATGATCCCTCAGGGCCAGGTAGGTGTTGACCTTTACCTATGGAATGGGTGATCCCTCTGTGCATTGCAGGAGTTGAACTTTACCTAAAGAATGGAAGATCCCTCTGTTCAATTCAGGTTTTGATCTTTACCTAAGGAATGGAATGATCCCCCTGTGCAATGCAGGTGTTGATCTTTACCTAATGAATAGATGATCCCTGTGTTCAATGCAGGTGTTTACCATTATCTAAGGAATGAGTGATCCATCTGTTCAATGCAGTTGTTTACCATTATCTAAGGAAAGGGTGATCACTTTGTTCAATGTAGGTGTTTAACATTACATAAGGAATGGATGATCAGTCTGTGCAATGCAGGTGTTCATCTTCACCTAATGAATGGAATATCCTTCTGTGTATTGCAGGTGTTTTCCTTTACCTAAGGAATTGTATGGTCCGTCTGTGCAATGCAGGTGTTGATCTTCACCTAAGGAATAGAAAACCCCTCTGTTCTATGCAGGGGTTTACCTTTACCTAAGAATGGAATGATTCCCCTGTGCAATGCAGGTGTTGATCGTTACCTAATGAAGAGATGATCCCTGTGTCAATGCAGGTGTTTAGCGTTATCTGAGGAATGGATGATCCCTCCGTTCAATGCAGTTGTTTACTATTATCTAAGGAAAGGGTGATCACTATGTTCAATGCAGGTGTTGACCATTACATAAGGAATGGATGATCCGTCTGTGCAATGCAGATGTTTACCATTTCTTAAGGAATGGATGATGCATATGTGCAATGCAGGTGTTGACATTTACACATGGAATGAGATGATCCCTGTGTGCAATGCAGGTGTTGATATTTACCTAATGAAAAGATGATCCCTCTTTTCAATGCAGGTGTTTACTTTTACCTATGGAATGGGATAATCCCCCTGTGCAATGCAGGTGCTGATGCTTACCTAAGTAATAGATGATCACTGGGTTCAATGCAGTTGTTTACCATTATCTAAGGAAAGGGTGATAACTATGTTCAATGCAGGTGTTTACCATTACCTAAGGAATGGATGATCCCACTGTGCAATGCAGGTGTTTGACTTTATCTAAGGAATGGGATGATCCCTCTGTCCAATGCAGGTGTTGATCTTTACCTGAGGAATGGATAATCCCTTTGTGCAATGCAGGTGTTTACCTTTACCTGAGGAATCGATGAATCCTCTGTGAAATGCAGGTGCTTAACTTTACAGGTGTTTACATTTACCTTAGGACTTGATGATCCCTCTGTGCATTGCAGGTGTTTAGTATTACCTAAGGAATGGATGATACCTCTATTCAACGCAGGTATTTACCTTTACCTAAAGAAGGATGATACATCTGTTCAACACATGTTTCCACATTTACTTAAGGAATGGATGGTCCTTCTCTGCAATGCAGGTGTTGACCTTAACCTAAGGAATGGATGATACCTCTGTTGAAGGCAGGTGTTTACCGTTATCTAAGGATTGAATGATCCCTATCTTCAATGCAGGTGTTTACCATTACCAAAGGAATGGATGATAACTCTGTGCAATGCAGGTGTTTAACTTTACCTAAATAATAGGATAATCCCTCTGTCCAATGCAGGTGTTGATCTTTACCTAAGGAATAGATGATCCCTCCGTTCAATGCAGGTGTTTACCGCTATCTAAGGAATGTATGATCCCTCTGTTCAATGCAGGTGTTTACATTTACCAAAGTAATGGATGATCCCTCTGTGCAATGCATGTGTTTACATTTACCTAAGGAATGGAGGACACCTCTGTGCAATGCAGGTGTTTACCTTTACCTAAGGCATGGGATGATGCCCCTTTGCAATGCAGGTGTTGATCTTTACGTAAGGAATAGATGATCCCTCTGTTCAATGCAGGTGTTTACCGTTAACTAAGGAATGGATGATCCCTTTGTTCAATGCAGTTGTTTACGTTTATATAAGGAGTTGGATGATCCCTCTGTGCACTTCAAGTGTTTAATAATACCTATGGAATGGAAGATGCCTCTGTTTAATGCAGGTGTTTACCTTTATATAAGGAATGGATGATCCCTCTGTTTAATGCAGGTGTTTACCATTATATAAGGAATGGATGATCCCTCTGTTCAATGCGGGTGTTTACCTTTACCAAAGGAATGGATGTTCCCTCTATGCAATGCAGGTGTTTACTATTACCTCATGAATGGAACATACCTATGTTCAATGCTGGTGTTTACCTTTACATAAGGAAAGGATGATTTCTCTGTGGAATGGAGGTGTTTATTTTTACCTAATGAATGGAAGATCGCTCTGTGCAATGCAGGTATTGTCCTTTACCTAAGGAATGGGTGATCCTTCTGTGCAATGCAGGTGTTGACCTTTAACTAAGGAATGGATGATCCCTCCATTCAATGCAGGTGTTTACCATTATCTAAGGAGTGGATGATACCCCTGTTGAATGCAGGTGTTTACAGTTACCTAAGGAATGGATGATCCCTCTGTGCAATGCAGGTGTTTCCCTTTACCTAAGCAATGGATGATCCGTCTGTGTAATGCAAATATTTAACTTTACCTACGGAATGGGATGATCCCTCTGTGCAATGCAGGTGTTGATCTTTACCTAAGGAATAGGTGATCCCTATGTTCAATGCAGGTGTTTTCTGTTATCTAAAGAGTGGATGATCCCTTTGTGCAATGCAGGTGTTTACCATTACCTGAGGAATGGATGATAACTCTGTGCAATGCAGGTGTTTACCATTGTGTAAGGGATGGATGATCACTCTGTTCAATGGAGGTGTTTACCTTTACCTAAGAAATGGATGATATCTCTGTTCAATGCAGGTGCTTAAATTTACCTAAAGAAGGATGATCCCTCCGTACAACGCAGGTTTCTACCTTTACTTACGGAATTGTTGATCCTTCTGTGCAATACAGGTGTTTACAAAAACCTAAGGAATGGATGATCCCTCTTTGCTTTGCAAGTCTTTACCTTTACCTAAAAAATGGATGATCCCTCGGTTCATTTCAGGTGTTTACATTTACCTTAGGAATAGATGATCCCTCTGTACAATGCAGGTATTTACTATTACCTAAGGAATGGAAGATCCCTCTGTTCAATGCATTTGTTTACTTTTACATGAGGAATTGATGATCCCTCTGGTCCAGGCAGGTGTTCACGTTTACCCAAGGAATGCCTGATCCCTCTGTGCAATGCAGGAGTTGACTTTTACCTAAGGAATGGAAGATCCCTCTGTTCAATGCAGGTGTTGATCTTTACCTAAGGAATGGATTATCCCTCTGTTCATTGCAGGTGTTTACGATTATGTAAGGAATGGGATGATCCCTAGGTGCATTGCAGGTGTTTCCTATTACCTAAGGAATGGAAGAAGCCTATGTTCTATGCTGGTGTTTACCTTTACCTAAGGAAATGATGATTCCTCTGTGCAATGGAGGTGTTTATCTTTACCTAATGAATGGAAGATCACTCTGTGCAATGCAGGTGTTGTCCTTTACCTAAGGAATGAGTGATCCTTCAGTGCAATGCAGGTGTTGACCTTTACCTAAGGAATGGATGATCCCTCTGTTCAATGCAGGTGTTTACCATTACCTAAGGAATAGATGATCCCTCTGTGCAATGCAGGTGTTTGACTTTACCTAAGGAATCGGAGGATCCCTCTGTCCAATGAAGGTGTTGATTTTTACCTAAGGAATAGATGATCCCTTTGTTCAATGCAGGTGTTTACCATTATCTAAGGAATATATGATGCCTATGTTCAATGTAGATGTTTACAGTTACCTAAGTAATGGATGATCCCTCTGTTCAATGCATGTGTTTACCTTTACCTAAGGAATGGATGATCCAGCTGTGCAATGCATGTGTTTACCTTTACCTGAGGAATGGGATGATGCCGCTTTGCAATGCAGGTGTTGACCTTTACATAAGGAATAGATGATCCCTCTGTTCAATGCAGGTGTTAACCTTTATCTAAGTAATGAATGATCCCTTTGTTCCATGCAGTTGTTTAAATGCTTATTACCTTTAAGGAATGGATGATCCTCTGTGCAATTGCAGATGTTTACTATTACCTGAGGAATGGAAGATGCCTAAAATCAATGCTGCAGGTGTTTACCTTTACCTTAGGAATGGATGATCCCTCTGTGCAATGCAGGTGTTTACCTTTACCTAAAGAAGGATGATACATCTGTTCATCGCAGGTTTCCACATTTCCTGAAGGAATGGATGATCCCTCTGTGCATTTTAGGTGTTTACTAATACCTAAGGAATGGAAGATGCCAATGTTCAATGCTGGTGTTTACCTTTACCTAAGTAAAGCATGATTCCTCTGTGCAAAGGTGGTGTTTATGTTTATCTAAGGAATGGATGATCCTTCTGTGCAATGCAGGTGTTCACCTTTACCCAAGGAATGGATGATCCCTCTGTGCAATGCAGGTGTTTACCATTACATAATGAATGGATGATCCCTCTGTTCAATGCTGGTGTGTACTGTTATATAAGGAATGGATGATCCCTATGGTCGATGCTGGTGTTTACCTTTACCTAAGGAATGGATGATTCCTCTGTTCAATGAAGGTGTTTACCATTATCTAAGGAATGGATGATCCTCTGTGCAATGCAGGTGTTTACCTTTACCTAAGGAATGGCATGATCCCTCTGTGCAATGCAGGTGTTGATCTTTACCTAAGGAATTGATGATCCCTCTGTTCAATGCAGGTATATACCGTTATATAAGGAATGGATGATCCCTCTGTTCAATGCAGGTGTTTACCTTTACCTAAGTAATGCATGATACCTCTGTTCAAGGCAGGTGTTGCCCTTTAACTAAGGAATGGATGATCCCTCTGTGCAATGCAGGTGTTGAACTTTACTAAACAATTAATGATCCCTCTGTTCAATGCATGTGTTGACCTTTACTTAATGAATGGATGATCCCTCTGTTCAATGCAAGTGTTTACCATTTACCTAAGTCAATGGATGATCTGTCTGTGCATTTCAGGTGTTTACTAATACCTAAGGAATGGAAGATCCCTGTGATCCATGCAGGTGTTTACCTTCACCTAAGGAATGGATGATTCCTCTGTGCAATGCAGGTGTTTTTCCCATACCTAATAATGGATGATCCCTCTGTGCAATGCAGGTGTTGATCTTTACCTAATGAATAGTTGATCCCTGTGTTTAATGCAGGTTTTTACTGTTATCTAATGAATGGATGATCCCTCTGTGCAATGCAGGTGTTTGACTTTATCTAAGGAATGGGATGATCCCTCTGTCCAATGCAGGTGTTGATCTTTACCTGAGGAATGGATGATCCCTCTGTGCAATGCAGGTGTTTACCTTTACTTGAGGAATCGATGTTTCCTCTGTGAAATGCAAGTGCTTAACTTTACAGGTGTTTACATTTACCTTAGGAATGGATGATCCCTCTGTGCATTGCAGGTGTTTAGTATTACCTAAGGAATGGATGATACCTCTATTCAACGTAGGTATTTACCTTTACATAAAGAAGGATGATACATCAGTTCAACGAAGGTTTCCACATTTACGTAAGGAATGGATGATCCTTCTCTGCAATGCAAGTGTTGACCATTACCTAAGGAATGGATGATCCCTCTGTTCAATGCAGGTGTTTACCGTTATCTAAGGATTGAATGATCCCTATCTTCAATGCAGGTGTTTACCATTACCTAAGGAATGGATGATCCCTCTGTCCAATGCAGGTGTTTTACTTTACCTAAGGAATGGGAAGATCCCTCTGTCCAATGTAGGTGTTGATCTTTACCTAAGGAATGGATAATCCCTCTGTTCAATGGAGGTGTTTACCATTATCTAAGGAATATATGATCCCTCTGTTTACAGTTACCTAATTAATGGATGATCCCTCTGTGCAATGCATGTGTTTACCTTTACCTAAGGAATGGATGATCCCTCTGTGCAATGCAGGTGTTTACCTTTACCTAAGGAATGGGATGATGACCCTTTGCAATGCCGGTGTTGACCTTTACATAAGGAATAGATGATCCCTCTGTTCAATGCAGGTGTTTACTGTTATCTAAGGAATGGATCATCCCTTTGTTCAATGCAGTTGTTTAAGTTTATATAAGGAGTGGGATGATCCCTCTGTGAATTGCAGTTATTTACTATTGCCTAAGGAATGGAAGATGCCTAAGTTCAATGCTGCTGTTTACCTTTACCTGAGGAATGGATGATCCCTCTGTGCAATGCAGGTGTTTACTTTACCTAAAGAAGGATGATACATCTGTTCATCGCAGGTTTCCACATTTCCTTAGGAATGGATGTTTATCTGTTTACTTTACCTAAAATGGATAATGCCTCTGTTCAATTCAGGTGTTTACTAATACCTAAGGAATGGATGATGCCTCTGTGCAATGCTGGTGTTTACCTTTGATCCCTCTGTGCAATGTACCTAAGGAATGGATGATCCTTCTGTGCAATGCAGGTGTTTACCTTTACCTAAGGAATGGATGATCCTTCTGTGCAATGCAGGTGTTTACCTTTACCTAAGGAATGGATGATCCCTCTGTTCAGTGCTGGTGTGTACCATTATATAAGGAATGGATGATCCCTATGGTCGATGCTGGTGTTTACCTTTACCTAAGGAATGGATGATGCCTCTGTTCAATGCAGGTGTTTACCTTTATCTAAGGAAAGGATGATCCCTCTGTGCAATGCAGGTGTTTACCTTTACCTAAGGAATGGCATGATCCCTCTGTGCAATGCAGGTGTTGATCTTTACCTAAGGAATTGATGATCCCTCTGTTCAATGCAGGTGTTGATTTACCGTTATATTCAATGCAGGTATATACCGTGATGATCCCTCTGTTCAATGCAGGTGTTTACCTTTACCTAAGTAATGCATGATACCTCTGTTCAAGGCAGGTGTTGCCCTTTAACTAAGGAATGGATGATCCCTCTGTGCAATGCAGGTGTTGAACTTTACTTAAGGAATTAATGATCCCTCTCTTCAATGCATGTGTTGATCTTTACTTAATGAATGGATTATCCCTCTCTTCAATGCAAGTGTTTAGATTTAGGTAAGTCATGGGATGATCTGTCTGTGCTTTTCAGGTGTTTACTAATGCCTAAGGAATGGAAGATGCCTATGATCCATGCTGGTGTTTACCTTCACCTAAAGAGAGGATGAATCCTCTGTGCAATAGAGGTGTTTTTCTTTACCTAATACACGGAAGATCCCTCTGTGCAATGCAGTTGTTGTCCTTTACCTAAGGAAGGGGTGATCCTTCTGTGAAATGCAGGTGTTGACATTTACCTAAGGAGTGGATGATACCTCTGTTCAAAGCAGGTGTTTACCTTTACCTAAAGAAGGATGATCCCTCTGTTCAACGCAGGTTTCTACCTTTACTTAATGAATGGATGATCCCTCTGTGCTATGCAGGTGTTTACCATTACCTAAGGAATGGATGATCCCTCTGTTCAATGCAGGTGTTTACCTTTACCAAAGGAATGGATGTTCCCTCTATGCCATGGAGGTGTTTATTATTACCTAAGGAATGGAAGAAACCTATGTTCAATCCTGGTGTTTACCTTTACATTAATAAAGGATGATTCCTCTACGTAATGGACCTGCTTATCTTTGCCTAATGAATGGAAGATCCCTCTGTGCAATGCAGGTGTTGTCCATTACCTAAGGAATGGGTGATCCTTCTGGGCAATGCAGGTGTTGACCTTTACAAAAAGAAAGGATGTTCCCTCTGTGCTATGCAGGTGTTTACCATTACCTAAGGAATGGATGATCCCTCTGTTCAATGCAGGTGTTTACCTTTACCAAATGAATGGATGTTCCCTCTATGCCATGGAGGTGTTTATTATTACCTAAGGAATGGAAGAAACCTATGTTCAATCCTGGTGTTTACCTTTACATTAATAAAGGATGATTCCTCTACGTAATGGACCTGCTTATCTTTGCCTAATGAATGGAAGATCCCTCTGTGCAATGCAGGTGTTGTCCATTACCTAAGGAATGGGTGATCCTTCTGGGCAATGCAGGTGTTGACCTTTACAAAAAGAAAGGATGTTCCCTCTATGAAATGCAGGAGTTTACTATTACCTAAGGAATGGAGGATATCTATGTTCAATGCTGGTGTTTACCTTTACATTAGGAAAGGATGATGCCTCTGTTGAATGGAGGTGTTTATCTTTATCTAATGAATGGAAGATCCCTCTGTGCAATGCAGGTGTTGTCCTTTACCTAAGGAATGGGTGATCCTTCTGTGCAATGCAGGTGTATACCCATACCTAAGGAATGGATGATCCCTCTGTTCAATGCAGGTGTTTACCATAATCTAAGGAGTGGATATTTCCTCTGTTCAATGCAGGTTTTTACAGTTACCTAAGGAATTGACGATCCCTCTGTGCAATGTAGGTGTTGAACTTCACCTAAGGAATTAATGATCCCTCTCTTCAATGCAGGTGTTGGTCTTTACTTAATGAATGGATGATCCCTCTGTTCAATGCAGGTGTTTACCGTTATCTAAGGAATGGATGATCCCTTTGTTCAATGCAGTTGTTTATGTTTATATAAGGAGTGGGATGATTCCTCTGTGCATTGCAGGTGTTTAATATTGCCTAAGGAATGGAAGATGCCTGTGTTCAATGCTTGTGTTTACCTTTACCTGAGCAATGGATGATTCCTCTATGAAATACAGGTGCATAACTTTACACGTGTTTGCATTTACCTTAGGAATGGATGATCCCTCTGTTCAACGCAGGTGTTTACCTTTACCTAAAGAAGGACTGTACATCTGTTCATCACAGGTTTCCACATTTCCTTAAGGAATGGATGATCCCTCTGTGCAATGCATGTGTTTACCTTTACCTAAGGAATGGGATGATCACTCTGTGCATTTCAGGTGTTTACTAATACCTAAGGAATGGAAGATGCCTATGTTCTATGCTGGTGTTTACCTTTACATAAGGAAAGGATGATTCCTCTGCGCAAAGGAGGTGTTTATCTTTACCTAAGGAATGGATGATCCTTTTTTGCAATGCAGGTGTTCACCTTTACCCAAGGAATGGATGATCCCTCAGTGCAATGCAGGTGTTTACTGTTTTATAATGAATGGATGATCCCTCTGTTAAATGCTGGTGTGTACTGTTATATAAGGAATGGATGATCCCTATGGTCAATGCTGGTGTTTCCCTTTACATAAGGAATGGATGATGCCTCTGTTCAATGCAGGTGTTTACCTTTACCTAAGGAAAGGATGATCGCTCTGTACAATGCAGGTGTTTACCTTTACCTAAGGAATGGATGATCCCTCCGTGCAATGCAGGTGTTGATCTTTATCTGAGAAATTGATGATCCACTCTGCAATGCTGGTCTTTACCTTTACCTAAGAAATGGGATGATCCCTCTGTGCAATACAGGTGTTGATCTTTACCTAAGAATGGGTGAACCCTCTGTTCAATGCAGGTGTTTACCATTACATAAGTAATGGATGATCCCTCTGTTCAATGCAGGTGTATTCCATTATCTAAGAATGGGTGAACCCTCTGTTCAATGCAGGTGTTTACCATTACATAAGTAATGGATGATCCCTCTGTTCAATGCAGGTTTTTACATTTACCGAAGGAATGGATGATCCCTCTGAGAAATGCAGGTTTTTACCTTTCCCTAAGGAATGGATGATCGTCCTGCGCAAAAAATTACCTTAACCTAATGAATGTGATGATCACTCTGTGCAATGCAGGTGTTGATCTTTACCTAAGGAATAGATGATCCCTCTGTTCAATGCAGGTGTATTCCGTTATCTAAGGAATGGGTGATCCCTCAGTTCAATGCAGGTATTTACCATTACATAAGGAGTGGATGATCCCTCTTGCAATGCAGGTGGTGACCTTTACCTAAGGAATGGATGATCACTCTGTGCAATGCAGGGGTTTACCTTTACCTAAGAAATGGGATGATCCCTCTGTGCAATGCAGGTGTTGATCTTTATCTGAGCAATTGATGATCCCTCTCTGCAATGCTGGTCTTTACCTTTACCTAAGAAATGGGATGATCCCTCTGTGCAATACAGGTGTTGATCTTTACCTAAGGAATAGATGATCCCTCTGTTCAATGCAGGTGCTTAACGTTACCTAAGGAATGGATGATCCCTCTGTTCAGTGCAGGTGTTGACCTTTAACTAAGTAATAGATGATCGCCCTGTTCAATGCAGGAGTTTACCGTTATATAAGAAATGGATGATCCCTCTGTTCAAAGCATGTGTTTATTATTATTTAAGGAATGGTTCATCCCTCTGTTCAATGAAGGTGTTTACCATTATATAAGGAATGGATGATACCCCTGTACAATGCAGGTATTTAGCTTTACCTACGGAATTGATGATCCCTATGTGCAATGCAGGTGTTGACCTTTAGTTTAGAAAAAGTATGATCCCTCTGTGCAATGCAGGTGTTGATCTTCAGCTAAGGAATATATGAGCACTCTGTTCAATGCAGTTGTTTACCGTTATCTAAGACATGGTTGATCCCTCTGTTCAATGTAAGTATTTACAGTAACCTAAGGAATGGATGATCCCTCTGTGCAACGCAGGTGTTCATCTTCACCTAAGGAATACATGAGCCCTCTGTGCAATGCAGATGTTGATTTTTACCTAAGGAATAAATGAGCCCTCTGTCCAATGCAGGTGTTTACAGTTACCTAAGGAATGGATGATCTCTCAGGGCAATGCAGGTTTTTACCTTTTCCTAAGGAATGGATGATCATTCTGTGCAAAGCATGTGTTTAACTTAACCTAAGGAATGGGATGATCCCTCTGTGCAATGCAGGTGTTGATCTTTACCTAAGGAATAGATGATCCTTCTGTTCAATGCTGGTGTTTACCGTTATCTAAGGAATGAATGATCCCGCTGTTCAATGCTGGTGTTTTACTTTCCCAAAGAAGGAATGATACTTCTTTTCAACGCAGGTGTTTACTTTTACCTAAAGAAGGATGATCCCTGTGTTCTACGCAGGTTTTTACCTTTACTTAAGGAATGGATGAACCCTCTGGTCAATGCAGGTGTTTACCTTAACAAAGGATTGCATGATCCCTGTGTTCAATGCAGGTGTTTACAGTGACCTACGGAATGGATGATCCCGCTGAGCAATGTATATTTTTACATTTCCCTAAGGAATGGATGATCCTTTTGGGCAAAGCAGGTGTTTACCTTTTCCTAAGGAATGGGATGATTCCTCTATGCAATGCAGGTGTTGATCTGTACCTAAGGAATAAATGAGCCCTCTGTTCAATGCAGGTGTTTACCGTTATCTAAGGAATGGATGATCCCTCAGTTCAATGCTGGTCTTTAAAATTACCTAAGGAATGGATGATCCTCTGTGCAATGCAGGTATTTACCTTCAACGAAGTAATGGATGATCAATCTGTGCAATGCAGGTGTTTACCATTATCTAAGGAATGGGTGATCCCTGTGTTCAATGCAGGTGTTCACCAGTACATAAGGAATATATGATCCCTCTGTGCAATGCATGTGTTTACCATTATCTAAGGAATGGATGATCCCTATGGGCAATGCAGGTGTTAATCTTTACCTAAGGAATACATGAGCCCTCGGTGCAATGCAGGTGTTGATTTTTACCTAAGGAAAAATGAGCCCTATGTTCAATGCAGGTGTTTAACCTTATCAAAGAAATGGATGATCCCTCTGTTCAATGCAGGTGTTTACATTTAACTAAGGAATGGATTATCCCTCTGTGCAATGAAGGTGTTTACCTTTACCTAAGGAATGGGATGATCCCTCTGTGCAATGCAGGTGTTGATCTTTAACTAAGGAATAAATGATCCCTCTGTTCAATGCAGGTGTTTACCGTTATCTAAGGAATGGATGATCCCTCTGTTCAATGCAGATGTTGACCTTTAACTAAGGAATAAATGAGCCCTCTGTTCAATGCAGCTGTTTGCCTTTACCTTAGGAATGGGATGATCACTCTGTGCAATGCAGGTGTTGATCTTTACCTAAGGAATAGATGATCCCTCTGTTCAATGCAGGTGTATTCCGTTATCTAAGGAATGGGTGATCCCTCAGTTCAATGCAGGTATTTACCATTACATAAGGAGTGGATGATCCCTCTTCAATGCAGGTGGTGACCTTTACCTGAGGAATGGTATATCCCTCTGTTCAATGCAAGTGTTTACCGTTATCTAAGGAATGGATGATCCCTCTGTTCAATGCAGGTGTTCACCTTTACATAAGGAATGTATTATCCCTCTGTGAAATGCAGTTGTATTCCTTTATCTAAGGAATGGGTGATCCCTCTGTTCCATGCAGGTGTTTTCCATTACATAAGGAATGGATGATCCCTCTTGCAATGCAGGTGGTGACCTTCACCTGAAGAATGGTATATCCCTCTTTACAATGCAGGTGTTTACCGTTATCTAAGGAATAGATGATCCCTCTGTTCAATGCAGGTTGTGGTTGTTTGAATATATGTCCCCCAATATATTCAGTGTTTTTTTTAGTTATAGTTTGCATCTGCAATCACCTTGCTAGAGGCAAGGTCACTGGGGGCCCTGGTCTTAAGGTGTGGTGATGGTTTGAGATTCCATTGTAAAGATATGAAAATGTGCCTAGCAGGAGTTCCTGAAGTGTGCTGTGTGACCTTTTGGCTGTAGTTTTGCTCTGTGTGCTGTGGTGGCTGGTTTGGTTTCTCTCCCTCTGCTTGGCCCTGTGGAGAGCAGGCCGCTTCTCTTGCCATTATGGAACTTCCCCTGGATCTGTAAGCTTCAATAAATAATATCCCTTCCTCCATAACTGTGCCTGGTCTGGAAGTTCATCTCAGCGAACCTGAAGCTGTCTGCAACACAGGTGTTCACCATTACATAAGGAATGTATGATCCCTCTGTGCAATGCAGGTGTTTACCATTATCTAAGGAATGGGCGATCCATTTGTTCAATGCAGGTGTTCATCTTTATCTAAGGAATACATGAGCCCTCTGGGCAATGCAGGTGTTGATTTTTACCTAAGGAATAGATGAGCCCTATGTTCAATTCAGGTGTTTAACATTATCTAAGAAATGTATGATTCTTCTGTTCAATGCAGGTGTTCACAGTTACCTAAGGAATGGATGAACCCTCTGTGCAATGCAGGTGTTGATCTTTACCTAAAGAATAGATGATCCCTCTGTTCAATGCAGGTGTTTACCGTTATTTAAGGAATGGATGATCCCTCTGTTCAATGCATGTGTTTTACTTTCCCAAAGAATGGATGATCCCTCTGTTAAAAGCAGGTTTCTACCTCTACTTAAGGAATGGATGATCCCTCTGGGCAATGCAGGTGTTTACCCTTAACGAAGGATTGCATGATCCCTGTGTTCACTGCAGGTGTTTACAGTTATCTAAGGAATGGATGATCCCTCTGGGCAATGTAGGTTGTTACCTTTCCCTAAGGAATGGATGATCCTTCTGGGCAAAGCAGGTGTTTACCTATACCTAAGGAATGGGATGATCCCTCTGTGCAATGCCGGTGTTGATCTTTACCTAAGGAATAAATGAGCCCTCGCTTCCATGCAGGTGTTTACCGTTATCTAAGGTATGGATGATCCCTCTGTTCAATGCCGGTGTGTACATTTACCTGAAGAATGGATGATACCTCTGTTCAACCCAGGTGTTTACCTTTACCTAAAGAAGGATGATCCCTCTGTTCAACGCAGAATCCTACCATTTCTTAAGGAATGGATTTTCCCTCTGTTCAATGCAGGTGTTTACAGTTATCTAAAGAATGGATGATCCCTCTGTTCAATGCAGGTGTATACAGTTACCTAAGGAATGGATGATCCCTCTGTGCAATGCAGGTGTTTGTCTTTACGTAAGGAATGGATGAATCCTCTGTGAAATGAAGGTGTTTACCTTTACCTAAGGAATGGGATGATCCCTCTGTGCAATGCAGGTGTTGATCTTTGCCTAAGGAATAGATGATCCCTATATTCAAGGCAGGTGTTTACCATTATCTAAGGTATGGATGATCCCTCTGTTCAATGCCGGTGTGTACCTTTACCTGAAGAATGGATGATACCTCTGTTCAACCCAGGTGTTTACCTTTACCTAAAGAAGGATGATCTCTCTGTTCAACGCAGAATCCTACCATTTCTTAAGGAATGGATTTTCCCTCTGTTCAATGCAGGTGTTTACCATTATCTAAAGAATGGGTGATCCCTCAGGACAATGCAGGTATTTATGATTATCTAAGGAATGCATGATCCCTCTTTGCACTGCAGGTGTTGATCTTTAACTAAGGAATAGATTATCTCTCTGTTCAATGCAGGTGTTTAGAGTTACCTAAGCAAGGGATGATCCCTCTGTGAAATGCAGGTGTTTAAATTACATAAAGAATGGATGATCCCTCTTTGCAATGCAGGTGTTTACCATTACCTAAATATTGGGATGATCCCCCTGTGAAATGGAGGTGTTTCCCCTTATCTAAAGAATGAATGATCCCTCTATTCAATGCAGGTGTTTATCATTACATAAGGAATGTATGATCCCTCTGTGCAATGCAGGTGTTTAGCTTTACCTAAGGAATGGATGATCCCCCTGTGCAATGCAGGTGTTGATCTTTACTTCAGGAATTGATGATCCCTCTGTTCAATACAGGTGTTTACTGTTATCTATGGAATGGATGATCCCTCTGTTCAATGCAGGTATTTTATTTTCCCAAAGAATGGATGATAACTTTGTTCAATGCAGGTGTTTACCTTTACCTAAAGAAGGGTGATCACTCTGTTCAATGCAGTTTTCTACCTTTACTTAAGGAATGGATGATCCCTCTGGGCAATGCAGGTGTTTACCCTTAATAAAGGATTGCATGATCCCTGTGTTCAGTGCAGGTCTTTAGAGCTACCAAAGGAATATATGATCCCTCTGGCCAATGTAGGTTTTTACCTTTCCCTAAGGAATGGATGATCTTTCTGGGCAAAGCAGTTGTTTACCTTTACCTAAGGAATGTGATGATCCCTCTGTGCAAAGCAGTGTTGATATTTACCTAAGGAATAAATGATCCATCTGTTGAATGCAGGTGTTTACCGTTATCTACGGTATGGATGATCCCTCTGTTCAATGCTGGTGTGTACCTTTACCTGAAGAATGGATGATACCTCTGTTCAACCCAGGTGTTTACCTTTACCTAAAGAAGGATGGTCCCTCTGTTCAACGCAGATTTCTACCATTTCTTAAAGAATGGATTTTCCCTCTGTTCAAGGTAGGTGTTTACCGTTATCTAAAGAATGGATGATCCCTCTGTTCAATGCAGGTGTTTAAGATCATCTAAGGAATGGGTGATATCTGTGTTCAACACAGGTGTTTACCATTACCTAAGGAATGGTTGATCCGTATGTGCAATGCACGTGTTGACCTTTAACTAAGGAATGGGATGATCCCTCTGTGAAATGCAGACGTTGATCTTTACCTAAGGAATATATGATCCCTCTGTTCAATGCAGGTGTTTACCGTTTTCTAAGGAATGGATGATCCCTCTGCAATTCAGATGTTGACCTTTACCTAAGGAATAAATGAGCCCACTGTTCAATGCAGGTGTTTACCGTTATTTAAGGAATGGAAGATCCCACAGTTCAATGCTGGTCTTTATAGTTACCTAAGGAATGGATGATCCCTCTGATCAATACAGGTGTTTATCATTTCCTAAGGAATGGATGATACCTGTGTGCCATGCAGGTGTTGACCTTTCCCTAAGGAATGTATGTTCTGTCTGTGCAATGCAGGTGTTGATCTTTAAGGAAGGAATGGAAGATCCCTCTTTGCAATGCAGGTGTTGTCCTTTACTAAGGAATGGATGATCCTTCTGTGCATTGCAGGTGTTTAACTTTACCTTAGGAATAGATGATCCCTCTGTGCATTGCAGGTTTTTACTATTACCTAAGGAATGGAAGATGCATCTGATCAATGCAGGTGTTTACCTTTACATAAGGAATGGATGATCCCTCTGTGCAATGCAGTTGTTGTCCTTTACTTATGAAATGGATGATCCTTCTGTGCAATGCAGGTGTTGACCTTTACCTAAGGAATGGATGATCCCTCTGTGCAAGGCAGTTGTTTACCTTACCTAAGGAATAGATTATCCCCCTGTTCAATGCAGGTGATTTCGTTTATGTAAGGAATGGGATGACCCTCTGTGCATTGCTGGTGCGTAGTATTACCTAAGGAATGGAAGATGCTATGTTCAATGCTGCTGTTTACCATTCCCTAAGGAATAGATGACCCCTCTGTGATATGTACGTGTTGATCTTTACCTAAGGAATGGATGAGCCCTCTGTTCAATGCAGGTGTTTACAGTTACCTAAGTAATGGATGATACCTCTCTGCAATGCAGGTGTTTACCTTTATCTAATGAATGGAATATCCCTCTGTGCAATGAAGGTGTTTACCTTTACCTAAGAATGGATGATCCTTCTGTTCTATGCAGGTGTTTACCTACACCTAAGTAATGGGATGATCCCTCTGTGCAATGCAGGTGTGGATCTTTACCTAAGGAATAGATGACCCCTCTGTTCAATGCAGGTGTTTACCGTTAATAAAGGAATGAATGATCCCTCTGTTCAATGCAGGTGTTTACAGTTACCTAAGGAATGGCTGATCCCTCTGTGCAATACAGTTGTTTAACTTTACCTAATGAATGGAATATCACTCTGTGCAATGCAAGTGTTTACCTTTACATAAGGAATGGATGATCCTTCTGTTCTATGCAGGTGCTGATCTTTACATAAGGAATGGCTGATCCCTCTGTGCATTGCAGGTGATTACATTTACCATAGGAATGAATGATCCCTCTGTGCATTGCAGGTATTGATCTTTACCTAAGGAATAGATGAGCACTGCATTCAATACAGGTGTTTTACCATGAATTAAGGAATCGATGTTCACTCTGTTTAATGCAGGGGTTTACAGTTTCCTAAGGAATGGATGATCCGTCTGTGCAATGCACGTGTTTACCTTTACGTAAGAATGGATGTTCACTCTGTGTATTGCAGGTGTTGTCCTTTACAAAAGGAAAGGATGTTCCCGCTGTTTGATAGAGTTGTTTACCGTTATCTAAGGAAAGGATGATCCCTCTGTTCAATGCAGCTATTTACCATTTCCTAAGGAATAAGTGATCCCTCTCTGCAATACAGGTGTTGACGTTTACCTAAGGAATATATGATCCCTCTGTGCAATGCAGGTGTTGATCTTTACCTAAGGAATGGAAGATCCCTCTGTGCAATGCAGGTGTTGTCCTTTACCTAAGGTATGGAATATCCCTCTGTGTAATTCAGGTTTTGTCCTTCACCTAAGGAATGGATGATCCCTCTGTGCATTGCAGGTATTTACATTTACTTTGGAATGGATGACCCCTCTGTGCATTGCAGGGGTTGATCTTTACCTAAGGAATGGATGAGCCCTATGTTCATTGCAGGTTTTTACCGTTAATTAAGGAATGGGTGATTGCTCTGTGCAATGCAGGGGTTGTCCTTTACAAAATGAATGGATGATCCCTCTGTTCAATACAGGTGTTTACTGTCATCTAAGGAAGGAATGATCCCTCTGTGCAATGCAGGTATTGATTGTTAACTAAGGAATGACAGAAGCCTCTGTGCAATGTAGGTGTTTACCTTTACCTTAGGAATGGATGATCCTTTTGTGCAATGCAGGTGTTTATCTTTACCTAAGGAATAGATTTGTCCCTCTGTTAAATGCAGGTGTTTACCGTTATCTAAGGAATGGGTGATCTCTGTCCAATGCAGGTTTTTTATCATTATGTAAGGAATGGATGATCCCTCTGTTCAATGCAGTTCTTTACCTTTACCTAAAAAAGGATGATCCTTCTGTTCAACGCAGGTTTCTACCTTTACTTAAGGAATGGATGATCCCTCTGTGCAATGCAGGTATTTACCCTTACTTAAGGAATGAATGATCCTTCTGTACATTGCAGGTGTTTACCTGTACCTAAGTAATGGATGATCCCTCTGTGTAGTGCAGTTGTTTACATTTAAATTAGGAATGGATGATTCTTCTGTGCAATACAGGTGTTTACCTTTACCAAAGGAATGGATGTTCCCTGTGTGCAATGCAGATGTTTACATTCACATAAGAAATTGATGATCCCTCTGGGCCAGGCAGGTGTTGACCTTTACCTATGGAATGGATGATCCTTCTGTGCAAGGAAGGTGTTGTGCTTTACCTAAGGTATGGATGATCCCTCTGTGCATTGCAGGTATTCATTATTTCCAAAGGAATGGAAGATGCCTATGTTCAATGCTGGTGTTTACCTTTTACTAAGAAAAAGGATGATCCCTCTGGTCAATGGAGGTGTTTAACTTCACCTAAGGCATGGATGATCCTTCTGTGCAATGCAGGTGTTGACTTTACCTAAGGAATGGATGATCCCTCTGTGCAATGCAGGTGTTTACCTTTACCTAAGGAATTGGATGATCCCTCTGTGCAATGCAGGTTTTGATCTTTCCCTAAGTAATAGATGATCCCTCTGTTCAGTGCAGGTGTTTAACTTTACCTAAGTAATGGGTGATCAGTCTGTGCCTTTCACGTGTTTACTTTTACCCAAGGAATGGATGATCCCTCTGTGCATTGCATTGTTTACATTTACATTAGGGATGGATGATCCTTCTGTGCATTGCAGGTGTATATTATTACCTAAGGAATTGAAGATCCCACTGTTGAATGCAGGTGTTTACGTTTATGTAAGGAATGGGATGAACCCTCTGTGCATTGCAAGTGTTTACATTTACATTATGAATGGATGATCCTTCTGTGAATTGCAGGTGCTTAGTATTACCTAAGGAATGGAAGATACCTCTGTTCAATGCAGGTGTTTACTTTATCAAAGGTATGGATGTTCCCTGTATGCAATGCAGTTGTTTTCCTTTACAAAAGAATGGAATGATCCCTCTGTGCATTGCAGGTGTTTACTAATACTTAAGGAATGGGAGATGCCTACGTTCAATGTTGGTTTTTACCTATACCTAAGGAAAGGATGATTCCTCTGTGCAATGGAGGTGTTTATCTTTACCTAATGAATGGAAGATCCCTCTCTGCAATGCAGGTGTTGTCCTGTACCTATGGAATGGATGATCCTTCTGTGCAATGCAGGTGTTGCACTTTACCTAACGAATGGATGATCCCTCGGTTCAATGCAGGTGTTTACGTTTATGTAAGGAATGGGATGATCCCTCTGAGCACTGCTGGTGTATACTAATTCCTACTGAATTGAAGATGCCTATGTTCAATGCTGGTATTTACCTTTACCTAACGAAAGGTTGATTCCGCTGTGCAATGGAGATGTTTGCTGTTACGTAAGGAATGGATGATCCCTCTGTAAAAAGCAGGTGTTTACCATTACCTAAGGAATAGATGATCGCTCTGTGCAATGCAGGTGTTTACCTTTAAATAAAGAATGGATGATTCCTCTGTGCTATGCAGTTTTTGCCTTTACCTAAGTAATGGGATCATAGCTCTGTGCAATGCAGGTGTTGACCTTTACCTAAGGAATAGATGATCCATCTGTTCAATGGAGGTGTTTACCATGATCTAAGGAATGGATGATCCCTCTGTGCAATGCAGGTGTTTACCATTACCTAAGGAATGGGATGATCCCTCTGTGCAATGTAGGTGTTGATCTTTACATAAGAAAAAAATGATCCCCCTGTTCAATGCAGTTTTTTACCGTTATCTCAGTAATGGAGGATCCCTCTGTTCAATGCAGGTGTTTGCCATTATCTAACGAATGGGTGATCCTTCTGTTCAATGCAGGTGTTTACCATTACATAAGGAATGGTTGATCCCTCTGTGCAATGCAGGTGTTTAACTTTACCTAATGAATGGATGATCCCTCTGTTCAATGCAGGTATTGATCTTTACCTATGGAATGGATGATCCCTGGGTGCAATGCACGTGTTGATCTTTACCTAAGGAATATATGATCCCTCTGTTCAATGCAGGTGTTTACCATTATCTAAGGAATGGATGATCCCTCTGTTCAATGTAGGTGTTTACCTTTACCTAAGGAATGGATGATCCCTCTGTGCAATGCAGGTGTTTACATTTACCTAAGGAATGAGATGATCTCTCGGTGCAATAAAGGTTTTGATGTATACCTAAGGAATTGATTATCCCTCTATTCAATGGAGCTGTTTACCATTATGTAAGAATGTATGATCCCTCTGTTCAATGCAGGCATTTACACTTACCGAAGGAACGGTTGGACACCCTGGACAATGCAGATGTTGAGCTTTACCTAAGGAATGGATGATCCCTCTATTCAATCCAGGTGTAGATCTTTAAGTAAGCAATGGATGATCCCTCTGTGCAATGCAGGTTTTCAACTCTTACCTAAGGAATGGATGATTCCTCTGTGCAAGGCAGGTGTTTACTATTACCTCAGGAATGGAAGATACCTATGTTCAATGCTGGTGTTTACCTTAACCTAAGGAAAAGATGATTCCTATGTGCAATGAAGGTGTTTACCATTATCTAAGGAATGGATGATCCCACTGTTCAATGCAGGAGTTTACAATTACCTAAGGAATGGATGATCCTTCTGTGCAATGCAGGTGTTGTCCTTTATCTAAGGAATGGACGATCCCTCTGTGCAATCCAGGTGTTGATCTTTACCTAAGGAAGAGATGATCCTTCTCTTCAATGCAGGTGTTTACCGTTATATAAGGAATGGATGATCCCTCTGTTCAATGCAGGTGTTTACCATTATCGAAGTAATGGGTGATACCTCTGTACAATGCAGGTGTTTACCATTACCTAAGGAATGGATCATCACTCTGTTCCATGCACGAGTTTAGAGTTACCTAAGGAATGGATGATCCCTCTGTGCAATGCAGGTGTTTACCTTTACATAAGGAATGGATGATCCCTCTGGAACAGGTAGGTGGTGACCTTTACCTATGGAATGTAGGATCCCTCTGTGCAATGCAGGTGTTGAACATGACCTAAGGAATGCATGATCCCCCTGTTCAATGCAGGTGTTGATCTTTACTAAGGGATGGATAATCCCTCTGTGCAATGCAGTTATTTACCTTTACGTAAGGAATGGATGATACCTTTGTTCAATGCAGGTGTATAACTTACCTAAAGAAGGGTGATAATTCTTTTTGACACAGGTTTATACCTTTTCTTATGGAATGGATGACCCTCCTGTGCAATGCAGGTGTTGATCTTTACCTAAGGAATAGATGATCCCTCTATTCAATGCAGGTGTTTGCCATTATCTAAGGAATGGATGATCCCTCTGTGCAATGCAGGTGTTTACTTTACCTAAGGAATGGATGATACCTCTGTTCAACACAGGTGTTTACCCTACCTAAAGAAGGATGATAATTCTGCTCAACACAGGTTCATACCTTTACTTATGGAAATCATGATCCCTCTGTGAAATTCAGGTGTTTACCTTTACCTAAGGAATGGATGATCCCTCTGAGCAAGGCAGGTGTTTACCTTTACCTAATGAATGGATGATCCGTCTGTTCCATGCAGGTGTTCACGTTTATGTAGGGAAATGTATGATCCCTCTGTGAATTGCAGATGTTTACTATTACCTCAGGAATGGAAGATACCTATGTTCAATGCTGGGGTTTACCTTTACCTAACGAAAGGATGATTCCGCTGTGCAATGCAGGTGTTTACCATTCTCTAAGGAATGGATGTTCCCTCTGTTCAATGCAGTTGTTTACCATTATCTAAGAAATCGATTATCCCTCTGTTCAATGCAGGTGTTTACAGTTACCTAAGGAATGGATGATCCCTCTGGGCAATGGAGGTGTTTACCTTTACCTAAGGAATGGATGATCCGTCTGTGCAATGCAGGTGTTTACCTTTACCTAAGGAATGGGAAGATCCCTCTGTGCAATGAAGGTGTTGATCTTTACCTAAGGAATGGATGATCCCTCTGTTCAAAGCAGGTGTTTACCGTTATCTCAGGAATGGATGATCAATCTGTTCAATGCAGGTGTTTACCATTATCTAAGGAATGGGTGATCCCTCTGTGAAATGCAGGTGTTTAACTTTACCCAAGGAATGGATGATCCATCTGTTCAATGCAGGTTCTTTCCTTTATCAAAGGAATGGGTGATCCCTCTGTGCAATGCAGGTGTTTACCTTTACCTAAGGAATGGATGATCCCTATGTGCAATGCAGGTGTTGATCTTTACCTAAGGAATGGATGATCCCTCTGTTCAATGCAGGTTTTTACCTTTACCTATGGAATGGAATGCTCCCTCTGTGCAAAGCAGGTGTTTACCTTTACCTAAGGAATTTATGTTCCATCTGTTCAGTGCAGGTGCCTTCCATTATCTAAGAAATGGGTGATCCCTCTGTGCAATGCAGGTGTTTACATTTAACTAAGGAATGGATGATGCCTATGTGCAATGCAGGTGTTGACCTTTACCTAAGGAAAGGGATGATCACCCTGTGCAATGCAGGTGTTGATCTTTACTTAAGGAATAGATTAGTACTATGTTCAGTGCAGCTGTTTGCCATTATCTAAGGAATGGATGATATCTCTGTTCAATGCAGGTTTTTACAGGTACCTAAGGAATGGATGATGCACCCTTGCAATGCAGGTGTTTACCTTTACCTAAGGAATGGATGATCCCTCCGTGCAATGTAGGTGTTAACCTTTACCTAAGGAGTGGATGATCCCTCTGTGCAATGCAGGTGTTTACATTAACCTAAGGAAAGGGACGATCCCTCTGAGCAATACAGGTGTTTACCTTTACCTAAGGAATGGTTGATCCCTCTGTGCAATGCAGGTGTTTACCTTTACCTAAGAAATGGAAGATGCCTATGTTCAATGCTGGTGTTTACCTTTACCTAAGGAAAGTGTGTTTCCTCTGTGCAATGGAGGTGTTTCTCTTTACCTAATGAACCGAAGATCCCTCTGTGCAACGCAGGTGTTGTCCTTTACCTAAGGAATGGATGATCCCTGTGTGCAATGCAGGTGTTGTCCTTTACCTAAGGAATGGATGATCCCTCTGTGCAATCCAGGTGTTGATCTTTACCTAAGGAAGAGATGATCCCTTTGTTCAATAAAGGTGTTTACCGTTATATAAGGAATGGATGATCCCTCTGTTCAATGCATGTCTTTACCATAATCTACAAAATGGGTGATCCCTCTGTACAATGCAGGTGTTTGCCATTTCCTGAGTAATGGATGATCCCTCTGCTCAATGCACATGTTTAGTGTTACCTAAGGAATGGATGATCGCTCTGTGCAATGCAGGTGTTTACCTTTACATAAGACATGGATGATCCCCCTGTTCAATACAGGTGTTGATCTTTACCTAAGGAATTCATGATCCCTCTGTGCAATGCAGGTGTTCACCTATTACCTAAGGAATGGATGATCCCTATGTGCCAGGAAGGTTTTTACCTTTACCTAAGGAATTGATGATCCCTCTGTTCATTGCAGGTATTTAGGTATATGTAAGGTATGGGATGATCTCTCTGTGCATTTCAGGTGTTTACTAATACCTAAGGAATAGAAGGTGCCTATGTTCAATGCTGGTGTTTACCGTTATGTAAGGAATGGATGATCCCTCTGTTCACTGCAGGTGTTTACCTGTACCTAAGTCATGGATGATCCCTCTGTGTAATGCAGGTGTATACCTTTACCTATGGAATGGGATGATCCCTCAGTGAAATTCAGGTCTTGGTCTTTACCTAAGGAATAGATGATCCCTCTGTAAAATGCCGGATTTTACCTTAACCTAAGGAATGGAATGATCCCCCTGTGCAATGCAGGTGTTGATCTTTACCTATGGAATGGATGATACCTCTGTTCAAGGCAGGTGTTTACCGTTATCTCAGGAATGGATGATCCCTCTGTTTAATGCAGGGGTTTCCGATTATTTAAGGAATGCGTGATCCTTCTGTTCAATGCAGGTGTTTACCATTACATAAATAATGGATGATCCCTTTGTGCAATGACGGTGTTTACCTTTACCTAAGGAATGGATGACATCTGTCTTCAAGGCAGGTGTTTATTTTACCTAAAGAAGGATGATCCCTCTGTTCAACACAGGTTTCTAATCTTACTTAACGAATGGATGATCCCTCTGTGCAATGCAGGTGTTTAGCCTTACCTAAGGAATGGATGATCCCTCCTTGCCTTTCCGGTGTTTACTATTACATAAGGAATGGAAGATCCCTCTTTCAATGCAGGGGTTTACCGTTACCAAAGGAATAGGTGTTCCCTGTGTGAAATGCAGGTGTTTACCTCTACATAAGGAATGGATGATCCCTCTGGGCCTGGCAGGAGTTGACCTTTACCTAAGGAATGGATGATCCCTCTGTGCAATGAAGATGTTGAACTTTACCTAAGGAATGGATGATACCTCTATTCAATGCAGGTGTAGATCTTTAAGTAAGGAATGGATGATCACTCTGTGCAATGCGGGTGTTCACCTCATACCTAAGGAATGGATGATCCCTCTGTGCAAGGCAGCTGTTTACCTTTACCAAAGGAATGGGATGATCCCTCTGTGTAATGCAGGTGTTTACACTTTACCTAAGGAATATATGATCTCTCTGTTCAATGCAGGTGTTCACGATTATCTAGGGAATGGATGATCCCTCTGTTCCTTGCAGGTGTTTACGGTTATCTAAGGAATGGATGATCCCTCTGTTCCATACAAGTGTTTTCGTTTATGTAAGAAATGGTATGATCCCTCAGTGCATTGCAGGTGTTTACTATTACATCAGGAATGGAAGATACCTGTGTTCAATGCTGGGGTGTACCTTTACCTAAGGAAAGGATGATTCCTCTGTGCAATGCAGGTGTTTACCGTTATCTAAGGAATGGATGATCTCTCTGTTCAATGCAGGAGTTTACTATTACCTAAGGACTGGATGATCCCTCTGTGGAATGCAGGTATTTACCTTTACCTAAGGAATGGATGATCCCTCTGTTCAATGCAGGTGTTAACCTTTACCTAAGGAATGCATGATCCCTCTGTGCAATGCACTTGATGATCTTTACCTAAGGAATAAATGATCCTCTGTTCAATGCACTTGTTTACCGTTATGTAAGGAATGGATGATCCCTCTGTTCACTGCATGTGTTTACCATTACATAAGGAATGGATGATCCCTCTGTGCAATGCAGGTGTTTACCTTTACCTAAGGAATGGGATGATCCCTCAGTGCAATGCAGATGTTGGTCTTTACCTAAGTAATAGATGATACCTCTGTTCAAGGCACGTGTTTACCGTTATCTCTTGAATGGATGATCCCTCTGTTCAATGCAGGTGTTTACAATTATGTAAGGAATGGGTGATCCTTCTGTTCAATGCAGGTGTTTACCATTACATGAGGAATGGATGATCCCTCTGTGCAATGGAGGTGTTTACCTTTACCTAAGGAATGGATGATCCCTATGTGCAATGCAGGTGTTGACCTTTACCTAAGGAATGGGATGATCACTCTGTGCAATGCAGGTGATGATATTTTCTTAAGGAATAGATCAGCCCTGTGTTCAATGAAGGTGTTTACCATTATCTAAGGAATGGATGTTCCCTCCGTGCAATGAAGGTGTTTACCATTATCTAAGGAATAGATGTTCCCTCCGTGCAATGCAGGTGTTGATCTTTACCTAAGGAATAGATGATCCCTCTGTTCAATGCAGGTGTTTGCCGCAATCTAAGGAATGGATGTTCGCTCTCTGAAATGCAGGTGTTGACCTTTGCCTAAGGAATATTTGATTCGTCTGTACAATTCAGGTGTTGACATTTACCACAGTAATGGATGTACCCTATGTTCAATGCAGATGTTTACCATTACCTAAGGAATGGATGATCCCTCTGTGCAATGCAGGTGTTTACCTTTACCTACGGAATGGATGATCCCTCTGTGCAATGCAGGTGTTTACCATTACCTAAGGAATGGATGATGCCTCTGTTCAATGCAGGTGTTTACCTTTACCAAAGGAATGGATGTTCCCTGTGTGCAATGCCGTTGTTTACCTTTACATAAGGAATGGATGATCCCTCTGTGCAATGAAGCTTTTGATCTTTACCTTATGAATAGATGACCCCGCTGTGCATTGCAGTTGTTTACTATTACCTAGGAATGGAAAATCCTTCTACTGAATGCCGGTGTTTACCTTTACCAAAGGAATGGATGTTCCCTGTGTTCATTGCAGGTGTTTGCCTTTACTTAAGGAATGGGATGATCACTCCGTGCAAAGCAGGTGTTGACCTTTACCTAAGGACACTATGATCCCTCGGTTCAATGCAGGTATTTACCTTTACCTAAGGAATGGATGATCTCTCTGTTCAATGCAGGTGTTTACCTTATCAAAGGAATGGATGATCCCTCTGTGCAATGCAGGTGTTGTCCTTTACCTAAGGATTGGATGATCCCTCTGTTCAATGCAGGTGTTTACCTTTATGTAAGGAATGGCATCATTCCCCTGTGCATTGCAGGTGTGTACTATTACCTAAGTAATGGATGATGCCCATGTTCAATGCTGGTGTTTAACTTTACCTAGGGAAGTGATGATTCCTCAGTGCAATGAAGGTGTTTATCTTCACCTAATGAATGGAAGATCCCCCTGTGCAATGCAGGTTTTGTCCTTTGCCCAAGGAATGGATGAGCCTTCTGTGCATTGCAGGTGTTTACATTCACCTTAGGAACACATGACCCCACTCTGCATTGCAGGTGTTTACTATTACCTAAGGAATGGAAGATCCCTCTGTTCAATGCAGGTGTTTTCCTTTATCTAAATAATGAGATTATCTCTCTGTGAAATGCAGGTGTTGATCTTTACCTAAGGAATGGATGATCTCTCGGTGCAATGCAGGTGTTTACCTTTACATAAGGAATGGATGATCCCTCTGGTTCTGGCAGGTGTTGAGCCTTACCTAAGGAATGGATGATCCCTCTGTTCAATTCATGTGTTTAGGTTTATTTAAGGAATGGGATGATCACTCTCTGCATTTCACGTGTTTACTAATGCCTAAGGAATGGATGATATCTCTGTGCAATGCAGGTGTTGGTCTTTACCTAAAGAATAGATGAACCCTCTGTTCAATGCAAGTGTTTAATTTTACCTAAGGAATGGATGATCACTCTGTGCAATACAGGTGTTGATCGATACATAAGCAATAGATTATCCCTCTGTTCAATGCAGGTGTTTTAAGGTACCTAAAGAATGAATGATCCCTCTGTGCATTTCAGGTGTTTACCTTTACCTAAGGCATGGATGATCCCTCTGTGCATTGCACATGTTTACATTTACCTTAGGAATGGATGATCACTATGTGCATTGCAGGTGTTTACTATTACCGAAATAATTGAAGATACCACTGTTCAATGCAGGTGTTTACCTTTACATATGGAATGGATGATTCTTCCAAGTCAGTCAGGTGTTGACCTTTACCTAAGGAAGGGATGATCCCTCTGTGCAATGCAGGTGTTGAACTTTACCTAAGGAACGGAAGATCCCTCTGTTCAATGCAGGTGTTGATATTTACATAAGGAATTGATGATCCTTCTGTGCAATGCAGGTGTTGTCCTTTATTTAAGGAATGGACGATCCCTCTGTGCAATCCAGGTGTTGATCTTTACCTAAGGAAGAGATGATCCTTCTGTTCAATGCAGGTGTTTATGGTTATATAAGGAATGGTTGATCCCTCTGCTCAATGCAGGTGTTTTTTATCTAAGGAATGGGTGATACCTCTATAAAATGCAGGTGTTTACCATTACCTAAGGAATGGATCATCCCCCTGTTCCATGCATGTGTTTAGAGTTACCTAAGGAATGGATGATCCCTCTGTGCAATGCAGGTGTTTAACTTTACATAAATGATGGATGATCCCTATGTGTAAGGAAGGTGTTTACCTTTACCTAAGGAATTGATGATCCCTCTGTTAATTGCAGGTGTTTAGGTTTATGTAAGGAATGGGATGGCCCCTCTGTGCATTTCAGGTGTTAACTCATACCTAAGGAATAGAAGATGCCTATGGTCAATGATGCTGTTTACCTTTACCTAAAGAAAGGATATTTCCTCTGTGCAATGGAGGTGTTTATCTTTACCTAATGAATGGAAGATTCCTCTGTGCAATGCATGTGTTGTCCTTTATCTAAGGAATGGATTAGCCTTCAGTGCAAGGCACTTGTTGACCTTTAACTAAGGAATGGATGATCCTTCTGTGCAATCCAGGTGTTGATCTTTACCTAAGGAATAGATCATCCCTCTGTTCAATGCAGGAGTTTACTGTTATATAAGGAATTGTTGATCCTTCTGGTCAATCCAGGTGTTTATCTTTACCTAAGGAATGGATAATTCCTCTGTTCAATGCAGGTGTTTACCGTTATCTAAGGATTGGATGATTCCTCTATGCAATGGAGGTGTTTACCTTTACCTGAGGAATGGATGATCCCTCTGTGCAATGCAGATGTTGATCTTTACCTAAGGAATAGATGATCCCTCTGTTCAATCCAGATATATACCATTATATTTGGAATGGATTATCCCTCTGTTCAATACAGGTGTTTACCTTTACCGAAGTAATTGGATGATACCTCTGTTCAAGGCAGGTGTTCACCTTTGTCTAAAGAAGTTTCAAACTTCACCCAAGGTTGATCCCTCTGTGCATAGCAGGTGTTTAGAGTTACCTAAGGAATAGATGATCCCTGTGTTCAATGCAGGTGTTTACCGTAATCTAAGGAATGGATGATCGCTCTGTGAAATGCAGGTGTTGATCTTTACCTAAGGAATGTTTGATACCTCTGTACAATTCTGGTGTTGACCTTTACCAAAGGAATGGATTATCCCTCTGTGCATGCAGGTGTTGACCTTTACCTAAGGAATGGATGATCCATCTGTGCATTGCAGGTGTTTACTATTACCTAAGGTTGGAAGATCCATCTGTTCAGTGCAGGTGTTGACATTTACCACAGTAATGGATGTTCCCTGTGTGCAATGCAGGTGTTTACCATTACCTAAGGAATGGCTGATCCCTCTGTGCAATGCAGATGTTGACCTTTACCTAAGGAATGGATGATCCCTCTGTGCAATGCAGGAGTTTACCATTACCTAAGGAATGGATGATCCCTCTGTGCAATGCAGGTGTTGACCTTTACCTAAGTAAACGATGATCCCTCTGTGCATTGCAGGTGTTTTCTATTACCTAAGGAATGGAAGAAGCCTATGTTCAATGCTGGTATTTACCTTTACCTAAGGAATGGATGATCCCTCTGTGCAATGCAAGTATTGATCTTTACCTAAGGAATAGATGATCCCTCTGTGCAAAGCAGGTGTTTACTTTTACCTAAAGAATGGATGATACCTCTGTTCAATGCAGGTGTTTACCGTTATGTAAGGAATGAATGATCCCTCTGTTCAATGCAGGTGTTTCCCTTTACCTAACAAAAGTATGATACCTCTATTCAAGGCCGGTATTCATCTTTACCTAAGGAATGGATGATCCCTCTGTGCAATGCAGTTGTTCACCTCTTACCTGAGGTATGAATGATTCCTCTGTGCAAGCAGGTGTTTACCTTTACCTAAGGAATGGATGACCCTCCGTTCCATACAGGTGTTTACGTTTATGTAAGGAATGGGATGATCCCTCTGTTTATTGTGCATGTTTACTATTACCTAAGGAATGGAAGATACCTATGTTCATTGATGGCATTTACCTTTACCTAAGGAATGGATGATCCCTCTGTGCAGTGCAGGTGTTGATCTTTACCTAAGGAATGGATGATACCTCTGTGCAAGCAATTGTTTACAGTTTTTAAGGAAGGGATGATACTTCTGTTCAATGGAGTTGATTACCATTACATAAGTAATGGATGATCCTCTGTACAATGCAGTTGTTTACCTTTACCTAAGGAATGGATGATCCCTATGTGCAATGCAGGTGTTTACCTTTACCTAAAGAATGTGATGATTAATCAGTACAATGCAGTTGTTGATCTTTTCCTTATGGAATAGATGAGCCTTCTGTTCAATGCAGGTGTTTACCGTTATCTAAAGAATGGATGAACCTTCTGTTCAATGCACGTTTTTACAGTTACCTAAGGAATGGATGATCCCTCTGAGCAATGCAGATGTTTACCTTTGCCGAAGTAATGGAATGATCCCTCTGTGCAATTCAGGTGTTGATCTTTACCCAAGGAAAAGATGATCCCTCTTCAATGCAGGTGTTTACCTTTACCTAAGGAATCAGATGATCCCTCTGCGCAGTACAGGTGTTGATCCTTACCTAAGGGATAGATGATCCCTCTGTTCAATGCAGGTGTTTACAGTTACCTATGGAATGGATGATCCCTCTGTTCAATTCAGGTGTTTACAGTTACCTAAGGAATGGATGATCCCTCTGTGCAATGCATGTGTTTACCTTTACCTAAGGAATGGGATTATCCCTCTGTGCAATGCAGGTATTTACCTTTACCTAAGGAATGGGATGATCCCTCTGTTTGATGCAGGTGTTTACCTTTCCCTAAGGAATGGATGATCCCTCTGGGCATTGCAGGTGTTTACATTTACCTAAGGAATGGAAGATACCTATGTTCAATATAGGTGATTATCTTTACCAAATGAGTGGATGTTCCCTGTGGGCCATGCCGGTGTTTATGTTTACATAAGGAATGGATGATCCCTCTGTGCCTGGCAGGTGTTGACCTTTACCTAAGGAATGGATGATCCCTCTGTGCATTCCAGTTGTTGACTTTTACCTAAGGAGTGGATGATCCTAGTATTCAATGCAGGTGTTGATCTTTACATAAGGAATGCATGATCCCTCTGTGCAATGCAGGTGTTCACTTCTTACCCAAGGAATGGATTATCCCTCTGTGCAAGGCATGTGTTTGCTTTACCTAAGGAATGGATGATCCCTCTGTTCCATGCAGGTGTTTACTTGTATGTAAGGAATGGGATGATCCCTCTGTGCATTGCAGGTCTTTACTATTAGCTAAGGAATGAAAGATATCTATGTTCAATGCTGTTGTTTCACTTTACCTAAGGAATGGATCATCCTTCTGTGCAATGTAGGGGTTGACTCTTACCTAAGGAATAGATGATCCCTCTGTTCATTGCAGGTGTTTTCCATTATCTAAGGAATGTATGTTCCATCTGTTCAATGCAGGTGTTTACCATTACCTAAGGATACATGATCCCTCTGTGCAATGGGGGTGTTTACCTTTAACTTAGGAATAGATAATCCCTCTGTGCATTGCAGGTGTTTGCATTTACCTAAGGAATGGAAGATACCTATGTTCAATGCACGTGCTTACCTTTACCAAAGGAGTGGATGTTCCCTCTTTGCAATGCCGGTGTTACCTTTAAATAAGGAATGGATGATCCCTCTGTTCCTGGCAGGTGTTGAACATTACCTAAGGAATGTATGATCCCTCTGTGCATTGCAGTTTTTGACCTTTATCTAAGGGATGGGTTATCCCTTTATTCAATGGAGATGTTAATATTTACTTAAGGAATGCAACATCCCTCTGTGCAGGTGTTCACTTCTTACCTAAGGAATGGATGATCCCTCTGTGCAAGGCATGTGTTTGCCTTTACCTAAGGAATGGATGATCCCTCTGTTCCATGCAGGTGTTTATGTTTATGTAAGGGATGGGATGATCCATCTGTGCAGTGTAGATGTTTACTATTACATAAGGAATGGAAGATACCTATGTTCAATGCTGGTGTTTACCATTACCTAAGGAATGGATGATCCCTCTGTGCAATGCAGGTGTTTACCGCTACCTAAGGAATGGATGATCCTTCTTTGCAATGCAGGTGTTGCCCTTTACATAAGGAATGGATGATCCCTGTGTGCAATGCAGGTGTTGTCCTTTACATAAGGAATCGATGATCCCTCTGTGCAATGCAGATGTTGTGCTTTTCCTAAGGAATTCATGATACCTCTGTTCACTGCAGGTGTTTACTGTCATCTAAGGATTGGATGATCCCTCTGTTCAATGCAGGTGTTTACCATTACCTATGGAATTGAAGTTCCCTGTGTGCAATGCAAGTGTTTACCATTATCTAAGGAATGGATGATCGTCTCTTCAATGCAGGTGCTTACAGTTACCTAAGGAATGGATAATCCTCTGTGTAATGCATGTAATGCATTACTTAAGGAAAAAGATGATCCTTTTGTGCATTACAGGTGTTTACTATTACCTAAGGAATTGATGATCCTCTGTTCAATGCAGCTGTTTAACTTTACCAAAGGAATGGATGTTCCTGTGTGAAATGCAGGTGAGTATACATTTACCTAATGAATGGAATGATCTCTCTGTGCAATGCAGGTGTTGATCTTTAACTAAGGAATAGTTGATCCCTCTGTTCAATGCAGATGTTTACCGTTATCTAACGAATGGATGATCCCTCCCTTCAATGCAGGTGTTACCTTTATCTAAGGAATGGATGATACCTCTGTTCAATGCAGGTGTTTACCTCTTACCTAAAGAAGGATGATTACTCTGTTCAAGCAGGTGTTCCTATGGTTACTTAAGGAATGGATTATCACTCTGTTCAATGCAGGTGTTTACCCTTACCTAACGAATGGATGATCCCTCTGTGCATTGCAGGTGTTTACCTTTTACCTAAGGAATGAATGATCTCTCTGTGAATTGCAGGTGTTTACATTTAACTTAGGAATGGATGATCCTTTGTGCATTGAAGGTGTTTATCTATTACCTAAGGAACAGAAGATACCTCTTTTCAATGCAGTTGTTTACCTTTACCTAAGTAATGGATGATACCTCTGTTCAATGGAGGTGTTTAACTTTACCAAAGGAATGGATGTTCCTTGTGTGCAAGGCAGGTGTTTAACTTTCCCTAAGGAATGGATGATCCCTCTGTGCAATGCAGGTGTTTACCTTTACCTTAGGAAGGAATGATCCCTCTGTGCATTGCAGGTGTTGATCTTTAACTAAGGAATATATGATCCCACTGTTCAATGCAGGTGTTTACCATTATCTAAGGAATGGATGATCCCTCCCTTCAATGCAGGTGTTTACTATTATCTAAGGGATGGGTGATCCATATGTCCAATGCAGGTTTTGATCTTTACTTCAGGAATGGATGATCCTCTGTGCAATGCAGGTGTTGATCTTAAGGTAAGGAATTGATGAGCCCTTTCTTCAATGCAGGTGTTTACCATTATCTAAGGAATGGATTATCCCTCTGTTCAATGCAGGTGTTGATGTTTGCCTAAGGAAAGGATGATCCTTTGTGCATTGCAGGTGTTTACTATTACCTAAGGAATTGGATGATACCTCTGTTCAATGCAGGTGTTTACCTTTACCAAAGAATGGATGTTCCCTCTGTGAAATGCAGGTGTGTTTATATTTACCTAATTAATGAGATGATCTTTCTGAGCAATGCAGGTGTTGATCTTTAACTAAGGAATAGATGATCCTCTGTTCAATGCAGGTGTTTACCGTTATCTAAGGAATGGATGATCCCTCTGTTCAATACAGGTGTTTACCTTTACCTAAGAAATGGATGATATATCTCTGTTCAACGCAGTTGTTTACATTTACCTAAAGAAGGATGATCCATCTGTTCAAGCAGGTTTCTACCTATTACTTAAGGAATGTATAATCCCACTGTTCAATGCAGGTGTTTACCTTTACATAACGAATGGATGATCCTTCTGTGTCATTGCAGGTGTTTACATTTAACTAAGGAAGGGATGATCCTTCTGTGCAATGCAGGTGTTTACTATTACCTAAGGAATGGAAGATCCTCTGTTCAATGCAGGTGTTGACCGTTTACCAAGGAATGGATGATCCTTGTGTGCAATGGGGGTGTTGTCCTTTATTTAAGGAATGGATGATCCCTCTGTGCAATGCAGGTGTTGATCTTTACCTAAGGAATGGATGATCCTTCTGTTCAATGCAGGTGTTTACCTTTATATAAGGAATGGTTGATCCCACTGTTCAATGCAGGTGTTTTTATCTAAGGAATGGATGATCCTCTATAAAATGCAGGTGTTTACCATTACCTAAGGAATGGATCATCCCCTGTTCAATGCATGTGTTTAGAGTTACCTAAGGAATGGATGATCCTCTGTTCAATGCAGGTGTTTAACTTTACCTAAATGATGGATGATCCCTCTGTTCAATGCAGGTGTTTACCTTTACCTAAGGAATTGATGATCCCTCTGTTAATTGCAGGTGTTTATGTTTACTAAGGAATGGGATGGCCCCTCTGTGCAATTCAGGTGTTAACTCATACCTAAGGAATGGATGATGCCTATGTTCAATGATGCTGTTTACCTTTACCTAAAGAAAGGATGATCCCTCTGTGCAATGGAGGTGTTTATCTTTACCTAATGAATGGATGATTCCTCTGTTCAATGCATGTGTTTACCTTTATCTAAGGAATGGATGATCCTCAGTTCAAGGCAGGTGTTTACCTTTAACTAAGGAATGGATGATCCCTCTGTGCAATGCAGGTGTTTGTCTTTACCTAAGGAATGGATGTTCCCTCTGTTCAATGCAGGTTTTTACTGTTACCTAAAGGAATTGTTGATCCTTCTGGTTCAATCCAGGTGTTTATCTTTACCTAAGGAATGGATGTTCCTCTGTTCAATGCAGGTGTTTACAATTATCTAAGGAATGGATGATCCCTCTGTGCAATGGAGGTGTTTACCTTTACCTGAGGAATGGATGATCCCTCTGTGCAATGCAGATGTTGATCTTTACCTAAGGAATGGATGATCCCTCTGTTCAATCCAGATATTTACCATTATATTTGGAATGGATTATCCTCTGTTCAATGCAGGTGTTTACCTTTACCAAAGGAATGGATGATACCTCTGTTCAATGCAGGTGTTCACCTTTGTCTAAAGAAGTTTCAAACTTCACCCAAGGTTGATCCCTCTGTGCAAAGCAGGTGTTTAGAGTTACCTAAGGAATAGATGATCCCTGTGTTCAATGCAGGTGTTTACCGTTATCTAAGGAATGGATGATCCTCTGTGAAATGCAGGTGTTGATCTTTACCTAAGGAATGTTTGATACCTCTGTACAATTCTGGTGTTGACCTTTACCAAAGGAATGGATGATCCCTCTGTGCAATGCAGGTGTTGACCTTTACCTAAGGAATGGATGATCCATCTGTGCATTGCAGGTGTTTACTATTACCTAAGGAATGGAAGATCCATCTGTTCAATGCAGGTGTTGACATTTACCACAGTAATGGATGATCCCTGTGTGCAATGCAGGTGTTGACCTTTACCTAAGGAATAGATGATCCCTCTGTGAGATGCAGATGTTGACCTTTACCTAAGGAATGGATGATCCCTCTGTGCAATGCAGGTGTTGATCTTCACCTAAGGAATAGATGATCACTCTGTGCAATGCAGGTGTTGACCTTTACCTAAGGAATGGATGATCCCTCTGTGCATTGCAGGTGTTTACTATTACCTAAGGAATGGAAGATCCCTATGTTCAATGCTGGTATTTACCTAAGGAATTATGATCCCTAAGCAAGAATGGATGATCACTCTTTGCAAAGCAGGTGTTTAACTTTACCTAAGGAATGGATGATCCCTCTGTTCAATGCAGGTGTTTACCGTTATGTAAGGAATGATGATCCCTCTGTTCAATGCAGGTGTTTACCTTTACCTAATGAAAGGATGATACCTCTGTTCAAGGCAGGTGTTCATCTTTACCTAAGGAATGGATGATCCCTCTGTGCAATGCAGTTGTTCACCTCTTACCTAAGGTATGAATGATTCCTCTGTGCAAGCAGGTGTTTACCTTTACCTAAGGAATGGATGATCCCTCCGTGCCATACAGGTGTTTACGTTTATGTAAGGAATGGGATGATCCCTCTGTACATTGTGGGTGTTTACTATTACCTAAGGAATGGAAGATACCTATGATCAATGATGGCATTTACCTTTACCTAAAGAATGGATGATGCTTCTGTGCAATGCAGGTGTTTACCTTTATCTAAGGAATGGATGATCCGTCTGTGCAAGCAATTGTTTACAGTTTTTAAGGAATAGATGATACCTCTGTTCAATGGAGTTTTTTTTACCATTACATAAGGAATCGATGATCCTCTGTACAATGCAGGTGTTTCCCATTACCTAAGGAATGGATGATCTCTATGTGCAATGCAGGTGTTTACCTTTACCAAAGGAATGCGATGATTCCTCAGTGCAATGCAGTTGTTGATCTTTTTTTTCTTATGGAATAGATGAGCCTTCTGTTCAATGCAGGTGTTTACCGTTATCTAAAGAATGGATGAACCTTCTGTTCAATGCACGTTTTACAGTTACCTAAGGAATGGATGATCCCTCTGAGCAATGCAGATGTTTACCTTTACCTAAGTAATGGAATGATCCTCTGTGCAATTCAGGTGTTGATCTTTACCCAAGGAAAAGATGATCCTCTTCAATGCAGGTGTTTACCTTTACCTAAGGAATCAGATGATCCCTCTGCGCAGTACAGGTGTTGATCCTTACCTAAGGGATGGATGATCCCTCTGTTCAATGCAGGTGTTTACAGTTACCTATGGAATGGATGATCCCTCTGTTCAATTCAGGTGTTTACAGTTACCTAAGGAATGGATGATCCCTCTGTGCAATGCATGTGTTTACCTTTACCTAAGGAATGGGATTATCCCTCTGTGCAATGCAGGTATTTACCTTTACCTAAGGAATGGGATGATCCCTCTGTTTGATGCAGGTGTTTACCTTTCCTAAGGAATGGATGATCCTCTGGGCATTGCAGGTGTTTACATTTACCTAAGGAATGGAAGATACCTATGTTCAATATAGGTGATTATCTTTACCAAATGAGTGGATGTTCCCTGGGGCAATGCCGGTGTTTATGTTTACATAAGGAATGGATTATGCCTCTGTGCCTGGCAGGTGTTGAACTTTACATAAGGAATGGATGATCCCTCTGTGCATTGCAGTTGTTGACCTTTACCTACAGAATGGATGATCCCTCTATTCAATGCAGGTGTTGATCATTACATAAGGAATGCATGATCCCTCTGTGCAATGCAGGTGTTCACTTCTTACCCAAGGAATGGATGATCCTTCTGTGTAAGGCATGTGTTTGCCTTTACCTAAGAAATGGATGATCACTCTGTTCAATGCAGGTGTTTATGTTTATGTAAGGAATGGGATGATCCCTCTGTGCATTGCAGGTCTTTACTATTAGCTAAGGAATGAAAGATATCTATGTTCAATGCTGTTGTTTCACTTTACCTAAGGAATGGATCATCCTTCTGTGCAATGTAGGGGTTGACTCTTACCTAAGGAATAGATGATCCCTCTGTTCATTGCAGGTGTTTTCCATTATCTAAGGAATGTATGTTCCATCTGTTCAATGCAGGTGTTTACCATTACCTAAGGATACATGATCCCTCTGTGCAATGGGGGTGTTTACCTTTAACTTAGGAATAGATAATCCCTCTGTGCATTGCAGGTGTTTGCATTTACCTAAGGAATGGAAGATACCTATGTTCAATGCACGTGCTTACCTTTACCAAAGGAGTGGATGTTCCCTCTTTGCAATGCCGGTGTTACCTTTAAATAAGGAATGGATGATCCCTCTGTTCAATGGCAGGTGTTGAACATTACCTAAGGAATGTATGATCCTCTGTGCATTGCAGTTTTTTACCTTTATCTAAGGGATGGGTTATCCCTTTATTCAATGGAGATGTTAATATTTACTTAAGGAATGCAACATCCCTCTGTGCAGGTGTTCACTTCTTACCTAAGGAATGGATGATCCCTCTGTGCAAGGCATGTGTTTGCCTTTACCTAAGGAATGGATGATCCCTCTGTTCCATGCAGGTGTTTATGTTTATGTAAGGGATGGGATGATCCATCTGTGCAGTGTAGATGTTTACTATTACATAAGGAATGGAAGATACCTATGTTCAATGCTGGTGTTTACCATTACCTAAGGAATGGATGATCCCTCTGTGCAATGCAGGTGTTTACCGCTACCTAAGGAATGGATGATCCTTCTGTGCAATGCAGGTGTTGCCCTTTACATAAGGAATGGATGATCCCTGTGTGCAATGCAGGTGTTGTCCTTTACATAAGGAATCGATGATCCCTCTGTGCAATGCAGATGTTGTGCTTTTCCTAAGGAATTCATGATACCTCTGTTCACTGCAGGTGTTTACTGTCATCTAAGGATTGGATGATCCCTCTGTTCAATGCAGGTGTTTACCATTACCTATGGAATTGAAGTTCCCTGTGTGCAATGCAAGTGTTTACCATTATCTAAGGAATGGATGATCGTCTCTTCAATGCAGGTGCTTACAGTTACCTAAGGAATGGATAATCCCTCTGTGTAATGCATGTAATGCATTACTTAAGGAAAGATGATCCTTTTGTGCATTACAGGTGTTTACTATTACCTAAGGAATTGGAGATCCCTCTGTTCAATGCAGCTGTTTAACTTTACCAAAGGAATGGATGTTCCCTGTGTGAAATGCAGGTGAGTATACATTTACCTAATGAATGGAATGATCTCTCTGTGCAATGCAGGTGTTGATCTTTAACTAAGGAATAGTTGATCCCTCTGTTCAATGCAGATGTTTACCGTTATCTAACGAATGGATGATCCCTCCCTTCAATGCAGGTGTTACCGTTATCTAAGGAATGGATGATACCTCTGTTCAATGCAGGTGTTTACCTCTACCTAAAGAAGGATGATTACTCTGTTCAAGCAGGTTCCTATGGTTACTTAAGGAATGGATTATCACTCTGTGCAATGCAGGTGTTTACCCTTACCTAACGAATGGATGATCCCTCTGTGCATTGCAGGTGTTTACCTTTACCTACGGAATGAATGATCTCTCTGTGAATTGCAGGTGTTTACATTTAACTTAGGAATGGATGATCCTTTGTGCATTGAAGGTGTTTACTATTACCTAAGGAACAGAAGATACCTCTTTTCAATGCAGTTGTTTACCTTTACCTAAGTAATGGATGATACCTCTGTTCAATGGAGGTGTTTAACTTTGCCAAAGGAATGGATGTTCCTTGTGTGCAAGGCGGGTGTATAACTTTCCCTAAGGAATGGATGATCCCTCTGTGCAATGCAGGTGTTTACCTTTACCTTAGGAAGGAATGATCCCTCTGTGCATTGCAGGTGTTGATCTTTAACTAAGGAATATATGATCCCACTGTTCAATGCAGGCGTTTACCATTATCTAAGGAATGGATGATCCCTCCCTTCAATGCAGGTGTTTACTATTATCTAAGGGATGGGTGATCCATATGTCCAATGCAGGTTTTGCCCTTAACTTCAGGAATGGGATGATCCCTCTGTGCAATGCAGGTGTTGATCTTAAGGTAAGGAATTGATGAGCCCTTTCTTCAATGCAGGTGTTTACCATTATCTAAGGAGTGGATTATCCCTCTGTTCAATGCAGGTGTTGATGTTTGCCTAAGGAAAGGATGATCCTTTTGTGCATTGCAGGTGTTTACTATTACCTAAGGAATTGGAGATACCTCTGTTCAATGCAGCTGTTTACCTTTACCAAAGGAATGGATGTTCCCTGTGTGAAATGCAGGTGTGTATATATTTACCTAATTAATGAGATGATCTTTCTGAGCAATGCAGGTGTTGATCTTTAACTAAGGAATAGATGATCGGTCTGTTCAATGCAGGTGTTTACCGTTATCTAAGGAATGGATGATCCCTTCGTTCAATACAGGTGTTTACCTTTACCTAAGAAATGGATGATATCTCTGTTCAACGCAGTTGTTTACCTCTACCTAAAGAAGGATGATCCATCTGTTCAAGCAGGTTTCTATGATTACTTAAGGAATGTATAATCCCTCTGTGCAATGCAGGTGTTTACTCTTACATAACGAATGGATGATCCCTCTGTGCATTGCAGGTGTTTACATTTAACTTAGGAAGGGATGATCCTTCTGTGCTTTGAAGGTATTTACTATTACCTAAGGAATGGAAGATCCCTCTGTTCATTGTAGGTGTTTACCGTTACCAAAGGAATGGGTGTTCCCTGTGTACAATGGGGGTGTATAACTTTCCCTAAGGAATGGATGATCCCTCTATGCAATGCAAGTGTTTGCCTTTACCTTAGGAATGGGATGATCCCTCTGTGCATTGCAGGAGTTGACCTTTAACTAAGGAATATATGATCTCACTGTTCAATGCAGGTGTTTACCGTTATCTAAGGAATGGATGATCCCTCTGTACAATGCAGGTGTTTAGCTTTACCTAAGGAATGGATGATCCCTATGTGCAATGCAGGTTTTGCCCTTAACCTCAGGAATGGGATGATCCCTCTGTTCAATGCAGGAGTTTACCTTTACCTAAGGAATGGATGATACCTCTGTTCAACGCAGGTGTTTACCTCTACCTAAAGAAGCATGATCACTCTGTTCAAGCAGGTTTCTATGGTTACTTAAGGAATGGATTATCCCTCTGTGCAATGCAGGTGTTTACCCTTACCTAACGAATGGATGATCCACTGTTCAATACAAGTGTTTACCATTATCTAAGGAAAGGATGATCCCTCCGTTTAATGCAGGTGTTGATCTTTAGGTAAGGAATTGATGAATTTTTTGTTCAATGCAAGTGTTTACCTTTATCTAAGGAGTGGATGATCCCTCTGTTCAATGCAGGTGTTTACTGTTACCTAAGGAATGTATGATGCCTCTGTGCAATGCAGGTGTTTGTCTTTAACTAAGGAATGGATGTTCCCTATGTGCAATGCAGGTTTTGAGCTTTACCTAAAGAATAGAGGATCCCTGTATTCAATCTAGTTGTTTAACTTTACCTAAGCAATGGATGTTCTCTCTGTGCAATGAGGGTTTTACAATTATCTAAGGAATGGATGATCCCTCTGTTCAATGTAGGGGTTTACCTTTACCTAAGGAATGGATGATCTGTCTGTGCAATGCAGGTGTTTACGATTATCTAAGGAATGGATGATCGTCTGTTCAATGCAGGTATTTACAGTTAACTAAGGAATGGAAGATCCCTCTGTTCAATGCAGCTGTTTACTTTACCAAAGGAATGGATGTTCCCTATGTGAAATGCAGGTGTATACTTTTACTTACAGAATTGGATGATCTCTCTGTACAAAGCAGGTGTTGATCTTTAACTAAGGAATAGATGATCCCTCTGTTTAATGCAGGTGTTTACTGTTAGGTAAGGAATGGAGGATCCCTGTGCACAATGCAGGTGTTTACCTTTACCTAAGGAATGGATGATCCTTCTGTGCAATTCAGTTGTTTACCTTTACTTAAGGATTCGTAAGATCTTTCTGTGCAAAGTAGGTGTTGATCTTTAACTAAGGAATATATGACCCCTCTCTACAATGCAAGTGTTTACCATTATCTAAGGAGAAAATGAGCCCTCTGTTGAATGCAGGTGTTTACTGTTATCTACGGACTGGATGATCGCTCTGTTCTATGCATGTGTTTCCAGTTACCTAAGGAATGGATGGTCCCTCTGTGCAATGCAGGTGTTTACCTTTACCTAAGTAATGGGGTGATCCCTCTGTACAATGCAGGTGTGGATCTTTCATAAGGAATAGATGATCCCTCTGTTCACTGCAGGTGTTTACCGTTATCTCAGGAATGGATGATCCCTCTGTTCAATGCAGGTTTTTACCATTATCTAAAGAATGGGTGATCCCTCTGTTCAAAGTAGGTGTGTACCATTACATAAGGAATGGATGATCCCTCTGTACAATGCAGGTGTTTAGCGTTACCTAAGGAATGGATGATCCCTCTGTGCAAAGCCGGTGTTGATATATACCTAAGGAAATATGATCCTTCGGTGCATTGCACGTGTTTACTATTACCTAAGGAATGGGAGATCCCTCTGTTCAATGCAGCTGTTTACCTTTACCAAAGGAATGGATTTTCCCTGTGTGAAATGCAGGTGTATACCTTTACCTAAGGAATTGGATGATCTCTCTGTGCAAAGCAGGTGTTGATCTTTAACTAAGGAATAGATGATATCTTGGTTCAATGTAGGTGTTTACTGTTATCTAAGGAATGGATGATCCCTCTGTTCAATGCAGGGGTTTACCGTTATCTAAGGAATGGATGAATCCTCTCTTCAATGCAGGTGTTTAACATTATCTAAGGAACGGATGATCCCTCTGTGCAATGCAGGTGTATGTTTTTACATTTACCAAAGGAATGGATGTTCCCTGTGTGCAATGCGGATGTATAACTTTACCTAAGTAAAGGGATGATCCCTATGTTCAATGATGGTGTTCACAGTTACCTAAGGAATGGCTGATACCTCTGTGTAATGCAGGTGTTTTTCTTTACCTAAGGAATGAGTGATCCCTCTGTGCCATGCAGGTGTTTACCTTTGTTTAAGGATTGGGAGGATCGCTCTCTGCAACACTCGTGTTGATCTTTAACTAAGGAATAGATGATCCCTCTGTTCGATGCAGGTGTTTACCGTTATCTAAGGAGTAAATGAGCCCTCTGTTCAATGCAGGTGTTTACCATTATCTAAGGACTGGATGATCCCTCTATTCCATGCAGGTGTTTACGTTTAGGTAAGGAATGGGATGATCCCTCTGTGCAATGCAGGTGTTGATCTTTACCTAAGGTTTAGATGATCCTTCTGTTCAATGCAGGTGTTTACATTTACATAAGGTATGGATGGCCCATCTGACCAGGCAGGTGTTGACCTTTACCTAAGGAATGGATGATCCCTCTTTTCAATGCAGGTGTTGACCTTTACCTGAGGAATGGATTATACCTCTGTTCAATGCAGGTGTTTACCGTTATCTAAGGATTGTATGAGCCCTAGTTCAATGAAGGTGTTTACAGTTACCTAAGGAATGGATGATCCCTCTGTACAATGCAGGTGTTTGCCTTTATCCATGGGAATGGATGATCCCTCTGTGCATTGGATGTGTTTACTATTACATAAGGAATGGAAGATCCCTCTGTTCTATGCAGGTTTTTACCTTTACCAAAGGAACAGATGTTTCGTGTGTGCAATGCAGGATTCGTCTAGGCAATGCAGTTGTTGACCTTTAGCTCAGGAATGGATGATCCCTCTGTTCAATGGAGGTTTTTATTTTATGTAAGGAATGGGATGATCCCTCTGTGCATTGCAGGTGTTTACTAGTACCTCAGGAATGTAGGATGCCTATGTTCAATGCTGGTGTTTACCTTTACCAAAGGAAATGATGATTCCTCTGTGCAATGGAGATGTTTATCATTACCTAATGAATGCAAGATCCCTCTGTGAAAGGCATTTGTTGTCCTTTACCTAAGGAATGGATGATCCTTCGGTGCAATGCAGGTGTTGATCTTTACCTAAGGAATGTATGATCCCTCTCTTCAAAGCATGTTTTGATCTTTACCTAAGGAATGGATGATCCCTCTGTTAAATGCAGGTGTTTACCATTACCTAAGGAATGGATGATCCCTCTGTGCAATAGAGGTGTTTTCCTTTACCTAAGGAATGGATGATCCCTTTCTGCAATGCAGGTGTTGATCTTTACCTAAGGACTAGATGGTCCCTCTGTTCAGTGCAGGTGTTTACCATTATCTAAGGAATGGATGATCCCTCTGTTCGATCTAGGTCTTTACAGTTACCTATGGAATGGATAAGCCCTCTGTGAAATGCAGGTGTTTACCTTAACCTATGGAATGGGTGACCCCTCTATTCAATGCAGGCATTTTCCTTTACCTAAGGATTGGGATGATGCCTCTGTGCAATGCAGGTTTTGATCTTTACCTAAGGAATGGATGATACCTCTGTTGAACGGAGGTGTTTACCTTTACCTAAAGAAGGATGATCCCTGTGTTCAACGCAGGTGTGTACCTTTACCTAAGGAATTTATGATCCCTCTGTGAAATGCTGATGTTTACCCTTACCTAGGGAATGGATGATCCCCCTGTGCATTGCAGGTGTTTACTATTACCTAAGGAATGGAAGATTAGCTCTGTTAAATGCAGGTGTTTACGTTTAGCTAAGGAATGGATGATCCCTGTGTGCAATGCAGGGGTTTACCATTACATAAGGAATGGATTTACCTTGGGTAAGGCAGGTGTTGACTTTACCTAAGGAATGGATGATCCCTCTATGCAATGCAGGTGTTCACCTTTCCCTAAGGAGTGGATGGTCCATCTGTGCAAGGCACGTGTTTACATTTACCTAAGGAATGGATGATCCCTCTGTTCCATGCAGGTGTTTATGTTTATGTAAGGATTGGATGATTCCTCTGTGCATTGTAGGTGTTTACTATTACCTAACGAATGGAAGATACCTAAGTTCAATGCTGGTGTTTACCTGTACCTAAGTAAAGGATGATTCCTCTGTGAAATACAGGTGTTGTCCTTTACCTAAGTAATGGATCACCTTCTGTGTGATGGAGGTTTTGACCTTTACCTAAGGAATGGATGATCCCTCTGTTCAAAGCAGGTGTAATCTATACCTAAGGAACAGATGATCGCTCTATTCATTGCAGGTGTTTACCGTTACCTAAGGAATGGATGATCCTGTTCAATGTAAGTGTTTACCATTACCTAAGGAATATATGATCCCTCTGTGCAATTCAGGTGTTTACCTTTACCTAAAGAATGAGATGATCCCTCTGTGCAATGCATATATTTACCTTTACTTAAGGAATGCATGATCCCTCTGCGCAATTCAGGTGTATACGCTTACCTAAGGAATAGATGATCCATCTGTGCATTGCAGGTGTTTACATTTACCTTAGGAATGGATGATCCCTCTGTGAATTGCAAGTGTTTACTATTACCTAAGGAATGGAAGAGACCTCTGTTCAATGCAGGTGTTTACTTTACAAAGGAATGGATGTTCCCTGTGTGCAATGCAGGTGTTTACCTTTATATAATGTATGGATGATACCTCTTGGCCAAGTAGGTGTTGACCTTTACCTAAGGAATGGATGATCCCTCTGTTCAATGGAGGTGTTTACCATTATCTAAGGAATGCATGATCTCTCTGTTCAATGAGCGTGTTTACAGTTACCCAAGGAATGGATGATCAATCTGTACAATGCAGGTGTATACAGTTACCTAAGAAACGGATGATCCCTCTGTGCAATCCAAGTGTTGATCTTTACAAAGGAGTAGATGATCCATCTGTTCAATGCAGGTGTTTACCGTTATATAAGGAATGGATGATTCCTCTGGACAATACTGGTGTTGACCTTTACCTAAGGAATGAATGATACCTCAGTGCAATGCAAGTGTTTACATTTACCTAAGGAATGTATGATCCCTCTGTGCAACGCAGGTGTTTACCTTTTCCTAAGGAATGGATTATCCCTCTGTTCAATGCAGGTGTTTAACTTTACCTAAGGAATGGATGATCTCTATGTGCAATGCAGGTGTTTACCTTTATCTAAGGAATGGGATGATCACTATAAGCAATGCAGGTGTTGAACGTTACCTAAGGAATATATGATCCCTCTGTTCAATGCAGGTGTTTACAGTTTTCTAAGGAATTGGTGATCCCTCTGTGCAATGCAGGTGTTGTTTGTTACCTAAGGAATAAATGAGCCCTCTGTTCAATGCAGGTGTTTACCATTATCTAAGGAATGGATTATCCCTCTGTTCAATGCAGGGTGTTTACAGTTACCATAGGAATGGATGATCCCTCTGTGCAATGCAGGTGTTTACCTTTACCGAAGGAATGGGATGATCCCTCTGTGTAATGCAGGTGTTGATCTTTATTTAAGGAATAGATGATCCCTCTGTTCAATGCAGGTGTTTTCCTTTACCTAAGGAATGGGATGATCCCTCGTGCAATGCAGGTGTTGATCTTTACCTAAGGAGTAGATGATCCCTCTGTTCAGTGCAGGTTTTTACCATGATCTCAGGAATGGATGATCCCTCTGTTCAATGCAAGGGTTTTGAAATATCTAAGAAATGAGTAATCCTTCTCTTCATTGCAGATGTTTACCGTAATATAAGGAATGGATGATCCCTCTGTTCAATGCAGGTGTTTACAGTTATCTAAGGAATGGATGATCCCCTATGCAATGCAGGTATTCATCTTTACCTAAGGAATAGATGAGCCCTCTGTTCAAAGGAGGTGTTTACCTTTCCCAAAGAATGAATGATACCTCTGTTCACAGCAGGTGTATACCTTTACCAAAAGAAAGAATATCCCCCTGTACAACACAGGTGTTTACCTTTACCAAAAGAATGGATGTTCCCTGTGTGCAATTTAGGTGTTTATCTTTACATAAGAAATGGATGATTCCTCTGGGCCTGGCAGGCATTGACCTTTACCTAAGGAATGGATGATCCCTCCTTGCAATGCAGATGTGCCTCTTTACCTAAGGAATGGATGATCCCTCTATTCAATGCAGGTGTTTACTTTTATGTAAGGAATGGTATGATCCCTCTTTGCATTGCAGGTGTTTACTATTACCTAAGGAATGGAAGGTACTTATGTTCAATGCTGGTGTTTACCTTTACCTAAGGAAAGGATGATTCCTCTGTGCAATGCATGTGTTGATCTTTACCTAAGGAATTGATGATCCCTATGTTAAATGCAGGTATTTACCATTATCTAAAGAATGGATGATCCCTCTGTTAAATGCAGGTGTTTACAGTTACCTATGGAATGGATGATCCCTCTGTGCAATGCAGGTGTTCACCTTTAGATAAGAAATGTGATGATCCCTCTGTTCAATGCAGGTGTTGATCTTTACCTAAGGAATAGATGACCCCTCTGTTAAATGTAGATATTTACCGTTATCTAAGGAATAGGTTTATCCCTCTGTTCAATGCAGGTGTTTACTGTTATCTAAAGAATGGATGATCCCTCTCTGAAATGCAGGTGTTTAACTTTACCTAAGGAATGGATGATACCACTGTTCAACAAAGGTGTTTACCTTACCTAAAGAAGGATGATACTTCTGTTCAACACAGGTTTATACCTTTACTTAAGGAATGGATGATCCCTCTGTGAAATGCAGGTGTTCACCTTTGCCTGTGGAATGGATGATCCCTCTGTGCTATGCAGGTGTTTATTTTACATAAGGAATGGATGATCCCTCTATGTAACGCAGGTGTTTACCGATACCTAAGGAATGGGTTGATCCCATTGTGCAATGCAGGTGTTGATCTTTACCTAAGGAATTGATGATCCCTCTATTCAATGCAGATGTTTACTGTTATCTATGGAATGGATGATCCCTGTGTTCAAGGCAGGTGTTTACCATTACCTTAAGAAATCGATGATCCCTCTGTGCAATGCAGGTGTTTACCTTTAGCTAAGGAATGAAAGATCCCTCTGTGCAATACAGGTGTTTACCTTTACCTCAGGGATGGGATGATCCCTCTGTGCAATACAGGTATTGATATTTACATAAGCAATTGATGAACACTCGGTTCAATGCTGGTGTTTACCATTATCTAAGGAATGGATGATTCCTTTGTGCAATGCAGGTATTGATCTTTACCTAAGGAATAGATGATCCCTCTGTTCAGTGCAGGTGTTTACCGTTATCTAAGGATTGGATGATCCTTCTGTTTAATGCAGGTGTTTACCATTATCTAAGGAATGGAATATCCCTCTGTGCAATGAAGGTGTTTGCCTTTACCTAAGGAATGGATGATCCCTCTGTTCAATGGAGATGTTGTTCTTAACCTAAGGAATTCATGATACCTCTGTTCAATGCAGGTGTTTACTATTACCTAAGGAATTTATGTTCCCTGTGTGCAATACAGGTGTTGACCTTTACCTAAGGAATAGATGATCCCTCTGTGCAATGTAGTTGTTCACCTCTTACCTACGGAATTGTTGATCCCTCTGTGCAAGGCAGGTTTTTGCCTTTACCTAAGGAATGGATGATCCCTCTGTTACATGTAGGTGTTTATGATTATGTAAGGAATGGGATGATCGCTTTAGGCATTGCAGGTGTTTATTATTACTTAAGAAATGGAAGATACCTATGTTTAATTCTGGTGTTTACCTTTACCTAAGGAATAGATGATCCCTCTCTGAAATGCAGGTGTTGATCTTTTCCTAAGTAATAGATGATCCCTCGGTTCAATGCAGGTGTTTACCATTATTTAAGGAATGGATGATACCTCTGTTCAATTTATGTGTTTACCATTACATAAGGACTTGCTGTTCCCTCTGTGCAATGCAGGGGTTTACCTTTACCTAAGGAATGGATGAACCCTATGTGCGATGCAGGTGTTTACATTTAGGTAAGGAATGTCATGATTCCTCAGTGCAATTCAGGTGTTGATCTTTACTTAAGGAATAGATGAGCCTTCTATTCAATGCAGGTGTTTACTGTTATCTAAGGAATGGATGATCCTTCCATTCAATGCAAGTACTTACAGTCACCTAAGGAATGGATGATCCGTCAGTCCAATGCAGGTGTTTACCTTTAACTAAGGAACCGATGATCCCTCTGTTCAATGCAGGTATTTACCGTTATCTAAGGAATGGATGATCCCTCTGCTCAATGCAGGTGTTTTTCTTTCCCAAAGAATGGATGATACCTCTGTTCAACGCTGGTGTTTACCTTTACATAAAGAAGGATGATCCCTTTGTTCAATGGAGGTTTCTACCTGTACTTTAGGAATGGATGATCCCTCTTTGCATTGCAGGTGTTTACTTTTACCTAAGGAATGTATGATCTGTCTGTGTATTGCAGGTGTTTACATTTACCTAAGGAATGTATGATCCGTCTGTGCATTGCAGGTGTTTACCTTTACCTAGGGAATGGATGATCCCTCCGTTCCATGCAGTTGTTTACCTTTATATAAGGAATGTCATGATTCCTCAGTGCAATGCAGGTGTTGATCTTTACTGAAGGAATAGATGAGCCTTGTGTTCAATGCTGGTGTTTACCATTATCTAAGGAATGGATAATCCTTCTCTTCAATGCAGGTGCTTTCAGTTACCTAAGGAATGGATGATCCGTCAGTCCAATGCAGGTTTTTACCTTTACCTTAGGAATGGATGATCCCTCCGTTCCATGCAGTTGTTTAGGTTTATTTAAGGAATGGGTTGATCCCTCTGTGCATTGCAGGTGTTTACTATTACCTAAGAAATGGAAGATATCTATGTTCAATGCTGGTGTTTACCTTTACCTAAGGAATGGATCATCCTTCTGTGCAATGAAGGTGTTGACCTTTACCTAAGGAATTGGTGATCCCTCTGTGAAAGGCATGTGTTTGCCTTTACCTAAGGAATGGATGATCCCTCTGTTCCATACAGGTCTTTATGTTTATTTAAGGAATGGGATAATCCCTCTGTGCAGTGCAGGTGTTTACTATTACCTAAGGAATGGAAGATACCTATGTTCAATGCTGGTATTTACCTTTACCTAAGGAATGGATCATCCTTCTGTGCAATGCAGCTGTTGATCTTTACCTAAGGAGTAGATGATCCCTCTGTTCAATGAAGTTGTTTACTGTTAGCTATGGAATGAATGATCCCTGTGTTCAATGCAGGTATTTACCATTACCTAAGGAATCTATGATCCCTCTGTGCAATGCAGTTGTTTACCTTTACCTAAGTAATGGATGATCCCTCTGTGCCATGCAGGTGTTTACCTTTACCTCAGGAATGGGATGATCCCTCTGTGTAATGCAGGTATTGATCTTTATCTAAGGAATAGATGATCCCTCTGTGCAAGGGAGGTGTTCACCTCTAACCTAATGAATGGATTATCCCTCTGTGCAAGGCAGGTGTTTACCTTTACCTAAGCAATGGATGATCCCTCTGTGCAATGCCAGTGTTTACCTTTACCAAAGGAATGGATGATCCATCTAGGCCTGACAGCTGTTGACCATTACCTAAGGAATGGATGATCCCTCTGTGCATTGCAGTTGTTGAACTTTACCTAAGGAATGGATGATCCCTCTATTCAGTGCAGGTGTTGATCTTTACGTAAGGAATTCATGATTCCTCTGTTCAATGCAGGTGTTCACCTCTTACCTAAGGAATGGATAATCCGTCTGTGTAAGGCAGGTGTTTACCTTTACCTAAGGAATGGATGATCCCTCTGTTCCATGCAGTTGTTTACATATATATAAGGAATGGGATGATCCCTCTGTCCATTGCAGGTGTTTACTATTACCTAAGCAATGGAAGATATGTATGTTCAATGCTGGTGTTTACCTTTACCTAATGGAAGGATGATTCCTCTGTTCAATGGATTTGTTTACCTTTACCTAATGAATGGAAGATCCCTCTGTGCAATGCAGGTGTCGTACTTTACCTAAGGAATGGATGATCCCTCTGTGCATTGCAGTTGTTGACCTTTTCCTAAGGAATGGATGATCCCTCTATTCAATGCAGGTGTTGTTCTTTACGTAAGGAATGCATGTTCCCTCTGTGCAATGCAGGTGTTCACTTCTTACCTAAGGAATGGATTTGCAAGGCATGCGTTTGTCTTTACCTAAGGAATGGATGATCCCTCTGTTCTATGCAGGTGTTTAGGTTTATGTAAGGAATGGGATGATCCCTCTGTGCATTACAGGTGTTTACTATTACCTAAGGAATGGAAGATATCTATGTTCAATGCTGGAGTCTACCTTTGCCTAAGGAATGGATCATCCATCTGTGCAATGCAGGTGTTGATCCTTACCTAAGGAATAGATGATCCCTCTGTTCAATGCAGGTGTTTACCGTTATCTAAGGAATGTATGATCCCTCTGTTCAATGCAGGTGTTTACAGTTACCTAATGAATGGATGATCCCGCCATGCAATGCAGGTGTTTAATTTTACCTAAGGAATGGATGATCCCTTTGTGCAATGTAGGTGTTTACTTTTACCTATGGAATGGGATGATCCCTCTGTTCATTGCAGGTGTTTACCTTTACCTAAGGAATGGATAATCCCTCTGTGCATTGCCATTGTTTACATTTAGCTAAGGAATGGAAGATACATATATTGAATGCATGTTTTTACCTTTACCAAAGGAGTGGATGTTCCCTGTGTGCAATGCCGGTGTTTACCTTTACATAAGGAATGGATGATCCCTCTGTGCCTGGCAGGTGTTGACCTTTATCTAAGGAATGGATTATCCCTCTATTCAATGCAGATGTTGCTCTTTACGTAAAGAATGCAAGATCCCTCTGTGCAAGGCATGTGTTTTCCTTTCCCTAAGGAATGGATGATTCCTGTGTGCAATGCAACTCTTTAAGTTTATGTAAGGAATGGGATGATCCATCTGTGCATTTAAGGTGTTTTCTATAATAGAACGAATGGAAGATATCTATGTTCAATGCTTGTGTTTACCTTTACCTAAGGAATGGATCATCCTTCTGTGCAATGCAGGTGGTGACCTTTCCCTAAAGAGTAGATGATCCCTCTGTTCAATGCAGGTGTTTACTGTTATCTATGGAATGGATGATCCCTGTGTTCAATGCAGGTGTTTACCATTATCTAAGGAACGGATGATCCCTCTGTTCAATTCAGGTGTTTATAGTTACCTAAGGAATTCATGATCCCTCTGTGCAATGCAGGTGTTAAACTTTACCTAAGGAATAGATGTTCCCTCTGTTCAATGCAGGTGTTTACCGTTATCTAAGTAATGGATGATCCCTCTGTTCAATGGAGGTGTTTACCATTACATAAGGAATGGATGATCCCACTGTGTCATGCAAGTGTTTACCTTTACCTAAGGAATGGATGTTCCCTATGCACAATGCAAGAGTTTACCTTTTCCTAAGGAATGGGAGGATCACTCGGTGCAATGCACGAGTTGATCTTTACCTGAGGAATAGATGAGGCCTCTCTTCAATGCAGGTGTTTACCTTTATGTAAGGAATGGATGTTCCCTCTTTTCAGTACAGGTGTTTACAGTTACCTAAGGAATGGATGTTTCCTGAGTGCATTGCAGGTGTTGACCTTTACCTAAGGAATGGATGATCCCTCTGTTCAATACAGCTGTTGATCTTTATCTAAGGAATAGATGATCCCTCTGTGCAAGGCAGGTGTTCATCTCTTACCTAATGAATGGATTATCCCTCTGTGCAAAGCAGGTGTTTTACCAATACCTAAGGAACGGATGATCCCTCTGTGCAATGCAGGTGATTACATTTACCTAAGGAATGGATGATCCCTTTGTCCAATGCCAGCATTTACAGTCACCTAAGGAATGGATATCACTCTGGACAATGCAGGTGTTTAACTTTACCTACGGAATGGATGAACCCTCTGTTCAATGCAGGTGTTTACCTTTTCCAAAGGAATGGATGTACTTTGTGTTCAATGCAGGTGTTTACCTTTACATAAGGAATGGATGATCCCTCTGGACCAGGTAGGTGTTGAACTTTATCTACGGAATGTATGATCCCTTGGTGCAATGAAATTGTTGACCTTTACCTAAGGAATGGATGATCCCCATGTTCAATGCAGGTGTTGATCTGTACCTAGGGAATCGATGACCCCTCTGTGCAATGCAGGTGTTCACCTCTTACCTGAGAAATTGATGATCCCTCTGTGCAAGGAAGGTGTTTAGCTTTACCTAAGGAATGGTGATTCCTCTGTGCATTTCAGGTGTTTACTAATACCTAAGGAAAGGAAGATGCCTATGTTCAGTGCTGGTGTTTACCTTTACAAAAGGAATGGATGTTCTGGTGTGCAATGCAGGTGTTTACCTTTACATAAGGAATGGATGATCCCTCTGGGCCAGGCAGGTGTTTAGCTTTACCTAAGGAATGGATGATCCCTCTGTTAAATGCAGGTGTTTACTATTACCTAAGGAATGGACGATCGCTCTGTGCAATCCAGGTGTTTACCTTTACCTAAGAAATGGATGTTCCCTCTGTGCATTGCAGTTTTTTACATTTACCTTAGGAATTAATGACCCCTCTGGGCCACGCAGGTGTTAACCTTTACTTAAGAATGGATGATGTCTCTGTGCAATGCAGGTGTTGAACTTAACCTAAAGAATGGGTCGTCAATATGTGCAATGCTGGTGTTGATCTTTACCTAAGGAATGGATGATCCATCTGTTCAATGCAGGTGTTTACGTTTATGTAAGGAATGGAATGATCCTTCTGTGAATTGCAGGTATTTACTATTTCCAAAGGAATGGAAGATCCTTCTGGGCCAGGCAGGTGTTGACATTTACCTAAGCAATGGATCATCCCTCTATGCAAGTCAGGTGTTGACCTTTACCTAAGGAATGGGATGATCCCTCTGTGCATTGCTTGTTTTTACTATTACCTGAGGAATGGAGGATCCTTTTATTCAATGCAGGTGTTTACCTTTACCAAAGGAATGTATGTTCCCTGTGTGCAATGCAGGTGTTTACCTTTACATAAGGATTGGAAGATACCTCTGGGATGGGCACGTGGTGACCTTTAACTAAGGAATGGATGATCTCTCTGTGCAATACAGCTGTTTACCTTCACCTAAGGAATGGGATGATCCCTAAGTACAATGTCAGTGTTTACCATTATCTAAAGAATGGATGATGCTTGTGTGCAATGCCAGTGTTTACCTTGACCTAAGGAATGGATGATCCCTCTGTGCAATGCTGGTGTTGACCTTTACCTAAGAAATTGGATGCTCCCTATGTGCAATGCAGGTGTTCACCTTTACCGAGGGAATAGTTGATCCCTTTGTTCAATACAGGTGTTTACCGTTATCTCAGGAATGGATGATGTTTCTGTTCAATGCAGGTGTTTACATTTATGTAAGGAACGGGATGATCTCTCTGTGTATTGTAGGTGTTTACTATTACCTAAGGAATAGAAGATGTCTATGTTCAATGCTGGTGTTTACCTTTACCTGAGGAATGGATGATCCCTGTGTGCAATGCAGGTGTTTAACTTTACGTAAAGAATGGGATGATCCCTCTGTGCAATGTAGGTGTTGATCTTTACCTAAGGAATAGATGATCCCTCTGTTCAATGCAGGTGTTTACCGTTACAAAAGGAATGGATGATCCCTCTGTTCAATGCAGGTGTTTACCTTCATCTAAGGAATGTATCATCCCTCTTCAATGCAGGTGTTTACCTTTACCTAAGGAATGGATGATACCTCTGCTCATCTCAGGTTTTTACCTTTACCTAAGGAAACATGATCCCTCTGTTACACGCAGGTTTCTACCGTAACTTAAGGAATGGATGATCCCTCTGTGCAATGCAGGTGTTTACCCTTACCTATGGCATGGATGATCAGTCTGTTCAATGCAGGTGTTTACGTTTATGTAAGGAATGGGATGATCCAACTGTGCATTGCAGGTATTTATTCTTCCAATGGAATGGAAGATCCCTCTGGGCCAGGCAGGTGTTGATCTTTACCTAACCAAATGGATCGTCCCACTGTGCAAGTCAGGTGGTGACCTTTATCTAAGGAATGGGATGATCCCTCTGTTCAATGCAGGTTTTGATCTTTACCTAAAGAATGTATGATCCCTCTGTTCAATGCAGGTGTTTACCGTTACCTAAGGAATGGATGATACCTCTGTTCAAAGCAGGTGTTTACTTTTACCTAAAGAAGGATGATCCATATGTGCATTGCCGGTGTTTATCTTTACCTAAGGAATGGATGATCTCTCTGTGCAATGCAGGTGTTTACCCTTACCTACGGAATGGATGATCCCTCTGTGCATTGCAGGTGTTTACCTTTACCTAAGGAATGAATGTTCCCTCTGTGCATTGCAGGTTTTTACATTTACCTTAGGAATTGATGATCCCTCTGGGCCAGGCAGGTGTTGAACTTTACTTAAGAATGGATGATACCTCTGTCGAATGCAGATGTTGGGCTTCACCTAAGGAATGGAAGATCCATCTGTTCAATGCAGGTGTTTACGTTTATGTAAGGAATGGGATGATCCTTCTGTACATTGCAGGTATTTACTATTTCCAAAGGAATGGAAGATCCCTCTGGACCAGGCAGGTGTTGACATTTACCTAAGAAATGGGTCATCCCTCTGTGACAGTTAGGTGTTGACCTTTACCTAAGGAATGTGATGATCCCTTTGTGCATTGCAGGTGTTTACTATTACCTAAGGAATGGAGGATCCTCTGTTCAATGAAGGTGTTTACCTTTACCAAAGGAATGTATGTTCCTGTGTGCAAGACAGGTGTTTACCTTTACATAAGGATTGGAAGATACCTCTGCGCTGGGCAGGTAACCTTTAACTAAGGAGTGGATGATCTCTCTGCAATACAGCTGCTTACCTTCACCTAAGGAATTGGATGATCCCTCTGTTCAATGCAGGTGTTTACCATTTTCTAAAGAATGGATGATGCTTGTGTGCAATGCAGGTGTTTAACTTGACCTAAGGAATCGATGATCCCTCTGTGCAATGCTGGTGTTGACCTTTACCTAAGGAGTAGATGATCCTTCTGTTCAATGCGGGTGTTTACCGTTATCAATGGAATGGATGATCCCTCTGTTCAATGCAGGTGTTTACCATTATCTAAGGAATGGATGATCCCTCTGTTCAATGCAGGTGTTTACCTTTACCTAAGGAATGGATGTTCCCTCTGGGCAATGCAGGTGTTTACCTTTACTTATGGCATTAGATGACCGCTCTGTGCAATGCAGGTGTTGATCTTTACCTAAGGAATAGATGAGCCCTCTGCTCAATGCAGGTGTTTACAGTTTCGAAGGAATGGATGATCCTCTGTGCAATGCAGGTGTTTACCTTTTCCTGAGGAATAGCATGATCTCTCTCTGTGCAATGCAGGTGTTGATCTTGACCTAAGGAATATATGATCCCTCTGTTCATTGCACATGCTTACCGTTTTGTAAAGAAAGGATGATCCTCTGTTCAATGCATATGTTTACAGTTACCTAAGGAATGCTTGATCCTCTGTGCAATACAGTTGTTTACCTTTACCTAAGGAATGGATGATCGCTCTGTGCAATCCAGGTGTTTACCTTTATCTAAGAAATGGATGATCCCTATGTGCAATGCAGGTATTCATCTTTACCTATGGAATAGTTGATCACTTTGTTCAATACAGGTGTTTACCGTTATCTCAGGAATGGATGATCTTTCTGTTCAATGCAGGTGTTTACATTTGTGTAAGGAATGGGATGATCTCTCTGGTGTATTGCAGGTGTTTACTATTACCTAAGGAATGGAAGATGTCAATGTTCAATGCTGGTGTTTACCTTTACATGAGGAATGGATGATCCTCTGTGCAATGCAGGTGTTTAAATTTACCTAAATAATGGGATGATCCCTCTGTGCAATGCAGGTGTTGATCTTTACCTAAGGAATAGATGATCCCTCTGTTCAATGCAGGTGTTTACCTTTACCAAAGGAATGGATGATACTGCTGTTACATGCAGGTGTTTACCTTTACCTAAGGAATGGGATGATCGCTGTGTGTAATGCAGGTGTTGATCTTTACCTAAGGAATAGATGAGCCTTCTGTTCAATACAGGTGTTTACTGTTATCTAAGGAATGGAAGATCTCTGTTCAATGCAGGTATTTACCATTACCTAAGGAATGGATGATCCCTATGTGCATTTCAGGTGTTTACATTTGTCTAAAGAATGGATGTTCCCTCTGTGCATTGCAGTTGTTTACTAATACCTAAGGAATGGAAGATCCCTCTGTGCAATGCAGGTCTTGATCTTTACCTAAGGAATAGATGATCACTCTGTTCAATACAGGTGTTTACCATTATCTCAGGAATGGATGATCCTTCTGTTCAATGCAGGTGTTTACATTTATGTAAGGAATGGGATGATCACTCTGTGTATTGCAGGTGTATACTATTACCTAAGGAATGGAAGAATGTCTATGTTCAATGCTGATGTTTACATTTACCTGAGGAATGGATGATCCTCTGTGCAATGCAGGTGTTTAACTTTACCTAAAAAAATTGGATGATCACTCTGTTCAATGCAGGTGTTGATCATTACCTAAGGAATGGAAGATCCTCTGTTCAATACAGGTGTTTACCTTTACCTAACGAATGGGATGATCTTTACCTAAGGAATAGATGATCCCTCTGTTCAATGCCAGATGCTTACAGTTATGTAAGGAATGGATGATCCCCTGTGCAATACAGGTGTTTACATTTACCTAAGGAATGGATGATCCCTCGCTGTGCAATGCATTTGTTAACCTTTACCTTAGGAATGGATGATCCCTCTGTTATGTGCAGGTGTTTACCTTTACCTAAGTTGGATGATCCCTGTGTGTAATGCCACTGTTGATCTTTACATAAGGAATAGATGATCCTCTGTTCAATGCAGATGTTTACTGTTATCTAAAGAATGGATGATCCTCTATTCAATGCAGTTTTTTACCGTTACCTGAGGAATATATCAATACTCTGTGCAATGCAGGTGTTTACCTTGACCTAAGGAATGCATGATCCTCTGTGCAATGCAGGTGTTTACCTTTACCTTGGGAATGGGATGATCCCTCTGTGTAATGCAGGTTTAGAACTTTTACCTAAGGAATAGATTATCCTCTGTTCAATGCAGGTGTTTTCCGTTACATAAGGAATGGATAATCCCTCTGTCCAATGCAGGTGTTTACCTTTACCCAAAGAAGGATGATGCCTTTGTTCAACGCAGGTTTCTAACTTTACATAATGAATTGATGATCCCTCTGTGCAATGCAGGTGTTTACCCATACCTAAAGAATGCATGATCCCGGTGCATTGCAGGTGTTAACTTTACCTAAGGAATGGATGATCACCCTGTGCATTGCAGGTGTTTACCCTTACCTAAGAATGGATGATCCCTTTGTGCATTGCAGGTGTTTACCTTTACCTAAGGAATGGATGATCCCTATGTGCATTGCAGGTGTTTACATTAACCTAAGGAATGGATGTTCCCTCTGTTCAATGCACGTTGATCTTTACCTAAGGAATGGAAGAACCCTCTGTTCAATATAGGTGTTTACCGTTATCTAAGGAATGGATGATCTCTGTTCAATGCAGGTATTTAGCATTACCTAAGGAATGGATGATCCTCTGTGCATTTCAGGTGTTTACACATTTGACTTAGAATGGATGTTCCTCTGTGCATTGCAGGTGTTTATTAATACCTAAGGGAAATGAATGGAAGATCCTCTGTGCAATGCAGGTGTTGATCTTTACCTAAGGAATAGATGATCACTCTGTTCAATGAAGGTGTTTACCGTTAAATAAGGAATTGATGATCCCTCTGTTCAATGCAGATGTTTACCTTTACCTGAGGAATGTATGATTACTCTGTGCAATGCAGGTGTTTACCTTGACCTAAGGAATGGATGATCCCTCTATGCAATGCAGGTGTGTACCTTTACCTAGGGAATGGGATGATCCTCTTTGCAATTCAGGTGTAGATGTCTGCCTAAGGAATAGATGATCACTCTGTCCAATGCAGGTGTTTGCCATTACGTAAGGAATGAATTATCCTGTGTTCAATGCCAGTGTTTACAGTTACGTAAGGAATGGATGATCCCTCTGTGCAACGCAGGTGTTTACCTTTACCTAAGGAATGGATGATCCCTCTGTGCAATGCAGGTGTTGATTTTTACCTAAGGAATAGATTATCTCTCTGTTCAATGCAGGAGTTTTACATTTAAGTAAAGAAAGGATGATCCTCTGTGCAATGCAGGTGTTTACCTTTACCTAAGGAATGGATGATCCCTTTGTGCAATGTAAGTGTTTACCTTTACCTAAGTAATGGGATCATCCCTCTGTGTAATCCAGATGTTGATCTTTAACTAAGGAATAGATGAGCTCTCTGTTCAATGCAAGTGTTTACCTCTATCTAAGGAATGGATGTTACCTCTGTTCAAAGCAGGTGTTTACAGTTCCTAAGCAATGGAAGATCCGCTGTGCAATGCAGATGTTTACTTTTACAGGGAATGGATGACCCTCTGTAATGCAGGTGTTGACCTTTACCTAAGGCATAGCTGATCTCTGGGCAATGCAGGTGTTTACCGCTATCTAAGGAATGGATGATCCTCTGTTCAAAGCAGGTGTTTGCCTTTAACAAAGGAAGGGTGATCTGGCTGTTCAGGGCAGGTTTCTAACTTTACATAAGAAGTGATGTTGATCCTCTGTGCAATACAGGTGTTTACCCTTACCTAAGGAATGGATGATCCCCTCGGTGCATTGCAGTTGTTAACTTTACTAAGGAATGGATGATCCTACGGTGCATTGCAGTTTGTTAACTTTTACTAAGGAATGGATGTTCCTCTGTTCAATGTGTTTACTAATACCTAAGGAAAGGAAGATGCCTCTGTTCAGTGCTGTGTTTACCGTTACAAAGGAATGGATGTTCTGGTGTGCAATGCAGGTGTTTACCTTTACATAAGAATGGATGATCCCTCTGGGCCAGGCAGGTGTTTAGCTTTACCTAAGGAATGGATGATCCTCTGTTAAATGCAGGTGTTTACTATTACCTAAGGAATGGATGATCCCTGTGCAATGCGATTTACCTTTACCTAAGAAATGGATGTTCCCTCTGTGCATTGCAGTTTTTACATTTACCTTAGGAATTAATGACCCTCTGGGCCACGCAGGTGTTAACCTTTACTTAAGAATGGATGATGTCTCTGTGCAATGCATGTGTTGAACTTAACCTAAAGAATGGGTCGATCAATATGTGCAATGCTGGTGTTGATCTTTACCTAAGGAATGGATGATCCATCTGTTCAATGCAGGTGTTTACGTTTATGTAAGAATGGAATGATCCTTCTGTGAATTGCAGGTGTTTACTATTTCCAAAGGAATGGAAGATCCTTCTGGGCCAGGCAGGTGTTGACATTTACCTAAGCAATGGATCATCCCTCTGTGCAAGTCAGGTGTTGACCTTTACCTAAGGAATGGGATGATCCCTCTGTGCATTGCTTGTTTTTACTATTACCTGAGGAATGGAGGATCCTTTTATTCAATGCAGGTGTTTACCTTTACCAAAGGAATGTATGTTCCTGTGTGCAATGCAGGTGTTTACCTTTACATAAGGATTGGAAGATACCTCTGGGATGGGCACGTGGTGACCTTTAACTAAGGAATGGATGATCTCTCTGTGCAATACAGCTGTTTACCTTCACTAAGGAATGGGATGATCCCTAAGTTCAATGTCAGTGTTTACCATTATCTAAAGAATGGATGATGCTTGTGTGCAATGCCAGTGTTTACCTTGACCTAAGGAATGGATGATCCCTCTGTGCAATGCTGGTGTTTGACTCTTTACCTAAGAAATTGATGCTCCTATGTGCAATGCAGGTGTTCACCTTTACCGAGGGAATTGATCCCTTTGTTCAATACAGGTGTTTACCTTTATCTCAGGAATGGATGATGTTTCTGTTCAATGCAGGTGTTTACATTTATGTAAGGAACGGATGATCTCTCTGTGTATTGTAGGTGTTTACTATTACCTAAGGAATAGAAGATGTCTATGTTCAATGCTGGTGTTTACCTTTACCTGAGGAATGGATGATCCCTGTGTGCAATGCAGGTGTTTAACTTTACGTAAAGAATGGATGATCCCTCTGTGCAATGTAGGTGTTGATCTTTTACCTGGAATGGATGATCCCTCTGTTCAATGCAGGTGTTTACCGTTACAAAGGAATGGATGATCCTCTGTTCAATGCAGGTGTTTACCTTCATCTAAGGAATGTATCATCCCTCTCTTCAATGCAGGTGTTTACCTTTACCTAAGGAATGGATGATACCTCTGCTCATCTCAGGTTTTTACCTTTACCTAAGGAAACATGATCCTCTGTTACACGCAGTTTTCTGCCAGTAATCTTAAGGAATGGATGATCCCTCTGTGCAATGCAGGTGTTTACCCTTGCCTATGGCATGGATGATCAGTCTGTTCAATGCAGGTGTTTACGTTTATGTAAGGAATGGGATGATCCAACTGTGCATTGCAGGTATTTATTCTTCCAATGGAATGGAAGATCCTCTGGGCCAGGCAGGTGTTGATCTTTACCTAACCAAATGGATCGTCCCACTGTGCAAGTCAGGTGGTGACCTTTATCTAAGGAATGGGATGATCCCTCTGTTCAATGCAGGTTTTGATCTTTACCTAAAGAATGTATGATCCTCTGTTCAATGCAGGTGTTTACTGTTACCTAAGGAATGGATGATACCTCTGTTCAAAGCAGGTGTTTACTTTTACCTAAAGAAGGATGATCCATATGTGCATTGCGGTGTTTATCTTTACCTAAGGAATGGATGATCTCTCTGTGCAATGCAGGTGTTTACCCTTACCTAAGGAATGGATGATCCCTCTGTGCATTGCAGGTGTTTACCTTTACCTAAGGAATGAATGTTCCCTCTGTGCATTGCAGGTTTTTACATTTACCTAGAATTGATGATCCTCTGGGCCAGGCAGGTGTTGAACTTTTACTTAAGAATGGATGATACCTCTGTCGAATGCAGATGTTGGGCTTCACCCTAAGGAATGGAAGATCCATCTGTTCAATGCAGGTGTTTACGTTTATGTAAGGAATGGATGATCCTTCTGTACATTGCAGGTATTTACTATTTCCAAGGAATGGAAGATCCCTCTGGACCAGGCAGGTGTTGACATTTACCTAAGAAATGGGTCATCCCTCTGTGACAGTTAGGTGTTGACCTTTACCTAAGGAATGATGATCCCTTTGTGCATTGCAGGTGTTTACTATTACCTAAGGAATGGAGGATCCTCTGTTTCAATGAAGGTGTTTACCTTTACCAAAAGGAATGTATGTTCCTGTGTGCAAGACAGGTGTTTACCTTTACATAAGATTTGGAAGATACCTCTGCGCTGGGCAGGTAACCTTTAACTAAGGAGTGGATGATCTCTCTGCAATACAGCTGCTTACCTTCACCTAAGGAATTGGATGATCCCTCTGTTCAATGCAGGTGTTTACCATTTTCTAAAGAATGGATGATGCTTGTGTGCAATGCAGGTGTTTAACTTGACCTAAGGAATCGATGATCCCTCTGTGCAATGCTGGTGTTGACCTTTACCTAAGGAATAGATGATCCTTCTGTTCAATGCGGGTGTTTACCGTTATCAATGGAATGGATGATCCTCTGTTCAATGCAGGTGTTTACAATTATCTAAGGAATGGATGATCCTCTGTTCAATGCAGGTGTTTACCTTTACCCTAGGAATGGATGTTCCTCTGGGCAATGCAGGTGTTTACCTTTACTTATGGCATTAGATGACCGCTCTGTGCAATGCAGGTGTTGATCTTTACCTAAGGAATAGATGAGCCCTCTGCTCAATGCAGGTGTTTACAGTTTCCGAAGGAATGGATGATCCCTCTGTTTTATGCAGGTGTTTACCTTTTCCTGAGAATAGCATGATCTCTCTGTGCAATGCAGGTGTTGATCTTGACCTAAGGAATATATGATCCCTCTGTTCATTGCACATGTTTACCATTTTGTAAAGAAAGGATGATCCTCTGTTCAATGCATATGTTTACAGTTACCTAAGGAATGCTTGATCCTCTGTGCAATACAGTTGTTTACCTTACCTAAGGAATGGACCATTTCCTGTGTGCAATGCAGTCGGTGACATTTACCTAGGGATGGATGATCCTCTGGGCAGTACAGGTGTTACCTCTTACCTAAGGAATGGATGATCCCTCTGTTCAAGGCAGGTGTTTACCATTACCTAAGAAATCGATGATCCTCTGTGCAATGCAGGTGTTTACCTTTAGCTAAGGGGAATGAAAGATCCCTCTGTGCAATACAGGTGTTTACTTTACCTCAGGGATGGATGATCCTCTGTGCAATACAGGTATTGATATTTTTACATAAGCAATTGATGAACACTCTGTTCAATGCTGGTGTTTACCATTATCTAAGGAATGGATGATTCTTTGTGCAATGCAGGTATTGATCTTTACCTAAGGAATAGATGATCCCTCTGTTCAGTGCAGGTGTTTACCGTTATCTAAAGGATTGGATGATCCCTCTGTTTAATGCAGGTGTTTACCATTATCTAAGGAATGGAATATCCTCTGTGCAATGAAGGTGTTTGCCTTTACCTAAGGAATGGATGATCCTGTTCAATGGAGATGTTGTTCTTAACCTAAGGAATTCATGATACCTCTGTTCAATGCAGGTGTTTACTATTACCTAAGGAATTTATGTTCCCTGTGTGCAATACAGGTGTTGACCTTTACCTAAGGAATAGATGATCCCTCTGTGCAATGTAGTTGTTCACCTCACCCTACAATTGTTGATCCTCTGTGCAAGGCAGGTTTTGCCTTTACCTAAGGAATGGATGATCCTCTGTTACATGTAGGTTTGTTTATGATTATGTAAGGAATGGGATGATCGCTTTAGCATTGCAGGTGTTTATTATTACTTAAGAAATGGAAGATCACTCTGTTTAATTCTGGTGTTTACCTTTACCTAAGGAATAGATGATCCTCTCTGAAATGCAGGTGTTGATCTTTTCCTAAGTAATAGATGATCCCTCGGTTCAATGCAGTGTTTACCATTATTTTAAGGAATGGATGATACCTGTCCTCTGTTCAATTTATGTGTGTTTACCATTACAAGGGACTTGCTGTTCCCTCTGTGCAATGCAGGGGTTACCTTTAAGGAATGGATGAACCTATGTGCGATGCAGGTGTTTACATTTAGGTAAGGAATGTCAAGTGATTCCTCAGTGCAATTCAGGTGTTGATCTTTACTACAGAATAGATGAGCCTTCTATTCAAATGGTGGTGTTTACTGTTATCTAAGGAATGGATGATCCTTCCATTCAATGCAAGTACTTACAGTCACCTAAGGAATGGATGATCCGTCAGTCCAATGCAGGTGTTTACCTTTAACTAAGGAACCGATGATCCCTCTGTTCAATGCAGGTATTTACCGTTATCTAAGGAATGGATGATCCTCTGCTCAATGCAGGTGTTTTTCTTTCCCAAAGAAATGGATGATACCTCTGTTCAACGCTGGTGTTTACCTTTACATAAAGAAGGATGATCCCTTTGTTCAATGGAGGTTTCTACCTGTACTTTAGGAATGGATGATCCTCTTTGCATTGCAGGTGTTTACTTTTACCTAAGGAATGTATGATCCTCTGTGCATTGCAGGTGTTTACATTTACCTAAGGAATGTATGATCCCGTCTGTGCGTGCATTTACCTAAGGTGTTTACCTTTTTGTACCTAGGGAATGGATGATCCCTCCGTTCCATGCAGTTGTTTACCTTTATATAAGGAATGTCATGATTCCTCAGTGCAATGCAGGTGTTGATCTTTACTGAAGGAATAGATGAGCCTTGTGTTCAATGCTGGTGTTTACCATTATCTAAAGGAATGGATAATCCTTCTCTTCAATGCAGGTGCTTTCAGTTACCTAAGGAATGGATGATCCGTCAGTCCAATGCAGGTTTTACCTTTACCTTGGAATGGATGATCCTCCGTTCCATGCAGTTGTTTAGGGGTTTATTTAAGGAATGAGTTGATCCCTCTGTGCATTGCAGGTGTTTACTATTACCTAAGAAATGGAAGATATCTATGTTCAATGCTGGTGTTTACCTTTACCTAAGGAATGGATCGTCCTTCTGTGCAATGAAGGTGTTGACCTTTACCTAGGGTTATGATCCCTCTGTGAAAGGCATGTGTTTGCCTTTACCTAAGGAATGGATGACTCCCTCTGTTCCATACAGGTCTTTTATGTTTATTTAAGGAATGGGATAACCCTCTGTGCAGTGCAGGTGTTTACTATTACCTAAGGAATGGAAGATACTCATGTTCAATGCTGGTATTTACCTTACCTAAGGAATGGATCATCCTTCTGTGCAATGCAGCTGTTGATCTTTACCTAAGGAGTAGATGATCCTCTGTTCAATGAAGTTGTTTACTGTTAGCTATGGAATGAATGATCCCCTGTGTTCAATGCAGGTATTTACCATTACCTAAGGAATCTATGATCCCTCTGTGCAATGCAGTTGTTTACCTTTACCTAAGTAATGGATGATCCTCTGTGCCATGCAGGTGTTTTACCTTTACCTCAGGAATGGGATGATCCTCTGTGTAATGCAGGTATTGATCTTTATCTAAGGAATAGATGATCCCTCTGTGCAAGGGAGGTGTTCACCTCTAACCTAATGAATGGATTATCCCTCTGTGCAAGGCAGGTGTTTACCTTTACCTAAGCAATGGATGATCCCTCTGTGCAATGCCAGTGTTTACCTTTACCAAAGGAATGGATGATCCATCTAGGCCTGACAGCTGTTGACCATTACCTAAGGAATGGATGATCCCTCTGTGCATTGCAGTTGTTGAACTTTACCTAAGGAATGGATGATCCCTCTATTCAGTGCAGGTGTTGATCTTTACGTAAGGAATTCATGATTCCTCTGTTCAATGCAGGTGTTCACCTCTTACCTAAGGAATGGATAATCCGTCTGTGTAAGGCAGGTGTTTACCTTTACCTAAGGAATGGATGATCCCTCTGTTCCATGCAGTTGTTTACATATATATAAGGAATGGATGATCCCTCTGTCCATTGCAGGTGTTTACTATTACCTAAGCAATGGAAGATATGTATGTTCAATGCTGGTGTTTACCTTTACCTAATGGAAGGATGATTCCTCTGTTCAATGGATTTGTTTACCTTTACCTAATGAATGGAAGATCCTCTGTGCAATGCAGGTGTCGTACTTTACCTAAGGAATGGATGATCCCTCTGTGCATTGCAGTTGTTGACCTTTTCTAAGGAATGGATGATCCTCTATTCAATGCAGGTGTTGTTCTTTACGTAAGGAATGCATGTTCCCTCTGTGCAATGCAGGTGTTCACTTCTTACCTAAGGAATGGATTTGCAAGGCATGCGTTTGTCTTTACCTAAGGAATGGATGATCCCTCTGTTCTATGCAGGTGTTTAGGTTTATGTAAGGAATGGGATGATCCTCTGTGCATTACAGGTGTTTACTATTACCTAAGGAATGGAAGATATCTATGTTCAATGCTGGAGTCTACCTTTGCCTAAGGAATGGATCATCCATCTGTGCAATGCAGGTGTTGATCCTTACCTAAGGAATAGATGATCCTCTGTTCAATGCAGGTGTTTACCGTTATCTAAGGAATGTATGATCCTCTGTTCAATGCAGGTGTTTACAGTTACCTAATGAATGGATGATCCCGCCATGCAATGCAGGTGTTTAATTTTACCTAAGGAATGGATGATCCTTTGTGCAATGTAGGTGTTTACTTTTACCTATGGAATGGGATGATCCCTCTGTTCATTGCAGGTGTTTACCTTTACCTAAGGAATGGATAATCCCTCTGTGCATTGCCATTGTTTACATTTAGCTAAGGAATGGAAGATACATATATTGAATGCATGTTTTTACCTTTACCAAAGGAGTGGATGTTCCTGTGTGCAATGCCGGTGTTTACCTTTACATAAGGAATGGATGATCCCTCTGTGCCTGGCAGGTGTTGACCTTTATCTAAGGAATGGATTATCCCTCTATTCAATGCAGATGTTGCTCTTTACGTAAAGAATGCAAGATCCTCTGTGCAAGGCATGTGTTTTCCTTTCCCTAAGGAATGGATGATTCCTGTGTGCAATGCAACTCTTTAAGTTTATGTAAGGAATGGGATGATCCATCTGTGCATTTAAGGTGTTTTCTATAATAGAACGAATGGAAGATATCTATGTTCAATGCTTGTGTTTACCTTTACCTAAGGAATGGATCATCCTTCTGTGCAATGCAGGTGGTGACCTTTCCTAAAGAGTAGATGATCCCTCTGTTCAATGCAGGTGTTTACTGTTATCTATGGAATGGATGATCCCTGTGTTCAATGCAGGTGTTTACCATTATCTAAGGAACGGATGATCCTCTGTTCAATTCAGGTGTTTATAGTTACCTAAGGAATTCATGATCCCTCTGTGCAATGCAGGTGTTAAACTTTACCTAAGGAATAGATGTTCCCTCTGTTCAATGCAGGTGTTTACCGTTATCTAAGTAATGGATGATCCTCTGTTCAATGGAGGTGTTTACCATTACATAAGGAATGGATGATCCCACTGTGTCATGCAAGTGTTTACCTTTACCTAAGGAATGGATGTTCCCTATGCACAATGCAAGAGTTTACCTTTTCCTAAGGAATGGGAGGATCACTCGCAATGCACGAGTTGATCTTTACCTGAGGAATAGATGAGGCCTCTCTTCAATGCAGGTGTTTACCTTTATGTAAGGAATGGATGTTCCTCTTTTCAGTACAGGTGTTTACAGTTACCTAAGGAATGGATGTTTCCTGAGTGCATTGCAGGTGTTGACCTTTACCTAAGGAATGGATGATCCTCTGTTCAATACAGCTGTTGATCTTTATCTAAGGAATAGATGATCCCTCTGTGCAAGGCAGGTGTTCATCTCTTACCTAATGAATGGATTATCCTCTGTGCAAAAGCAGGTGTTTTACCAATACCTAAGGAACGGATGATCCTCTGTGCAATGCAGGTGATTACATTTACCTAAGGAATGGATGATCCCTTTGTCCAATGCCAGCATTTCACTAATGCAGTCACCTAAGGAATGGATATCACTCTGGACAATGCAGGTGTTTAACTTTACCTACGGAATGGATGAACCTCTCTGTTCAATGCAGGTGTTTACCTTTTCCAAAGGAATGGATGTACTTTGTGTTCAATGCAGGTGTTTACCTTTACATAAGGAATGGATGATCCCTCTGGACCAGGTAGGTGTTGAACTTTATCTACGGAATGTATGATCCCTTGGTGCAATGAAATTGTTGACCTTTACCTAAGGAATGGATGATCCCCATGTTCAATGCAGGTGTTGATCTGTACCTAGGGAATCGATGACCCTCTGTGCAATGCAGGTGTTCACCTCTTACCTGAGAAATTGATGATCCTCTGTGCAAGGAAGGTGTTTAGCTTTACCTAAGGAATGGTGATTCCTCTGTGCATTTTCAGGTGTTTACTAATACCTAAGGAAAGGAAGATGCCTATGTTCAGTGCTGGTGTTTACCTTTACAAAAGGAATGGATGTTCTGGTGTGCAATGCAGGTGTTTACCTTTACATAAGGAATGGATGATCCCCTCTGGGCCAGGCAGGTGTTTAGCTTTACCTAAGGAATGGATGATCCTCTGTTAAATGCAGGTGTTTACTATTACCTAAGGAATGGACGATCGCTCTGTGCAATCCAGGTGTTTACCTTTACCTAAGAAATGGATGTTCCTCTGTGCATTGCAGTTTTTACATTTACCTTAGGAATTAATGACCCTCTGGGCCACGCAGGTGTTAACCTTTACTTAAGAATGGATGATGTCTCTGTGCAATGCAGGTGTTGAACTTAACCTAAAGAATGGGTCGTCAATATGTGCAATGCTGGTGTTGATCTTTACCTAAGGAATGGATGATCCATCTGTTCAATGCAGGTGTTTACGTTTATGTAAGGAATGGAATGATCCTTCTGTGAATTGCAGGTATTTACTATTTCCAAAGGAATGGAAGATCCTTCTGGGCCAGGCAGGTGTTGACATTTACCTAAGCAATGGATCATCCCTCTATGCAAGTCAGGTGTTGACCTTTACCTAAGGAATGGGATGATCCTCTGTGCATTGCTTGTTTTTACTATTACCTGAGGAATGGAGGATCCTTTATTCAATGCAGGTGTTTACCTTTACCAAAGGAATGTATGTTCCTGTGTGCAATGCAGGTGTTTACCTTTACATAAGGATTGGAAGATACCTCTGGGATGGGCACGTGGTGACCTTTAACTAAGGAATGGATGATCTCTCTGTGCAATACAGCTGTTTACCTTCACCTAAGGAATGGGATGATCCCTAAGTACAATGTCAGTGTTTACCATTATCTAAAGAATGGATGATGCTTGTGTGCAATGCCAGTGTTTACCTTGACCTAAGGAATGGATGATCCTCTGTGCAATGCTGGTGTTGACCTTTACCTAAGAAATTGGATGCTCCTATGTGCAATGCAGGTGTTCACCTTTACCGAGGGAATAGTTGATCCCTTTGTTCAATACAGGTGTTTACCGTTATCTCAGGAATGGATGATGTTTCTGTTCAATGCAGGTGTTTACATTTATGTAAGGAACGGGATGATCTCTCTGTGTATTGTAGGTGTTTACTATTACCTAAGGAATAGAAGATGTCTATGTTCAATGCTGGTGTTTACCTTTACCTGAGGAATGGATGATCCCTGTGTGCAATGCAGGTGTTTAACTTTACGTAAAGAATGGGATGATCCCTCTGTGCAATGTAGGTGTTGATCTTTACCTAAGGAATAGATGATCCTCTGTTCAATGCAGGTGTTTACCGTTACAAAAGGAATGGATGATCCCTCTGTTCAATGCAGGTGTTTACCTTCATCTAAGGAATGTATCATCCCTCTTCAATGCAGGTGTTTACCTTTACCTAAGGAATGGATGATACCTCTGCTCATCTCAGGTTTTTACCTTTACCTAAGGAAACATGATCCCTCTGTTACACGCAGGTTTCTGCCGTAACTTAAGGAATGGATGATCCCTGTGCAATGTGCAGGTGTTTACCCTTACCTATGGCATGGATGATCAGTCTGTTCAATGCAGGTGTTTACGTTTATGTAAGGAATGGGATGATCCAACTGTGCATTGCAGGTATTTATTCTTCCAATGGAATGGAAGATCCTCTGGGCCAGGCAGGTGTTGATCTTTACCTAACCAAATGGATCGTCCCCACTGTGCAAGTCAGGTGGTGACCTTTATCTAAGGAATGGGATGATCCTCTGTTCAATGCAGGTTTTGATCTTTACCTAAAGAATGTATGATCCTCTGTTCAATGCAGGTGTTTACCGTTACCTAAGGAATGGATGATACCTCTGTTCAAAGCAGGTGTTTACTTTTACCTAAAGAAGGATGATCCATATGTGCATTGCCGGTGTTTATCTTTACCTAAGGAATGGATGATCTCTCTGTGCAATGCAGGTGTTTACCCTTACCTACGGAATGGATGATCCTCTGTGCATTGCAGGTGTTTACCTTTACCTAAGGAATGAATGTTCCTCTGTGCATTGCAGGTTTTTACATTTACCTTAGGAATTGATGATCCCTCTGGGCCAGGCAGGTGTTGAACTTTACTTAAGAATGGATGATACCTCTGTCGAATGCAGATGTTGGGCTTCACCTAAGGAATGGAAGATCCATCTGTTCAATGCAGGTGTTTACGTTTATGTAAGGAATGGGATGATCCTTCTGTACATTGCAGGTATTTACTATTTCCAAAGGAATGGAAGATCCCTCTGGACCAGGCAGGTGTTGACATTTACCTAAGAAATGGGTCATCCCTCTGTGACAGTTAGGTGTTGACCTTTACCTAAGGAATGTGATGATCCCTTTGTGCATTGCAGGTGTTTACTATTACCTAAGGAATGGAGGATCCCTCTGTTCAATGAAGGTGTTTACCTTTACCAAAGGAATGTATGTTCCCTGTGTGCAAGACAGGTGTTTACCTTTACATAAGGATTGGAAGATACCTCTGCGCTGGGCAGGTAACCTTTAACTAAGGAGTGGATGATCTCTCTGCAATACAGCTGCTTACCTTCACCTAAGGAATTGGATGATCCCTCTGTTCAATGCAGGTGTTTACCATTTTCTAAAGAATGGATGATGCTTGTGTGCAATGCAGGTGTTTAACTTGACCTAAGGAATCGATGATCCCTCTGTGCAATGCTGGTGTTGACCTTTACCTAAGGAGTAGATGATCCTTCTGTTCAATGCGGGTGTTTACCGTTATCAATGGAATGGATGATCCCTCTGTTCAATGCAGGTGTTTACCATTATCTAAGGAATGGATGATCCCTCTGTTCAATGCAGGTGTTTACCTTTACCTAAGGAATGGATGTTCCCTCTGGGCAATGCAGGTGTTTACCTTTACTTATGGCATTAGATGACCGCTCTGTGCAATGCAGGTGTTGATCTTTACCTAAGGAATAGATGAGCCCTCTGCTCAATGCAGGTGTTTACAGTTTCCGAAGGAATGGATGATCCCTCTGTGCAATGCAGGTGTTTACCTTTTCCTGAGGAATAGCATGATCTCTCTGTGCAATGCAGGTGTTGATCTTGACCTAAGGAATATATGATCCCTCTGTTCATTGCACATGCTTACCGTTTTGTAAAGAAAGGATGATCCCTCTGTTCAATGCATATGTTTACAGTTACCTAAGGAATGCTTGATCCCTCTGTGCAATACAGTTGTTTACCTTTACCTAAGGAATGGATGATCGCTCTGTGCAATCCAGGTGTTTACCTTTATCTAAGAAATTGGATGATCCCTATGTGCAATGCAGGTATTCATCTTTACCTATGGAATAGTTGATCACTTTGTTCAATACAGGTGTTTACCGTTATCTCAGGAATGGATGATCTTTCTGTTCAATGCAGGTGTTTACATTTGTGTAAGGAATGGGATGATCTCTCGGTGTATTGCAGGTGTTTACTATTACCTAAGGAATGGAAGATGTCAATGTTCAATGCTGGTGTTTACCTTTACATGAGGAATGGATGATCCCTCTGTGCAATGCAGGTGTTTAAATTTACCTAAATAATGGGATGATCCCTCTGTGCAATGCAGGTGTTGATCTTTACCTAAGGAATAGATGATCCCTCTGTTCAATGCAGGTGTTTACCTTTACCAAAGGAATGGATGATACTGCTGTTACATGCAGGTGTTTACCTTTACCTAAGGAATGGGATGATCGCTGTGTGTAATGCAGGTGTTGATCTTTACCTAAGGAATAGATGAGCCTTCTGTTCAATACAGGTGTTTACTGTTATCTAAGGAATGGAAGATCTCTGTTCAATGCAGGTATTTACCATTACCTAAGGAATGGATGATCCCTATGTGCATTTCAGGTGTTTACATTTGTCTAAAGAATGGATGTTCCCTCTGTGCATTGCAGTTGTTTACTAATACCTAAGGAATGGAAGATCCCTCTGTGCAATGCAGGTCTTGATCTTTACCTAAGGAATAGATGATCACTCTGTTCAATACAGGTGTTTACCATTATCTCAGGAATGGATGATCCTTCTGTTCAATGCAGGTGTTTACATTTATGTAAGGAATGGGATGATCACTCTGTGTATTGCAGGTGTATACTATTACCTAAGGAATGGAAGAATGTCTATGTTCAATGCTGATGTTTACATTTACCTGAGGAATGGATGATCCCTCTGTGCAATGCAGGTGTTTAACTTTACCTAAAAAATTGGATGATCACTCTGTTCAATGCAGGTGTTGATCATTACCTAAGGAATGGAAGATCCCTCTGTTCAATACAGGTGTTTACCTTTACCTAACGAATGGGATGATCTTTACCTAAGGAATAGATGATCCCTCTGTTCAATGCCAGATGCTTACAGTTATGTAAGGAATGGATGATCCCCCTGTGCAATACAGGTGTTTACATTTACCTAAGGAATGGATGATCCCTCGCTGTGCAATGCATTTGTTAACCTTTACCTTAGGAATGGATGATCCCTCTGTTATGTGCAGGTGTTTACCTTTACCTAAGGATTGGATGATCCCTGTGTGTAATGCCACTGTTGATCTTTACATAAGGAATAGATGATCCCTCTGTTCAATGCAGATGTTTACTGTTATCTAAAGAATGGATGATCCCTCTATTCAATGCAGTTTTTTACCGTTACCTGAGGAATATATCAATACTCTGTGCAATGCAGGTGTTTACCTTGACCTAAGGAATGCATGATCCCTCTGTGCAATGCAGGTGTTTACCTTTACCTTGGGAATGGGATGATCCCTCTGTGTAATGCAGGTTTAGAACTTTACCTAAGGAATAGATTATCCCTCTGTTCAATGCAGGTGTTTTCCGTTACATAAGGAATGGATAATCCCTCTGTCCAATGCAGGTGTTTACCTTTACCCAAAGAAGGATGATGCCTTTGTTCAACGCAGGTTTCTAACTTTACATAATGAATTGATGATCCCTCTGTGCAATGCAGGTGTTTACCCATACCTAAAGAATGCATGATCCCCCGGTGCATTGCAGGTGTTAACTTTACCTAAGGAATGGATGATCACCCTGTGCATTGCAGGTGTTTACCCTTACCTAAAGAATGGATGATCCCTTTGTGCATTGCAGGTGTTTACCTTTACCTAAGGAATGGATGATCCCTATGTGCATTGCAGGTGTTTACATTAACCTAAGGAATGGATGTTCCCTCTGTTCAATGCACGTGTTGATCTTTACCTAAGGAATGGAAGAACCCTCTGTTCAATATAGGTGTTTACCGTTATCTAAGGAATGGATGATCTCTGTTCAATGCAGGTATTTAGCATTACCTAAGGAATGGATGATCCCTCTGTGCATTTCAGGTGTTTACATTTGACTTAAGAATGGATGTTCCCTCTGTGCATTGCAGGTGTTTATTAATACCTAAGGAATGGAAGATCCCTCTGTGCAATGCAGGTGTTGATCTTTACCTAAGGAATAGATGATCACTCTGTTCAATGAAGGTGTTTACCGTTAAATAAGGAATTGATGATCCCTCTGTTCAATGCAGATGTTTACCTTTACCTGAGGAATGTATGATTACTCTGTGCAATGCAGGTGTTTACCTTGACCTAAGGAATGGATGATCCCTCTATGCAATGCAGGTGTGTACCTTTACCTAGGGAATGGGATGATCCCTCTTTGCAATGCAGGTGTAGATGTCTGCCTAAGGAATAGATGATCACTCTGTCCAATGCAGGTGTTTGCCATTACGTAAGGAATGAATTATCCCTGTGTTCAATGCCAGTGTTTACAGTTACGTAAGGAATGGATGATCCCTCTGTGCAACGCAGGTGTTTACCTTTACCTAAGGAATGGATGATCCCTCTGTGCAATGCAGGTGTTGATTTTTACCTAAGGAATAGATTATCTCTCTGTTCAATGCAGGAGTTTACATTTAAGTAAAGAAAGGATGATCCCTCTGTGCAATGCAGGTGTTTACCTTTACCTAAGGAATGGATGATCCCTTTGTGCAATGTAAGTGTTTACCTTTACCTAAGTAATGGGATCATCCCTCTGTGTAATCCAGATGTTGATCTTTAACTAAGGAATAGATGAGCTCTCTGTTCAATGCAAGTGTTTACCTCTATCTAAGGAATGGATGTTACCTCTGTTCAAAGCAGGTGTTTACAGTTCCCTAAGCAATGGAAGATCCCGCTGTGCAATGCAGATGTTTACTTTTACAGAAGGAATGGATGACCCTCTGTGTAATGCAGGTGTTGACCTTTACCTAAGGCATAGCTGATCTCTCTGGGCAATGCAGGTGTTTACCGCTATCTAAGGAATGGATGATCCCTCTGTTCAAAGCAGGTGTTTGCCTTTAACAAAGGAAGGGTGATCTGGCTGTTCAGGGCAGGTTTCTAACTTTACATAAGAAATTGATGATCCCTCTGTGCAATACAGGTGTTTACCCTTACCTAAGGAATGGATGATCCCTCGGTGCATTGCAGTTGTTAACTTTACCTAAGGAATGGATGATCCCTCGGTGCATTGCAGTTGTTAACTTTACCTAAGGAATGGATGTTCCCTCTGTTCAATGTACGTGTTGACCTTTACCTAAGGAATGGAAGATCCCTCTGTTCAATGTAGGTGTTTACCGTTATGTAAGGAATGTATGATCTCTATTCAATGCAGGTATTTACCATTACCTAAGGAATGGATGATCCCTCTGTGAATTGCAGGTGTTTAATATTACCTAAAGAATGGGACATGCCTAAGTTAAATGCTGATGTTTACCTATACCTAAAGAAAGAATGATTCCTCTGTGCAATGGAGGTGTTTATCTTTACCTGATGAATGGAATATCCCTCTGTGCAATGCAGGTGTTGCCCTTTACCTAAGGAATGGATGATCCTTCTGTACAATGCAGGTGTTTACCTTTACCTAAGAAAAGGATGATCCCTCTGTGCAATGCTTTTGTTTACCTTTACCTAATGAATGGATTATCCCTCTGTTATATGCAGGTGTTTACCTTTACCTAAGGAATGTGATGATCCCTCTGTGTAATGCAGGTGTTGATCTTCACTTAAGGAATAGATGAGTCCTCTGTTCAGTGCAGGTGTTTAATGTTATCTAAGGAATGGATGATTCCTCTGTTTAATGCAGGTGTTTACCATTACCTAAGGAATGTATGATTACTCTGTGCAATGCAGGTGTTTGTCTTGACCTAAGGAATGGATGATCCCACTGTGCAATGATCGTGTTGATCGTTACCTAAGACATAGATGAATCCTCTCTTCAATGCAGGTGTTTACTGTTATCTAAGGAATGGATGATCCCTCTGTTCAATGCAGGGGTTTAGCTTTACCTAAGGAATTGATGATCCCTCTGTGCAATGCAGGTGTTTAGCTTTACCTAAAGAATGGATGGTCTCTCTGTGCATTGCAGGTATTTACTATTACCTAAGGAATGCAAGATGCCTATGATCAATGCTGTTGTTTACTTTTACCTGAGGAGTGGATGATCTCTCTGTGCAATGCAGATGTTTACCTTTACCTGAGGAATGGAAGATTCCTCTTTGCAATTGAGCTGCTTAACTTTACCTAAGGAATGGGATGATCCCCTGTGCAGTGCAGGTGTTGATCTTTACCTAAGGAGTAGATGATCCCTCTGTTCAATGCAGGTGTTTACTGTTATCTAAGCAATGGATGATCCCTCTGTTCAATGCAGGTGTTTACAGTTACCTAAGGAATGGATGTTCCCTCTGTGCAATGCAGGTGTTTGCCTTTACCTAAAGAATGGATGATCCCTCTATACAATGCAGGTTTTTATCTTGATATAAGGAATAGGATGATCCCTCTGCGCAAAGCAGGTGTTTATCTTTACGTAAGGAATACATGCCCCCTCTGTTCAATACAGATATTTACCGTTATCTAAGGAATGGATGATCACTCTATTCAATTCAGGTGTTTACAGTTACCTAAGGAATGGATGATCCCTCTGCGCAAAGCAGGTGTTTATCTTTACGTAAGGAATACATGCCCCCTCTGTTCAATACAGATATTTACCGTTATCTAAGGAATGGATGATCACTCTATTCAATTCAGGTGTTTACAGTTACCTAAGGAATGGATGATCCCTCTGTGCAATGCAGGTGTTTACCTTAACCTAAGGAATGGATGATCCCTATGTGAAATGCAAGTGTTTACATTAGGAATGGGATGATACCTCGATGCAATGCAGGTTTTGATCTTTACTTAAGGAATAGATGATCCCATTGTTCAATGCAGGTGTTTACCATTAAGGAAAGGATGATCCATCTGTTGAATGCAGGTCTTTACAGTTACCTAGGGAATGCATGATCCTTCTGTGCAATGCAGGTGTTTAACTTTTCCTAAAAAATTGAAGATCCCTCTGAGCATTGCAGGCATTGTCCTTTACAAAACGAATGGAACATCCTTCTGCTCTATGCACGTGTTAACCTATACTTAAGGAATGGATGATCCCTCTGTTCAATGCAGGTGTTCATCTTTACCTAAGGAATAGATGATCTCCCTGTTCAATACAGGTGTTTACCGTTATCTAAGGAAGGGATGTTCCCTCTGATCAATGCAGATGTTTACCATTTCCTAAGGAATGGATGATTCCTCTGTGCAATGCAGGTGTTGACCTTTACCTAAGGAATGGAAGATCCCTTTGTGCAATGCAGGTGTTGTCATTTACCTACGTAAAGGATGATCCTTCTGTGCAATGCAGGTGTTGATCTTTACCTAAGGAATAGGCGATCCCTCTGTGCAAGGCAGGTGTTTACCTTTACCTAAGGAATGGAAGATGCTGATGTTTAATGCAGGTGTTGATCTTTACCTAAGGAATGGATGATGCCTCTGTGCAATGCAGGTGTTGATCTTTACCTAGGGAATAGATGATTCCTCTCTTCATTGCAGGTGTTTGCCGTTATCTAAGGAATGGATGATCCCTCTATTCAATATATTTGTTATCCATTAATTAAGGAATGGATGATCCCACTATGCATGCAGGTGTTTACCTTTACATAAGGAATGGAAATATCCCTCTGTGCAATGCAGGTGTTGATCTTTCCCTAAGGAATGGATGACCCCTATGTTCAAAGCAAGTGTTTACAACTACCTAAGGAATAGATGATCCCTCTGTGCAATGCAGGTGTTTACCTTTACCTAAGTAATGGATGATGCCTCTGTTCAATGCAGGTGTTTACAATTACCTAGGGAATGGATCATACCTCTGTGCAATGCAGGTGTTTACCTTTACCTAAGGAATGGAAGATCCCTCTGTGCAATGCAGGTGTTGTCCCTTACCTGAGGAATGGATGATTCTTCTGTTCTATGCAGGTGTTGAACTTTACCTAAGGAATTGATGATCCCTCTGTTCAATACACGTGTTTACCGTTATCTAAGGAATGGATGATCCCTCTGTTCAATGCAGGTGTTTACCATTTCCTAAGGAATGGATGATCCTTTGTGCAATGAAGGTGTTGACCTTTACCTAAGGAATGCATGATCACTCTGTTCAAAGCAGGTGTTGATATTTACCCAAGGAATGGAAGAACCTCTGTGCAATGCAGATGTTGACCTTTACCTAAAGAATGGATGATCCCTCTATGCAAGGCAGGTGTTTACCTTTACCTAAGAAATGGATGATCCCTCTGTTCAATGCAGATGTTTACTTTTTTGTACGGAATGGGATGACCATCTGTTCATTGCTGGTGTTTACTATTACATAAGGAATGGAAGATGCCTACGTTGAGTGCTGGTGTTTACCTTTACCTAAGGATAGGGTGATTCCTCTGTGCAATGGAGGTGTTTATCTTTACCTAATGAATGGAAAATCCCTCTGAGCAATGCAGTTGTAAGTAATGGGATGATCCCTCTGTCCATTGCAAGTGTTGATCTTTACCTAAGGAATAGATGATCCCTCTGTTCAATGCAGTTTTTTACCATTATCTCAGCAATGGATGATCCCTCTGTTCAATGCAGGTGTTTACCTTTACCAAAGGAATTGATGTTCCCTGTGTCCAATGCAGGTGTTTACCTTTACATAAACAATGGATGATCTCTCTGGGCCTGGCATGTGTTGACCTGTAGGTGAGGAATGGATGATCATTCTGTTGCATGCAGGTGTTTACCTTTACCTAAGGAATTGATCATCCCTCTATTCAACCGGGGTGTTGAGATTTACTTAAGGAATGGATGATCCCTATGTGCAATGCAAGTTTTCACCTCTTACCTAAAGAATTGATGATCCCTCCGTGCAAGGTAGGTGTTTACCTTTACCTAAGGAATGGAAGATCCCTCTGTGCAATGCAGGTGTTGTCGTTTACCCAAGGAAAGAATGACTACTTCTGTTCAATGCAGGTGTTGATCTTTACCTAAGGAATAGGTGATCTCTCTGGGCAAGGCAGGTGTTTACCTTTACCTAAGGAATGGATAATCCCTCTGTTTAATGCAGGTGTTTTCGTTTATGTAGGAATGGGATAATCACTCTGTGCATTGCAGGTGTTTACTATAACCTAAGGAATGGAAGATGCGTATGTTGAACGCTGGTTTTAACTTTACCTAAATAATGGATGATTCCTCTGTGCAATGGAGGTGTTTATCTTTACCTAATGAATGGAATATTCCTCTGTGCTATGCAGGTGTTGATCTTTACCTAAGGAATGGATTATCCCTGTGTTCAGTGCAAGTGTTTACAACTACCTAAGGAATGGATGATCCTTCTGTGAAATGCAGGTGTTTACCTTTACCTGATGAATGGATGATCCTTCTGCTCAATGCAGTTGTTTACAGTTACCTAAGGAATGGTTGATACCTCTGTGCCATGCAGGTGTTTACCTTTACCAAAGGAATGGAAGATCCCTCTGTGCATTGCAGGTGTTGTCTTTTACAAAAGGCATGGATGATCCTTCTGTTCTATGCAGGTGTTGATCTTTACCTAAGGAATGTATGATCCCTCTGTGCAATGCAGGTGTTGAACTTTACTAGAGGAATAGATGATCCCTCTGATCAATACACGTCTTTACCGTTATCTAAGGAAGGGATGATCCCTCTGTTCAATGCAAGTATTAATCTTTACTAAGGAATGGAAGATCCCTCTGTGCAATGCAGGTGTTGACCTTTACCTAAGGAATGGATGATCCCTCTGTCCAATGCAGGTGTTGCCCTTTACCTAAGGAATGGAAGATCCCTCTGTGCAATTCAGGTGTTGTACTTTATCTAAGGAATGGATGATCCCTATGTGCATTGCTGATGTTTACCTTTACATAAGGAATGGATGATCCCTCTGTGCATTGCAGGTGTTTATATTTACCTTAGGAATGGATAATCCCTCTGTGCATTGCAGGTGTATACTATTACCTAACAAATAGAAGATGCCTCTTATCAATGCAGGTGTTTACCTTTACATAAGGAATGGATGATCTTTCTCTGCAATGCAGATGTTGACCTTTACATAAGTAATGGATGATCCCTCTGTGCATTGCAGGTGTTTACCTGTCCATAAGGAATAGATGATCCCTCTAGGTCAGGGCGGTGTTGAACTTTACCTAAGGAATGGAGGACCCTTCTGTCCAATGCAGGTGTTAACCTTTACCTAAGGAATGGAGGGTCCCATTGTTCAATGCAGGTGTTTATCTTTCCCTAAGGAATGGAAGATCCCTCTGTGCAACGCAGGTGTACACCCTTACCTAAGGAATGGATGATCCCTCTGTGCAAAGCAGGTGTTGACCTTTACCTAAGGAATGGATGATCCCTCTGTTCAATCCAGGTGTTGATCTTTACCTAAGGAATGGAAGATCCCTCTGTGCAATGGAGGTGTTTATCTTTACCTAATGAATGGAAGACCCCTCTGTGTATTGCAGATGTTGTCCTTTACCTAAGGTATGGATGATCCCTCTGTGCAATGCAGGTGTGGATCTTTACATGAGGAATAGATGATCCCTCTGATCAATGTAGGTGTTTACTGTTATCTAAGGAATGGATGATCTCTGTCCAATGCAGGTTTTTACCATTACCTAAGGAATAGATGATCCCTCTGTTCAATGCAGGTGTTTACTGTTACCTATGGAATGGATGATCCCTCTGTGCATTGCAGGTGTTTACTATAACCTAAGGAATGGAAGATCCCTCTATTCAAATGCAGATATTTACCATTACCTAAGGAATGGATTTTCCCTCTTTGCAATGCAGGTGTTTACCTTTCCCTAAGGAATGGGATGATCCTCTGTGCAATGCCAGTGTTGATCTTTACCTAGGGAATACATGATCACTCTGTTCAATGCAGGAGTTTACCTTCATCTTAAGAATGGGATGATCCCCCTGTGTAATGCAGGTGTTGATGTTTACCTACGCAATATATGATCCCTCTGTTCAATGCAGGTGTTTACCGTTTTCTAAGGAATAAATGACCCCTTGGTTAAATTCAGGTGTTTACCAATATCTAAGGAATGGGTGATGCCTCTGTTCAATGCCGGTGTTTCCCTTTACCTAAGGAATGGGATGATCGCTCTGTGCAATGCAGGTGTTGATCTTTACCAAATGAATAGATAATCGCTCTTTTCAATGCAGGCGTTCACCATTATCTATGGAATGGATGATTCCTCTGTTCAATGCAGGTGTTTACTTTTACCTAAGAAAAGGTTGATCACTCTGTGCAGTGCAGGTGTTGATCTTTACCTAAGGATTTGATGAGCCCTCTGTTCAATGCAGGTATTTACTGATATCTATGGAATGGATCACCCCTCTGTTCAATGCAGTTGTTTACAGTTACCTAAGCAATGGGTGATCCCTCTGTGCAATGCAGGTGTTTATCTTTACCTAAGCAATTGATGATCCTTCTGTGCAATGCAGGTGTTCATCTTTAACTAAGGAATAGGTGATCCCTCTGTTCAATGCAACTGTTTAAGGTTATCTAAGGTAAAGATGATACCTCTGTTCAATGCAGGTGTTTACCTTTACCTAAGGATTGGATGATATCTCTGTTCAACGCAGGTGTTTACCTAAAGAAGATGATCACTCTGTTAGAAATGCAGGTTTCTAACTTTACTTAAGGAATGGATGATCCCTCTGTGAATTGCAGGTGTTTAACTTTACCTAAGGAATGGATGATCCCTTTGTGAATTGCAGGTGTTTACATTTACCTCTGGAATGGGATGATACCTTGTTCAATGCAGTTGTTTACTGTTATCTAATGAATGGGATGATACCTTGTTCAATGCAGTTGTTTACTGTTATCTAATGAATGGATGATACCTCTGTGCAATGCCGGTGTTTACCTTTCCCTAAAGAATGGATGATCGCTCTGTGCAATGCAGGTGTTTACCTTTACCTAAGGAATAGATGAGCCCTCTGTTCAATGCAGGTGTTTACCGTTATATAAGGAATGGATGATACCTCTGTTCAAGGCAGGTGTTTAACGTTACCTAAGATATGGATGATCCCTCTGTGCAATGCAGGTGTTTACCTTTACCTAAGGACTGGGATGATCCCTCTGTGCAAAGTAGTTGTTGATCTTTACCTAAGGAATAGATGAGCCCTCTGTTCAATGCAGGTGTTCACCGTTATCTAAAGAATGGATGATCTCTCTGTTCAATGCAGATGTTTACAGTTACCTAAGGAATGGTTGATCCCTCTGTGCAATGCAGGTGTTTACCTTTACCTAAGGAATGTATGATGCTTCAGTGCAATGCAGGTGTTTACCTTTACCTGGGGATTGGGATGATCCCTCTGTGCAATGCAGGTGTTGATCTTTAACTAAGGAATAGATGATGCCTCTGTTCAATGCAGGTGTTTTCCGTTATCTAAGTAATAAATGAGCCCTCTGTTCAATGCAGGTGTTTACCGTTATCAAAGGAATGGATGATCTCTCTGTTCTATGCATTTGTTTACAATTACCTAAGGAATGGATGATCCCTCTGTTCTATGCATTTGATTACAGTTACCTAAGGAATGGATGATACCTCTGTTCAACGCAGGTTTTTACCTTTACCTAAAGAAGGATGAACACTGTTCAATGAGGTTTCTACCTTTACTTAAGGAATGGATTATCCCTCTGTGCATTGCACGTGTTTACTTTCACATTAGGAACGGATGATCCTTCTGTGTATTGCAGGAGTTTACTATTACCTAAGGAATGGAAGATCCCTCTGTACAATGCAGGTGTTTATAGTTACCTAAGGAATGGATGTTCCCTCTGGCAATGCAGGTGTTTTCCTTTACCGATGGAATGTATGATCATTCTGTGCAATGCAGGTGTTTACCTTTACCTAAGGAATGGGATGAACCCTCTGTGAAATGCAGGTGTTGATCTTTACCAAACGAATAGATGATCGCTCTGTTCAATGCAGGCGTTTACCGTTATCTATGGAATGGACGATCCCTCTGTTCAATGCAGGTGTTTACAGTTACCTAAGAAAAGTTTGATCCCTTTGTGCATTGCAGGTGTTGATCTTTACCTAAGGATTTGATGAGCCCTTTGTTCAAAGCACGTGTTTACTGATATCTAAGGAATGGATGACCACTCTGTTCAATGCAGGTGTTTACAGTTACCTAAGGAATGGATGATCCCTCTGTGCAATGCAGGTGTTTACCTTTACCTAAGGAATGTGATGATACCTCTGTGCAATGCAGGTGTTTACCTTTACCCAAGGAATGGATGATCTCTTTGTGAATTGCAGGTGTTTACATTTACCTAAGGAATGGCATGATCCCTCTGTGCAATACAGGTGTTTACTATTATCTAAGTAATGGATGATACCTCTGTTCAATCCAGGTGTTTACCGTTATCTAAGGAATGGATGATACCTCTATTCAATGCAGGTGTTTACAGTTACCTAAGCAATTGGATGATCCCTCTGTGCAATGCAGGTGTTCATCGTTAACTAAGGAATAGGTGATCCCTCTGTTCAAAGCACATGTTTACTGTTATTTACGGAAAGGATGATCCCTCTCTTCCTTACAGGTGTTTACCTTTACCGAAGGATTGGATGATACCTCTGTTCAACGCAGGTTTTTTCCTTTACCTAAAGAAGGATGATCACTATTTTCAACAAGGTTTCTAACTTTACTTAAGGAATGGATGATCCCTCAGTGCATTGCAGGTTTTTACATTTACCTAAGGAATGGGATGATCCCTCTGTTCAATGCAGGTGTTTACCATTATCTAAGTAATGGATGATCCCTCTGTTCAATGCAGGTGTTTACAGATACTTTAGGAATCCATGATCCCTCTGGGCAATGGAGGTGTTTACCTTAACCTAAGGAATAGATGATCCCTCTGTGCAATGCAGGTGTTTAACTTTACCTAAGGATTAGCATGATCCCTCTGTGCAATGCAGGTTATCATCATTAACTAAGGAGTAGATGATCCCTCTGTTCAATGCAGGTGTTTACCTTTACCTAAGGAATGGATGATCCCTGTGTGCCTTGCAGGTGATTGCCTTTACCTAAGGAATAGATGATCTCTCTGTGCATTGCACGTGTTTACATTTACCTAAGGATTGGGATGATCCCTCTGTGCAATGCAGGTTTTCATCTTTAACTAAGGAATAAATGATCCCTCTCTTCAATGCAGGTGTTTACCCTTACCTAAGGAGTGGATGATACCTCTGTGCAATGCAGGTGTTTACCTTTACCTAAAGAAAGGGTTATCCCATTCTGGGCTGGAGGGATGGCTTAACAGTTAAGGCGCTTGTCCGCAAAGCCAAAGGACCCAGGTTCGACTCCCCAGGACCCACGTAAGCCCAGATGCACAAGGGGCATGCCCATTCTCTCTTTCTATCTGCCTCTTCCACCTTTCCTCTCTCTTTCTCTCTTAAATAAATAAATAAATAAATAAATAAATAAATAAAATATTTTTAAAAAAAAAAGAATGGGTTATCCCTCTTTGCAATGCAGGTGTTTACCTTTACCTAAGGAATGGGATGATCCCTCTGTGCAATGCAGGTGTTGAACTGTACCTGAAGAATAGATGATCCCTCTGTTCAATGCAGTTTTTACGGTTATATAATGAATGGATAATCCCTCTGTTCAATGCACGTGTTTGCTTTACCTAAGGAATGGATGATCCCTCTGTGCAATGCAGGTGTTTACCATTAACTAAGGAATGGATGATCCGTCATTGCAATGCAGGTGTTTACCATTACCTATGGATTGGCATGATCCCTCTGTGCAATGCAGGTGTTCATCTGTAACTGAGGAATAGATGATCCCTCTGTTCAGTGCAGGTGTTTACCGTTATCTAAGTAATAAATCAGCCATCTGTTCAATGCAGGTGTCTACCGTTATCTAAGGAATGGATGATACCTCTGTTTAATGCAGGTGTTTACCATTAGCTAAGGAATGGGATGATCCCTCTGTGCAATGCAGATGTTCACCTTTACCTAAGGAATATATGATGCCTCCGTTCAATGCAGGTGTTTACCTTTACCTAAGGAATGAGATGATCCCGTGCAATGCTGGTGTTGATCTTTACCAAATGAATAGATGATCGCTCTGTTCAATGCAGGCTTTTACCATTATCTACAGAATGGATGATCCCTCTGTTAAATGCAGGTGTTTACAGTTACCTAAAAATAGGTTGATCCCTCTGTGCAATGCAGGTGTTGATCTTAAGCTAAGGGTTTGATGAGCCCTCTGTTCAATGCTGGTGTTTACTGATATCTAAGGAATGGATGACCCCGCTGTTCAATGCAGGTGTTTACAGTTACCTAAGGAATGGATGATCCCTCTGTGCAATGCAGGTGTTTATCTTTACTTAAGGAATTGATGATCCCGCTGTGCAATGCAGGTGTATACCTTTACCTAATGAATGAGATGATCCCTCTGTGCAATGCATGTGTTCATCTTTAAAAATAGGAATATCTGATACCTGTGTTCAATGCAGGTGTTTAGGGTTATCTAAGGAAAGGATTATCCCTCTGTTCAATGCAGGTGTTTATCTTTACCTAAGGAATGGATGATGTCTCTGTTCAATGCAGGTGTTTACCTTTACCTAACGAAGGATGATCACTCTGTTCAACGCAGTTTTCTAACTATACTTAAGGAATGGATGATCCCTCTGTGCATTGCCGGGGTTTACCATTACCTAAGGAATGGATGATCCCTTTGTGAATTGCAGGTGTTTACATTTACATAAGGAATGGGATAATCCCTCTGTGCAATGCAGGGGTTCACTGTTATCTAAGTAATGGATGATACCTCTGTTCAATACAGGTGTTTACAGTTACCTTAGGAATGGATGATCCCTCTGGGCAATGGAGGTGTTTATCTTTACCTAAAGAATGGATGATCCCTCTGTGCAATGCAGGAGTTTACTTTACCTAAGGATTGGGAGGATCCCTCTGTGCAATGCAGGTGTTTACTCTTACCTAAGGAATGGATGACCCTCTGTGTAATGCAGGTGTTTAACCTTACCTAAGGAATGGATGATCCCTCTGTGCACTGCAGGCGTTTACCTTTACCTAATGAATGGATGAACCCTCTGTTCATTGCACGTGTTTCCATTTACATAGGAACGGATGATACTTCTGTGCTTTGCAGGCGTTTACTATTACCTAAGGAATGGATGATCCCTCTTTGCAATCCAGGTGTTTACATTTACCTAAGGAATTCATGATCCCTCTATTCAATGCAGGTGTTAACCGATATCTAAGGAATGGATGATCCCTCCGTTCAATGAAGGTGTTTACCCTTAAATAAGTAATGGGTGATCCCTCTGGTCAGTGCAGGTTTTTCCCTTTACCTAAGGAATGGTTGATACCTTGTTCAAAACAGGTGTTTACCGTTATCTAAGGAATGGATTATACCTCTGTGCAATGCCGGTGTTTACCTTTACCTATAGAATGGATGATCCCTCTGTGCAATGCAGGTGTTTACCTTTACCTAAGGAATGGGATGATCCCTCTGTGCAATGCACGTGTTGAACTTTACCTGCGGAATAGATGATCCCTCTGTTCAATGCAGTTGTTTACCATTATATAAGGAATGGATGATCCCTCTGTGCAATGAAGGTGTTTGCCTATTCCTAAGGAATGGATGATACCTCTGTTCAAGACAATTGTTTAACTTTACCTAAGATATGGACGATCCCTCTGTGCAATGCAGGTGTTTAACTCTACCTAAGGATTGGGATGATCCCTCTCTGCAATGTTGTTGTTGATCTCTACCGAAGGAATAGGTGAGCCCTATGTTCAATGCAGGTGTTTACCATTATCTAAAGAATGGATGATTGCTCTGTTCAATGTATTTGTTTACCTTTACTTAAGGAATGGATGAGCCCTCAGTGCAATGCAGGTGTTTACCTTTACCTATTGATTGGGAAGATCCCTCTGTGCAATAAAGGCGTTCATATTTAACTAAGGAATAGATGATCCCTCTGTTCAATGCAGGTGTTCATCTTTAACTAAGGAATAGATTATCCCTCTGTTCAATGCAGGTGTTTACCGTTATCTAAGTAATAAAGGAGCCCTATGTTCTATGCAGGTGTTTACACTTACCTAAGGAATGGATTATCCCTCTGTTCAATACAGGTGTTGATCTTTACCTAAGGATTTGATGAACCCTCTATTCAATGCAGATGTTTACTGATATCTAAGGAATTTATAACCCCTCTGTTATATGCAGTTGTTTACAGTTACCTAAGGAATGGATGTTCCCTCTGTGCAATGCAGGTGTTTATCTTTACCTAAGGAATGGATGATCCCTCTGTTCAACGCAGGTGTTTACTATTACGTAAGGAATGGAAGATGTCTATGTTCAATGCTGGTGTTTACCTTTACCAAAGGAATGGATGATACCGCTGTTATATGGAGGTGTTTTCCTTTACCTAAGGAATGGAATGATCCCTCTGTGCAATGCAGGTGTTCATCTTTAAGTAAGGAATAGGTGATCCATCTGTTCAATGCAGGTGTTTCCCGTTATTTAAGGAAAGTATGAGCCCTCTGTTCAATGCAGGTGTGTACCTTTACCTAAGGAATGTATGATACCTCTGTTCAACGCAGGTTTTTACCTTTACCTAAAGAAGGATGATCACTCTGTTCAACGAGGTTTCTACCTTTACTTAAGGAATGGATGATCCCTCTGTGCATTGTAGGTATTTTCCTTTACCTAAGGAATGGATGATCCCTTTTTGAATTTCAGGTGTTTACATTTATTAAGGAATGGGATGTTACCTCTGTGCAATGCAGGTGTTTATCGTTATCTAAGTAATGGATGATCCCTCTGTTCAACGCAGGTGTTTACAGTTACCTTAAGAATGGATGATCCCTCTGGACCATGGAGGTGTTTACCTTCACCAAAGGAATGGATGATCCCTCTGTGCAATGCAGGTGTTGCTCTTTACCTAAGGAATAAATGTGCCCTCTGTTCAATGGAGGTGTTTACCATTATCTAAGGAATGGATGATACCTCTGTTCAATGCAGGTGTTTACAGGTACGTGAGGAATGGATGACCCTCTGTGCAATGCACGTGCTTACCTTTACCAAAGGCATGTATGATCCCTCTGTGCAATGCAGGTGTTGACCTTTACATAAGGAATGGAATGATCCCTCTGGGCAATTCAGGTGTTGATCTTTACCTAAGGAATAGATGATCCCTCTGTCCAATGCAGATGTTTACCAATATTTAAGGAATGGGTGATCCCTATGTTCAATGCAGGTGTTTACCATTACATAAGGAAAGGACGATCCGACTTTGCAATGTATGTATTTACCTTTACCTAAGGAATGTATAATCCCTCTGGGCAATACAGGTGTTTACCTTTACCTAATAAATGGGATGATCCTTCCGTGCAATGCAGGTGTTGATCTTTACCAAACGAATTGATGATCGCTCTGTTCAATGCAGGTGTTTACCATTATCTATGGAATGGATGATCCCTCTGTGCAATGTAGTTGTCGATCTTTACCTAAGGAATAGATTAGCCCTCTGTTCAATGCAGGTGTTTACCGTTATCTTAAGAATGGAGGATTGCTCGGTTCAATGCAGATGTTTACAGTTACCTAAGGAATGGATGATCTCTCTGTACAATGCAGGTGTTTACCTTTACCTAAGGAATGGATGATCCCTCCTTGCAATGTAAGTGTTTACCTTTACCTATTGATTGTGATGATCCCTCTGTGCAATGCAGGTGTTGACCTTTACATAAGGAATGGAATGATCCCTCTGGGCAATTCAGGTGTTGATCTTTACCTAAGGAATAGATGATCCCTCTGTCCAATGCAGATGTTTACCAATATTTAAGGAATGGGTGATCCCTATGTTCAATGCAGGTGTTTACCATTACATAAGGAAAGGACGATCCGACTTTGCAATGTATGTATTTACCTTTACCTAAGGAATGTATAATCCCTCTAGGCAATACAGGTGTTTACCTTTACCTAATAAATGGGATGATCCTTCCGTGCAATGCAGGTGTTGATCTTTACCAAACGAATTGATGATCGCTCTGTTCAATGCAGGTGTTTACCATTATCTATGGAATGGATGATCCCTCTGTTCAGTACAGGTGTTACAGTTACCTAAGAAATGGATGATCCCTCTGTGCCATGCAGGTGTTCATCATTAACTTAGGAATAGATGATCCCTCTGTTCATTGCAGGTGTTTACCTTACCTAAGGAATGGATGATCCATCTGTGCAATGCAGGTATCTACCCTTACCTAAGGAATGGATGATTCCTCTGTGGATTGCAGGTGTTTACCTTTACCTAAGGAATGGATGATCCCTCGGTGCATTGCACGTGTTTACATTTGCATTAGGAATGGATGATCCTTCTGTGCATTGCAGGCGTTTACTATTACCTAAGTAATTGATGATCCCTCTATTCAATGCAGGTGTTTACCATTATATAAGGAATGGATGATCACTCCGTTCAATGAAGGTGTTCACAGTTAAATAAGGAATGGATGATCCCTCTGGTCAATTCAGTTGTTTACGGTTATCTAAGGAATGGATGATACCTCTGTGCAATGCCCTTGTTTACGTTTACCTAAAGAATGGATGATCCCACTGTGCAATGCGGGTGTTTACCTTTACCTGTGGAATGGGATGATCCCTCTGTGCAATGCAGGTGTTGAACTTTAACTGAGGAATAGATGATCCCTCTGTTCAATGCAGTTGTTTACCATTATATACAGAATGGATGATCCCTCTGTTCAATGCAGGTGTTTGCCTTTACCTAAGGAATGGATGATACCTCTGTTCAAGGCAAGTGTTTACCTTTACCTAAGGTATGGATGATCCCTCTATGCAATGCACGTGTTTACCTTTACCTAAGGATTCGGATGATCCCTCTGTGCAATGTAGTTGTCGATCTTTACCTAAGGAATAGATTAGCCCTCTGTTCAATGCAGGTGTTTACCGTTATCTTAAGAATGGAGGATTGCTCGGTTCAATGCAGATGTTTACAGTTACCTAAGGAATGGATGATCTCTCTGTACAATGCAGGTGTTTACCTTTACCTAAGGAATGGATGATCCCTCCTTGCAATGTAAGTGTTTACCTTTACCTATTGATTGTGATGATCCCTCTGTGCAATGCAGGTGTTCATCGTTAACTAAGGAATAGATGATCCCTCTGTTCAATGCAGGTGTTTACTGTTATCTAAGTAATAAATGAGCCCTCTGTTCTATGCAGTTGTTTACAGTTACCTAAGGAATGGTTGATCTCTGTGTGCAATGTAGGTGTTTGGCTATACCTAAGGAATGGATGATGCCTAGGTGCAATGCCGGTGTTGATCTTTACCTAAGGATTTGATGAGCTCTCTGTTCAATGCAGATGTTTACTTATATCTAAAGAATTGATGACCCGTCTGTTCAATGCAGGTGTTTACCGTTATCTCAGGAATGGATGATCCCTGTGTTCAATGCAGGTGTTTACCATTATTTAAGGAATGGGTGATCCCTCTGTTCAATGCAGGTGTTTACCATTACATAAGGAAAGGACGATACGACTTTGCAATGTATGTGTTTAACATTACCTAAGGAATGTATGATCCCTCTGGGCAATGCAGGTGTTTACCTTTACCCAAGGAATGGTATGATCCCTCTGTGAAATGCAGGTGTTGATCTTTAACAAACGAATAGATGATCATTCTGTTCAGTGCAGGCGTTTACCGTTATCTATGGAATGGATGATCCCTCTGTTCAATGCAGGTGTTTACAGTTACCTGAGAAATGGATGATCCCTCTGTGCAATGCAGGTGTTCAAGGTTAACTAAGGAATAGACGTTACCTCTGTTCAATGCAGGTGTTTACCCTTACCTAAGGAATGGATCATCCCTCTGTGCAATGCAGGTGTTTACCTTTACCTAAAGAATGGATGATTCCTCTGCATTGCTGGTTTTTACCTTTACCTAAGGAATGGATGATCCCTTTGTGCATTGCACATATTTACATTTACATTAGGAACGGATGATCCTTCTGTGCATTGCAGGCATTTAGTATTACCTAAGGAATGGATGATCCCTTTGTGCAATCCAGGGATTTACCTTTACCTAAGGAATGCATGATCCCTCTGTGAAGTGCAGGTGTTTACCTTTACCTATTAATTGGGATGATCCCTCTGTGCAATACAGGTGTTCATCTTTAACTAAGGAATAGATGATCCCTCTGTTCAATGTAGGTGTTTACCGTTATCTAAGTAATAAATGAGCCCTCTGTTCTATGCAGGTGATCCCAGTTACCTAAGGAATGTATCATCCCTCTGTGCAATGCTGGTGTTGATATTTACCTAAGGATTTGATGAGCCCTCTGTTCAATGCAGATGTTTACTGATATCTGAGGAATGGATGAACCCTCTGTTCGATGCAGGTGTTTACAATTACCTAAGGAATGGATGATCCCTCTGTGCAATGCAGGTGTTTACCTTTACCTAAGGAATGGGTTGATTCCTCCGTGCAATGCAGGTGTTCATCTTTAACTAAGGAATAGGTGATCCCTCTGTTCAATGCAGGTGTTTACCATTATTTTAGGAAAGGATGATCCCTCTGTTCAATGCAGGTGTTTATCTTTACCTCAGGAAGAGATGATCCCTCTGTTCAATGCAGATGTTTACCTTTACCTAAGGATTGGGATGATCCCTCTGTGCAATGCAGGTGTTGATCTTGACCTAAGGAATAGATGAGCCCTCTGTTCAATGCAGGTGTTTACCGTTATCTTAAGAATGGATGATCGCTCGGCTCAATGCAGATGTTTACAGTTACCTAAGGAATGGATGATCCCACTGTGCAATGCAGGTGTTTAACTTTACCTAATGAATGGATGATCCCTCTGTGCATTGCAGGTGTTTACCTTTACCTAAGGAAGGGATGATCCTCTGTGCAATGCAGGTGTTTACTATTACCTAAGCAATGGAAGATGTCTATGTTCAATGCAGGTGTTTTCCTTTACCTAAGGAATGGGATGATCCCTCTGTGCAATGCAGGTGTTCATCTTTAACTAAGGAAAGGATGATCCCTCTGTTCAATGCAGGTGTTTACCTTTACATAAGGAATGGATGATACCTCTGTTCAACGCAGGTTTTTACCTTTACCTAAAGAAGAATGATCACGCTGTTCAACGATGTATCTACCTTTACTTAAGGAATGGATGATCCCTCTGTGCATTCCAGGTGTTTACCTTTACCTAAGGAATGGATGATCCCTCTGTGTATTGCACGTGTTTACCTTTACCTAAGGAATGGATGATCCCTTTTTGAATTTCAGGTGTTTACATTTACCTAAGGAATGGGATGATCCCTCTGTGCAGTGCAGGTGTTTATCATTATCCAAGTAATGGATGATCCCTCTGTTCAACACAAGTGTTTACAGTTACCTTAAGAATGGATGATCCCTCTGGACAATCAGGTGTTTACCTTTACCTAAGGCATGTATGATCCCTCTGTGCAATGCAGATGTTGACATTTATCTAAGGAATGGAATGATCCCTCTGGGCAATTCAGGTGTTGATCTTTACCTAAAGAATGGATGATCCCTGTGTCCAATGCAGGTGTTTACCAATATTTAAGGAATGGGTGATCCCTCTGTTCAATGCAGATGTTTACCATTTCATAAGGAAAGGAAGATCCGATTTTGCAATATATGTGCTTACCTTTACCATGGAATGTATGATCCCTCTAGGCAATACAGGTGTTTACCTTTACCTAAGTAATGGGATGAACCTTCTGTGCAATGCAGGAGTTGTTCTTCACCAAACGAATAGATGATCACTCTGTTGAATGCAGGCATTTACGATTATATATGGAATGGATGATCCCTCTGTTCAATGCAGGTGTTTATAATTACCTAAGAAATTGATGATCCCTCTGTGCAATGCAAGTGTTCATCGTTAACTTATGAATAGATGATCCCTTTGTTCAATGTAGGTGTTTACCCTTACCTAAGGAATGGATGATCCCTCTGTGCAATGCAGGTGAATACCCTTACCTAAGGAATGGATGATCCCTCTGTGGATTGCAGGTGTTTACCTTTACCTAAACAATGGATGATCCCACTCTGCATTGCACATGTTTACATTTGCATTAGGAATGGATGATCCTTCTGTGCATTTCAGGCGTTTACTATTACCTAAGGTATGGATGATCCCTCTGTGCAATGCAGGTGTTTCCATTTACCTAAAGAATTGATGATCCCTCCATTCAATGCAGGTCTTTACCATAATATAAGGAATGGATGATCCCTCGGTTCAATGAAGGTGTTTACAGTTAAATAAGGAATGGATGATCACTCTGGTCAATGCAGGTTTTTCCCTTTTCCTAAGGAATGGATGATCCCTCGGTTCAATGCAGGTATTTACCGTTATCTAAGGAATGGATGATACCTCTGTGCAATGCCGGTGTTTACCTTTACCTAAGCTATGGATGATCCCTCTGTGCATTGCACGTGTTAACCTTAACCTAAGGATTGGGATGATCTCTCTGTGCAATGTAGTTGTTGATCTTTACCTAAGGAATAGATGAGCCCTCTGTTCAATGCAGGTGTTTACCGTTATCTTATGAATGGATGATCGCTCGGTTCAATGCAGATGTTTACAGTTACCTAAGGAATGGATGATCCCTCTGTGCAATGCAGGTGTTCACTGTTATCTAAGTAATAAATGAGCCCTTTTTTCTGTGCAGGTCTTTACAGTTACCTAAGAAATGGATGATCCCTCTGTGTAATGCAGGTGTTTGGCTATACCTAAGGAATGGATGATGCCTATGTGCAATGCAGGTGTTGATCTTTACCTAAGGATTTGATGAGCTCTCTGTTCAATGCAGATGTTTACTTATATCTAAGGAATTGATGACCCCTCTTCAATGCAGGTGTTTACCGTTATCTCAGGATTGGATGATCCCTGTGTTCAATGCAGGTGTTTACCATTATTTAAGGAATGGGTGATCCCTCTGTTCAATGCAGGTGTTTATCATTACATAAGGAAAGGACGATACAACTTTGCAATGTATGTGTTTAACATTACCTAAGGAATGTATGATCCCTCTGGGCAATGCAGGTGTTTACCTTTACGCAAGGAATGGTATGATCCCTCTGTGCAATGCAGGTGTTGATCTTAACAAACGAATAGATGATCGCTCTGTTCAATGCAGGTGTTTAAAGGTACCTAAGAAATGGATGATCCCTCTGTGCAATGCAGGTGTTCAGGGTTAACTAAGGAATAGACGATCCTCTGTGCAATGCATGTGTTTTCCTTTACCTAAAAATGGATGATTCCTCTGCGTGTTGTAGGTGTTTACCTTTACCTAAGGAATGGATGATCCCTCTGTGCATTGCACGTGTTTACATTTACATTAGGAACAGATGATCCTTCTGTGGATTGCAGGCGTTTACTATTACCTAAGGAGTGGATGATCCCTCTGTGCAATCCAGGTGTTTACCTTTACCTACGGAATGGATGATCCCTCTGTTCAATGCAGGTGTTCATCTTTAACTAAGGAATAGATGATCCCTTTGTTCAATGCAGGTGTTTACTGTTATCTAAGTAATAAATGAGCCCTCTGTTCTATGCAGGTGTCACAGTTACCTAAGGAATGGATCATCCCTCTATGCAATGCTGGTGTTGATATTTACCTAAGGATTTGATGAGCCCTCTGTTCAATGCAGATGTTTACTGATATCTGAGGAATGGATGACCACTCTATTCAATGCAGGTGTTTACAATTACCTAAGGAATGGATGATCACCCTGGGCAATGCAGGTGTTTATCTTTACCTAAGTAATGGATTATCCCTCTGTGCAATGCTGGTGTTTACCTTTATTAAGGAATGGGATGATACCTCTGTTCAACCCAGGTTTTACCTTTACCTAAAGAATGGATGATCACTCTGTTTAACGAGGTTTCTACCTTTACCTTAGGAATGGATGATCCTCTGTGCAATGCAGGTGTTTACCTTTATATAAGTAATGTATGATCCTCTGTTCAATGCAGGTGTTTACAGATACCTAGGAATGGATGATCCCTTTGGGCAATGGAGGTGTTTAACTTTACCTAAGGAATGGATGATCCCTCTGTTCAATGCAGGTGTTTACCATTACCTAAGGAATGGGATGATCCCTCTGTGCAATGCAGGTGTTCATCATTAACTAAGGAATATATGATCCTCTGTTCAATTCAGGTGTTTACCCTTACCTAAGGAATGGATGATCCCTCCATGCAATGCAGGTTTCTACCTTTACCTAAGGAATGGATGATCCCTCTGTGCATTGCAGGTGTTTACCAATACCTAAGGAATGGATGATCCCGTTGTGAAATGCAGGTGTTTACATTTACCTAAGGAATGGGATGATCCCTCTGTGCAATGTAGGTGTTTACCGTTATCTAAGGAATGTATGATTCCTCTGTTCAATACACGTGTTTACAGATACTGTAGGAATGGATGATCCCTCTGGGCAATGGAGGTGTTTAACTTTACCTAAGGATATGGATGAACCCTCTGTGCAATGCAGGTGTTCATCATTAACTAAGGAATATATGATCCCTCTGTTCAATTCATGTGTTTACCTTTACCTAAGGAATGGATGATCCCTCTGTTCAATTGCACGTGTTTACATTTATCTTAGGAATGGGATGATCTTTCTGTTCAATGCAGACTTTACTATTACCTAAGGAATGGATGATCCTCTGTACAATGCAGGTGTTTACAGTTACCTAAGGAATGGATGATCTCTCTGTTGCAATGGGTGTTTACCTTTACCTATTGATTGTGATGATCCTTCTGTGCAATGCAGGTGTTTACCTTTACCTAAGGAATGGAATGATCCCTCTGGGCAATTCAGGTGTTGATCTTTACCTAAGGAATAGATGATCCCTCTGTCCAATGCAGATGTTTACCAATATTTAAGGAATGGGTGATCCCTATGTTCAATGCAGGTGTTTACCATTACATAAGGAAAGGACGATCCGACTTTGCAATGTATGTATTTACCTTTACCTAAGGAATGTATAATCCTCTAGGCAATACAGGTGTTTACCTTTACCTAATAAATGGGATGATCCTTCCGTGCAATGCAGGTGTTGATCTTTACCAAAACGAATTGATGATCGCTCTGTTCAATGCAGGTGTTTACCATTATCTATGGAATGGATGATCCCTCTGTTCAGTACAGGTGTTACAGTTACCTAAGAAATGGATGATCCCTCTGTGCCATGCAGGTGTTCATCATTAACTTAGGAATAGATGATCCCTCTGTTCATTGCAGGTGTTTACCTTACCTAAGGAATGGATGATCCATCTGTGCAATGCAGGTATTTACCCTTACCTAAGGAATGGATGATTCCTCTGTTCATTGCAGGTGTTTACCTTTACCTAAGGAATGGATGATCCCTCTGTTGCACGTGTTTACATTGCATTAGGAATGGATGATCCTTCTGTGCATTGCAGGCGTTTACTATTACCTAAGGAATTGATGATCCCTCTATTCAATGCAGGTGTTTACCATTATATAAAGGAATGGATGATCACTCCGTTCAATGAAGGTGTTCACAGTTAAATAAGGAATGGATGATCCTCTGGTCAATTCAGTTGTTTATCTTTATCTAAGGAATGGATGATACCTCTGTGCAATGCCCTTGTTTACGTTTACCTAAAGAATGGATGATCCCACTGTGCAATGCGGGTGTTTACCTTTACCTGTGGAATGGGATGATCCTCTGAATGCAGGTGTTGAACTTTAACTGAGGAATAGATGATCCCTCTGTTCAATGCAGTTGTTTACCATTATATACAGAATGGATGATCCCTCTGTTCAATGCAGGTGTTTGCCTTTACCTAAGGAATGGATGATACCTCTGTTCAAGGCAAGTGTTTACCTTTACCTAAGGTATGGATGATCCCTCTATGCAATGCACGTGTTTACCTTTACCTAAGGATTCGGATGATCCCTCTGTGCAATGTAGTTGTCGATCTTTACCTAAGGAATAGATTAGCCCTCTGTTCAATGCATGTTTACCGTTATCTTAAGAATGGAGGATTGCTCGGTTCAATGCAGATGTTTACAGTTACCTAAGGAATGGATGATCTCTCTGTACAATGCAGGTGTTTACCTTTACCTAAGGAATGGATGATCCCTCCTTGCAATGTAAGTGTTTTACCTTTACCTATTGATTGTGATGATCCCTCTGTGCAATGCAGGTGTTCATCGTTAACTAAGGAATAGATGATCCCTCTGTTCAATGCAGGTGTTTACTGTTATCTAAGTAATAAATGAGCCTTCTGTTCTATGCAGTTGTTTACAGTTACCTAAGGAATGGTTGATCTCTGTGTGCAATGTAGGTGTTTGGCTATACCTAAGGAATGGATGATGCCTAGGTGCAATGCCGGTGTTGATCTTTACCTAAGGATTTGATGAGCTCTCTGTTCAATGCAGATGTTTATCTTATATCTAAAGAATTGATGACCCGTCTGTTCAATGCAGGTGTTTACCGTTATCTCAGGAATGGATGATCCCTGTGTTCAATGCAGGTGTTTACCATTATTTAAGGAATGGGTGATCCCTCTGTTCAATGCAGGTGTTTACCATTACATAAGGAAAGGACGATACGACTTTGCAATGTATGTGTTTAACATTACCTAAGGAATGTATGATCCCTCTGGGCAATGCAGGTGTTTACCTTTACCCAAGGAATGGTATGATCCCTCTGTGAAATGCAGGTGTTGATCTTTAACAAACGAATAGATGATCATTCTGTTCAGTGCAGGCGTTTACCGTTATCTATGGAATGGATGATCCCTCTGTTCAATGCAGGTGTTTACAGTTACCTGAGAAATGGATGATCCCTCTGTGCAATGCAGGTGTTCAAGGTTAACTAAGGAATAGACGTTACCTCTGTTCAATGCAGGTGTTTACCCTTACCTAAGGAATGGATCATCCCTCTGTGCAATGCAGGTGTTTACCTTTACCTAAAGAATGGATGATTCCTCTGCATTGCTGGTTTTTACCTTTACCTAAGGAATGGATGATCCCTTTGTGCATTGCACATATTTACATTTACATTAGGAACGGATGATCCTTCTGTGCATTGCAGGCATTTAGTATTACCTAAGGAATGGATGATCCTTTGTGCAATCCAGGTGTTTACCTTTACCTAAGGAATGCATGATCCCTCTGTGAAGTGCAGGTGTTTACCTTTACCTAAGGATTGGGATGATCCTCTGTGCAATACAGGTGTTCATCTTTAACTAAGGAATAGATGATCCCTCTGTTCAATGTAGGTGTTTACCGTTATCTAAGTAATAAATGAGCCCTCTGTTCTATGCAGGTGATCCCAGTTACCTAAGGAATGTATCATCCCTCTGTGCAATGCTGGTGTTGATATTTACCTAAGGATTTGATGAGCCCTCTGTTCAATGCAGATGTTTACTGATATCTGAGGAATGGATGAACCCTCTGTTCGATGCAGGTGTTTACAATTACCTAAGGAATGGATGATCCTCTGTGCAATGCAGGTGTTTACCTTTACCTAAGGAATGGGTTGATTCCTCCGTGCAATGCAGGTGTTCATCTTTAACTAAGGAATAGGTGATCCCTCTGTTCAATGCAGGTGTTTACCATTATTTTAGGAAAGGATGATCCCTCTGTTCAATGCAGGTGTTTATCTTTACCTCAGGAAGAGATGATCCCTCTGTTCAATGCAGATGTTTACCTTTACCTAAGGATTGGGATGATCCCTCTGTGCAATGCAGGTGTTGATCTTGACCTAAGGAATAGATGAGCCCTCTGTTCAATGCAGGTGTTTACCGTTATCTTAAGAATGGATGATCGCTCGGCTCAATGCAGATGTTTACAGTTACCTAAGGAATGGATGATCCCACTGTGCAATGCAGGTGTTTAACTTTACCTAATGAATGGATGATCCCTCTGTGCATTGCAGGTGTTTACCTTTACCTAAGGAAGGGGATGATCCCTCTGTGCAATGCAGGTGTTTACTATTACCTAAGCAATGGAAGATGTCTATGTTCAATGCAGGTGTTTTCCTTTACCTAAGGAATGGGATGATCCCTCTGTGCAATGCAGGTGTTCATCTTTAACTAAGGAAAGGATGATCCCTCTGTTCAATGCAGGTGTTTACCTTTACATAAGGAATGGATGATACCTCTGTTCAACGCAGGTTTTTACCTTTACCTAAAGAAGAATGATCACGCTGTTCAACGATGTATCTACCTTTACTTAAGGAATGGATGATCCCTCTGTGCATTCCAGGTGTTTACCTTTACCTAAGGAATGGATGATCCCTCTGTGTATTGCACGTGTTTACCTTTACCTAAGGAATGGATGATCCCTTTTTGAATTTCAGGTGTTTACATTTACCTAAGGAATGGGATGATCCTCTGTGCAGTGCAGGTGTTTATCATTATCCAAGTAATGGATGATCCCTCTGTTCAACACAAGTGTTTACAGTTACCTTAAGAATGGATGATCCTCTGGACAATCAGGTGTTTACCTTTACCTAAGGCATGTATGATCCCTCTGTGCAATGCAGATGTTGACATTTATCTAAGGAATGGAATGATCCCTCTGGGCAATTCAGGTGTTGATCTTTACCTAAAGAATGGATGATCCCTGTGTCCAATGCAGGTGTTTACCAATATTTAAGGAATGGGTGATCCTCTGTTCAATGCAGATGTTTACCATTTCATAAGGAAAGGAAGATCCGATTTTTGCAATATATGTGCTTACCTTTACCATGGAATGTATGATCCCTCTAGGCAATACAGGTGTTTACCTTTACCTAAGTAATGGGATGAACCTTCTGTGCAATGCAGGAGTTGTTCTTCACCAAACGAATAGATGATCACTCTGTTGAATGCAGGCATTTACGATTATATATGGAATGGATGATCCTCTGTTCAATGCAGGTGTTTATAATTACCTAAGAAATTGATGATCCCTCTGTGCAATGCAAGTGTTCATCGTTAACTTATGAATAGATGATCCCTTTGTTCAATGTAGGTGTTTACCCTTACCTAAGGAATGGATGATCCCTCTGTGCAATGCAGGTGAATACCCTTACCTAAGGAATGGATGATCCCTCTGTGGATTGCAGGTGTTTACCTTTACCTAAACAATGGATGATCCCACTCTGCATTGCACATGTTTACATTTGCATTAGGAATGGATGATCCTTCTGTGCATTTCAGGCGTTTACTATTACCTAAGGTATGGATGATCCCTCTGTGCAATGCAGGTGTTTCCATTTACCTAAAGAATTGATGATCCCTCCATTCAATGCAGGTCTTTACCATAATATAAGGAATGGATGATCCCTCGGTTCAATGAAGGTGTTTACAGTTAAATAAGGAATGGATGATCACTCTGGTCAATGCAGGTTTTTCCCTTTTCCTAAGGAATGGATGATCCCTCGGTTCAATGCAGGTATTTACCGTTATCTAAGGAATGGATGATACCTCTGTGCAATGCCGGTGTTTACCTTTACCTAAGCTATGGATGATCCTCTGTGCATTGCACGTGTTAACCTTAACCTAAGGATTGGGATGATCTCTCTGTGCAATGTAGTTGTTGATCTTTACCTAAGGAATAGATGAGCCCTCTGTTCAATGCAGGTGTTTACCGTTATCTTATGAATGGATGATCGCTCGGTTCAATGCAGATGTTTACAGTTACCTAAGGAATGGATGATCCTCTGTGCAATGCAGGTGTTCACTGTTATCTAAGTAATAAATGAGCCCTTTTTTCTGTGCAGGTCTTTACAGTTACCTAAGAAATGGATGATCCCTCTGTGTAATGCAGGTGTTTGGCTATACCTAAGGAATGGATGATGCCTATGTGCAATGCAGGTGTTGATCTTTACCTAAGGATTTGATGAGCTCTCTGTTCAATGCAGATGTTTACTTATATCTAAGGAATTGATGACCCCTCTTCAATGCAGGTGTTTACCGTTATCTCAGGATTGGATGATCCCTGTGTTCAATGCAGGTGTTTACCATTATTTAAGGAATGGGTGATCCTCTGTTCAATGCAGGTGTTTATCATTACATAAGGAAAGGACGATACAACTTTGCAATGTATGTGTTTAACATTACCTAAGGAATGTATGATCCTCTGGGCAATGCAGGTGTTTACCTTTACGCAAGGAATGGTATGATCCTCTGTGCAATGCAGGTGTTGATCTTAACAAACGAATAGATGATCGCTCTGTTCAATGCAGGTGTTTAAAGGTACCTAAGAAATGGATGATCCCTCTGTGCAATGCAGGTGTTCAGGGTTAACTAAGGAATAGACGATCCTCTGTGCAATGCATGTGTTTTCCTTTACCTAAAAATGGATGATTCCTCTGCGTGTTGTAGGTGTTTACCTTTACCTAAGGAATGGATGATCCCTCTGTGCATTGCACGTGTTTACATTTACATTAGGAACAGATGATCCTTCTGTGGATTGCAGGCGTTTACTATTACCTAAGGAGTGGATGATCCCTCTGTGCAATCCAGGTGTTTACCTTTACCTACGGAATGGATGATCCCTCTGTTCAATGCAGGTGTTCATCTTTAACTAAGGAATAGATGATCCCTTTGTTCAATGCAGGTGTTTACTGTTATCTAAGTAATAAATGAGCCCTCTGTTCTATGCAGGTGTCACAGTTACCTAAGGAATGGATCATCCCTCTATGCAATGCTGGTGTTGATATTTACCTAAGGATTTGATGAGCCCTCTGTTCAATGCAGATGTTTACTGATATCTGAGGAATGGATGACCACTCTATTCAATGCAGGTGTTTACAATTACCTAAGGAATGGATGATCACCCTGGGCAATGCAGGTGTTTATCTTTACCTAAGTAATTGATTATCCCTCTGTGCAATGCTGGTGTTTACCTTTACCTAAGGAATGGGATGATACCTCTGTTCAACCCAGGTTTTTACCTTTACCTAAAGAAGGATGATCACTCTGTTTAACGAGGTTTCTACCTTTACTTAAGGAATGGATGATCCCTCTGTGCAATGCAGGTGTTTACCGTTATATAAGTAATGTATGATCCCTCTGTTCAATGCAGGTGTTTACAGATACCGTAGGAATGGATGATCCCTTTGGGCAATGGAGGTGTTTAACTTTACCTAAGGAATGGATGATCCCTCTGTGCAAAGCAGGTGTTTACCATTACCTAAGGATTGGGATGATCCCTCTGTGCAATGCAGGTGTTCATCATTAACTAAGGAATATATGATCCCTCTGTTCAATTCAGGTGTTTACCCTTACCTAAGGAATGGATGATCCCTCCATGCATTGCAGGTTTCTACCTTTACTTAAGGAATGGATGATCCCTGTGTGCATTGCAGGTGTTTACCTTTACCTAAGGAATGGATAATCCCGTTGTGAATTGCAGGTGTTTACATTTACCTAAGGAATGGGATGATCCCTCTGTGCAATGCAGGTGTTTACCGTTATCTAAGTAATGTATGATTCCTCTGTTCAATGCACGTGTTTACAGATACTGTAGGAATGGATGATCCCTCTGGGCAATGGAGGTGTTTAACTTTACCTAAGGATATGGATGAACCCTCTGTGCAATGCAGGCGTTCATCATTAACTAAGGAATATATGATCCCTCTGTTCAATTCATGTGTTTACCCTTACCTAAGGAATGGATGATCCCTCTGTGCATTGCACGTGTTTACATTTACGTTAGGAAGGGATGATCTTTCTGTGTATTGCAGGACTTTACTATTACCTAAGGAATGGATGATCCCTCTATACAATGCAGGTGTTTACAGTTACCTAAGGAATGGATGATCTCTCTGTGCAATGCAGGTGTTTACCTTTACCGAAGGAATGTATGATCCTTCTGTGCCAAGCAGGTGTTTACCTTTACCTAAGGAATGGGATGATCCCTCTGTGCAATGCAGGTGTTGATCTTGACCTAAGGAACAGATGATCCCTCTGTTCAATGAAAATGCTTACCGTTACATAAGGAATGGATGATCCCTCTGTTCAATGCAGGTGTTTACTATTATCTAAGGAATGGAAGATGTCTATGTTCAATTATGGTGTTTATCTTTACCAAAGGAATGGATGACACTGCTGTTATATGCAGGTGTTTTCCTTTACCTAAGGAATGGGATGATCCCTCTGTGAAATGCAGGTGTTCATCTTTAACTGAGGAATAGGTGATCCCTCTGTTCAATGCAGGTTTTTACCTTTACCTAAATAAGGATGATCGCTCTGTTCAACGAGGTTTCTACCTTTACTTAAGGAATGGATGATCCTTCTGTGGATCACAGGTGTTTACCTTTACCTAAGGAATGGATGATCCCTTTTTGAATTTCAGGTGTTTACATTAATCTAAGGAATGGGATGATCCCTCTGTGCAATGCAGGTGTTGCTCTTTACCTAAGGAATAAATGTGCCCTCTTTTCAATGCAGATGTTTACCGTTATCTAAGGAATGGATGATCCCTCTGTTCAATGCAGGTGTTTACAGTTACCTGAGGAATGGATGACCCTCTGTGCAATGCACGTGTATACCTTTACCGAAGGCATGTATGATCTCTCTGTGCAATGCAGGTGTTGACCTTTACCTAAGGAATGGAATGATCCCTCTGGGCAATTCAGGTGTTGATCTTTTCCTAAGGAATAGATGATCCCTGTATCCAATGCAGGGGTTTACCAATATTTAAGGAATAGGTGATCCCTATGTTCAATGCAGGTGTTTACCATTTCATAAGGAAAGGATGATCTGACTTTGCAATGTATGTGTTTAACATTACCTAAGGAATGTATGATCCCTCTGGGCAATGCAGGTGTTTACCTTTACCAAAGGAATGGGATGATCCCTCTGTGCAATGCAGGTGTTGATATTTAACAATCGAATAGATGACCGCTCTGTTCAATGCAGGCATTTACCATTATCTATGGAATGGATGATTCCTCTGTTCAATGCAGGTGTTTACCTTTACCTAAGAAATGGATGATGCCTCTGTGTAACGCAGGTGTTCAAGATTATCTAAGGAATAGATGATCACTCTTTTCAATGCAGGTGTTTACCCTTACCTAAGAAATGGATCATCCCTCTGTGCAATGTAGGTGTTTACCTTTACGTAAAGAATGCATGATTCCTCTGTGCATTGCAGGTGTTTCCTTTTACCTAAGGAATGGATGATCCCTCTGTGCATTGCTCATATTTGCATTTACATTAGGATCAGATGATCCTTCTGAGCATTGCAGGCTTTTACTATTACCTAAGGAATGGATGATCCCTCTGTGCAATCCAGGCGTTTACATTTACCTAAGGAATGGATGATCCCTCTGTGCAGTGCAGGTGTTTATCTTTACCTATTGATTGGGATGAGACCTCTGTGCCATGCAGGTGTTCATCTTTAACTAAGGAATAGATGATCCCTCTGTTCAATGCAGGTGTTTACCGTTATCTAAGTAATAAATGAGCCCTCTGTTCTATGCAGGTGTTTATGATATCTAAGGAATGGATGACCCCTCTGTACAATACTGGTGTTTACAATTACCTAGGAATGGATGATCCCTCTGTGCAATGCAAGTGTTTACCTTTACCTAAGGAATTAATGATCCCTCTGTGCAATGCAGGTGTTTACCTTTACCTAAGGAATGGGATGATCCCTCTGTGCAATGCAGGTGTTCATCTTTAACTAAGGAATAGTTGATCCCTCTGTTCAATGCAGGTGTTTATCTTTACCTAAGGAATGGATGATACCTGTGTTCAACCCAGGTTTTTACCTTTACCTAAAGAAGGATGATCACTCTGTTCAATGAGGTTTCTACCTTTACATAAGGAATGGATGATTCCTCTGTGCATTTCAGGTGTTTACCTTTACCTAAGGAAAGGATAATCCCTTTGTGAATTGCAGCTGTTTACATTTACTTAAGGAATGGGATGATCCCTCTGTGGAATGCAGGTGTTTATCGTTATCCAATTAATGTATGATCCCCCTGTTCAATGCAGGTGTTTACAGTTACCATAGGAATGGATGATTCTTCTGGGCAATGGAGGTGTTTAACTTTACCTAAGGAATGGATGATCCCTCTGTGCAATGCAGGTGTTTACCTTTACTTAAGGATTGGGATGATCCCTCTGTGCATCGCAGGTGTTCATCGTTAACTAAGGAATAGATGATCCTTCTTTTCAATTCAGGTGTTTACCCATACCTAAGGAATGGATGATCCCTCTGTGCAATGCAGGTGTTTACCCTTAACTAAGGAATGGATGATCCCTCAATGCATTGCAGGTGTTTACCTTTACCTAAGGAATGGATTATCCCTCTGTGCATTGCAGGTGTTGACCTTTACCTAAGGAATAGATGATCCCTCAGTTCAATGCAGTTGTTTTCCTTTACCTAAGGAATGGACGATACCTCTGTTCAAGCCAAGTGTTTACCTTTACCGAAGACACGGATGATCCCTCTGTTCAATGCAGGTGTTTACCTTTACCAAAGAAATGGATGTTCTCTCTGTACAATGCAGGTATTTACCCTTACCTATAGAATTGGATGAACGCTCTCTGCAATGCAGGTGTTGATATTTACCTAAGAATAAATGAGCCCTCTGCTCAATGCAGGTGTTTACAGGTACCTAACGAATGGATGATCACTCTTTGCAAAGCAGGTGTTCACCTTTATCTAAGGAATGGATGATCCCTTTGTTCAATGCAGGTGTTTACAAATGCCTAAGGAATTGATGATCCCTTTGTGCAATGTAGTTGTTTACCTTTACCTAAGGAATGTATTATCCCTCTGTGCTATGCAGGTGTTCATTTTTACCTAAGGTACAGATGATCCATCTGTTTAATGCAGGTGTTTACTGTTATCTAATGAATGGATGATCCCTCAGTTCAATACAGGTGTTTACCATTACATAAAGAATGGATGATGCCTCTGTGCAAATGCAGGTGTTTATCCTTACCTAAGGAATGGATGATCCCTCTGTGCAATGCAGGTGTTTAACTTTACCTAAAGAAAGGGATGATCCCTCTGTGCAATGCAGGTGTTGATCTTTTCCTAAGGAATAGATGATCCCTCTGTTCAATGCAGGTGTTTACCGTTACATAACGAATGGGTGATACCTCTGTTCAATGCAGGTGCTTACCTTTACCAAAGGAATGGATGATACCGCTGTTATATACAGGCATTTATCTTTACCTAAGGAATGGGATGATCCCTGTACATAATGCAGGTGTTGATCTTCACCTAAGGAATAGATGAGCCTCCTGTTCAATGCAGGTGTTTACTGTTATCTAAAGAATGGATGATCCCTCTGTTCAATGAAGGTGTTTACCATTACCTAAGGAATGTATGATCACTCTGTGCAATGCAGGTGTTTACCTTGACCTAAGGAATGGATGATGCCTCTGTGCAATGCAGGTGTTTACCTTTACCTGGGGAATGGGATGGTCCTCTGTGCAATGCAGGTGTTTACATTTACCTGGGGAATGGGATGGTCCCTCTATGAAATGCAGGTGTAGATCTTTACCTAAGGAATAGATGATCCCTCTGTTCAATGCAGGTTTTTGCCATTACCTAAGGAAGGGATTATCCCTGTGTGAAATGCTGGTGTTTACAGTTACATAAGGAATGGGTGATCCGTCTGTGCAATGCAGGGGTTGATCTTCACCTAAGTAATAGATGAACCCTCTGTTCAATGCAGGTGTTTACCATTAAGTAAAGAAAGGATGATCACTCTATTTAATGCAGGTGTTTATCTTTACCTAAGGAATGGATGATCCCTTGTGCAATGCAGGTGTTTACCTTTACCTAAGTAATGGGATGATCCCTCTGTGTAATGCAGGTGTTGATCTTTAACTAAGGAATAGATGACCTATCCGTTTAATGCAGGTGTTTACCGATATCTAAGGTATAGATGATTCCTCTGTGCAATGCAGATGTTCACTTTTACCTAAGGATTGCATTATCCCTCTGTGTAATGCAGGTGCTTAGCTTTACCTAAGGAATGGATGATGCCTATGTGCAATGCAGGTGTTGACATTACCTAAGGAATGGTATGATCCCTCTGTTCAATCCAGGTGTTTTCTGTTTTCTAAAGAATGGATGATCCCTCTGTGAGATGCTGGGGTTGATCTTTACCTAAGGAACAAATGAACCCTCTGTCCAATGCAGGTGTTTACCTTTACCTAAGGAATGGGATGATCCCCTTGTATAATGCAGGTGTTTACCTTTACCTGAGGAATAGATGATCCCTCTGTTCAATGCAGGTGTTTACCGTTATCTCAGGAATGGACGATCCCTCTGTGCAATGCAGGTGTTGATCTTTTCCTTAGGAATAAAGGAGCACTGTGTTCAATGCAGGTGTTTACAGTTACCTAAGCAATAGGTGATCCCTCTGTTCAATGCAGGTATTTACCATTATCTAATGAATGGACGATCCCTCTATTCAATGCAGAGGGTTAACATTTCATAAGAAATGGATGATCCCTCTTTGCAATGCAGGTGCTTAGCTTTACCTAATGAATGAGACGGTCCCTCTGTGCAATGCAGGTGTTGATCTTTAGCTAAGGTATAGATGATCGCTCTGTTCAATGCAGGTGTTTTCCTTTGCCTAAGGAATGGATGGTCACTCTGTTCAATGCAGGCTTTTACCTTTATCCAAGGAATGGGATGATCATCCTGTTCAATGCAGGTATTGATCTTTACCTAAGGAATACATGATCCCTCTGTTCAATGCAGTTTTTTACCGTTATCTCAGGAATGAATGATCCCTCTGTTCAAGGCAGGTGTTTACCATTATCTAAGGAAAGTGTGATCCCTCTGTTCAATGCAGATGTTTGAAATACGTAAGGAATGGATGAACCCTCTGTGCAATGCAGGTGTTGATCTTTACCTAAGGAATAAATGAGACCTCTCTTCAATGCAGGTGTTTACTGTTATCTAAGGAATGGATGACCCCTCTGTGCAATGCAGGTGTTCACCTCTTACCTAAGCAATGGGTGATCTGTCTGAGCAAGGCAGGTGTTTACCTTTACCTAAGGAATGGATGATCCCTCTGTTCAATGCTGGTGTTTAGGGTTATTTAAGAATGCGATGATCCCTCTGTGCATTTCAGATGTTTACTAATACCTAAGCAATGGAAGACTCCTATGTTCAATGCTGGTGTTTACCTTTACCTAAGGAAAGGATGATTCATCGGTGCAATGGAGGGGTTTATCTTAATCTATTGAATGGAAGATCCCTCTGTGAAATGCAGGTGTTGTCCTTTACCTAAGGAATATATGATCCTTCTGTGCAATGCAGGTGTTGACCTTTACCTAAGGAATGGTATGATCACTCTGTTCAATGCAGGTGTTTACTTTTACCTAAGGAATGGGATGATCCCCCTGTGCACTGCAGGTGTTGATCTTTACCTAAGGAATAGATGATCCCTCTGTTCAATGCAGGTGTTTACCATTATCTAAAGAATGGATGATCCCTCTATTCAATGCAGGTGTTTACCATTACATAAGGAATGGGTGATCCCTCTGTTCAAGGCTGGTGTTTACATTTACCTAAGGAATGGGATGAACCCACTGTACAATGCAGGTGTTGATCTTTACCTAAGGAATAGGTGATCCATCTGTTCAATGCAGGTGTTTACCATTATCTAAAGAATGGACGATCCATCTATTCAATGCAGGGGAATACCATTACATAAGGAATGGATGATCCCTCTGTGCAATGCAGGTGTTTACCTTTACCTAAGGAATGGATGATCCCTATGTGAAATGCAGGTATTTACCTTTATCTAAGGCATGGGATGATCCCTCTGTGCAATGCAGGTGTTGATCTTTACCTATGGAATATATGATCCCTCTGTTCAATGTAGGGGTTTACAGTTACCTAAGGAATGGATGATCCCTCTCTGCAATGCAGGTGTTGACCTTTACCTAAGGAATAAATGAGCGCTGTGTTCAATGCAGGTGTTTACCATTATCTAAGGAATGGATGATCCCTGTGTTCAATGCAGGTCTTTACAGTTACCAAAGGAATGGATGACCCCTCTGTGCAATGCAGGTGTTTAACTTTACCAAAGGAAAGGATGATCCCTCTGTGAAATTCAGGTGTTTAGCTTAACCTAAGGAAGGGGATGATCCCCCTGTCCAATGCAGGTGTTGATCTTTACATAAGGAATAGATGATAACTCTCTGCAATGCAGGTGTTTACCTTTACCTAAGGAATGGGATGATCCCCCTCTGCAATGCAGTTGTTGATCTTTACATAAGGAGTACATTATCCCTCTGTTCAATGCAGGTGTTTACCATTACATAAGGAATGGATGATCCTTCTGTGTAATGCAGGTGTTTAACTTTACCTAAGGAATGGATGATCCCTATGTCCAATGCAGGTGTTGAACTTTACCTAAGGAATGGTATGATCCCTCTGTACAGTGCAGCTGTTTTCCGTTTTCTAAGGAATGGATGATCCCTCTGTGCAATGCAGGTGTTGATCATTACCTAAGGAATAGTTGATCCCTCTGTTTAATGAAGGTGTTTACTATTTTCTTATGAATGTGTGATCATTCTGTTCAATGCAGGTGTTTACAGTTACCTAAGGAATGGATGATCCCTCTGTGCAATGCAGTTGTTTACCTTTACCTAAGGAATGGATGATCCCTATCTGCAATGCAGGTGTTTACGTTTATCTAAGGCATGGGAAGATCCCTCTGTGAAATGCAGGTGTTGATCTTTACCTAAGGAATAGATGAGCCCTCTGTTCAATGCAAGTGTTTACCATTTCCTAAGGAATGGATGATCCCTCTCTGCAATGCAGGTGTTTACCATTTGCTAAGGAATGGAAGATCCCTCTCTGCAATGCAGGTGTAGACCTTTACCTAAGGAATAAATGAGCCCTGGGTTCAATGAAGGTGTTTACCATTATCTAAGGAATGGATGATCCCTGTGTTCAATGCAAGTGTTTACAGTTACCAAAGGAATGGATGACCCCGCTGTGCAATGCAGGTATTTACCTTTATCGAAGGAATGGATGATCCCTGTGTGCAATGCAGGTGTTGATCTTTAACTAAGGAATAGATGATCACTCTGTTCAATTCAGGTGTTTAAAGTTAACTAAGGAATGGATGATTCATTTTTTCAATGCAGGTGTTTAGAGTTATCTAAGGAATGGACGATCCCTCTGTGCAATGCACGGTTTTACCTTTCCCTAAGGAATTGATGATCCCTCTGTGCAATGCAGATGTTTACCTTTACCTAAGGATTGGGATGATCCCTCTGTGCAATGCAGGTGTTGATCTTTAATTAAGGAATAAATCACCCCTCTGTTCAATCAGATGTTTATCGTTATCTGCGGAATGGATGATCCCTCTCTTCTATGCAGGTGTATACAGGTACCTAAGGAATGGATGATCTCTCTGTGCAATGCAAGTGTTTACCTTTATCTAAGGAATGGATGATCGCTCTGTGCAATGCAGGTGTTTACCTTTACCTTAGGAATGGGATGATCACTCAGTGCAATGCAGGTGTTTATCTTGACCTAAGGAATAGAAGATTCCTATGTTCAACCCAGGTGTTTACTTTTACCTATGGAATGGGATAATCCCCCTGTGCACTGCAGGTGTTGATCTTTACCTAAGGAATAGATGATACCTCTGTTCCATGCAGGTGTTTACCTTTAATGAAGGAATGCATGGTCCCTCTGTGAAATGCAGCTGTTGATCTTTACCTAAATAATTGTTGATCCCTGTGTTCAATGCAGGTGTTTACCTATTCCTAAGTAATCGGATTATCCCCTGTGCAATGCAGATGTTGATCTTTACCTAAGGAATGGATGATCCCTCTGTTCAATGCAGGTGTTGATCTTTACCTAAGGAATAAATGATCCCTCTTTTCAATGCAGGTGTTTACCATTATCTACGGAATGGATGATCCCTCTGTTCAATGCAGCTGTTTACAGTTACCTAAGGAATGAAATATCCCTCTGTTCAATGCAGCTGTTTACAGTTACCTAAGGAGTGAATGAACCCTCTGTGCAATGCAGGTGTTTACCTTTACCGAAAGAAGGGATGATCTCTCTGCAATGCAGGTGTTCAACTTTACCTAAAGAATCGGATGATCCCCCTGTGCAATGCAGGTGTTGATCTTTACCTAAGGAATAGGTGATCCCTCTTTTCAATGCAGGTGTTTATAGTTACCTAAGGAATGGATTATCCCTTTGTGCAATGTAAGTGTTTACCTTTACCTAAGGAATGGATTATACCTCTGTGCAATGCAGGTGTTTAGCTTAACCTAAGGAATGGGATGATCCCCCTGTGCAATGCAGGTGTTGATCTTTACATAAGGAATAGATGATAACTCTCTTCAATGCAGGTGTTTAACTTTACCTAAGGAATGGGATGATCCCCCTCTGCAATGCAGGTGTTGATCTTTACATAAGGAGTAGATGATCCCTCTGTTCAATGCAGGTGTTTACCATTACATAAGGAATGGATGATCCCTCTGAGTAATGCAGGTGTTTAACTTTACCTAAGGAATGGTATGATCCCTCTGTTCAATGCAGGTGTTTATTGTTTTCTATGTAATGGATGATCCCTCTGTGCAATGCAGTTGTTGATCTGTACCTAAGGTATAGTTGATCCCTCTGTTCATTGCAGGTGTTTGTATGCCACAATATAGGCCTGGTCCTAGCCAGAGCACATGGTAGAAGAAAACAGGAATTTGCTTCTGTAAAAATGGTATTCTGAGCAGGCTTGATGTGACAACAGTTAAACTCCCATGCTTGCGAGAAGCCTACTCCGAGATGTACTATCCAGAGACAGGCTGTCATTGGACACCAAAAGGGGTCCATCCCATACAAGGATTAGCCAGCCAAGCCCCTCAATACCCATGTGCACTTACTGAATAACAAGTTTGTGGATTCTTGCTTCCGCTTTCACCCAACTCCCGGAGTCTGTGTCGTGACTCCGTGCTGCTCACCCCAAATTGGCAGAGACCCTATTGTTACTCCTGAGCTGTCCTTGGGGGGACCCCAACATCTGGCGCCTGAACAGGGACCCTCTGCCCCTACCTCGGTGTTAGCGAGACACCCCTTCCGTGACCCTCTGCCCCATCGGCATCTGGTGAGATGCCCCGTTGAACGTCCCATGAACCGGTGAGCAGCCCCCTCGGTGTTTGGCAAAATGGCAAAACACCCAGTTCTTCGAGAAGCCCCCTCGGAGAATAGCCCCCTTGGCGATGCCCAGTCCTTGAAAGTCCAATTAGCAAAGTGCCCAGTTCTTCATTGGTGAGAAAAACAGCTAACGGTTGCCTGTGGGTGAGCAGGCAGCCCCTTCCCCCTTCTTCCTTTGTTTGTCCTCGCCTTCCCCCCAGGAAGGCACACCGCCACACGGCCCCAAAGCCTGTTCTGGCCCCTCCCCCCACTAACCACAAGACACGTGGGTCCTAAACACTCTATCCATTTGTCTCAGCTGGCACTGGCATTAGGAGTTGTAGTTTGCATGAGCATCCTTTGAGCTATCATTTTTGATCTGGATTATTATTTTCTCAGTCTCTTTGATTCAGGAGTGTCCCAGCCCAGCCCCCCCCCCCATTAAACAACACCTAGCGGTAATGGGCAACCTCCATCCCCACCAGAAGATGCCACAATTACAGGCTGTCAAGGCCCTCCTACTGCAACGTGGCTTAGAAGTAAAACAAAAGGGCTTCCATAGCTTTTGGGATGAAACTCTTGTTTTAGCCCCATGGATTCTTATCCTCCTTGCCATAATTGCAGGCCTTAAAGACTCCACTGTGGAGAATGTCATTTCTGCCCATAACGAACGCTGTAAGGAGGATCCTAAACTGGCTCTTCAAAGTTCGTTCCTCCCAGCCCCCTCTTATGGTAACTGGGAGGAAGTCAAACATTTGAATTACAATAGACCACCACCACAATCCCCTCCTGCTACAGCCACACTGTCAACCATCCCTCCCCCTCGTTACCCTTCCAAGGACCCCCCCTCAGTCCTGGACACACCCAGGCGACTGCCGGTTCCCTGACACACCCCTTCGCCGCCTTCCCTGTTAACGTAGGGCTCCATAAGGCGGCCCAGGAATCCGGCGTTGATTCTGCTTACTATGAACAAGTCATCTTACAATGGGCCATCCTTCTCCAAACTTACTATGACTGGTATTCGCTCCTCAAGGCAGTTCTTCTCCCCCCTGAATTCCTCAAATGGAAAGCTGCCTATAGTGACCTGGCTAAATCCCAGGCCTGCCAAAATCTTAGGGATGCAATTCCAATTACCTTGGACATGCTCCTTGGCACAGGACCTTATACAGACCCTATATCCTGAGCTCTCCCTTGGCCAATTCAAGCATTTAGCCCGTACCTGTAAGGCATGCACCCTCCATCCCCCTTAGGCCCCCTACAGCCTCAAGGAGTCAATCAATCCTAGAGGCCTTACCCCAAATTCTATCTGGCAGGTGGATGTTACCCACATACCTTCCTTTGGTAACCTCAAATATGTCCATATCATTGTGGACACTTACTCTAAGCTTACTTTTGCTATTGCTCTCGCTGGGGAAAAGGCGTCCCATGTCATTAAGGCAACAAAAACAGCTATGCTGGTCATGGGCATGCCCTGGTCAATTAAAACGGACAATGGCCCTGCATACACATCTGCCCAATTCACATCCTTCATGGAATCTTGGGGAATAAAACACTCCCTTGGGATCCCCTACAACCCACAAGGACAAGCCATGGTGGAAAGAACAAACCAGACCCTAAAGGACATAATTATAAAACAAAAGTCCACTATGTCGCCCAAGGACCCCCACTTGGCCCTAGTGGAAGCTCTTTTCACCCTCAATTTTCTCACCTTTGATGAGGCAGGACTCTCCCCAGCTTACAAACATTGGAGATCCCAACCAACCACCACACCCTTACCCTTAGTCTGCTGGAAAGATCCTCTTACTAATATTTGGAAGGGGCCCCACCCTCTTTTAACGCAGGGTCGAGGGAATGCTTGTGTCTTTCCAGAAACTTCACAGATCCAAGTTTGGATTCCTGCCAGAAACATCCGTCCAACCACTGACTCAGTGATGAAGAGGATGATGCCAGACACCTCAGACTACATACAGGACTTTAAACTTATCCTGCCCAACCAGCTATAAATTCCTTTCCAACTCCTTTGATTACATTGAGCTGCTAACATTAAGGACACTCAATGCTACTGACTATGACGCTAGGGTGAACTCACCCAGCAACCTGTCCTACTCCAATCCTCTTTAGGCTCTATAGTTGATTCTCGCTAGCTGGGACTGTTCACATGCCACAGAGCCATGCCCACTTGGCCCTTCCATGCCTCCTAGGCAACAGCCTCATATGTATGGTACAATACAGGTCTAGCCCCTAGCCAGACCTCATCCTAAAAGCCATACCAGGCCATACCCCTTGGGTTTTCTCACCAGGAGGGCGGCTAGCCCATGACGGGTAAGATTCCATGAGATGGGGCAACCTAAGACACCACCGTCACATGTGATGATCCCTTGGGGCCTGGGTTCAACAATGGCTTTCCAAAAACCATACCAGGACATCCCCTTTGGGTTTTCTCACCAAGTTGACGATTAGCCCATGACGGGTAAGATGCCATGAGATGGAACAAACTAAGACAGTCACCGTCACATATGATGATCCCTTGGGGCCTGGGTTCAACAATGGCTTGGCAATAAACCATGCCTCTCAGGGTTGCCAATAATAAAAACAAAAAGGAGGATATGTATGGCACAATATAGGCCTGGTCATAGCCAGACCGCATGGCAGAAGAAAACAGGAAAAGGCTTCTGTAAAAATGGCATTCTGAGCAGGCTTGATATGACAACAGTTAGTCCCATGCTTGCGAGAAGCTTACTACGAGATGTTCTATCCAGAGACAGGCTGTCATTGGTCACCAAAAGGGGACCACCCCATACAAGGATTAGCCAGCCAAGCCCCTCAAAACCAATGTGCACTTCCTGAATAAACGAGTTTGTGGATTCTAGCTTCCACTTTCACCCAACTCCTGGAATCTGTGTTGTGACTCCACGCTGCTCACCCCAATTTGGCAGAGACCTTATCGTCCCTCCTTAGCTGGCCTTGGGGGGGGGACCCCAACAGGTGTTTACTGTTAACTAAAGAATGGATGATCCCTCTGTTCAATGCAGGTGTTTACTATCATCTAAGGAATGGGTGATCCGTCTGTTCAATGCAGGTGTTTACCATTACATAAGGAATGGATAATCCCTCTGTGCAATGCAGGTGTTTGGCTATACCTAAGGAATGATGATGCCTATGTGCAATGCAGGTGTTGATCTTTAGCTAAGGAATACATGAGCCTTCTGTTTAATGCAGGTGTTTACCGTTATGTAAGTAATGGATGATCCCTCTGTTCAATGCAGGTGTTTATAGTTACCTAAGGAATGGATGATCCCTCTGTGCAATGCAGGTGTTTACATTTACCTAAGGAATGGATGATCCCTATGTTCAATGCAGGTGTTTACCTTTATCTAAGGAATGGGATGATCCCTCTGTGCAATGCAGGTGTTGACCTTTACCTATGGAATATATGATCCCTCTGTTCAATGCAGGTGTTTACCGTTTCCTGAGGAATGGATGATCCCTCTCTGCAATGCAGGTGTTGACCTTTACCTAAGGAATAAATGAGCCCTGTGTTCAATGCAGGTGTTTACCGTTATCTAAAGAATGGATGATCCCTGTGTTCAACGCAGGTCTTTACAGTTACTGAAGGAATGGATGACCACTCTGTGCAATGCAGGTATTTACCTTTACCTAAGCATTGGGATGATCCCTCTGTGCAATGCAAGTGTTGATCTTTAATTAAGGAATATATGATCACTCTGTTCAATGCAGGTGTTTAAAGTTAAATAAGGAATTGATGATTCATTTTTTCAATGCAATTGTTTAGAGTTATCCAAGGAATGGATGATCCTCTGTGCAACTCAGGTGTTTACCTTTACCTAAGCATTGGGATGATCCTCTGGGCAATGCAGGTGTTGATCTTTAACTAAGGAATAGATGATCCCTCTGATCAATGCAGGTGTTTACTGTTATCTAAGGAATAAATGACCCCTCTGTTCAATGCAGATGTTTACCGTTATCTGAGGAATGGATGATCCCTCTATTCTATGCAGGTGTTTACAGTTACCTAAGGAATGGATGATCCCTCTGTGCAATGAAAGTGTTTACCTTTATATAAGGAATGGATGATCGCTCTGTGCAATGCAGGTGTTTACCTTTACCTTAGGAATGGGATGATCACTCTGTGCAATGCAGGTGTTGATCTTGACCTAAGGCATAGATGATTCCTATGTTCAACGCAGGTGTTTACTTTTACCTAAGGAAAGGGATGATCCCCCATGCACTGCAGGTGTTGATTTTTACCTAAGGAATAGATGATCCCTCTGTTCCATGCAGGTGTTTACAGTTACCTAAGGAATGAATGACCCCTCTGTGCAATGTAGGTGTTGATCTTTACCTAAGGAATATATGATCCCTCTGTTCAATGCAGGTGTTTACTATTGTCTAAGGAATGGCGGATCACTCTGTTCAATGCAGCTGTTTACAGTTACCTAAGGAATGAATGATCCATCTGTGCAATGCATGTGTTTACCTTTACCAAAGGAATGGATGATCCCTCTATGCAATGCAGATGTTTAACTTTACCTAAGGAATCGAATGATCCCTCTCTGCAATGCACGTGTTGATCTTTACCAAAGGAATAGATGATTCCTCTGTTCAATGCAGGTCTTTACTGTTATCTAAAGAATGGATGATCCCTCTGTTCAATGCAGCTGTTTACGATTATCTAAGGAATGGATGATCCCTCTGTTCAATGCAGGTGTTTACAGTTACCTAAGGAATTGATGATCCCTCTGTGCAATTCAGGTTTTTATCTTTACCTAAGGAATGGATGATCCCTATGTGCAATGCAGGTGTTTACCTTTACCTAAGGAATGGGATGATGCCTCTGTGCAATGCAGGTGTTGATCTTTACCTACCAGATATATGATCCCTCTATTCAATGCAGGTGTTTACCATTAACTAAGGAATGGATGATCCCTCAGTTCAATGCAGGTGTTTACAGTTACCTACGGAATGGATGATCCCTATGTGCAATGCAAGTGTTTACAGTTACCTATGGAATGAATGATCCCTCGGTGCAATGCAGGTGTTTACCTTTATTAAAGGAATGGATGATCCCTCTGTGCAATACAAGTGTTTAACTTTACCTAAAAAATTGGATAATCCCTCTGTGCAATGCAGGTGTTTAGCTTTACGTAAGGAATGGATCATCCCTATGTGCAATGCAGGTGTTGACCTTTACCTAAGGAATGGATGATCCCTCTGTGCAATGCAGGGGTTGATCTTTACCTAAGGTACAAATGAGCCCTTTGTTCAATGCTGGTGTTTACAGTTATCTAAGGAATGGATGATCATTCTGTTCAATGCAGGTGTCTACAGTTACCTAAGGAATGGATGATTCCTCTGTGCAATGCACTTGTTTACCTTTAACGAAAGAATGCATGATCCCTGGTGCAATTCAGGTGTTCATCTTTACCTAAGGAATAGATGACACCCCTGTTCAATGCAGGTGTTTACCTTTACCTAAGGAATGGGATGATCCCCCTGTGCAATTCAGGTGTAGACCTATCACTGAGGAATAGATGATCCCTGTGTTCAATGCAGGTATTTACCGTTATCTCAGGGATGGATGATACCTCTATGTAATGCAGATGTTGATTTTTACCTACAGAATAAATGAGCACTCTGTTCAATGTAGGTGTTTACCATTATCTAAGGAATAGATGATCCCTCTGTTCAATGCAGGTGTTTACAGTTACCTAAGGAATGAATGATCCCTCTGTGCAATGCAGGTGTTTACCTTTACCAAAGGAATGGATGATCCCTCTGTGCAATGCAAGTGTTCAACTTTACCTAAAGAATCAGATGATCCCCCTGTGCAATGCAGGTGTTCATCTTTACCTAAGGAATAGATGAACCCTCTCTTCAATGCAGGTGTTTACCGTTATCTAAAGAATGGATGATCCCTCTGTTCAATGCAGGTGTTTGCTATTGTCTAAGGAATGGCTGATCCCTCTGTTCAATGCAGCTGTTTACAGTTACCTAAGGAATGAATGATCCCTCTGTGCAATGCAGGTGTTTACCTTTACTGAAGGAATGGATGATCCTCTGGGAAGGCAGGTATTGACTTTACCTAAGGAATTGATGATCCCTCTGTGCAAAGTAGGTGTTTATATTTACATAACGAATGGATGATACCTCTGTGCATTGCATGTGTTTACTATTACCTAAGAAATGCAAGATCCCTCTGTTCAATGCAGGTGTTTAACTTTACAAAAGGTATGGATGATCCCTTTGGGCAAAGCAGGTGTTGACCTTTGCCTAAGGAATGGATGATCCCTCCTTTCAATGCTGGTGTTTATCTTTATCTAAGGAATGTATGATCCCTCTGTGTCATGCAGGTGTTCACCTTTCCCTTAGGAATGGATGATCCCTTTGTTCAAGGCAGGTGTTTTCCATGACCTAAGGAATGGATGATCCCTCTGTTCAAAGAAGGTGTTTATGTTTCTGTAGGGAATGGGATGATCCATCTGTGCATTGCAGGTGTTTACTATAACCTAAGGAATGGAAGATGCCTATGTTCAATTCTGGTGTTTACCTTTACCCAAAGAAAGGATGATTCCTCTGTGAAATGCAGGTGTTGCCCTTTACCTAAGTAATGGATCATCCTTCTGTGCCATGGAGATTTTGATCTTTACATAAGGAATGGATGATCCCTCTGGGCCAGGCAGGTGTTGACCTTTACCTAAGGAATGGATGATCCCTCTGTGCAATGCAGGTGTTGAGCTTTACCTAAGGAATGGATGATCCCTCTGTTCAATGCAGTTGTTTACGTTATCTTAGGAATGGATGATCCCTCTGTTCAATGCAGTTGTTTACTGTTATCTTAGGAATGGATGATCCCTCTGTTCCATGCAGGTGTATACAGTTTCCTAAGGAATGGATGATCCCTCTGTTCACTGCAGGTGTTTACATTTACATAAGGTATGGATGATCACTCTGTGCAAAGCAGGTGTTGATCTTTACCTAAGGAATTGATGATCCCTCTGTTCAATGCAAGTCTTTACCATTACCTAAGGAATGTAAGATGCCTATGTTCAATGCTGGTGTTTACCTTTAACCAAGGAAAGGATGATTCCTCTGTGAAATGCAGGTGTTGTCCTTTACCTAAGTAATGGATCATCCTTCTGTGCCATGGAGATTTTGATCTTTACATAAGGAATGTATGATCCCTCTGGGCCAGGCAGTTGTTGACCTTACCTAAGGAATGGATGATCCCTCTGTGCAATGCAGGTGTTGAGCTTTACCTAACGAATGGATGATACCTCTGTGCATTGCATGTGTTTACTATTACCTAAGAAATTGAAGATTCCTCTGTTCAATTCAGGTGTTTACTTTACAAAAGGAATGGATGATCCCTTTGGGCAAAGCAGGTGTTGACCTTTGCCTGAGGAATGGATGATCCCTCCATGCAATGCAGTTGTTGCCCTTTTCCTAATGGATGGATGATCCCTCCTTTCAATGCTGGTGTTTATCTTTATCTAAGGAATGTATGATCCCTCTGTAATGCAGGTGTTTACCTTTACCTAAGGAATGGATGATCCCTCTGTTCAAAGAAGGTGTTTACTTTTATGTAGGGAATGGGATGATCCATCTGTGCATTGCAGGTGTTTACTATTACCTAAGTAATGGAAGATGCCTATGTTCAATGCTGGTGTTTAACTTTACCCAAGGAAAGGATGATGCTTCTGTGAAATGCAGGTGTTGTCCTTTACCTAAGTAATGGATAATCCTTCTGTGCCATGGAGATTTTGATCTTTACCTAAGGAATGTATGATCCCTCTGGGCCAGGCAGGTGTTGACCTTTACCTAAGGAATGGATGATCCCTCTATGCAATGCAGGTTTTGAGCTTTACCTAAGGAAGGGATGATCCTCTGTTAAATGCAGGTGTTGACCTTTACCTAAGGAATGGATGATCCTCTGTGCAATGCAGGTGTTGATCTTTACATAAGAATAGATGATTCCTCTGTTCAATGCAGGTGTTTACCGTTTTTCTTAGGAATGGATGATCCCTATGTTCAATGCAGGTGTTTACAGTTACATAAGGTATGGATGTGCAAAGCAGGTGTTGATCTTTACCTAAAGAATTGATGATCCTCTGCTCAATGCAGGTGTTTTCCGTTACCTAAGGAATTGATGATCCCTCTGTTCAATGCAAGTCTTTACCATTATCTAAGGAATGTATGATCCCTCTGTGCAATTCAGGTGTTTACCTTTACCTAAGGAATGGGATGATCCCTTTGTGCAATGCAGGTTTTGATATTTACTTAATGAATAGATGATCCCTCTGTTTAGTGCACGTGTTTACTGTTATCTAAAGAATGGATGATCTCTATGTTCAATGCAAGTGTTTACCTTTACCTAAGGAATGGATGATACCTCTGTTCAACGCAGGTTTCTACCTTTACTTAAGGAATGGATTATCCCTCTGTGCAATGCAGGTGTTTACTCTTACCTAAAGAATGGATGATCCCTCTGGGCATTGCAGGTGTTTAATTTACTGAGGAATGGATGATCCATCTGTGCATTGCAGGTGTTTACTATTACCTAAGGAATGGAAGATCCTCTGTTCAATGCAGGTGTTTACCTTTACCTAAGAAATGGATGATCCATCTGAAAATGCAGGTGTTTACCTTTACCAAAGGAATATATGTTTCCTGTGTCTAATGAAGGCGTTTACCTTTACCTAAGGAATGGATGATCCCTCTGGGCCAAGCAGGTGTTGACCTTTACCTAAGGAATGGATGATCCCTTTTTGCATTGCAGGTGTTTACATTTACCGTAGGAATGGATGATCCCTCTGTACTTTGCATGTGTTCACTATTACCTAATTGATGGAAGATCACTCTGTTCAATGCAGCTGTTTACCTTTAAAAAAGGAATTGATGTTCTCTGTGTGTAATGCAGGTGTTTACCTTTACATAAGGGATGGATGATCCCTCTGGGCCAGGCAGGTGTTGACCTTTACCTAAGGAATGGATGATTACTCTGTTAAATTCAGGTTTTGACCATTATCTAAGGAATGGATTATCCTCTTTACAATACAGGTGTTGATCGTAACATAAGGATTAGATGATCCTCTGTTCAGTGCAGGTGTTTACCGTTGTCTTAGGAATGGATGATACCTCTGTTCAATGCAGTTCTTTAGAGTTACCTAAAGGAATGGATGATCCTTCTGTTCAATGCAGGTGTTTACATTTACAAAAGGTATGGATGATCACTCTGTTCAATGTAGGTGTTTACTGTTATCTAAGGAATGTAAGATCCTCTGTTCTATTAAGGTGCTTACAGTTATCTAAGGAATGGATGATCCCTCTGTGCAATGCAGGTGTTTACCTTTACCTAAGGAATGGGTGATCCCTCTGTGCAATGAAGGTGTTTACCTTTACCTAAGGAATGAATGATCCTCTGTGCATTGCAGGTGTTTACTATTACCTAAGGAATGGAAGATCCCTCTGTTCAATGCAGGTGTTTACCTTTACCAAAGGACGAGATGTTCCCTGTGTGCAATGCAGGCGATTAACTTTACATAAGGAAAGGATGATTCGTCTGGGCCATGCAGGTGTTAACCTTTAACTAAGGAACGGATGATTCCTATGTGCAATGCAGTTGTTGACTGTTAGCTCAGGAATGGATGATCCCTCTGTTCAATGGAGGTGTTGATCATTACCTAAGGAATGGATGATCCCTCTATGCAAGGCAGGTGTTTACCTTTACCTAAGGAAGGGATGATCCTTCTTTTCAATGCAGGTTTTTTTTTATGTAAGGAATGGGATGATCCCTCTGTGCATTGCAGGTTTTACTATTACCTCAGGAATGTAAGATGCCTATGTTCAATGCTGGTGTTTACCTTTACCTAAGGAAATGATGATCCTTCTGTGCAATGCAGGTGTTGATCTTTACCTAAGAAATGTATGATCCCTCTGTGCAAAGCAGGATTTGATCTTTACCTAAGGAATTGATGATCCCTCTGTTCAATGCATGTGTTTACCATTACCTAAGGAATGGATGATCCCTCTGTGCAGTTCAGGTGTTTTCCTTACCTAAGGAATGGATGATCTCTTTATGCCATGCAGATCATGACCTTGACCTAAGGAATAGATGGTCCCTCTCTTCAATGCAGGTGTTTACCGTTATCTAAGGAGTGGATTATCTCTCTGTTCAATGCAGGTCTTTATAGTTACCTAAATAATGGATAATCCCTGTGTAATGCAGGTGTTTACCTCAACGTAAGGAATGGATGATCCTCTGTGCAATGCAGGTGTTGATCTTTACCTAAGAAATGGATGATACCTCTGTTCAACGCAGGTGGTCACCTTTACCTAAAGAAGAATGATCCCTCTGTTCAATGCATGTGTGTACCTTTATCTAAGGAATTTATGATCCCTCTATGAAATGCAGATGTTTACCCTTACCAACAGAATGGATGATCATTCTGTGCATTGCAGCTGTTTACTATTACTTAAGTATTGGATGATCCTTCTCTTCAAAGCAGGAGTGTACCTTTACCTAAGGAGTAGATGATCCTTGTGTGCAATGCAGGTGTTCACCTTTCCCTATGGAATGGATGATCCTTCTGTGCAAGGCAGGTGTTTACTTTACCCAAGGAATGGATGATCCATGTGTTCAAAGCAGGTGTTTACGTTTATGTAAGGAATGGGATGATCCTTCTGTACATTGCAGGTGTTTACTATTACCTCAGGAATGGAAGATGCCTATGTTCAATGCTGGTGTTTACCTTTACATAAGGAAATGATGATTATTCTGTGTGAAATTCAGGTGTTGTACTTTACCTAAGGAATGGATCATCCTTCTGTGCCATGCAGGTTTTGACCTTTAGGTAAGGAATAGATGATCCCTCTGTGCAAAGCAGGTGTTGATCTTTACCTAAGGAATTGATGATCCCTTATTCAAGCAGGTGTTTACCGTTACCTAAGGAATGGATGATCCCTCTGTTCAATGCAAGTGTGTACCTTTACCTAAGGAATGTATGATCCCTCTGTGCAATTCAGGTGTTTGCCTTTACCTAAGGAATGGATGATACCTCTGTTCAACGCAGGTGTTTACCTTTACCTGAAGAAATATGATCCCTCTATTCAAGGCAGATTTCTACCTTTGTTTAAAGGAATGGATGATCCTCTGTGCAATGCAGGTGTTTACCCTTACCTAAGGAATGGATGATCGTTCTGTGTATTGCAGATGTTTACCTTTACCTAAGGAATGGATGAATCATCTGTGCATTGCAGGTGTTTACTATTACCTAAGGAATGGACGATCCTCTGTTCAATGAAGGTGTTTACCTTTACCTAAGGGATGGATGATCCCTCTGTGCAATGCAGTTGTTTACCTTTACTTAAGGAATGGTTGATCCCACTGTGCAATGCAGGTGTTGACCTGTATCTTAGTAATGGATTATCCCTCTCTGCATTGCAGGTGTTTAATATTACCTAAGGAATGGAAGATCCCTCAGTTCAATGCAGGTGTATACCTTTACAAAGGAATGGATCTTCCCTGTGAGCAATGTAGATGTTTACCTTATATAAGAATGGGCCAGGCAGGTTTGACCTTTACCTAAGGAATGGATGATCCCTCTGTGCATTGCAGGTGTTTTCATTTTACATTAGGAATGGATGATCCCTCTGTGCATTGCAGGTGTTTACTAATACCTAATTAATGAAAAATCCCTCTGTTCAATGCAGGTTTTTACCTTTTTCAAAAGGAATGGATGTCTGTGTTGTGAATCCACGCTGTTTACCCCAATTTGGCAGAGAATGGATGATCCCTCCTTAGCTGGCCTTGGGGACCCCAACAGGTGTTTACTGTTAACTAAAGAATGGATGATCCCTCTGTTCAATGCAGGTGTTTACTATCATCTAAGGAATGGGTGATCCGTCTGTTCAATGCAGGTGTTTACCATTACATAAGGAATGGATAATCCCTCTGTGCAATGCAGGTGTTTGGCTATACCTAAGGAATGATGATGCCTATGTGCAATGCAGGTGTTGATCTTTAGCTAAGGAATACATGAGCCTTCTGTTTAATGCAGGTGTTTACCGTTATGTAAGTAATGGATGATCCCTCTGTTCAATGCAGGTGTTTATAGTTACCTAAGGAATGGATGATCCCTCTGTGCAATGCAGGTGTTTACATTTACCTAAGGAATGGATGATCCCTATGTTCAATGCAGGTGTTTACCTTTATCTAAGGAATGGGATGATCCCTCTGTGCAATGCAGGTGTTGACCTTTACCTATGGAATATATGATCCCTCTGTTCAATGCAGGTGTTTACCGTTTCCTGAGGAATGGATGATCCCTCTCTGCAATGCAGGTGTTGACCTTTACCTAAGGAATAAATGAGCCCTGTGTTCAATGCAGGTGTTTACCGTTATCTAAAGAATGGATGATCCCTGTGTTCAACGCAGGTCTTTACAGTTACTGAAGGAATGGATGACCACTCTGTGCAATGCAGGTATTTACCTTTACCTAAGCATTGGGATGATCCCTCTGTGCAATGCAAGTGTTGATCTTTAATTAAGGAATATATGATCACTCTGTTCAATGCAGGTGTTTAAAGTTAAATAAGGAATTGATGATTCATTTTTTCAATGCAATTGTTTAGAGTTATCCAAGGAATGGATGATCCCTCTGTGCAACTCAGGTGTTTACCTTTACCTAAGCATTGGGATGATCCCTCTGGGCAATGCAGGTGTTGATCTTTAACTAAGGAATAGATGATCCCTCTGATCAATGCAGGTGTTTACTGTTATCTAAGGAATAAATGACCCCTCTGTTCAATGCAGATGTTTACCGTTATCTGAGGAATGGATGATCCCTCTATTCTATGCAGGTGTTTACAGTTACCTAAGGAATGGATGATCCCTCTGTGCAATGAAAGTGTTTACCTTTATATAAGGAATGGATGATCGCTCTGTGCAATGCAGGTGTTTACCTTTACCTTAGGAATGGGATGATCACTCTGTGCAATGCAGGTGTTGATCTTGACCTAAGGCATAGATGATTCCTATGTTCAACGCAGGTGTTTACTTTTACCTAAGGAAAGGGATGATCCCCCATGCACTGCAGGTGTTGATTTTTACCTAAGGAATAGATGATCCCTCTGTTCCATGCAGGTGTTTACAGTTACCTAAGGAATGAATGACCCCTCTGTGCAATGTAGGTGTTGATCTTTACCTAAGGAATATATGATCCCTCTGTTCAATGCAGGTGTTTACTATTGTCTAAGGAATGGCGGATCACTCTGTTCAATGCAGCTGTTTACAGTTACCTAAGGAATGAATGATCCATCTGTGCAATGCATGTGTTTACCTTTACCAAAGGAATGGATGATCCTCTATGCAATGCAGATGTTTAACTTTACCTAAGGAATCGAATGATCCTCTCTGCAATGCACGTGTTGATCTTTACCAAAGGAATAGATGATTCCTCTGTTCAATGCAGGTCTTTACTGTTATCTAAAGAATGGATGATCCCTCTGTTCAATGCAGCTGTTTACGATTATCTAAGGAATGGATGATCCCTCTGTTCAATGCAGGTGTTTACAGTTACCTAAGGAATTGATGATCCCTCTGTGCAATTCAGGTTTTTATCTTTACCTAAGGAATGGATGATCCCTATGTGCAATGCAGGTGTTTACCTTTACCTAAGGAATGGGATGATGCCTCTGTGCAATGCAGGTGTTGATCTTTACCTACCAGATATATGATCCCTCTATTCAATGCAGGTGTTTACCATTAACTAAGGAATGGATGATCCCTCAGTTCAATGCAGGTGTTTACAGTTACCTACGGAATGGATGATCCCTATGTGCAATGCAAGTGTTTACAGTTACCTATGGAATGAATGATCCCTCGGTGCAATGCAGGTGTTTACCTTTATTAAAGGAATGGATGATCCCTCTGTGCAATACAAGTGTTTAACTTTACCTAAAAATTGGATAATCCCTCTGTGCAATGCAGGTGTTTAGCTTTACGTAAGGAATGGATCATCCCTATGTGCAATGCAGGTGTTGACCTTTACCTAAGGAATGGATGATCCTCTGTGCAATGCAGGGGTTGATCTTTACCTAAGGTACAAATGAGCCCTTTGTTCAATGCTGGTGTTTACAGTTATCTAAGGAATGGATGATCATTCTGTTCAATGCAGGTGTCTACAGTTACCTAAGGAATGGATGATTCCTCTGTGCAATGCACTTGTTTACCTTTAACGAAAGAATGCATGATCCCTGGTGCAATTCAGGTGTTCATCTTTACCTAAGGAATAGATGACACCCCTGTTCAATGCAGGTGTTTACCTTTACCTAAGGAATGGGATGATCCCCTGTGCAATTCAGGTGTAGACCTATCACTGAGGAATAGATGATCCCTGTGTTCAATGCAGGTATTTACCGTTATCTCAGGGATGGATGATACCTCTATGTAATGCAGATGTTGATTTTTACCTACAGAATAAATGAGCACTCTGTTCAATGTAGGTGTTTACCATTATCTAAGGAATAGATGATCCTCTGTTCAATGCAGGTGTTTACAGTTACCTAAGGAATGAATGATCCCTCTGTGCAATGCAGGTGTTTACCTTTACCAAAGGAATGGATGATCCCTCTGTGCAATGCAAGTGTTCAACTTTACCTAAAGAATCAGATGATCCCCCTGTGCAATGCAGGTGTTCATCTTTACCTAAGGAATAGATGAACCCTCTCTTCAATGCAGGTGTTTACCGTTATCTAAAGAATGGATGATCCCTCTGTTCAATGCAGGTGTTTGCTATTGTCTAAGGAATGGCTGATCCCTCTGTTCAATGCAGCTGTTTACAGTTACCTAAGGAATGAATGATCCCTCTGTGCAATGCAGGTGTTTACCTTTACTGAAGGAATGGATGATCCCTCTGGGAAGGCAGGTATTGACTTTACCTAAGGAATTGATGATCCCTCTGTGCAAAGTAGGTGTTTATATTTACATAACGAATGGATGATACCTCTGTGCATTGCATGTGTTTACTATTACCTAAGAAATGCAAGATCCCTCTGTTCAATGCAGGTGTTTAACTTTACAAAAGGTATGGATGATCCCTTTGGGCAAAGCAGGTGTTGACCTTTGCCTAAGGAATGGATGATCCCTCCTTTCAATGCTGGTGTTTATCTTTATCTAAGGAATGTATGATCCCTCTGTGTCATGCAGGTGTTCACCTTTCCCTTAGGAATGGATGATCCCTTTGTTCAAGGCAGGTGTTTTCCATGACCTAAGTAATGGATGATCCCTCTGTTCAAAGAAGGTGTTTATGTTTCTGTAGGGAATGGGATGATCCATCTGTGCATTGCAGGTGTTTACTATAACCTAAGGAATGGAAGATGCCTATGTTCAATTCTGGTGTTTACCTTTACCCAAAGAAAGGATGATTCCTCTGTGAAATGCAGGTGTTGCCCTTTACCTAAGTAATGGATCATCCTTCTGTGCCATGGAGATTTTGATCTTTACATAAGGAATGGATGATCCCTCTGGGCCAGGCAGGTGTTGACCTTTACCTAAGGAATGGATGATCCCTCTGTGCAATGCAGGTGTTGAGCTTTACCTAAGGAATGGATGATCCCTCTGTTCAATGCAGTTGTTTACCGTTATCTTAGGAATGGATGATCCCTCTGTTCAATGCAGTTGTTTACTGTTATCTTAGGAATGGATGATCCCTCTGTTCCATGCAGGTGTATACAGTTTCCTAAGGAATGGATGATCCCTCTGTTCACTGCAGGTGTTTACATTTACATAAGGTATGGATGATCACTCTGTGCAAAGCAGGTGTTGATCTTTACCTAAGGAATTGATGATCCCTCTGTTCAATGCAAGTCTTTACCATTACCTAAGGAATGTAAGATGCCTATGTTCAATGCTGGTGTTTACCTTTAACCAAGGAAAGGATGATTCCTCTGTGAAATGCAGGTGTTGTCCTTTACCTAAGTAATGGATCATCCTTCTGTGCCATGGAGATTTTGATCTTTACATAAGGAATGTATGATCCCTCTGGGCCAGGCAGTTGTTGACCTTACCTAAGGAATGGATGATCCCTCTGTGCAATGCAGGTGTTGAGCTTTACCTAACGAATGGATGATACCTCTGTGCATTGCATGTGTTTACTATTACCTAAGAAATTGAAGATTCCTCTGTTCAATTCAGGTGTTTACTTTACAAAAGGAATGGATGATCCCTTTGGGCAAAGCAGGTGTTGACCTTTGCCTGAGGAATGGATGATCCCTCCATGCAATGCAGTTGTTGCCCTTTTCCTAATGGATGGATGATCCCTCCTTTCAATGCTGGTGTTTATCTTTATCTAAGGAATGTATGATCCCTCTGTAATGCAGGTGTTTACCTTTACCTAAGGAATGGATGATCCCTCTGTTCAAAGAAGGTGTTTACTTTTATGTAGGGAATGGGATGATCCATCTGTGCATTGCAGGTGTTTACTATTACCTAAGTAATGGAAGATGCCTATGTTCAATGCTGGTGTTTAACTTTACCCAAGGAAAGGATGATTCTTCTGTGAAATGCAGGTGTTGTCCTTTACCTAAGTAATGGATAATCCTTCTGTGCCATGGAGATTTTGATCTTTACCTAAGGAATGTATGATCCCTCTGGGCCAGGCAGGTGTTGACCTTTACCTAAGGAATGGATGATCCCTCTATGCAATGCAGGTTTTGAGCTTTACCTAAGGAAGGGATGATCCCTCTGTTAAATGCAGGTGTTGACCTTTACCTAAGGAATGGATGATCCCTCTGTGCAATGCAGGTGTTGATCTTTACATAAGGAATAGATGATTCCTCTGTTCAATGCAGGTGTTTACCGTTTTCTTAGGAATGGATGATCCCTATGTTCAATGCAGGTGTTTACAGTTACATAAGGTATGGATGTGCAAAGCAGGTGTTGATCTTTACCTAAAGAATTGATGATCCCTCTGCTCAATGCAGGTGTTTTCCGTTACCTAAGGAATTGATGATCCCTCTGTTCAATGCAAGTCTTTACCATTATCTAAGGAATGTATGATCCCTCTGTGCAATTCAGGTGTTTACCTTTACCTAAGGAATGGGATGATCCCTTTGTGCAATGCAGGTTTTGATATTTACTTAATGAATAGATGATCCCTCTGTTTAGTGCACGTGTTTACTGTTATCTAAAGAATGGATGATCTCTATGTTCAATGCAAGTGTTTACCTTTACCTAAGGAATGGATGATACCTCTGTTCAACGCAGGTTTCTACCTTTACTTAAGGAATGGATTATCCCTCTGTGCAATGCAGGTGTTTACTCTTACCTAAAGAATGGATGATCCCTCTGGGCATTGCAGGTGTTTAATTTACTGAGGAATGGATGATCCATCTGTGCATTGCAGGTGTTTACTATTACCTAAGGAATGGAAGATCCCTCTGTTCAATGCAGGTGTTTACCTTTACCTAAGAAATGGATGATCCATCTGAAAAATGCAGGTGTTTACCTTTACCAAAGGAATATATGTTTCCTGTGTCTAATGAAGGCGTTTACCTTTACCTAAGGAATGGATGATCCCTCTGGGCCAAGCAGGTGTTGACCTTTACCTAAGGAATGGATGATCCCTTTTTGCATTGCAGGTGTTTACATTTACCATAGGAATGGATGATCCCTCTGTACTTTGCATGTGTTCACTATTACCTAATTGATGGAAGATCACTCTGTTCAATGCAGCTGTTTACCTTTAAAAAAGGAATTGATGTTCTCTGTGTGTAATGCAGGTGTTTACCTTTACATAAGGGATGGATGATCCCTCTGGGCCAGGCAGGTGTTGACCTTTACCTAAGGAATGGATGATTACTCTGTTAAATTCAGGTTTTGACCATTATCTAAGGAATGGATTATCCCTCTTTACAATACAGGTGTTGATCGTAACATAAGGATTAGATGATCCCTCTGTTCAGTGCAGGTGTTTACCGTTGTCTTAGGAATGGATGATACCTCTGTTCAATGCAGTTCTTTAGAGTTACCTAAGGAATGGATGATCCTTCTGTTCAATGCAGGTGTTTACATTTACAAAAGGTATGGATGATCACTCTGTTCAATGTAGGTGTTTACTGTTATCTAAGGAATGTAAGATCCCTCTGTTCTATTAAGGTGCTTACAGTTATCTAAGGAATGGATGATCCCTCTGTGCAATGCAGGTGTTTACCTTTACCTAAGGAATGGGTGATCCCTCTGTGCAATGAAGGTGTTTACCTTTACCTAAGGAATGAATGATCCCTCTGTGCATTGCAGGTGTTTACTATTACCTAAGGAATGGAAGATCCCTCTGTTCAATGCAGGTGTTTACCTTTACCAAAGGACGAGATGTTCCCTGTGTGCAATGCAGGCGATTAACTTTACATAAGGAAAGGATGATTCGTCTGGGCCATGCAGGTGTTAACCTTTAACTAAGGAACGGATGATTCCTATGTGCAATGCAGTTGTTGACTGTTAGCTCAGGAATGGATGATCCCTCTGTTCAATGGAGGTGTTGATCATTACCTAAGGAATGGATGATCCCTCTATGCAAGGCAGGTGTTTACCTTTACCTAAGGAAGGGATGATCCTTCTTTTCAATGCAGGTTTTTTTATGTAAGGAATGGGATGATCCTCTGTGCATTGCAGGTTTTACTATTACCTCAGGAATGTAAGATGCCTATGTTCAATGCTGGTGTTTACCTTTACCTAAGGAAATGATGATCCTTCTGTGCAATGCAGGTGTTGATCTTTACCTAAGAAATGTATGATCCCTCTGTGCAAAGCAGGATTTGATCTTTACCTAAGGAATTGATGATCCCTCTGTTCAATGCATGTGTTTACCATTACCTAAGGAATGGATGATCCCTCTGTGCAGTTCAGGTGTTTTCCTTACCTAAGGAATGGATGATCTCTTTATGCCATGCAGATCATGACCTTGACCTAAGGAATAGATGGTCCCTCTCTTCAATGCAGGTGTTTACCGTTATCTAAGGAGTGGATTATCTCTCTGTTCAATGCAGGTCTTTATAGTTACCTAAATAATGGATAATCCCTCTGTGTAATGCAGGTGTTTACCTCAACGTAAGGAATGGATGATCCCTCTGTGCAATGCAGGTGTTGATCTTTACCTAAGAAATGGATGATACCTCTGTTCAACGCAGGTGGTCACCTTTACCTAAAGAAGAATGATCCCTCTGTTCAATGCATGTGTGTACCTTTATCTAAGGAATTTATGATCCCTCTGTGAAATGCAGATGTTTACCCTTACCAACAGAATGGATGATCATTCTGTGCATTGCAGCTGTTTACTATTACTTAAGTATTGGATGATCCTTCTCTTCAAAGCAGGAGTGTACCTTTACCTAAGGAGTAGATGATCCTTGTGTGCAATGCAGGTGTTCACCTTTCCCTATGGAATGGATGATCCTTCTGTGCAAGGCAGGTGTTTACTTTTACCCAAGGAATGGATGATCCATGTGTTCAAAGCAGGTGTTTACGTTTATGTAAGGAATGGGATGATCCTTCTGTACATTGCAGGTGTTTACTATTACCTCAGGAATGGAAGATGCCTATGTTCAATGCTGGTGTTTACCTTTACATAAGGAAATGATGATTATTCTGTGAAATTCAGGTGTTGTACTTTACCTAAGGAATGGATCATCCTTCTGTGCCATGCAGGTTTTGACCTTTAGGTAAGGAATAGATGATCCCTCTGTGCAAAGCAGGTGTTGATCTTTACCTAAGGAATTGATGATCCCTTATTCAAGCAGGTGTTTACCGTTACCTAAGGAATGGATGATCCCTCTGTTCAATGCAAGTGTGTACCCTTACCTAAGGAATGTATGATCCCTCTGTGCAATTCAGGTGTTTGCCTTTACCTAAGGAATGGATGATACCTCTGTTCAACGCAGGTGTTTACCTTTACCTGAAGAAATATGATCCCTCTATTCAAGGCAGATTTCTACCTTTACTTAAGGAATGGATGATCCCTCTATGCAATGCAGGTGTTTACCCTTACCTAAGGAATGGATGATCGTTCTGTGTATTGGAGATGTTTACCTTTACCTAAGGAATGGATGAATCATCTGTGCATTGCAGGTGTTTACTATTACCTAAGGAATGGACGATCCCTCTGTTCAATGAAGGTGTTTACCTTTACCTAAGGGATGGATGATCCCTCTGTGCAATGCAGTTGTTTACCTTTACTTAAGGAATGGTTGATCCCACTGTGCAATGCAGGTGTTGACCTGTATCTTAGTAATGGATTATCCCTCTCTGCATTGCAGGTGTTTAATATTACCTAAGGAATGGAAGATCCCTCGGTTCAATGCAGGTGTATACCTTTACCAAAGGAATGGATCTTCCCTGTGAGCAATGTAGATGTTTACCTTATATAAGGAATGGGCCAGGCAGGAGTTGACCTTTACCTAAGGAATGGATGATCCCTCTTTGCATTGCAGGTGTTTTCATTTACATTATGAATGGATGATCCCTGTGTGCATTGCATGTGTTTATTATTACCTAATTAATGAAAGATCCCTCTGTTCAATGCTGGTTTTTACCTTTTCAAAAGGAATGGATGTTCTGTGTGTGGAATAGAGGTGTTTAACTTTACATAAGAATGGATGATCCCTCTGGGCCAGGCAGGTGTTGATCTTTACCTAAGGAATGGATGATCCCTCTGTTCAATGCAGGTGTTTACCATTATCTTAGGAATGGATGATCCCTCTGTTCAATGCAGGTGTTTACAGTTACCTAAGAATGGATGATTCCTCTGCTCAATGCAGGTGTTGAACTTTACCTAAGGAGTAGATGATCCCTCTGTTCAATGCAGGTGTTTACCGTTATCCTAGGAATGGATGATCCCTCTGTTCAATGCAGGTGTTTACAATTACCTAAGTAATAGATGATTCCTCTGTTCAATGCAGGTGTTTACCATTACCTAAGGAAAGGATGATCCCTCTGTGCAATGCAAGTGTTTACTGTTACCTAAAGAATGGATAATCCCTCTGTGTATTGCAGGTGTTTACCTTAACCTAAGGAATGGATGATCCCTCTGTTCAATGCAGGTGTTTACCTTTACATAAGGAATGGGATGATCCCTCTGTACAATACAGGTGTTGATCTTTACCTAAGCAATGGATGATACCTCTGTCAACGCAGGTGTTCACCTTTACATAAAGAAGAATGATCCCTCTGTTCAATGCAGGTGTGTACCTTTACCTAAGGAATTTATGATCCCTCTGTGCAATCCAGATGTTTACCCTTACGTACAGAATGGATGATCCCTCTGTGCATTGCAGGTGTTTACTATTACCTAAGGAATGGAATACCCTTCTCTTCAATGCAGGAGTTTTCCCTTACCTAATAATGGATGATCCCTGTGGGCAATGCGGGTGTTCACCTTTCCCTATGGAAAGGATGATCCTTCTGTGAACGGCAGGTGTTTACCTTTACCCAAGGAATGGATGATCCATCTGTTAAAGGCAGGTGTTTACGTTTATGTAAGGGATGAAATGATCCTTCTGTGCATTGCAGGTGTTTATGATTACCTAAGGAATGGAAGATGCCTATGTTCAATGCTGGTTATTACCTTTATGTAAGGAATGGATGATTCCTCTGTGAAATGCAGTTGTTGTCCTTTACCTAAGGAACGGATCATTCTTCTGTGCCATGCAGGTTGTGACATTTACCTAAGGAATGGATGATCCCTCTGTGCAAAGCAGGTGTTGATCTTTACCTAAGGAATTGATGATACCTGTATTCAAGCAGGTGTTTACTGTTACCAAAGGAATGGTTGATCCCTCTGTTCAATGCAAGTGTCTACCATTACCTAAGGAATGTATGATCCCTCTGTGAAATTCAGATGTTTGCCTTTACCTAAGGAATGGATGATACATCTGTGCAATGCAGGTGTTTGCCTTATCTAAGGAATGGATGATACCTCTGTTCAATGCAGATGTTTACCTTTACCTGAAGAAAGACGATCACTCTATTCAAGGTAGGTTTCTACCTTTACTTGAGGAATGGATATCCCTCTGTGCAATGCAGGTGTTTCCCTTTACCTAAGGTATGGATGATCCCTCTGTGCATTGCAGATGTTTACCTTTACCTAAGGAATGGATGAATCATCTGTGCATTGCAGGTGTTTACTATTACCTAAGGAATGGAAGATCCCTCTGTTCAATGACGGTATTTACCTTTACCTAAGGGATGGATGATCCCTCTGTGCAATGCAGTTGTTTACCTTTATATAAGGAATGGATGACCCCTGTGCAATGCAGGTGTTGACCTTTATCTTAGTAATGGATGATCCCTCTGTGCATTGCAGGTGTTTACCTTTAACTAAGGAATGGGTGATCCCTCTGTGCAATGCAGGTGTTGAACTTTACCTAAGGAATAGATTATCCCTCTGTTCAATGCAGGTGTTTACCATTATCTTAGGAATGGATGATCCCTCTGTGCAATGCAGGTGTTTACAGTTACCTAAGGAATGGATGATTTCTCTTTCAATGCAGGTGATTACCGTTATCTAAGGAATGGATGATCCCTCTGATCAATGCAGGGGTTTAACGTTATCTTAGGAATGGATGATCTCTCTGTTCAGTGCAGGTGTTTCCAGTTACCTAATCAATGGATGATTCCTCTGTTCAATGCAGGTGTTTACCGTTACCTAAGGAAGGGATGATCCCTCTGTGCAATACAGGTGTTGATCTTTACCTAAGGAATAGATGATACCTCTGTTCAATGCAAGTGTTTACTGTTACCTAAAGAATTGATAATCCCTCTGTGTATTGCAGTTTTTTACCTTAACCTAAGGAATGGATGATCCCTCTGTGAAATGCAGGTGTTTACCTTTACCTAAGGAAAGGGATGATCACTCTGTGAAATACAGGTGTTGATCTTTACCTAATCAATTGATGATACCTCTGTTCAACACAGGTGTTCACCTTTACATAAAGAAGAATGATCCCTCTGTTAAATGCAGGTGTGTACCTTTACCGAAGGAATTTATGATCCCTCTGTGCAATGCAGATGTTTACCCTTACCTACGGAATGGATGATCCCTCTGTGCATTGCAGGTGTTTACTATTACCTAAGGAATGGAAGATCCTTCTCTTCAATGCAGGAGTTTACATTTACCTAAGGAATGGATGATCCCTGTGTGCAATGCAGGTGTTCACCTTTCCCTATGGAATGGATGATCCTTCCGTGCAGGGCAGGTGTTTACCTTTACCCAAGGAATGGATGATCCATCTGTTAAAGGCAGGTGTTTACGTTTATGTAAGGAATGGGATGATCCTTCTGTGCATTGCAGGTGTTTACTATTACCTAAGGAATGGAAGATGCCTATGTTCAATGCTAGTGTTTGTTGCGCCCCACGTCTAGGCTCCAGATGACGGGATTTTTTCCCTCCACCACCAGCAGGTAGAGCAGAAGAGAGAGAGAATCGGGCCAGTCGCTTCTCTTGAGGCTGAGCGAGAAGGCGGGTGTCGACGACTCACACTCCTTCCCCCCTAATACACCTGGGAGGAAAACCACATTGTGTCACGGAGACCGTCTAAGGCAGGGATCTCTCTGTTTATTGTCAGGGGAGTTATTTATATATTTGAGGAAGGGTATGGAAAGAGGGGATGAGAGAAAGGTATAAGGGCCAATAGTATTTCATCACATCAGCAGTAGCTGGGCGGAGGCAGTTTCGGCTTAGGCTTTGCTGAGAATTAGGCCAAAGACAGGTCGCCAAACTCAGGAAGTTCCACTAGGCCTCACACCCAGGCCTCATAGGGCCCAACATCTCCCCCTTTTGTTTTTGTAAGAACGGTGGATGGCATAGCCTCTGTCTTAGGTTGTCCCCCTCTGGGAATCTTACCCGTCACTGAGTACTATGGCTCTAGCTCGTTGACCACTCCATGCCCTGTCTTAGGTTGTCTCAGCCTTTCTGAGATCTTACCCGTCATTGCTTCGATGGAGGGCGGGGGAGGGATGTTAGGTGGATAGCCAGTAAGCGGAAAAGCCATTGCCTTTCAGTTGTGAACCTGTGGTGCCTTGACCTGATGAAGTTTAATTGTGACCTGATGAAGTATAATTGCCTCAAGCTGTTGGTGAATGAATTGTGTAATCTTATTAATTACACAGAGCCCGAGAGTGAGGATAAGAAGAAGGAGAGATTCAGGGGGAGGGAGAAGGTAGGGTAAAGAGCAAGAAGTAGGAGGGGTCCAAGGGGAGGGAGAAGGGAGTGTAAAGAGCAAGAAGAAGGAGGGGTCCAAGGGGAGGGAGAAGGTGGGATAAAAAGCCATGTAAGCTCGTCTACAGCAGGTTGTCTTAGAAGTCCCGACTCCTCTTCTATAAATCTTTCTGGAGCTTTTCTGGCTTTATTCGGGTCTAGTAGCATCCACACCTTCAGTTGTTCCTGGGGAAGAAACAGAGGCATAGTTCTCAGGGGTGGGACACTCCCTGGAGAATTGATTATTATCATCCCCTTGTTGGGGTAAATATTTTAAGTCTCTTGCCGGTACCCAAGTAGGTCGTTTTTCCTCTTGAGGAAAGACACATCCAAATCCTCTCCCTGCTCTGAGGAGGGGGTCTGGTCCCTTCCAGGCCCCAGTTAATGGGTCCCTCCATTTGACCCAGATGGAGCTGTAGGTGACAGCTGAGGTCCAATGTTTTTGAAAAGGGGACAAGTGTCAATCTTCTTTAGAAAAATTTAAAATATTTAGGGTTAATAATGCTTTTTTTAGTTGGTCATGTGGGGGTAGGGATTCCCCCTTTTGTTTTTGTAATTGAGACTTGAGAGTTTGATGATATCTTTTCATGATGGCCTGGCCCCGCGGGTTATATGGGATTCCTGTGGAAAGTGAGATATTTCAGGTTTGGAGGAAATCTATAAAAGTTTTGCTTACAAAGCAGGGACCATTATCGGTTTTGATTTGATCTGGCAATCCAAGGGTGGCAAAGCATTGAAGCATATGGCTAATAGCATGTATAGTTTTTTCCCCAGCATGTGTCGATGCCCAGCAAGCATGGGAGGAAGTATCAACTGAGAGAAAAATATATTTAAGTTTTCCAAATGGAGAATAGTGAGTAACGTCAATCTGTCAAAGGTGATTAGGGCGTAGTCCTCGAGGATTGGCTCCTGTAGTTTGTACCTGTACCTGGAGGAAAGGCTGACAGGATTTGTAAGTTCGGACAATTTTTTTAAGGTCCTTGACTGGCATTTGTGGATATTTATGTTTAAGGCCCGTCCAATTTATATGAGTTAATAAGTGGAAGTGTGTAGCTTTTGAGGCTGTATTACATTGAGGCTGAGAGGCCAGTTTGTCAGCCAAATCGTTTTTTTAGAGAGGAATCCTGGTAAATTTTGATGGCCTCTGAGATGTTGAAGGAAAATGGGGTTAATTTTTTGTTTAAATAGGGAGCAGGCTTGAATCATCAGTGGGGTTATAATATTGGAGTCCAGTCTAATATGGGCCTCAATTAGGTTGGGTAACATGTTAACAACATAAAGGCTGTCAGAAAATAAGTTAAATGGCTCCTGAATAGTGTCCAAAGCCAAAACAACAGCAAATAGTTCTTTGAATTGTGCTGATCCTGTGACCTCATGGGAGATTGACTTTATGGGTATAGGCTTTTCTCCCCTCCTTAGGGGAGGGTAAACAACTAGGGAAGCTCCCAAGCGCCCCCCATCAGTGAATATGGTAAGAAAATTAGGGTTGGGTTTAGATAAAAAGTCTGGGGGGGTCTCCATTCCAACCTAGAGAAGGAGCTCATCCATTTATAAGGACCATAGTGACAATCAATTATACCTAGAAACCCCTCGAGGGCCATAGTAACCCTGTTGTTATTTTTTGAAGCCAAGTGAAGTCTGTTACCTTAAAGGGGGTGACAATGACATGAGGCTCCGTGCCAAACAATCAGACAGAGGTGTCCCTGTCCTTCATAATGTAGTCTGCAATCTGGGTAGTTATAGAGTAAACTCTGGGGACTCCACCAAGGGAGAGGTGAATCCATTGGATGGGCTCTCCTTTCTGGACTAACAGTGCAGTGCATAATGTTTCCCCAGAGAAAATACAGAGGGAGATAGGTAAGTTAGGATCAAACCTCTTTAGGACAGCAGCATCAATTGCCTGTTGTACCTTATGTAGAATTTGTTCATGACGAGGGGGCAAGGTTATCTGAGAGGAGAGAGTAAGACCCTTTAAGAGGTCAAATAAGGGGGACAGTTCCTCAGTACTTATGGGTATCCAGGGCCTCATCCAATTAATTTTCCCCAGCACCTTTTGGAGTTGAGGCAAATTATAGAATTTTTGAATATGGAGTTGGGGTTTGACAGGAGAAACAGTATTAAGGAATAACCTGGAGCCCAAAATCTTGAAGGGAGGGGCAATTTGAATCTTTTTTGGAGACACCTGTAAAATGGCAAGGCATTTAGTAGTGAGGTCTTGGAGATCAGATGGGTTGGAATGACCTAAAATAATAATAATAAAACGTTAGGATGATTAATCAAGTCAGAAAAGATATGAGACATATATTGTTAGGGTTAATCCAGGGCTGACAGTTAGCAGTTTTCCATGATGTTGAAGCTTATAGATCTAGGGGAAGTTTTATATTGGCAGAAGTTGGCCTGTCTTTATAGAGCCATGAAAGAGAGAAAAAGAAATTAATTAGTCATATAGTACATAGAGTAAAAATATTGTAGTCAAGCCACAGTAAGCTTTAGGAATTTTTGTTAGGCACACTTTGTATATTTTTACAATGGAATTTTAAATTATTATTGCACCTTAAAATTGGCCCCCAGTGACATTGTCTCTAGCAAGGTGATTGTAGATGTAAACTATAAATTAATAAAATATTGAATATATTGGGGGACATATATTTAAATTACCACATTTTGTCCCTGGCTTTTAATAGATTTATAATAACAGTAACAATAATAATAAAATCAAACAAGTTAATTGGTATAAGGTACAGTAAGGAGAGACTAGAATAACTAAAATTTAATCACCATTAGTCGTTATTAAACTTTTGTAGTAACCAGAGACTGATAGTCTTTAGTTTTTTTTTTTAATTTTGTTCCTCCAGTTGGGCAGAGTTGTCAGGGAAAACTTTAATCCCAGGCCAACATTGTATTACCGATTGAGTTAGTTGGGCTTAGTATGAATTGAGCTAGGTGGGCAGAGAGAGAATAGGTGTGCCAGGCCTCTAGCCACTGTTTACATGGGTACTGGAGAATTGAGCCTCGAATCTGGGTCCTTAGACTTTACAGGCAAGCGCTTAACTATTAAGCCATCTTTTTAGTCCCACATTAATGGGAAGGTAGAGAAGGGTGGAACAATGGTGTGTAGGATATAGCCATATAGACTTGAAAAACAGTTTTTTTTTTTTTTTTTTTTTTTTTTTTTTACCTCTAGCAGGGCATTACGAATGTCCCCAGTTGTTTTATTTTTATTTTTTATTTTTTAAAATAAATATTTTGGGCTGCGCGGTACACTCTGTTAAGAGCATGGAGGGGGCGCCCAGAGGCAAAAGGGGCGGGGACCGCAGCGGCTCGCCTCACGGCCTCATGGCGGACAGCCTGTCCATTCCTAAGATATTTTTAAAGCAAGTTAGCATCCCGCCCACCTGCCTTCTTGTTGTTTGGTTGGCTTTTTTTTTTTTTTTTTTTGACAAATGTGACCAAAAGTGACGCCTGGAGGTGTGGGCAAGGCGCAGCCAGTGAGGCTCAGGGCAGTGTTTGGGCCTGGGCTGGAGCCGCCGTTTAGGACCATCCCACTCGGCTCGCTCCCCGCAGGAATGTAGGCGGAGCGTGGCGGGCCAGTGACTTGTGTTCCACGCCCGCGAGGAAAGTTAACCTTGGTTTGGGATGTTTGGTGAACTCAAGCTTGTATTTGATCACAGTTTACATCCACAGAAAGCTATATGGAGTTGTTGTATGAGGAAAGAAGTTTACCGGAGAATGTTAGTGTGGAGGAATTTTGACACGTCCGTATTTTTTACCAGGGGTTTGAGCACATTTGCCTTAGGCAGTAGTTAGGGGCTGAAAAGAGCTGAAAAGATAGTTGCCCGGTGGTGGTTTGGGTGGCGGTCTTGGGAGAAACGAGATTTTAAAAGATAGTTTTAGCCTTTTTTTACAGTTTTTAAGGGCAAAAATGAACTTTTCCCTGGAAAAGCATTCAAGGTTGGCAATTAAGGCAAGGAGGACTGAATTAATCCTTGGCGCTAAAACAAAAGTTTTGTTCCAAGTGCCATGGAGGTTTTTTTGTTTAATAGTAATATATATGAGTACAACATAAGCATAAGTCCCAAAAAATAGTTAAGCATGTTATAGAATTGAGTTTAGATTTAGATTTATGATGGCCAGTGAGCCTGTGTCCTTATGGGATGGCAGTTGGGAGCAGATCTCCCCATTAGGTTTGTTTTGTCTTTTGGGATGGAGTTTTTATTTAAATGAGGCAAAATGTTTAAAGTCTCCTTTAGGTCTGTCCATGTGGTGTGTCTGCCATGAACTGGCTCTTTTAAGATGGCGCCCCCACTCAAATGAGGGGGCAGGACAAAAATGGCGGCACCGCAGAAGCGGTCTGTTGGAAACCTGGAAATGAGAGGAGAGAGAAAGGAACAAGAGATGTTGAAGTTTGGGATGGAGTTTTTATTTAGATGAGGAGGCAAAACGTTTAAAGTCTCCTCTAGGTCTACCCACGTGGTGTATCCGCCATGAACTGGCATTTAGAAATGGCGGCAAACCAGAAATGAAAGGAAAGAGAAAGGAAGTTGAAGTAAGCACAGATTATAGAAGTAAAGGTTAGAATATTAAATATGAAGATTACCTCATAACTTATGAGGATACACCCGTCAGCAGTCCGATTAGCCCGTCAGCTTAATTTTGAATTTTTTTTTCTTTGTCACATCGGTAGTCCGTAGTCCGTTTTGAATCCTCACATGTCCTCACACGGGGCAGCAGTTGTCATGCCCCACGTTTGGGCGCCAGTTGTTGCACCCCATGTCTGGGCGCCAGATGGTGGGTTTTTTTTCCCTCCACCACCGGCAGGTAGAGCAGAAGAGAGAGAGAATCAGGCCAGCCGCTTCTCTTGAGGCTGAGCGAGAAGGCAGGTGTCGACGACTCAAACCCTTTCCCCCCTAAAACACCAGGGAGAAAAACCACATTGAGTCGCAGAGACCGTCTAAGGCGGGAATCTCTCCTTTTATTGTCAGGGGAGGTATTTATATATTTGGAGGAAGGGGGCGGGAAGAGGGGATGAGAGAAAGGTATAAGGGCCAATAGTATTTCATCACGTCAGCAGTAGCTGGGCGGAGGCAGTTTCGGCTTAGGCCTTGCTGAGAAATAGGCCAAAGACAGGTCACCAAACTCAGGAAGTTCCACTAGGCCTCACACCCAGGCCTCATAAAGCCCAACAGGTGTTTACCTTTATGTAAGGAAAGGATGATTCCTCTGTGAAATGCAGGTTTTGACCTTTACCTAAGGAATGGATGATCCCTCTGTGCAAAGCAGGTGTTGATCTTTACCTAAGGAATTGATGATCCCTCTGTGCAATGCAGGTGTGTGCCTTTACCAAAGGAATGGATGATACCTCTCTTCAACGCAGGTGTTTACCTTTACCTGAAGAGGATGATCCCTCTATTCAAGGCATGTTTCAACCTTTACTTAAGGAATGGATGATCCCTCTGTGCAATGCAGTAGTTTACCCTTACCTAAGGAATGGATGATCCCTTTGTGCATTGCAGATGTTTACCTTTACCTAAGGAATGGATGATCCCTCTGTGCAATGCAGGTGTTTACCTTTACCAAAGAATGGATCTTCCCTGTGTGCAATGTAGGTGTTTACCTTATGTAAGTAATGGATGATCCCTCTGGACCAGGTAACTGTTGACCTTTACCTAAGGAATGTATGATCCCTCTTTGCATTGCAGGTGTTTATATTTACCTTAAAAATGGATGATCCCTCTGTGCTTTGCATGTGTTTACTATTACCTAATTAATGGAAGAACCATCTGTTCAATGGTGGTGTTTACCTTTTCAAAAGGAACGGATGTTCTGTGTGTGCAATGTAGATGTTTACCTATGTTAGTAATGGATGATCCCTCTGGGCCAGGCAGGTGTTGATCTTTACATAAGAAATGGATGATCCCCCTGTGCAATGCAGGTGTTTAACTTTATCTAAGGAATGGATGATCCCTCTGTGCAATGCAGGTGTTGATCTTTACCTCAGGAATAGATGATCCCTGTGTTCAATGCAGGTGTTAACCATTATCTAAGGAATGGATGATCCCTTTGTTCAATGCAGTTGTTTACCATTACCTAAGGAATGGATGATCCCTCTGTGAAATGCAGATGTTTACCTTTACCTAAGGAATGGGATGATCCCTGTGTGTAATGCGGGTGTTGATCTTTACCTAAGGAATAGAAGAGCACTCTGTCCAATGCAGGTGTTTAATGTTATCTAAAGAATGGATGATCCCTCTGTTCAATGCAGGTGTTTACCATTAGCTAAGGAATGGATGATTACTCTATGCAATGCAGGTGTTTAACTTTACCTAAGGAATGGATGATCTCTCTGTGCAATGCAGGTGTTTACCTTTACCTAGGTAATGGGACGATCACTCTGTACAATACAGGTGTTGATCTTTACCTAAGAAATAGAAGATCCCTCTGTTCAATGCAGTTGTTTACCGTAATCTAAGGAACAGATATTCCCTCTGTTCAACGCAGGTGTTTACCTTTTCCTAAAGAAGGATGATCCCTCTGCTCAACGTAAGTTTCTACATTTACTTATGTAATGGATGATCCCTCTGTGCAATGCAGGTGTTTACCCTTACTTATGGAATAGATGATCCCTATGTTCAATGCAGCTCTTTACAGTTATCTAATGAATGGATGATACCTCTGTTCAACGCAGGTGTTTACCTTAACTTAAAGAAGGATAATCCCTCTGTTCAACGCAGGTTTCTAACTTTACTTAAGGCACGGATGCTCCCTCTGTTCAATGCAGGTTAGTACCAATATCTAAGGAATTTATCATCTCTGTTCAATGCAGGTTTTTACCATTACCTAATGAATGGATGATCCCTCTGTGACTGAAGGTGTTTTCTTTTGCCTTAGGAATGGATGATCCCTCTCTCCATTGCAGGTCTTTAATATTACCTAAGGAATGGAAGATGCCTGTATTCAATGCTTGTGTTTACCTTAACCTGAGTAATGGCTGATTCCTCTGTGAAATGCAGGTGTTTACCTTTACCTAAGGAATGGATGATCCCTTTGTGCAATGCAGGTGTTGATCTTTACCTAAGGAATAGATGATCCCACTGCTCAATTCAGGTGTTTACCGTTATCTAAGGAATGGATGATCCCTATCTTCAATGCAGGTATTTACCGTTACATAAGGAAAGGATGATCACTCTGTTCAATGCAGGTGTTTACCTTTACCTAAGGAATGGATGATACCTCTGTTCAATGCCAGTGTTTACCTTTACCTAATGAAGGATGATCCCTCTCTTCAACACAGGTTTCTACCATTACCTAAGGAATTAATGATCCCTCTGTGCAAAGCAGTTGTTTACCCTTACCTAAGAATGTATCATCCCTCTCTGCATAGCAGGATCTATCTGTTCAATGCACTTGTTGATCTTTACCTAAGGAAAGGAAGATCCCTCTGTTCAATGCAGGTGTTTACCATTATCTAAGGAAGGGATGATCCCTCTGTGCCTTGCTGGTTTTCACATTTGCCTTAAGAATTGATGTTCCCTCTGTGTATTTCATGTGTTTACTAATACCTAAGGAATGGAATATCCCTCTGTTCAATGCAGGTGTTTAAGTATACCAAAGGAATGGATTTTGGCTGTGTGCAATACATGTGTTTACTATTACATAAGGAATGCATTATCCCTCTTGTCCATGCAGGTGTTGACCTTTACCTAAGGAATGGATGATCCCTCTCTCAATGCAGGTGGTGATCTTTACCTTAGGAATTGATGATACCTCTGTGCAATGCAGTTGTTCACCTCTTACCTAAGGAATGGATGATCCCTCTGTGCAAGGCAGGTGTTTACTTTTACCTAAGCAATGGATAATCCCTCTGTTCAATGCAGGTGTTTATATTTACATTAGGAATGGATGATCCTTCTGTGCATTGCAGGTGTTTACCTTTTCCTAATGAATGGATGATCTTCTGTGCATTGCAGGTGTTTACTATTACCTAAAGAATGTAAGATCCCTCTGTTCAATGCAGGTGTTTACCTTTACCAAAGGAATGGATGTTCCCTATATGCAATGCATGTGTTTACCTTTATCTAAGTAATGTATTATCCCTCTGTTCAATGCATGTGTTTACCTTTATCAAAGGAGTGGATGTTCCCTGTGTGCAATGCAGGTGTTTATATTTACATGAGGAATGGATGGTCCCTCTGTGCAATGCAGGTGTTGATCTTTACCCAAGTAATAGATGATGACTCTGTTCAATGTAGGTGTTTTCAGGTACCTAAGGAATGGTTGATCCCTCTGTGCAATGCAGGTGTTGACCTATACCTAAGGAAATGATGATCCCTCAGGTCAGTGCAGGTGTTGTCCTTTACCTAAGGAATAGATGATCCCTCTGGGCAATGCAGGAGTTGATATTTACCTAATGAATAGATGATACCTCTGTGCAAGGCAGGTGTTTACCTTTACCTAAGGAATGGATGACCCTCTGTTCAATGCAGGTGTTTTCTGTTATCTAAGGAATCGTTGATCCGTCTGTTCAATGCAAGTGTTTACCTTTACATAAGGAATGGGATGATCCCTCTGTGCAATGCAGGTGTTTATCTTTACTTTAGGAATAGATGATCCCTCTGTTCAATGCAGGTGTTTACCGTCATCTAAGGAATGGTGATCCCTCTGTGCATTGCAGGTGTTTACCTTTACCTAAAAAATGAATGATACTTCTGTGCATTGCAGGTGTTTACTATTACCTCAGGAATGGAAGACCCCTCTGTTAAATGCAGGTGTTTACCTTTACCTAAGGAATGGATGATCCCTCTGTGCAATGCAGGTGTTTATTTTTACAAAAGGAATGGTTTTTCCCTGTGTGCAATGCATATGTTTACCTTTACCTAAGGAATGGATGATCCCTCTGTTCAATGCAGCTGTTAAACTTTACCTAAGGAATGGGATGATACCTCTCTGCAATGGAGGTGTTGACCTTTACCTAAGTAATGGATGATTCCTCTGTCAATGCAGGTGTTGATCTTTACCTAAGGAATGGATGATCTCTTTGTGCAATGCAGTTGTTCACGTCTTACCTAAGGAATGGATGATCCTTCTGTGCAAGGCAGGTATTTACCATTACCTAAGCAAGGGATGATCCCTTTGTTCAATTCAGGTGTTTACGTTTATGTAAAGAATGTAAAGAATGATCCCTGTGTGCATTGCAGGTGTTTACTATTACCAAAGAATGGAAGATGCCTATGATCAATGCTGGTGTTTAACTTTACCTAAGAAAAGATGATCCCTCTGTGCAATGCAGATGTTTACCTTTACCTAATGAATGGAATATCCCTCTGTGCAATGCAGGTGTTGTTCTTTACCTAAGGGATGGAATATCACTCTGAACAATGCAGGTGTGGTCCTTTACCCAAGGAATATATAATCCCTCTGTGCAATGGAGGTGTTTACCTTTGCTTAAGGAATTGATATATCCCTTTGTGCAATGCAGGTGTTGTTCTTTACCAAACGAATGGCTGATACTTCTGTGCAATGCAGGTATTGACCTTTACCTAAGGAATGGTTGATCCCTCTGTGCAATGCAGGTATTGATATTTACCTTAGGAATAGATGATCCCTTTGTTCAATGTAGGTGTTTACAGTTACCTATGGAATGGATGATCCCTCTTTGCATTGCAGGGGTCTAGTATTAGCTAAGGAATGGGAGATCCCTCTGTTCAATGCAGGTGTTTACCTTTACAAAAGAAATGGATGTTCCCTGTGTGCTTGCAGGTGTTTAGCGTCTTCTAAGGAATGGATGATCCCTCTGTTCAATGCAGGTGTTTACCATTACCTAAGGAATGGATGATCCATCTGTCAGTGCAGTTGTTCACCTCTTACCTAAGGAATGGATGATCCCTCTGTTCAATTCAGGTGTTTACTTTTATGTAAGGAATGGGATGATCCCTCTGTTCAATTCAGGTGTTTACGTTCATGTAAGGAATGGGATCATCCCTCTGTGCATTGCAAGTGTTTACTATTACCAAAGGAATGGAAGATGCCTATGTTCAATGCTGGTGTTTACCTTTACCTAAGGAAAAGATGATTCCTCTGTGCAATGTAGGTGTTTACCTTTACTTAAGGAATGGAATATCCATCTGTGCAATGTAGGTGTTGTTCTTTACCTAAGGGATGAAAGATCACTCTGTGCAATGCAGGTGTGGTCCTTTACCTAAGGAATGTATAATCCCTCTGTGCAATGCAGGTGTTTACCTTTAAACAAGGAATGGATGATCCCTCTGTGCCAGGCAGGTGTTACCCTTTACCTAGGGAATGGATGATCCCTCTGTGCAATGCAGGTGTTTACCTTAACCTAAGGAATGAATGATCCCTCTGTCAATGCAGGTGTTTATGTAAGGAATGTGATGATCCCTCTGTGTATTGCAGTTGTTTACTATTACCAAAGGAATGGAAGATGCCTATGTTCAATGCTGGTGTTTACCTTTACCTAAGGAAAAGTGTTTACCTTTACTTAAGGAATGGATATATCCCTCTGTGCAATACAGGTGTTTACCTTTACCTAAGGAATGGCTGACCCTTCTGTGCAATGCAGGTATTGACCTTTACCTAAGGAATGGATGATTACTCTGTGTAAATCAGGTGGTTACCGTTATCTATGGAATGTATGATCCCTCTCTTCAATGCAGGTGTTTACCTTAACCTAAGGAATGGATGATCACTCTGTACAATGCAGCTGTTTACCTTTACCTAAAATATGGATAGTCCTTCTGTGCAATACAGGTGTTTACAGTTACTGAAGGAATGGAATGATCCCTCTGTGCAATACAGGTGTTTACCTTTACCTAAGGAATGGGATGATCCCTCCGTGCAATGCAGGTGTTGATATTTACCTAAAGAAAAGATGATCCCTCTGTTCAATGCAGGTGTTTACAGTTATCTAAGGAACGGATCATGCCTCTGTTCAATGCAGGTGTATACAGTTACCTAAGTAATGGATGACACTCTGTGCAATGAAGGTGTTCACCTTTACCTTAGGAATGGATGATAACTCTGTTCACCACAGGTGTTTACCTTTACCTAAAGAAAGATGATCTTTCTGTTCAACGGAGTATTCTACCTTGACGTAAGGAATGGATGACCCCTCTGTGCATTGTAGATGTTTACCTTTACCTAAGGAATGGGATGATCGCTCTGCAATGCAGGTGTTGATTTTTACCTAAGGAACAGATAATCCCTCTGTTCAATGCAGGTGCTTACCTTTATCTAATAAATGGAGGATCCCCTTTTCAATGAAGGTGTTTACAGTTTCCTAAAGAATGGATTATCCCTCTGTGAAATGCAGGTGTGGTCCTTTACATAAGGAATGGAAGATCCCTCTGTTCAATGCAGGAGTTTAGCTTTACTAAAGGAGTGGATGTCCCCTGTATGAAACACATGGGTTTACCATTACATAAGGAATGGATGATCCCACTGGGTAAGGCAGGTGTTGACCTTTACCTAAGGAATGGATGATCCCTCTGTGCAATGCAGGTGTTTACCGTTATCTAAGGAATGTATGTTCCCTCTGCTCAATGCAGGTGTTTACATTTACCTAAGGAACGGATGATCCCTCTGTGCAATGCAGGTGTTGATCTTTACCTAAGGTATAGATGATCCCTCTGTTCAATGTAGGTGTTTACAGTTACCTATGGAATGGATGATCCCTCTTTGCATTGCAGGTGTTTACTATTAACTAAGGAATGGGAGATCCCTCTGTTCAATGCAGGTGTTTACCTTTACAAAAGGAATGGATGTTCCCTGTGTGCTTCAGGTGTTTAACGTTATCTAAGGAAAGGATGATCCCTCTGTTCAATGCAGGTGTTTACCATTTTTTAAGGAATGGATTATCCCTCTGTTGAATGCAGGTGTTTACCATTACTTAAGGAATGGATGATTCCTCTGTGCAATGCATGTGTTAACGTTGACCTAAGGAATGGGATGATCCCCCTGTGCAATGCATGTGTTGATCTTTACCTAAGAAATGGATGATCCTTCTGTGGAATTTAGGTGTTTACCTTTACCTCAGGAATGGATGATCCCTCTGTGCAATCCAGGTGTTTACCTTTACCTAAGGAAAGGGATGATCCCTCTGTGCAATGCAGGAGTTGATCTTTACCTAAGGAATAGATGGGCCCTCTGTTCAATGCAGGTGATTACCATTATCTATTGAATGGATGATCCTTCTGTACAACACAGGTGTCTACCTATACTTAAGGAATGTATGATCCCAGTGTGCAGTGCAGTTGTTTACCCTTACCTAAGGAATGGGTGATTCCTCTGTGCATTGCAGGTGTTTACCGTTACATAAGGAATCGATGATCCCTCTGTTCAATGCAGGTGTTTACCTTTACCATAGAATGAATGTACCCTGTGTGCAATGCATTTGTTTGCCTTTACATAAGGAATGGATGATCTCGCTGGGCAAGGCAGGTGTTGACCTTTACCTAAGGAATGGATGATCCCTCTGGGCAATGCAGTTGTTGACCTTTACCTAATGCATGGATGATCCCTCTGCAAGGGTTTGATCTTTAACTAAGGAAATGTTGACCCCTCTGTGCAATGCAGGTGTTCACCTTTACCTAAAGAATGGATGATCCTTCATTTCAATGAAGGTGTTTACGTTCATGTAAGGAATGGGATGATCCCTCTGTTCATTACAGGTGTTTACGATTACCTCAGGAATGGCAGATGCCTATGTTCAATGCTGGTGTTTACCTTTACCTAAGGAAAGAATGATTCCTCTGTGTTGATCTTTAATGAATCGATGTTCCCTAATGTGAAATGCAGGTGTTTACCGTTATTTAAGGAATGGATGATCCCTCCTGTTCAATGCTGGTGTTTACCATTACCTAAGGAATGGATGATCCCTCTATGCAATGCAGGTGTTTATGTTTACCTAAGTAATGGAATATCCCCCTGTGCAATGCAGGTGTTGATCTTTACCTAAGGAATAGATGATCCCTCTGTTCAAAATAGGTGTTTACCATTATCTAAGGAATGGATGATACCTCTGTTCCATGCAGGTGTTTACCAATACCTAAGGAATGGATGAACCCTCTGTGAAATGCAGGTGTTTTACTTTACCTACGAATTGATGATCCCTCTATGCAATGCAATATTCACCTTTACCTAAGGAATGGGATGGTTCCTCTGTGGAATGCAGGTGTTGATCTTTACCTAAGAAATGGATGATCCCTCTGTGCATTGCAGGTGTTTACATTTCCTTAGGAATGGATGATCCCTCTGTGCAATGCAGATGTTTACCTTTACCTAACGAATGGATGATCCCTCTGTGCAATTCAGGTGTTTACTTTACCTAAGGAATGGGATGATCACACTGCAATGCAGGTGTTGATTTTTACTTAACGAATAGATGATCACTCTGTTCAATGCAGGTGCTTACTGTTATCTATGGAATGGATGATCCTCTGTTCAGTACAGGCATTTACAGTTACCTAAGGAATGGATGATCCCTCTGTGCAATGCAGTTGTTTACCTTTACTTCAGGAATGGATGATCTCCCTGTTCAATGCAGGTGTTTACCATAATCTCAGGAATGGATGTCACCTCTGCTCAATTCAGGTGTTTACTGTTATGTAAAGAATAAATGATCCCTCTGTGCAATGCAGGTGTTTACCTTTACCTAAGGAATGGAAGATCCCTCTGTGCATTGCAGGTGTTGTCCTTTACATAAGGAATGGATGATCCTTCTGTGCTATGCAGGTGTTGCCCTTTACCTAAGGAATCGATGATCCCTCTGTACAATGCAGGTGTTTACCTTTAACTAAGTAATGTTCAAGGCTGGTGTTCCCCTTTAATTAAAGTAGGTTGATCCCTCTCTTCAATGCAGGTGTTGATCTTCACTTAAGGAATGGATGATACCTTGGTTCAATGCAGGTGTTTAGGTTTATGTAAGGAATGGGATGATCCCTCTGTGCATTTCAGGTGTTTATTAATACCTAAGGAAGGGAAGATGCCTATGGTCAATCCTGGTGTTTACCTTTACCTAAAGAAAGGATGATTCCTCGGTGCAATGGAGGTGTTTATCTTTACCTAATAAATGGAAGATCCCTCTGTACAATGCAGGTGTTGTCCTTTACCAAAGGATTGGATGATACTTCTGTGCAATGCACGTGCTGATCTTTACCAAAGAATAGATGATCCCTCTGTTCAATGCAAGTGTTTACCATTATCTAAGGAATGGATGATCCCTCTGCTCAATGCAGTTGTTTAGAATTACCTAAGGAATCGATGATCCCTCTGTGCAATGCAGGTGTTTACCTTTACCTAAGGAATGGATGATCCCTCTCTGCAATTCAGGTGTTTACCTTTACCTAAGAAATGGGATGATCCCTCTCTGCAATGCAGATGTTGATCTTTACCTAAGGAATTGATGATCCCTCTCTGCAATGCAGGTCTTTACCTGTTCCTAAGAAATGAGATGATCCCTCTGTGCAATGCAGGTGTTCATATTTACCCAAGGATTTGATTATCCCTCTATTCAATGGAAGTGTTTACCTTTACCTTAAGAATGCATGATACCTCTGTTCAAGGCAAGTGTTTACCATTACCTAAAGAAGGAAGATCCCTATGTTCAACGCAGGTTTCTACCTTTACTTAAGGAATGGATGATCCCTCTGTGCAATGCAGGTGTTTACCATTAACTAAGGAATGGATGGTCACTCTGTTCAATGCCGATGTGTACCTTTAGGAAATGAATGGATGTTCCCGTTATGCAATGCAGGTGTTTACTATTACCTTAGGAATGGAAGATACCTATGTTCAATGGTGGTATTTACCTATGGAAAGGATGAATCTGCTGTGCAATGGAAGTGTTTATCTTTACCTAATGAATGGAAGATCCCTCTGTGCAATGCCGGAGTTTACCTTGACATAAGGAATGGATGATCCCTCTATTCCATGCAGGTGTTTAAGTTTATGTAAAGAATGGGATGATCACTCTGTGCATGGCAGGTTTTTACTATTACCTAAGGAATGGAAGTTGCCTATATTCAATGCCAGTGTTTACTTTACCTAAGGAAACGATGATTCCTCTTTGCAATGGAGGAGGTGTTTATCTTTACCTAATGAATGTTGTCCTTTACCTAAGAAATTGTTGATCCTTCTGTGCAATGCAGGTGTTGACCTTTATCTAAGGAATGGATGATCCCTCTGTTCAAAGGAGGTGTTTACCATCATCTAAGGAATGGATGATCCCTCTGTTCAATGCAGGTGTTTACAGTAACCTAAGGAATGGATGATCCCTCTGTGCAATGGAGGTGTTACCCTTTACCTACAGAATAGGGTGATCCCTCTCTGCAATGCAGGTGTTGATCTTTAACTAAGGAATAGGTGATCCCTCTCTTCAATGCAGGTGCTTGCCATTATCTAAGGAATGGATGATCCCTCTGTTGAATGCAGGTGTTTACAGTTACCTAAGGAATGGATGATACCTCTGTGCAGTGCAGGAGTTTACCTTTACCTATGGAATGGATGATCCCTCTTGTCAATGCAGGTGTTTACCTTTACCTCAGGAATGGAATGATCTCTCTGTGCATTTCAGCTGTTCACTAATACCTAAGGAATGGAAGATGCCTATGGTCAATGCTGGTGTTTACCTTTACCTAAGCAAATGATGATTCCTCTGTGCAATGGAGGTGTTTATCTTTACCTAAAGAATGGAAGATCCCTCTGTGCAATGTAGGTGATGTCCTTTACCTATGGAATGGATGATCGTTCTGTGCAATGCAGGTGTTGATCTTTACCTGAGGAATCGATGATCCCTCTCCAATGCACGTGCTGATCTTTACCTAAGGAATAGATGATCTGTCTCTTCAATGAAGGTGTTTACCATTATCTAAGGAGTGGATGATCCCTCTGTTCAATGCACGTGTTTGCCATTACCTAAGGAATGGATGATCCCTCTGTGCCATGCAGGTGTTTACCCTTACCTACGGAATGGATGGTACCTCTCTGCAATTCAGGTGTTTACATTTACCTAAGAAATGCGATGATCCCTCTGTGCAAGGCAGGTGTTTATCTTTACCTAAGGAATTGATGATCCCTCTATTCAATGCAGGTGTTTACCATTATCTAAGGAATAGATGATCCCTCTATTCAATGAAGGTGTTTAGAGTTACATTTACCTAAGGAATGGATGATCTCTCTTGTCAATGCAGGTGTTTACCTTTACCTACAGAATGGATGATACCTCTGTTCAAGGCAGGTTTTTAACGTTATCTAAGGAATAGATGATACCTCTGTCCAATGCAGGTGTTTACCTTTCCCTAAGGAATGGGATGATCCCACTGTACAATGCAGGTGTTGATCTTTACCTAAGGAATAGGTGATCCCTCTGTTCAATACAGGTATTTAACTTTACGTAAGGAATGGATGATACCTCTGTTCAAGGCAGGTGCTTACTTATACCTAAATAAGGATGATCCCTCTGTTCAACGCAGGTTTCTACCTTTACTTAAGGAATGGATGAGCACTCTCTGCAATGCAGGTGTTTACCCTTAACTAAGGAATGGATGATCCCGCTGTGCATTGCAGGTGTTTACTATTACATAAGGAATAGAAGATCCTTCTTGTCAATGCAGGTGTTTACCTTTACCAAAGGAATGTATGTTCCCTGGGTGCAATGCAGGTGTTTACTATTACCTAAGGAATGGAAGATACCTACGTTCAATGCAGGTTTTTATCTTTACCAATGTTATGGATGTTCCCTGGGTGCAATGCAGGTGTTTACTGTTACCTAAGGAATGGAAGATACCTGTGTTCAATACTGGTGTTTACCTTTACCTAAAGAAAGGATGATCCCTCTGTGCACTGCAGGTGTTGATCTTTACCTAAGCAATAGATGATCCCTCTGTTCAATGTAGGTGTTTACCGTTATCTAAGGAGTGGATGATCCTTCTGTACAATGCAGGTGTTTCCATTTAGCTAAGGAGTGGATGATCACTCTGTACAATGCTGGTGTTTACCTTTTCCTAAGGAATGGGATGATCCCTCTGTGGAATGCAGGTGTTGACCTTTACCTAAGGAATAGATAATCCCTTTGTTGGATGCAGGCATTTACCTTTACCTAAGGAATGGATGATCCCTCTGTGCAATGCAGTTGTTTACCATTACATCACGAGTGGATGAACCCTATGTGCAATGCAGTTGTTTACCATTATATAAAGAATGGATGTTCCCTCTGTTCAATTCAGGTGTATACGATAATCTAAGGAATGATTGATCCACAGTTTAATTCAGGTGTTTACCTTTACCTAAGGAATGGATAATCCATCTGGGCAATGCAGGTTTTTAACTTTACACAAGGAATTGGGTGATCCCTCTGTGCATTGCAGGTGTTTATCTTTACCTAAGGAATAGATTATCCCTCTGTTCAATGCAGGCGTTTATCGTTATCTAAGGAATGGATGATCCCTCTGTGCAATCCAGGTGTTTAACTTTACCTAAGGAATAGATGATCCCTCTGTTCAATGCAGGTGTTTACCGTTATCTATAGAATGGCTTATCCCTCTGTTCAATGCAAGTGTTTACAGTTACTTAAGGAATGAATGATCCCTCTGTGCAATGCAGGTGTTTACCTTTCACGAATTAATGGATGATACCTCTGTTCAATGCAGGTGTTTACCTTTACCTGAGGAATTGATGATACCTCTGTCCAACGCAGGTGTTTACCTTTACCTAAAGAAGAATGTTCCCTCTGTTCTCGGCAGATTTCTACCTTTACTTAAGGAATGGATGATCCCTCTGTGCAATGAAGGAGTTTTCCATTACCTAAGGAATGGATGAAAGCTCTGTGTAATGCAGGTGTTTACCATTATGTAAGGAATGGATGATCCCTCTGTTCAATGCAGGTGTTTACAGTTACCTAACGAATGCATGATCCCTCTGTGAAACGCAGGTGTTTAGCTTTAACTAAGGAAAGGATGATCCCTATGTGCAATGCAGGTTTTGACCTTTACCTAAGGAATGGGATGATTCGTCTGTGAAATGCAGGTTTTGATCTTTACCTATGGAATATATGATACCTCTTTTCAATGGAGGTGTTTACCATTTTCTAATCAATGTATAATCCCTCTCTGAAATGCAGGTGTTGATCTTTACCTAAGGAATAAATGAGCCCTCTCTCCAATGCAGGTGTTTACCATTATCTAAGGAATGGATGATCCCTCAGTTCAATGCAGGTCTTTGCAGTTACCTAAGGAATGGATGACCCCTCTGTGCAATGGAGGTGTTTACCTTTACATAAGGAATGGGATGATACCTCTGTGCACTGCAGGTGTTGATCTTTAACTAAGGAATTGATGATCACTCTGTACAATGCAGGGGTTTACCGTTAACCAAGGAATGGATGATCTCCCTGTTCAATGCAGGTGTTTACAGTTACCTAACAAATGGATGATACCTCTGTGCAATGCAGGGTTTTACCTGTACCTAGGGAATGGATGATCCCTCTGTTTTATCCAGGTGTTTACAGTTACCTAAGGAATCAATGATCCCTCTGTGCAATACAAGTGTTTACCTTTGCCTAAGGAATGGATGATCCCTCTATTCAATGCAAATGTTTACAGTTACTTAAGGAATGAATGATCCCTCTGTGCAATGCAGGTGTTTACCTTTCACGAACAAATGGTTGATACCTCTGTTCAATGCAGTTGTTTACCTTTACTTGAGGACTTGATGATACCTCTGTTCAACGCAGGTGTTTACCTTTACCTAAAGAAGGATGATCCCTCTGTTCTCTGCAGATATCTACCTTTACTTAAGGAATGGATGATCCCTCTCTGCAATGCAGGAGTTTTCCCTTACCTAAGGAATGGATGATCGCTCAGTGCAATGCAGGTGTTTACCCTTGCCTAAGGAATGGATGATCCCTGTGTGAATTGCAGGTGTTTACATTGACCTTAGGAATGAATGATCCTTCTGTGCATTGCAGGTGTTTACTATTACCTAATGAATAGAATATACCTCTGTTCAATGCAGGTGTTTGCCTTTACCGAAGGAATGGATGCTCCCTGTGTGCAAGGAAGGTGTAAACCTTTACCTAAGGAATGGGATGATCCCTCTGTGCAATGCAGGTGTTGATCTAAAGGAAGGAATGGATGATCTCTCTGTTAAATGCAGGTGTTTACGATTATCTAAGGAATGGGTGATCCCTCTGTTCAATGCAGGTGTTTACCATTGCATAAGGAATGGATGATCCCTCTGTGCAATGCAGGTGTTTAGCTTTACCTAAGGAATGGATGATCCCTAGGTGCAATGCAGGTATGGATATTTCCCTAAGGAATTGGATGATCCATGTGTGCAATGCAGGTGTTTACCTGGAAGGAAGGAATGCATGATCCCTCTGTAAAATGCAGGTGTTTACCATTACCTAAGCAATGGTATGATTCTTCTTTTTAATGCAGGGTTTGATCTTTACCTAAGGAATAGGTGATCCCTCTGTGCAATGCAGGACTTTACCTTTACCTAAGGTATGGATGATCCCTCTGTTCAACGCAGGTGTTTACCTTTACCTAAAGAAGGATTATCCCTCTGTTCACCACAGATTTCTACCTTTACTTAAGGAATGGGTGATCCCTCTGTGCAATGCAGGTGTTTAAGCTTACCTAAGGAATGGATGATCCCTGTGTGCATCGCAGGTGTTTACCTCTACCTAAGTAATGGATGATACCTGTGTGACTTGCAGGTGTTTACATTTACCTTAGGAATGGATGATCCTTCTCTGCATTGCAGGTGTTTACTATAACTAATGAATGGAAGATCCGTCTATTCAATGCACGTGTTGACTTTACCAAAGGAATGGATTTTATCTCTGTGCACTGCAGGTGTTTACCTTTACCTAAGGAAAGGGAAGATCTTTCTGTGCCATGCAGGTCTTGATCTTTAACTAAGGAATAGATGAGCCCTCTCTTCAATCCAGGTGTTTACCGTCATCTGAGGAATGGATGATCCCTCTGTCCAATTCAAGTGTTTACCTTTACCTAAGGAATGGATGATCCATCTGTGCAATGCAGGTGTTTACCTTTACCTACGGAATGGATGATCCCTCTGTTCAATGTAGGTGTTGATCTTTAACTAAGGAATAGATGATCCAACTCTTCAATGCAGGTGTTCACCGTTATCTAAGGAATACATGACCCCTCTGTTCAATGCAGTTGTTTACCGTTATCTAAGCAATGGATGATCCCTCTGTTCTATGCAGGTGTTTACAGTTACCTAAGGAATGGATGATCCCTCTGTGTAATGCAAGTGTTTACCTTTACCTAAGGAATGGATTAGCCCTCTGTGCAATGCTGGTGTTTACCTTTACCAAAGGAATGGATGATCCCTCTGTGCAATGCAGGTGTTGATCTTTACCTAAGGAATAAATGAGCCCTCTGTTCATTGCAAGTGTTTACTGTAATTTAAGGAAAGGATGATACTTCTGTTCAATTCAGGTGTTTACAGTTACCTCAGGAATGGATGATCCCTCTGTGCAATGCAGGTGTTTACCTTGAAGGAAGGAATTCATGATCCCTCTGTGCAATGCAGGTGTTTTCCTTTACTTAATAAATGGGATGATCTCTCGGGTCAATGCAGGTGTTGATCTTTACCTAAGGAATAGATGATCCCACTGTTCAATGCAGGTGTTTACCGTTATCTGAGGAATGGATGATCCCTCTGTTAAATGCTGGGTTTACTTTTCCCTGAAGAATCATTGATACCTCTTTTGAACGCAGGTGTTTACCTTTACTGGAAGAAGGATGATCCCTCAGTTCAACGTAGATTTCTACCATAAGGAATAGATGATCCCTCTGTTCAACGAGGTGTTGACCGTTATCTAAAGAATTGAAGATCCCTCTGTTCCATGCAGGTGTTTATGATTATTTAAGGAATGGGTTATCCCTCTGTTCAATACAGGTGTTTACCAATACGTAAAGAATGGATGATCCTTCTGTGCAATGTGGTTGTTTACCATTACATCAGGAATGGATGATCACTCTGTGCAATGCAGGTGTTGATCTTTACCTAAGGAATAGATGATCCCTCTGTTCAATGCAGGTGTTTACCGTTATCTATAGACTGGATGATCCCTCTGTTCAATGCAAGTGTTTACAGTTACTTAAGGAATGAATGATCCCTCTGTGCAATGCAGGTGTTTACCTTTACCTGAGGAATTGATGATACCTCTGTTCAACTCAGGTGTTTATCTTTACCCAAAGAAGGATGATGCCTCTGTTCTCCGCAGATTTCTACCTTTACTTAAGGAATGGATGGTCCCTCTGTGCAATGCAGGAGTTTTCCCTTACCTAGGGAATGGATGATCACTCTGTGCAATGCGGGTGTTTACCCTTACCTGAGAAATGTATGATCCCTGTGTGAATTGCAGGTGTTTACATTGACCTTAGGAATGGATGATCCTTTTGTACATTGCAGGGGTTTACTATTACCTAATGAATTGAAGATCCCTCTGTTCAATGCAGGTATTTGCCTTTACCAAAGTAATGGATGTTCCCTGTGTGCAATGAAGTTTATACCTTTACCTAAGGAATGTGATGATCCCTCTGTTCAATGCAGGTGTTGATATTTACCTAAGGAATATATGATCCCTCTCTTCAATGCAGGTGTTTACCGTTATCTAAAGAATGGATGATCCATCTGTTCAATGCAGGTGTTTACGATTATCTAAGGAATAGGTGATCCCTCTTTTCAATGCAGGTGTTTACAGTTACGTAAGGAGTGGATGATCCCCCTGTGCAATGGAGGTGTTTAGCTTTAACTCAGGAATGGATGATCCCTATGTGATATGCAGGTGTTTACCTTTACCTAAGCAATGGGATGATCACTCTGTGCAGTGCAGGTGCTGATCTTTCCCTACGGAATATATTTTCCCTCTTTTAAATGCAGGTGTGTACCGTTTTGTAAGGAATGGATGATCCCTCTGTGCAATGTAGTTGTTGATCTTTACCTAAGGAATAAATGAGCCCTGTGTTCAATGCAGGTCTTTACTGTTATGTAGATGAATGGATGATCCCTCTGTTCAATGCAGGTATTTAAAGTTACCTAAAGAATGGATAATCCCTCTGTGCAATGAAGGTATTAACATTTAACGAAGGAATGGATGATCCCTCTGTGCAATGCAGGTGTTTACCATAACCTAAGGAATGGGATGATCCCTCTGTTCAATGCAGGTCTTTACAGCTACCTAAGGAATGGATAATCCCTCTGTGCAATGACGGTATTTACATTTAAAGAAGGAATGGATGATCCCTCTGTGCAATGCAGGTGTTTACCATTACCAAAGGACGGGATGATCCCTCTGTGCACAGCAGGTTTTGATCTTTAACTAAGGAATAGATGATCATTCTGCTCAATGCAGGTGTTTACCGTTAGTTGTTGACCCTTACCTAAGGAATAAATGAGCCCTGAGTTCAATGCAGGTGTTTACCGTTAACTAAGGAATGGATGATCCCTCTGTTCAATGCAGGTGTTTACAGTTTTTTATGGAATGAATGATCCATCTGTGCAATGCAGCTGTTTACCTTTACTGAAGGAATGGATGATAGCTCTGTGCAATGCCGGTGATTACAGTTACCCAAGGAATGGATGATCCCTCTGTGCAATGCAAGTGGTTACCTTTAACTAAGGAATGGATGATACCTCTGTGCAATGTAAGTGTTTAACATCACCTAAGGAATGGGATGATCCTCTGTGCAATGTAGGTGTTGATTTTTACCTAAGAATTAGATGATCCCTCTGTTAAATGCAGGTGTTCATTTTTACCTAAGGAATGGGATGATGCCCCTGTGCAATGCAGGTGTTGATCTTTACCTAAGGAATAGATGACCCCTCTGTTCAATGCAGGTATTTACCTTTATCTAAGGAATGAGTTATCCCTCTGTTCAATGCAGGTCTTTACCATTACATAAGGAATGAATGATCCCTCTGTGCAATGCAGGTGTTTAGTTTTACCTAAGGAATGGATGATCCCTCTGTTCAATGCAGGTGTTTTCCGTTTTCTAAGGAATGGATGATCCCTCTGTGCAATACAGTGTTTGTTCTTTACCTAAGGAACAAATGAGCTCTCTGTTCAATGCAGGGGATTGCCGTTATCTAAGGAATGGCTGATCCCTCTGTGCAATTCAGTTGTTTACCTTAAACAAAGGAATGTATAATCCCTCTGTGCAATGAAGGTGTTGATCTTTACCTAAGGAATTGATGATCCCTGTGTTTAATGTAGGTGTGTACCTTTACCTAAGAAATGTGATGATCCCACTGTGCAATGCAGGTGCTGACATATACCGAAGGAATAGATGATCGCTCTGTTCAATGCATGTTTTTACCGTTATCTCAGGAATGGATGATTCCTCTGTGCAATGCAGGTGTTGATCGTTACCTAAGGAATAAATGACCCCTCTGTTCAATGCAGTTGTTTACCATTATGTAAGGAATGGATGATCCATCTGTTCAACTCAGGTGTTTAAAGTAACATAAGGTATGAATGATCCCTCTGTGCAATGCAGGTGTTTACCGTTACTTAAGGAATGGATGATCCCTCTGTGCAATGCAGGTGTTGATCTTTACCTAAGGAATAAATGATCCCTTTGTTCAATGCAGGTGTTTACTCTTATCTGAAGAATGGATGATCCCTCTCTGCAATGCAGGTGTTGATCTTTACCTAAGGATTAAATGATCCCTCTCTTAAATGCAGGTGTTTATCTTTACCTAAGGAATGGGACGATCCCCCTGAGCAATCCAGGTGTAGATCTTTACCTAAGGAATGCATGATCACTCTGTGCAATGCAGGTATGTGGCTTTGCCTAAGGAATGAATGATCCCTATGTGCAATGCAGGTGTTGACCTTTACCTAAGCAATGGTATGATCCCTCTGTTCAATGCAGGTGTTTACCGTTTTCTAAGGAATGGATGATCCCACTGTGCAATGCAGGGGTTTATCTTTATCTAAGGAACAAATGAGCCCTCTGTTCAATGCAGTTGTTTACCATTATCTCAGTAATGGATGATCCCACTGTTCAAGGCAGGGGTTTACATTTACCTAAGGAATGGATGATCCCTCTGTGCAATGCACGTGTTTACCTTTAAAGAAGGAATGCATGATCCCTCTATGCAAGCCGGTGTTGATCTTTACCTAAGAATAGATGATCCCCCTGTTCAATTCAGGTGTTTACCTTTACCTAAGGAATGGGATGATCCCCCTGTGCAATGCAGGTGTTGACCTTTACCTAAGGTATTGATGTTAACCCTGTTCAATGCAGGTGTTTAACGTTATCTCAGGAATTGATGATTCCTCTGTGCAATGCAGGTGTTGATCTTTACCTAAGGAATAAATGAGCACTCTGTTCAATGCAGGTGTTTACTGTTATCTAAGGAATGGATGATCACTCAGTTCAATGCAGCTGTTTAAAGTTACCTAAGGAATGAATGATCCATCTGTGCAATGCAGGTGTTTACCTTTCCCGAAAGAATGGATGAACCCTCTGTGCAATCCAGGTGTTTAACTTTACCTAAGGAATTGGATGATCCCTCTGTACAATGCAGGTGTTCATCTTTACCTAAGGAATAGATGATCCCTCTGTTCAATGCAGGTGTTTACCATTATCTAAGGAATGTGTGATCCCTCTGTTAAATGCAGCTGTTTACAGTTACCTAAGGAATGAGTGATCCATCTGTGCAATGCAGGTCTTTACAGTTACCTATGGAATGGGATGATCCCTCAGTCCACTGCAAGTGCTGATCTTTACCTAAGTAGGATGATCCCTCTGTTCAATGCAGGTGTTTACCTATACCTAAGAAATGGGATGACCCCATGTGCAATGCAGGTGTTAATCTTAACCTAAGGAATAGATGATCCCTCCGTTCAATGCAGGTGTTTACCATTATCTAAGGAATGGATGATCCCTCTGTTCAATACAGGTCTTTACACTAAACTATGGAATGGATGATCCCTCTGTGCAATGCAGGCATTTACCTATAACAAAGGAATGGATGATCCCTCTGTGCAATGCAGGTGTTTACCTTTACCTAAGGAATGGGATGATCCCTCTGTGCACTGCAAGAGTTGCTATTTAACTAAGGAATAGATGATCACTGTTCAATGCAGGTGTTTACCCTTAGCTAAGGAATAAATGACGCCTCTGTTCAATGCAGGTGTTTACATATACCTAAGGAATGGATGATCACTCTGTGCAATGCAGGTGTTTACCTTTACTAAAAATTGGGATGATCCATCTATGCAATGCAGGTGTTGATCTTTAACTAAGGAATAAATGACCCCTCTGTTCAATGCAGGTGTTTACCGTTATCTGTGGAATGGATCATCCCTCTCTTCTATGCAGGTGTTTACAGTTACCTAAGGAATGGATGATCGCTCTGTGCAATGCAGGTTTTTATCTTTACTTTAGGAATGGGATGAACACTCTGTGCAATGCAGTTGTTGAGCTTTACCTAAAGAATAGATGATTCCTTTGTTCAATGCAGGTGTTTAACTTTCACTAAGGAATGGGAATATCCCCCTGTGCAATGCAGGTGTTGATCTTTACCTAAGGTATAAATGACCCCTCCGTTCAATGCAGGTGTTTACCATTATCTAAAGAATGGATGATCCCTCTATTAAATGCAGGTATTTACCATTACATAAGGAATGGATGATCCCTCTGTGCAATGCAGGTGTTTACCTTTACCTAAGAACTGGGATGATCCCTCTGTGCAATGCAGGTGCTTATCTTTAACTATGGAATAGATGTTTCCTCTGTTCAATGCAGCTGTTTACCATTATCTAAGGAATTAATGACCCCTCTGTTAAATGCAAGTGTTTATCTTTACCTAAGGAATGGATGATCCCTCTGTTCTATGCAGGTGTTTAGCTTTACCTAAGGAATGGATGATCCCTATGTGCAATGCTGGTGTTGACCTTTACCTAAGGAACAAATGAGCCCTCTGTTCAATGCAGGTGTTTTCCATTGTCTAAGGAATGGATGACCCCTCTGTGCAATGCAGGGGTTGACCTTTACCTAAGGAACAAATGAGCCCTCTGTTCAATGCAGGTGTTTACCATTACATTAGGAATGGATGATCCCTCTGTGTAATGCAGGTGTTTAGCTTTACCTAAGTAAGGGATGATCCCTATGTGCAAGGCAGGTGTTGAACTTTACCTAAGTAATGTTATGATCCCTCTGTTCAATGCTGGTGTTTACCATTTTCTGAGGAATGGATGATCCCTCTGTGCAATTAAAGTGTTTACCTTTACCTAAGGAATGGGATTGTCCTCTATGCAATACCGGTGTCGTTGTTTACCTAAGGAACACATGATCCCTCTGTACAATGCACATGTTTAACATTACCTAAGGAATGGATGATCCCTATGTGCAAGGCAGGTGTTGAACATTACCTACGGAATATATGATCCCTCTGTTCAATGCAGGTGTTTACCGTTTCCTAAGGAATGGAGGATCCCTCTATTCAATGCACGTGTTTACAATTATTTAAGAAATGGTCTATCCCTCTGTTCAATGCAGGTGTTGATCTTTAGCTAAGGAATGGATGATCCCTATGTTCAATTCAGGTGTTTACCTTTACCTAAGGAATGGGATGATCCCTCTGTGCAATGCAGGGTTGATCTTTACCTACGGAATATATGATCCCTCTATTCTATGCAGGTGTTTACCATTAACAAAGGAATGGATGATCCCTCTGTTCTACGCAGGTGTTTATAGTTACCTAAGGAATGGACGATCCCTCTGTGCAATGAAAGTGTTTATCTTTACCTAAGGAATGGGATTATCCTCTATGCAATGCAGGTGTCGATGTTTACCTAAGGAACAGATGATCCCTCTTTACAATGCAGGTGTTTAACTTTACGTAAGGAATGGGATGATTCCCTTGTGCAATGCAGGTGTTGATCTTTACCTACGGAATATATGATCCCTCTGTTCAATGCAGGTGTTTACCTTTACTTACGGAATGGGATAATACCTCTGTGCAATGCAGGTGTTGATCTTTAGCTAAGGAATAGATGATCCCTATGGGAAATGCATGTTTTTACCTTTGCCCAAGGAATGGTATTATCCCCCTACAATGCAGGTGTTGATCTTTACCTAAGGAATAGATGATCCCCCGGTTCAATGCAGGTGTTTAACGTTATGTAAGTCATGGTTAACTCCTTTGTTCAGTGCAGTTGTTTACGTTTATGTAAGGAGTGGGATGATCCCTCTGTGCATTGCAGGAGTTTACTATTGCATAGGATTTGGAAGATGCCTATGTTCAATGCTGGTGTTTACCTTTATTTGAGGAATGGATGATACTTCTGTACAACACAAGTATTTAACTTTATCTAAGGAATGGGATAATCCCTCTTTGCTATGCAGGTGTTGATTTTTACCTAAGGAATATATGATACCAATTTGCAATGCAGGTGTTTACTGTTATCTAAGGAATGGATGAGCCCTCTGTTCAATGCAGGTGTTTACCTTTACCTAAGGAATGGATGATACCTCATTTCAAGGCAGGTGTTTACCATTACCTATGGAATGGATGATCCCTCTGAGCAATGCAGGCGTTTACCTTTACCTACGGAATGGATGATCCCTATGTACCATGCAGGTGTTTATCTTTACCTAAGGAATAGGTGAGCCCTCTGTTTAATACAGGTGTTTACCGTTAATTAAGGAATGGATGATACCTCTGTTCAATGCAGGTGTTTACAGTGACCTAAGCAATGGATAATCCCACTCTGCATTGCAGGTGTTTACCTTCATGTAATGAATCGAAGATCCCTCTGTTCAATTCAGTATTTACCTTTACCTAAGGTATGGAAGATCCCTCTGTGCATTGCAGTTATTGTCCTTTACAAAAGGAATGAATAATCCTTCTGTTATATGCAGGTATTGACCTTTACCTAAGGAATGGATGATCCCTCAGGGCAATGCAGGTGTTGTTTTTTACCTAAGGAATAGATGATCCCTCTGTTCAATGCTGGTGTTTCCCATTATCTAAGGAATGGATGATATCTCTGTGCAATGCATGTGTTTACCTTTACCTAAGGAATGGTATGATGGCCCTTTGAAATGCAGGTGTTGATCTTTACCTAAGGAATAGATTATCCCTCTGTTCAATGCAGGTGTTTACCGTTATTTAAGGAATGGATGATCCCTCTGTTCAATGCAGGGGTTTACCTTTACCTAAATAATGGATGATATCTCGCTTCAACGCAGGTGTTTACCATTACCTATGGAATGGATGATCCCTATGTGCAATTCAGGCGTTTAACTTTACCCAAGGAATGGATGATCCCTCTGTGCAAGGAAGGGGTTTACCTTTTCCTAAGGAATGGATTATCCCTCTGTTTGATGCAGGTGTTTACGTTTGTGTAAGGAATGGGATGACCCTCTGTACATTGCTGGTGTTTACTAATGCCTAAGGAATGGAAGATGCTTATGTTCAATGCTGGTGTTGTCCTTTACCTAAGGAATGGATGATCCTTCCTTGCATTTCAGGTGTTTACATTTACCTTAGGAATGGATGATCCCTCTGTGCATTGCAGGTGTTGATCTTTACCTCAGAAATAGATGAGCCCTCCGTTCAATACAGGTGTTTACCATTCATTAAGGAATGGATGTTCCCTGTGTTCAATGCCGGGGTTCACAGTTACCTAAGGAATGGATGATCCCTCTTTTCAGTGCAGGTGTTTACAGTTACCTATGGAATGAATGATCCCTCTGTGCAATGCAGGCGTTTACATTTACCTAAGGATTGGAAGATGTGCATTTCAGGTGTTTACTATTACCTAAGGGATGGAAGATGCATCTGATCAATGAAGGTGTTTACCTTTACATAAGGAATGGAAGATGCATCTGATCAATGCAGGTGTTTACCTTTACATAAGGAATGGATGATTCCTCTGTGCAATGCAGGTGTTGACCTTTACATAAGGAATGGATGATCCTTCTGTGCAAGGCAGATGTTTACCTTTACCTAAGAAATGGATTATCCCTCTGTTCAATACAAGTGTTTATGTTTATGTAAGGAATGGAATGACCCTCTGTGCATTGCTAGTGTTTACTATTACCTATGGAATGTAAGATGCCTGTGTTCAATGCTTGTGTTTACCTTTATCTCAGGAATGGATGATCATTCTGTGAAATGTAGGAGTTGATCTTTACCTAAGGAATAGCTGAATCCTCTGTTCAATGCAGGGTTTACCATTATCTAAGGAATGGATGATCCCTCTCTTCAATGCAGGTGTTTACCATTAACTAAGGTATGGATGATTCCTCTGTTGAATTCAGGTGTTTACCATTACCTAAGGAATGGATGATCCCTCTGTGCAATGCAGGCGTTTACCTTCACCTAATAAAGGCCTCATCCCTCTGTGCAATGTAGGTGTTGATCTTTACCTAAGGAATAGATAATCCCTCTGTCCAATATATGTGTTTACAGTTACCTCAGGAAGGAATGATCCCTCTGTTCAATGCAGGTGTTTACCATTTCCTAAGGAATGGATGATCCATGTGTGTGATGGAGGTGTTGACCTTTACCTAAGGAATCATGTTCCCTCTGTGAAAGGCAGATGTTGATCTTTAACTAAGGGATGGAAGACCCCTCAGTGCAATGTGGGTGTTCTCCATTACCTAAGGAATGGATGACACTTCAGTGCAATGCAGGTGTTGACCTTCACCAAAGTAATGTGGTGATACCTCTGTGCAATGCATGTGTTTATCTTTAACTAAGGGATAGATAAGCCCTCTGTTCAATACAGGTGTTTACCTTTAATTAAGGAATGGATGATCCCTCTGTTCAGTGCAGGTGTTTACAGTTACCTAAGGAATGGAAGATCCCTCACTGCAATGCAGGTGTTTGCATTCACCTAATGAATGGAAGATCCCTCTATGCAATGCAGGTATTTACCTTTACCTAAGGAATAGAAGATCTCTCTTTGCATTGCAGGTGTTGCCCTTTATAAAACGAATGCATGATCCTTCTGTTCTTTGCAGGTATTGACCTTTACCTAAGGAATGGATGATCCCTCTGTGCAATGCAGGTGTTGATCTTTACCTAAGGAATAGATGATCCCTCTGTTCAATACAGGTGTTTACCTTTTTCTAAGGAAGGGATGATCACTCTGTTCATTGCAGGTGTTTACCATTGCCTTAGGAATGAATAATCCCTGTGTGCAATGCAGGTGTTGACCTTTACTTAAGGAATGGATGATCATTCTGTGCAATGCAGGTGTTGATCGTTCACTAAGGAATGGAAGATCCCTCTGTGCAATGCAGGTGTTGTCCCTTACCTTAGGAATGGATGATCCTTCTGTGCAATGCAGGTGTTGATCCTTACTAAGGAATGGTTGAACCCTCTGTGCATTGCAGGTGTTGTCCTTTACAAAAGTTATGGATGGTCCTTCTGTTCTATGCAGGTATTGACCTTTACCTAAGGAATGGATGATAGCTCTGTGCAATGCAGGTGTTGGTCTTTACTTAAGGAATAGATGATCCCTCTGTTCAATACAGGCGTTTACCGTTTTCCAAGGAAGGAATGATCCCTCTGTTCATTCCATATGTTTAGGATTTCCTTAGGAATAGGTGATCCCTGTGTGCATTGCAGGTGTTGACCTTTACCTAAGGAATGGATGTTCCCTCTGTGAAATTCAGGTGTTGATCTTTAACTAAGGAATTGAAGATCCCTCTGTGCAATGCAGGTGTTGTCCTTTACCTAAGGAATGGATGATACTTCTGTGTAAGGCATGTGTTGACCTTTACTAAGGAATGGATGATCCCTCTGTGCAAGGCAGGTATTTACCTTTACCTAGGGAATGAATGATCCCTCTGTAGGTGTTTTCATTTACCTAAGGAATGTAAGATGCTTATGATCAATGCAGGCGTTGTCCTTTACCTAAGGAATGGAATATCCCTCTGTGCAATTCAGGTGTTGTCCTTTACCTAAGGAATGTATGATCCCTCTGTGCATTGCAGGTGTTTACATTTACCTTAGGTATGGATGATCCCTCTGTTCATTGCAGGTGTTGATCTTTACCTAAGGAATAGATGAGCCCTACGTTCAATACAGGTGTTTACCATCAATTAAGGAATGGATGATCCCTTGTGCAATGCAAGTGTTGATCTTTACCTAAGGAATTGATGATCCCTCGGTGCAATGCAGGTGTTGTTATTTACCTAAGAAATGGAAGATCCCTCTGTGCAATGCAGGTGTTGTCCTTTACCTAAGGAATGGATGATACCTCTGTTCAACGCAGGTGTTTATGTTATGTAAGGAATGGGATGACCCTCTGTGCATTGCTGGTGTTTACTATTACCAAAGGAATGGAAGATGCCTGTGTTCAATGCTGGTGTTTACCTTGACCTAAGGAAAGGATGATTCCTCTGTGCAATGGAGGTGTTTATCTTTACCTAATGAATGGAAAATCCCTCTATGCAATGCAGGGGTTGTCCTTGACTTAAGGAATGGAAGATCCTTTTGTGCAATGCAGGTGTTGATCTTTACCTAAGGAATGGATGATCCCTCTGTGCAATACAGTTGTTTACCTTTACCTAATGAATTGAATATCACTCTGTGCAATTCAAGTGGTTACCTTTACATAAGGAATGGATGATCCTTCTGTTCTGTGCAGGTGTTGAACTTTACCTAGGGAATGGTTGATACTTCTGTTCAATGCAGGTGTTTACCTTTATATAAGGAATGGGATGATCAATCTGTGCAATGCAGGTGTTTACCTTTACCTAAGGAATGGAAGATTCCTTTGTGCATTGCAGACGTTGTCCTTTACAAAAGAAATGGATGATCCCTCTGTGCAATGCAGGTGTTGATCTTTAACTAAGGAATGGAAGATCCCTCTGTGCAATCCAGGTGTTGTCCTTTACCTAAGGAATGAATGTTCCCTCTGTGCAATGCAGGTATTGATCATTAACGAAGGAATGCCAGAACCCTGTGTGCAATGCAGGTGTTTACCTTTACCTAAGCAATGGATGATACCCCGGTTCAACGCAGGTGTATACCATTAACTAAGGAATGCATGGTCCCTCTGTGCAATGCAGTTGTTTACATTTATATAAGGAATGGGATGATCCATCTGTGCAATACAGGTGTTTACTTTTACCTAAGGAATGCAAGATTCCTTTGTGCATTGCAGGTGTTGTCCTTTACAAAAGGAATGGATGATCCTTCTGTTCTATGCAGGTACTGACCTTTACCTAGGGAATGGATGATCCCTCTGTGCAATGCAGGTGTTGATCTTTACCTAAGGAATAGATGTTCCTTCTGTTCAATACAGGTGTTTATCGTTATCTAATGAAGGGATGATCCCTCTGTTCAATGCAGGAGTTTACCATTTCCTAAGAAATGGATGATACCTGTGTGCCATGCAGGTGTTGACCTTTCCCTAAGGAATGGATGTTCCTTCTGTGCAATGCAGGTGTTGATCTTTAACTAAGCAATGGAAGATCCCTCTGTGCAATGCAGGTGTTGTCCTTTACCTAAGGAATGGGTGATCTTCTGTGCAATGCAGGTGTTGACGTTTACCTAAGGAATGGTTGTTCCCTCTGTGCATTTCAGGTGTTTACCTCGACCTAAGGAATGGAGGATCCCATCTGTGCATTGCAGGTGTTTACATTTACCTTAGGAATGGATGATCCCTCTGTGCATTGCAGGTGTTGATCTTTACCTACAGAATAGATGAACCCTACGTTCAATACACGTGTTTACTGTTAATTAAGGAATGGATGATTCCTCTGTTCAATGCAGGGGTTATAGGTTCATAACGAATGGATGATCCTTCTGTTCAATGCATCAGTTTACCTTCACCTAATGAATGGTATATCCCTCTGTTCCATGCACGTGTTTACATTTACCTAAGGAATGGAAGATCCCTGTGGTAGTTTGAATATATGTCCCCCAATATATTCAGTATTTTATTAGTTTATAGTTTGCATCTGCAATCACCTTGCTAGAGGCAAGGTCACTGGGGGCCCGGTCTTAAGGTGTGGTGATGGGTTTGAGATTCCATTGTAAAGATATGCAAATGTGTCTAGCAGGAGTTCCTGAAGTCTGCTGTGTGACCTTTTGGCTGTAGTTTTTGCTCTGTGTGCTGTGGTGGCTGGTTGGCTTTTGTTCTCTCTGCCTGGCCTTGTGAGAGCAGGCTGCTACTTCTGCCATTATGGAACTTCCCCCGATCTGTAAGCTTCAATAAAGAATATCCCTTCCTCCATAACTGTGCCTTGTCTGGAAGTTCATCTCAGCGAACCTGAAGCTGTCTGCAACAGTAAAGTGGTACCGAGGAGTGTGGAGTGAGATGAACCTGACCTTGTGGATGTTCGTCTTTTGGAACTTTTGTTTTGGAGGAATGGGCATGGACTTGGTGCTTGCAACTGAAGATGCCTTCTGGAGTGGTAAGCCAAGTGTTATGGACTATTCTGATGAGAGTTTGAGAATGCTAAGTGCAGATAGTACTGAACTTCGAGGCTTGTCTTATGAGGTTTCTAAGGGGAAGGAAAGACTGCAGAGGACTTTGTTGGAACTGGGCTATTGGCATAAGGGATGGCTACGTTCCGCTATCCAGGCCCAGAAAGTTTGATCAAGGTTAAATTTGTAATGGACTGATGTGCTTGGCTAAAGATATCAGACTGAGATTTTAAGATTTTGAGTTGGAAAACCTGAAGCAAGCTAAAAGTAGAGGCACTGAGACTGGTTAAGCTGCTATTGTTGACACATTAGCAATCTTAAGGAAGGTGGAAGGAAGGTGGCCTGACTTGATTTACATTAAAACAATGGAGAGGATGCCTGAGGAAAGACTGTTAAAAATGCAAATTCTTGGAAAGAGCTGACTGGAGAAGGAACCTGTTTTTCAAGGCTGTGGTTTATTTCATCCCTGGATTAAGAATATGGCTGTGTCCTGCACACCTGGTATTAGTTTTGGAAGCATAAAAAATGCATGGAGTGGTCATGAGTTGCACACGGTTCCAGAAGCCGCTGCTGAGATGCAGCATGAAGACAGGGCATGAAGTTCCTGAGGAATAGGCTGGAAGAGCCTTTTGGAAGATGGACCGTGGTTTGCATGGAGACCTGAAGATGTTTTGGATATACCAGGACTGTGCAAAAGGGCTACCATGGAGTGCAGCGTTGGCATGGGATGGAAGTTTTTCCTGGTGACTCTGCCCAGCTGGAGGGGTGGAATTGGAAAACTGGAGACTGTCAGTCTCTGGTTATATTGAACTTGAACTACAGAAGTTTGATAACGGCTGATGATAGTTGAGTTTGCATTATTCTAGTCTCTCCTTGCTATGCCTTTTACCAGTTAAAAATGTTTACTCTGTGCCTTTACATGTTGAAAGTATTTAACTTGTTTGATTGTACAGGACTCACTATCTTAAGTTGATCAAGACTGTGAGAACCTTTGAAATTGGACTGAGTACAATTTACAATGTGTGATAGTTATAAATCTATTGGGGACCAGGAGCTAAATATATTGGGGGCCAGGGGCGGAATGTGGTAGTTTGAATATATGTCCCCCAATATATTCAGTATTTTATTAGTTTATAGTTTGCATCTGCAATCACCTTGCTAGAGGCAAGGTCACTGGGGGCCCGGTCTTAAGGTGTGGTGATGGGTTTGAGATTCCATTGTAAAGATATGCAAATGTGTCTAGCAGGAGTTCCTGAAGTCTGCTGTGTGACCTTTTGGCTGTAGTTTTTGCTCTGTGTGCTGTGGTGGCTGGTTGGCTTTTGTTCTCTCTGCCTGGCCTTGTGAGAGCAGGCTGCTACTTCTGCCATTATGGAACTTCCCCCGGATCTGTAAGCTTCAATAAAGAATATCCCTTCCTCCATAACTGTGCCTTGTCTGGAAGTTCATCTCGGCGAACCTGAAGCTGTCTGCAACAATCCCTCTGTGCATTGCAGGTGTTGTCCTTTACAAAAGGAATTGATGATCCCTCTGTTCAATACAGGTGTTTTCCATTATCTAAGGAATTGATGATCCCTCTGTTCAATGCAGCTGTTTACCATTTCCTAAGGAATGAGTGATCCCTCTGTGCAATGCAGGTGTTGATCTTTACCTAAGGAATGGAAGATCCCTCTGTGCAATTCAGGTGTTGTCCTTTACCTAGGAAATGGATGTTCCTTCTGTGCAATGCAGGTATTGATCGTTAACTAAGGACTGGCAGAACCGTCTGTGCAATGCTGGTGTTTATCTTTACCTAAGGAATGGATGATACCTCGGTTCAACGCAGGTGTTTACCATTACATATTGAATGGATAATCCCTCTGTGTATTGCAGGCGTTTACCTTTATCTAAGGAAGTAATGATCCCTCAGCACAATGCAGGTGATGATCGTTACCTAAGGAATAGATGATCCCTCTGTTCAATGCAGGCGTTTACCATTATCTAAGGAATGGATGATCCCTCTGTGCAATTCAGGTGTTGATCTTTATCTAAGGAATAGATGAGCCATCTGTTTAATGGAGGTGTTTACTGTTCTCTAAGGAAAGTATGATCCCTCTGTCCAATGCAGGTGTTGATCTTTAACTAAGGATTAGATTATCCCTCTGTTCAATGCAGTTGTTTACCGTTATCTAATGAATGGGTTACACCTATGTTCAATGCAGGTGTTTACCTTTACCTAAGTCATGTATGATACCTCTGTTCAACTCAGATGTTTACCTTTACCTAAAGAAGGATTATCCCTCTGTCTGTGCAGGGTCCTACCATTATGTAAGGAATGGATGATGCCTATGTGCAATGCAGGTGTTTACCCTTACCTAAGGAATGGATGATCCCTACGTTCAATGCAGGTGTTTACTATTACCAAAGGAATAGAAGATGCCTGAGTGCAATGCTTGTGTTTACCTTTCCATAAGGAAGGATGATCCCTTTGTGCACTGGAGGTGTTTACCTTTACCTAAGGAATGGAAGATCCCTCTGTGCAATGTAGGTGTTGCCCTTTACCTAAGGAATGGATGATCCTTTTGTGCAATGCAGGTGTTGTCCTTTACATAAGTAATGGATGATTCCTCTGTGCAATGCAGGTGTTTACCTTCCCCTAATGAATGGAAGATCCCTGTGTGCAATGCAGGAGTTCACCTTTACCTAAGGAATGGAAGGTTCCTCTGGTGCATTGCAGGTGTTGTCCTTTCCAAAAGGAATGAATGATCCTTCTGTTCTATGAAGGTATTAACCTTTACCTAAGGAATAGATTTAACCTCTGTTCAATGGAGGTGTATACCATTATCTAAGGAATGGTTGTTCCCTTTCTTCAATACAGTTGTTTAGGTTTATATAAGGTGTGGGATGATCCCTATGTGCATTTCAGGAGTTTACTTTTACCTAAGGAATGGAAGATGCCTATGTTCAGTGCTGGTGTTTATCTTTACTTTAGGAATGGATGATAACTCTGTGCAATACAAGTGTTTAACTTTACCTACGCAATGGGATAATCCCTCTGTGCAATGGAGGTGTTGTTCTTTACCTAAGGAATGGGTGATCCTTCTGTGCAATGCGGGTGTTGACTTTTACCTAAGGAGTAGATGATCCCTCTGTGCATTGCAGGTGTTTACTATTACCTAAGGAATGGAAGATGCATCTTATCAATGCTGGTCTTTACCTTTACATAATGAATGGATGATCCCTCTGTGCAATGCAGGTGTTGTCTTTTACTTAAGGAATGGATGATCCTTCTGTGTAATGCAGGTGTTGACCCTTACCTACGAAATGGATGATCCCTCTGTGCAAAGAAGGTGTTTACCTTTACCTAAGGAATGGATGATCCCTATGTGCATTGCAGGTGTTTTCATTTACCTTAGGAATGTATGATCCCTCTGTGCATTGCAGGTGTTTACCATTACCTAAGGAATGACTGATGCCTCTGATCAATGCAGGTGTTTACCTTTACATAAGGAATGGATGATCCCTCTGTGCATTGCAGGTGTTTACTATTACCTAAGCAATGGAAGATGCATCTGATCAATGCAGGTGTTTACCTTTATATAATGAATGGATGATCCCTCTGTGAAATGCAGGTGTTTACGTTTATGTAAGGAATGGGATGACACTCTGTGCATTGCTGGTGTTTACTATTACCTAAGGAATGGAAGATGCCTATGTTCAATGCTGGTATTTACCTTTACCTAAGGAATGGATGATCCCTCTGTAAAATGCAGGTTTTTTATCTTTACCTAATGAATGGAAAACCCCCCTGTCCAATCAAGCTGTTGTCCATTACCTAAGGAATGGATGATACTTTTGTGCAATGCAGGTGTTGATCTTTACCTAAGGAATGGGATCATCCCTCTGTGTAATGCAGGTGTGGATCTTTACCTAAGGAATGGATTATCCCTGTGTTCAGTGCAGGTGTTTACAGTTACGTGAGGAATGGATGATCCCCATGTGCAATGCAGGTGTTATTCTTTACCTAAGGAATAGATGATCCCTCTGTGCAATGCAGGCATTTACCTTTACCTAAGTAATGGATGATCCCTCGGTGCAATGCAGGTCTTTACCTTCACCTAAGTAATGGGCTCATCCCTCTGTGCAATGCAGGTGTTGATCTTTACCTAAGGAATAGGTGAGCCCTCTGTTCAATAGAGGTGTTTACGGTTAATTAAGGAATGGATGATCCCTCTGTTCAATGGAGGGGTTTACAGTTACCTAAGGAATGGATGACCACTCTGTGAAATACAGGTGTTTACCTTCACCTAATGAATGGAAGATCCCTCTGTGCAAAGCAGGTGTTTACCTTTACCTGAGGAATGGATAATCCTTCTGTTCTATGAAAGATTCCTCTGTGCATTTCAGGTGTTGTCCTTTTACAAAAGCAATGGATGATCCCTCTGTTCAATACAGGTGTTTACCTTTACCTAAGGAAGGGATGATCCCTCTGCTCAATCGTGGTGTTTACAGTTACCTAAGGAATGGATGATCCCTCTGTGCAATGCAGGTGTTTACCTTTACCTAATGAAAGGAAGATCCCTCTGTGCAATGCAGGTGCTTACCTTTACCAAAGAAATGGATAATCCTTCTGTTCTATGCAGGTGTTGCCTTTAGATAAGGAATTGAAGATCCCTCTGTGCAATGTATGTGTTTACCTTTATCTAAGGAATGGTATGATCCTCCTGTGCTTTGCAGGTGTTGACCCTTACCTAAGGAATAGATGATCCCTCTGTTCAATGCAGGTGTTTACCCTTATCTAGGGTATCGTTGATCTCTTTGTTCAATGCAGTTGTTTAGGTTTATGTAAGGTTTGGGATGATCCATCTGTGCATTGCAGGAGTTCACGATTACCTAAGGAATGGAAGATTCCTATGTTCAGTGCTGGTGTTTACCTTTACTTGAGGAATGGATGATAACTCTGTACAATACAAGTGTTTAACTTTACCTATATGATCCCTCTGTTCAATTCAGGTGTTTACTGTTTTCTAAGGAATGGATGATCCCTCTGTGCAATGCAGGTGTTTACCTTTACCTAAGGAATGGGTGATCCCTCTGTGCATTGCAGGTGTTTACTATTACCTAAGCAATGGAAGATGCATCTGATCGATGCAAGTGTTTACCTTTACATAAGAAATGGATGATCCCTCTGTGCAATGCAAGCGTTTACCTTTACCTAAGGAATTGATGATCCCTCCGTGCATTACAGGTGTTTACTGTTACCTAAGCAATGGAAAATGCATCTGATCGATGCAGGTGTTTCCCTTTACATAAGGAATGGATGATCCCTCTGTGCAATGCAGTTGTTGTCCTTTACTTTAGGAATGGATGATCTTTCTGTGCAATGCAGGTGTTGACTTTTACCTAAGGAATGGATGATACCTCTGTGCAATGCAAGCGTTTACCTTTACATGAGGAATTGATGATCCCTCCGTGCATTACAGGTGTTAATGTTACCTAAGCAATGGAAAATGCATCTGATCGATGCAGGTGTTTCCCTTTACATAAGGAATGGATGATCCCTCTGTGCAATGCAGTTGTTGTCCTTTACTTTAGGAATGGATGATCTTTCTGTGCAATGCAGGTGTTGACTTTTACCTAAGGAATGGATGATCCCTCTGTGCAAGGCAGGTGTTTACCTTTACCTAAGGAATGGACTATCCCTCTGTTAAATGCAGGTGTTTACGTTTATGTAAGGAATGGGAAGACCCTCTGTGGATTGCTGTTGTTTACTATTACCTAAGGAATAGTGGATGTCTATGTTCAATCCTGATGTTTACATTTACCTAAGGAATGGATGATCCCTCTGTGAAATGCAGGTGTTGATCTTTACCTAAGTATAGATGATTCTTCTGTTCAATTCAGGTGTTTACCATTATCAAAGGAATGGATGATCCCTCTTTTCCATGCAGGTTTTTACCATAACCTAAGGATTGGATGATGCCTCTGTGCAAGACAGGTGTTTACCTTCACCTAAGTAATGGGATGATCCCTCTGTGCAAAGCAGTTGTTGATCTTTACCTAAGGAATAGAGATCTCTCTGTTCAATGCAGGTGTTTACCTTTAATTAAGGAATGGATGATACCTCTGTTCAATGCAGGTGTTTACACTTACTTAAGCAATGGATGATCCCTCTGTACAATGCAGGTGTTGACCTTTACCTAATGAATGGAAGTAACCTCTCTGAAATGTAGGTGTTTACCTTTACCTAAGGAATGGATGATCCCTCTGTTCTATGCAAGTGTTGACCTTTACCTAAGGAATGGATGATCCCTCTGTGCAATGCATGTGTTTACCTTTACCTAAGGAGTGGTATGATTCACCTGTGCAGTGCAGGTGTTGATCTTTACCTAAGGAATAGGTGATCCTCTGTTAAATGCAGGTGTTCACTGTTATTTAAGTAATGGATGATCCCACTGCTCAATGTAGGTATTTACAGTTACCTAAGGAATGGATGATCCCTCTGTGCAATGCAGGTGTTTAACTTTACCTAATGAATGGAAGATCCCTCTGTGCAATGCAGGTGTTGATCTCTACGTAAGGAATGGTTGAACCATTTTTTCAATGCAATTGGTCGGGTTTATGTCAGGTGGGGGATGATCCCTCTGTGCATTACAGGAGTTTACTATTACCTAAGGAATGGAAGATGCCTATGTTCAGGGCTGGTGTTTAACTTTACATAAGGAATGGATGATAACTCTGTGCAATACAAGTGTTTAACTTTACCTAAGGAATGGAATAATCCCTCTGTGCAATGCAGGTGTTGACCTTTACCTAAGGAATATATGATCCCTCTGTTCAATGCAGGTGTTTACGTTTATGTAAGGAATGGGATCACCCTCTGTGTATTCCTGGTGTTTACTATTACCTAAGGAATGGAAGATGCATCTGACCAATGCAGTTGTTTATCTTTACATAAGGAATGGATGATCACTCTGTACAATGCAGTTGTTGTATTTTACCTAAGGAATGGATAACCCTTCTGTGCAATGCAGGAGTTGACCTTTACGTAAGGAACAGATGATCCCTCTGTGCAAGGCAGGTGTTTACCTTTACCTCAGGAATGGATTATCCCTCTGTTCAATGCAGATTTTTACGTTTATGTAAGGTCTGGGAATACCCTGTGTGCATTGCTGGTGTTTCCTATTACCTAAGGAATGGAAGACGCCTATGTTCAATGCTGCTGTTTACCTTTAACTAAGGAATGGATGATCCCTCTGTGAAATGCAGGTGTTGATCTTTACCTAAGGAATAGATGAGCCCTCTGTTCAATGCAGGTGTTTACCATTATCTAAGGAATATTTGAGCCCTCTGTTCAATGCAGGTGTTTACCATTATCTAAGGAATGGATGATCCCTCTGTTCAATTCAGGTTTTTACCATTACCTAATGAATGGATGATCCCTCTGTGCACTGGAGGCGTTTACCTTCACCTAAGTAATGGGCTCATCCCTCTGTGCAATGCAGGTGTTGATCTTTATCTAAGGAATATATGAGGCCTCTGTTCATAACAGGTGTTTACCGTTAATTAAGGAATGGATGATCCCTCTTTTTAATGCAGGTGTTTACAGTTACCTAAGGAATGGAAGATCACTCTGCAGTGCAGGTGTTGCTCTTTACCTAAGGAATGGAACATCCCTGTATGCAATGCAGGTGTTGTCCTTTACCTAAGGAATGGATGATCCTTCTGTGCAATACACGTGTTGTCCTTTACCTAAGGAATGGATGTTCCCTCTGTGCATTTCAGATGTTTACCTATACCTAAGGAATGCATGATCCGTCTGTGCATTTCACGTGTTTACATTTACCTTAGGAATGGATGATCCCTCAGCATTTCAGGTGTTGATCTTTACCTAAGGAAAAGATGACCCCTCCATTCAATACAGTTGTTTACCGTTAATTAAGGAATGGATGCTCCCTCTGTTAAATGCAGGGGTTTACAGTTACCTAAGAAATGGATGATCCCTCTGTGCAATGCAGGTGTTTACCTTCAGCTAATGAATGGAAGATCCCTCTGTGCAATGCAAGTGTTTACCTTTACCTAAGCAATGGAAGATGCCCCTGTGAATTGCGGGTGTTGTCCTTTACAGAAGGAATGGGTGATACCTCTCTTCAATACAGGTGTTTACCGTTATCTACGGAAGAGATGATCCCTCTGTTCAGTGCAGGTGTTTACCATTTCCTAAGGAATGAGTTATCCCTCTGTGCAATGCAGGTGTTGCTCTTTACCTAAGGAATGGAAGATCCCTCTATGCAATGCAGGTGTTGTCCTTTACCTAAGGAATGGATGATCCTTCTGTGCAATACACGTGTAGATCTTTACATAAGGAATGGATGATTCCTCTGTGCATTGCAGGTGTTTACTATTACCTAAGGAATGGAACATGCCTATATTCAATGAAAGTGATTAGCTTTCCAAAGGAATGGATGTTCCCTGTGTGCAATGCAGCTGTTTACCTTTATATAAGGAATGGATGATCCCTCTGGGCAATGCAGGTGTTGTCCTTTACTTAAGGAATGAATTATCCTTCTGTGGAATGCAGGTGTTGACCTTTACCTAAGGAATGGATGATCCCTCTGTGCAAGGCAGGTGTTTACCTTTACCTAAGGAATGGATTATCCCTCTGTTCAATACAGGTGTTTACGTTTATGTAAGGAATGGAATGAACCTCTGTGTATTGCTAGTGTTTACTATTACCTAAGGAATGGAAGGTGCCTATGTTCAATGCTGGTGTTTACCTTTACATCAGGAATTGATGATCACTCTGTGAATGTAGGTGTTGAGCTTTACCCAAGGAATAGCTGAATCCTCTGTTCAATGCAGCTGTTTACAATTTTCTAAGAAATTGATGATCAATCTGTTCAATGCAGGTGTTTACCCTTAACTAAGGAATGGATGATCCCTCTGTGAAATGCAGGCATTTACCTTCACGTACGTCACGGGCTCATGCCTCTGTGTAATGCATGTGTTGATCTTCACCTAAGGAATATATGAGCCCTTTGTTCAATACAGGTGTTTACCATTAATTAAGGAATGGATGATCCCTCCGTTCAGTGCAGGGGTTTACAGTTACCTAAGGAATGGATGGTCCTTCTGTGCAATCCAGGTGTTTACCTTCACCTAATGAATTGAAGATCCCTCTGTGCACCTGTACCTAAGGAATGGAAGATCCCTCTGTGCATTGCAGGTGTTGTCCTTTATAAAAGGAATGGATGATCCTTCTGTTCTATGCAGGTATTGACCTTTACCTAAGGAATAGAGGTTCCCTCTGTTCTATAAATGTGTTTACCATTATCTCAGGAAGCAATGATCCCTATTTCAATTCAGGTGTTTACCATTTCCTAAGGAATGGATAACCCATGTGAGCCATGCAGGTGTTGAAATTTACCTAAGGAATGCATGTTCCCTCTGTGCAATGCAGGTGTTGACCTTTATCTAAGGAATGGAAGATACCTATGTTCAGTGATGGTGTTTACCTTTACTTGAGGAATGGATGATAACTCTGTGCAATACAAGTGTTTAACTTTATTAAGGAATGCAATAATCCCTCTGTGCAATGCAGGTGTTGATCTTTACCTAAGGAATATATGATCCCTCTGTTCAATGCAGGTGTTTACCGTTATCTAAGGAATGGATGATCCTTCTGTTCAATGCAGGCGTTTACCTTTACCTAAGGAATGGATGATACCTCGCTTCAATGCAGGTGTTTACCATTACCTATGGAATGGATGATCCCTCAGTGCAATGCAGGCGTTTACCTTTACCCAAGAAATGGATGATCCCTCTGTGCATTGCAGGTATTTACTATTACCTAAGCAATGGAAGATACATCTGATCAATGCAGGTGTTTACCTTTACATAAGGAATGTATGATCCCTCTGTTCAATGTAGGTGTTTACTATTACATAAAGAATGGAGGATGGATCTGATCAATGCAGGTGTTTACCTTTACATAAGGAATGGATGATCCCTCTGTACAATGCAGGTGTTGTCCTTTACTTAAGGAATGGATTATCATTCTGTGCAATGCAGATGTTGACCTTTACCTAAGGAATGGATGATCCCTCTGTGCAAGGCAGGTGTTAAACTTTACCTAAGAAATGGATTATCCTTCTGTTCAATGCAGGTGTTTACGTTTATGAAAGGAATGTGATGACCCTCTGTGCATTGCTGGTGTTTACTATTACCTAAGGAATGGAAGATGCATCTGATCAATGCAGGTGTTTACCTTTACATAAGGAATGGATGATCCTTCTTGCAGTGCAGGTGTTAACCTTCACCTAAGGAATGGATGATACCTCTGTGCAAGGCAGGTGTTTACCTTTACCTAAGGAATGGATTATCCCTCTGTTCAACGCAGGTGTTTAGGTTTATTTAAGGAATGGGATGACCCTCTGTGCATTGCTGGTGTATAATACCAACTGAGGAATGAAAGATGCCTATGTTCAATGCTGGTGTTTACCTTTACCTAAGGAATGGATGATCCCTCTGTGCAATGCAGGTGTTGAGCTTTACCTAAGGAATGGATGATCCTTCTGTGCATTGCTGGTGTTTACCTTTACCCAAGGAATGGATGATCCCTCTGTGCATTTCAGGTGTTTACATATACCTTAGGAATGCATGATTCCTCTGTGCATTGCAGGTGTTTACTATTACCTAAGGAATGGAACATGCCTCTATTCAATGCAGGTGATTACATTTACCAAAGAAATGTGTGAAATCCCGGGGTTTACATTTACATAAAGAATGGATGATCCCTCTGCGTAATGCAGGTGTTGTCCTTTATTTGATGATTGGATGATCCTTCTGTGCAATGCAGGTGTTGACCTTTACCTAAGGAATGGATGATCCCTCCATGCAAGGCTGTTGTTTACCTTTACCTAAGGAATGGATTATCCCTCTGTTCAATACGGGAGTTTATGTTTATGTAAGGAATGGAATGACCTCTGTACATTGCTAGTGTTTACTATTACCTAAGGAATGTAAGATGCCTAGGTTCAACTCTGGTGTTTATCTTTACCTCAGGAATGGATGATCCCTCTGTGAAATGTAGGTGTTGATCTTTACCTAAGGAATAGCTGAATCCTCTGTTCATTGCAGCTGTTTACCATTATATAAGGAATGGATGATCCTCTGTTCAAGGCAAGTGTTTACCTTTAACTATGGAATGGATTATCCCTCTGTTCAGTGCAGGTGTTTACCATTACCTAAGGAATGGATGATCCCTCTGTGAAATGCAGGCCTTTACCTTCACCTAATAAAGTCCTCATCTCTATGCAATGCAGGTGTTGATCTTTACCTAAGGAATAGATGAGTCCTCCGTTCAATACAGGTGATTACTGTTAATTAAGGAATGGATGATCACTCTGTTCGATGCAGGGGGTTACTGTTACCTAAGGAATGGATGATCCCACTGTGCAATGCAGGTGTTTACCTTTACCTAAGGAATGTAAGATCCCTCTGTGCATTGCAGGTGTTGTCCTTTATAAAAGCAAGGGATGATCCTTCTGTTCTATGCAGGTAATGACCTTTACCTAAGGAATAGATGATCCCTCTGTTCAATACATGTGCTTATCGTTATCTCAGGAAGGAATGATCCTTCTGTTCCATGCAGGTGTTTACCATTTCCTAAGGAATGGATGATCCATGTGTGACATGCAGGTGTTGACCTTTACCTAAGGAATGCATGTTCCCTCTGTGCAATGCAGATATTGATCTTTAAGGAATGGAAGAACCCTCTGTGCATTGCAGGTGTTTACATTTACCTTAGGAATGGATGATTCGTCTGTGCATTGCAGGTGTTGATCTTTACCTAAGGAATAGATTAGCCCTGCGTTCAATACAGTTGTTTACCATTAATTAAGGAATGGATCATCCCTCTGTTAAATGCAGGGGTTTACAGTTACCTAAGGAATGGATAATCCCTCTGTCCAATGCAGTTGTTTACCTTCACCTAATGAATGGAAAATCCCTCTTTGCAATGCAGTTGTTGACCTTTACCTAAGGAATGCATGATCCCTCTGTGCAATGCAGGTGTTGCTCTTTACCTAAGGAATGGAAGATCCCTCTATACAATGCAGGTGTTGTCCTTTACATATGGAATGGAAGATCCTTCTGTGTGATGCAGGTGTTGACATTTACCTAAGGAATGGATGATACCTATGTGCATTGCAGGTGTTTACCTTTACCCAAGGAATGGATAATCTCTCTGTGCATTTCGGGTGTTTACATACACCTTAGGAATGCATGATTCTTCTGTGCATTGCAGGTGTTTACTATTACCTAAGGAATGGTACATGCCTATATTCAATGCAGTTGATTACATTTACCAAAGGAATGGATATTCCCTGTGTGCAATGCAGGTGTTTACCTTTACATAAGGAATGGATGATCCCTCTGGGCAATGCATGTGTTGTCCTTTACTTGAGGAATGGATGATCCTTCTGTGCAATGCAGGCGTTGACCTTTACCTAAGGAATGGATTATCCCTGTGTGCTTGGCAGGTGTTTACCTTTACCTAAGGAATGTATTATCCCTCTATTCAATACAGGTGTTTACGTTTATGTAAGGAATGGAATGACACTCTGTGCATTGCTAGTGTTTACTATTACCTAAGGAATTTAAGATGCCTATGTTCAATGCTGGTGTTATCTCTACCTCAGGAATGGATGATCCCTCTGTGAAATGTTGGTGTTGATCTTTACCTAAGAATAGCTAAACCCTCTGTTCAATGTAGATGTTTTCCATTATCTAAATAATGGATGATCCCTCTGTTCAATGCAGGTGTTTACCTTTAACTAAGGAATGGATGATCCCTCTGTTCAATGCAGGTGTTTACCATAACCTAAGGAAAGGATGATCCCTCTGTGCAATGCAGGCGTTTAACTTCACCTAAGTAAAGGGCTTATCCCTCTGTGCAATGCAGGTGTTGATCTTTACCGAAGGAATAGATGAGCCCTCTGTTCAATACAGGTGTTTACTGTTAATTAAGGAATGGATGATCCCTCTGTGCAATGCAGGTGTTTACCTTTACCTAAGGAATGTAAGATCCCTCTGTGCATTGCAGGTGTTGTCCTTTATAAAAGCAAGGGATGATCCTTCTGTTCTATGCAGGTAATGACCTTTACCTAAGGAAGAGATTATCCCTCTGTTCAATACATGTGTTTACCCTTATCTCAGGAAGGAATGATCCTTCTGTTCAATGCAAGTGTTTACCATTTCTAAGGATTGGATGATGCAAGTGTGCCATGCAGGTGTTGACCTGTACCTAAGGAATGCTTGTTCCCTCTGTGCAATGCAGATGTTGATCTTTAACTAAGTTAGGGAAGATCCCTCTGTGCATTGCAGGTGTTGTCCATTACCTAAGGAATGGATGACCCTTCAGTGCAATACAGGTGTTGACCTTTACCTAAGGAATGGATGATCCCTGTGTGCATTGCATGTGTTTACCTTTACATAAGGAATGGATGATCCCTGTGTGCAATGCAGGTGTTTACCTTCACCAAAGTAGTTTGGTGATCCCTCTGTGCATGCAGGTGTTGATCTTTACCTAAGTAATAGATGGGCGCTCTCTTCAATACAGGTGTTTACTATTAAATAAGGAATGGATCATCTCTCTGTGCATAATTCAGGTGTTTGCAGTTACATAAGGAATGGATGATACCTCTCTGCAATGCATGTATTTACGTTTACCTAAGGAATGGTTGAACCTCTCTGCATTGCAGGTGTTGTCCTTTATAAAAGCATTGAATGATCCTTATCTTCTATGCAGGTATTGACCTTTACCTAAGGAATGGATGATCCCTGTGTGCATTGCATGTGTTTACCTTTACATAAGGAATGTATGATCCCTGTGTGCAATGCAGGTGTTTACCTTCACCAAAGTAGTTTGGTGATCCCTCTGTGCATGCAGGTGTTGATCTTTACCTAAGTAATAGATGGGCGCTCTCTTCAATACAGGTGTTTACTGTTAAATAAGGAATGGATCATCCTCTGTGCATAATTCAGGTGTTTGCAGTTACATAAGGAATGGATGATACCTCTCTGCAATGCATGTATTTACCTAAGGAATGGATGATCCTTCTAAGTAGATCTTTATGGAATGGATGATTCTCTCTGCATTGCAGGTGTTTACTATTACCTAAGGAATGGAACATGCCTATATTCAATGAAAGTGATTAGCTTTCCAAAGGAATGGATGTTCCTGTGTGCAATGCAGCTGTTTACCTTTATATAAGGAATGGATGATCCTTCTGGGCAATGCAGGTGTTGTCCTTTACTTAAGGAATGAATTATCCTTCTGTGGAATGCAGGTGTTGACCTTTACCTAAGGAATGGATGATCCTCTGTGCAAGGCAGGTGTTTACCTTTACCTAAGGAATGGATTATCCCTCTGTTCAATACAGGTGTTTACGTTTATGTAAGGAATGGAATGAACCTCTGTGTATTGCTAGTGTTTACTATTACCTAAGGAATGGAAGGTGCCTATGTTCAATGCTGGTGTTTACCTTTACATCAGGAATTGATGATCACTCTGTGAATGTAGGTGTTGAGCTTTACCCAAGGAATAGCTGAATCCTCTGTTCAATGCAGCTGTTTACAATTTTCTAAGAAATTGATGATCAATCTGTTCAATGCAGGTGTTTACCCTTACCTAAGGAATGGATGATCCCTCTGTGAAATGCAGGCATTTACCTTCACGTACGTCACGGGCTCATGCCTCTGTGTAATGCATGTGTTGATCTTCACCTAAGGAATATATGAGCCCTTTGTTCAATACAGGTGTTTACCATTAATTAAGGAATGGATGATCCCTCTGTTCAGTGCAGGGGTTTACAGTTACCTAAGGAATGGATGGTCCTTCTGTGCAATCCAGGTGTTTACCTTCACCTAATGAATTGAAGATCCCAATCTGTGCACCTGTACCTAAGGAATGGAAGATCCTCTGTGCATTGCAGGTGTTGTCCTTTTATAAAAGGAATGGATGATCCTTCTGTTCTATGCAGGTATTGACCTTTACCTAAGGAATAGAGGTTCCTCTGTTCTATAAATGTGTTTACCATTATCTCAGGAAGCAATGATCCCTATTTCAATTCAGGTGTTTACCATTTCCTAAGGAATGGATAACCCATGTGAGCCATGCAGGTGTTGAAATTTACCTAAGGAATGCATGTTCCCTCTGTGCAATGCAGGTGTTGACCTTTATCTAAGGAATGGAAGATACCTATGTTCAGTGATGGTGTTTACCTTTACTTGAGGAATGGATGATAACTCTGTGCAATACAAGTGTTTAACTTTATTAAGGAATGCAATAATCCTCTGTGCAATGCAGGTGTTGATCTTTACCTAAGGAATATATGATCCCTCTGTTCAATGCAGGTGTTTACTGTTATCTAAGGAATGGATGATCCTTCTGTTCAATGCAGGCGTTTACCTTTACCTAAGGAATGGATGATACCTCGCTTCAATGCAGGTGTTTACCATTACCTATGGAATGGATGATCCTCAGTGCAATGCAGGCGTTTACCTTTACCCAAGAAATGGATGATCCTCTGTGCATTGCAGGTATTTACTATTACCTAAGCAATGGAAGATACATCTGATCAATGCAGGTGTTTACCTTTACATAAGGAATGTATGATCCTCTGTTCAATGTAGGTGTTTACTATTACATAAAGAATGGAGGATGGATCTGATCAATGCAGGTGTTTACCTTTACATAAGGAATGGATGATCCTCTGTACAATGCAGGTGTTGTCCTTTTACTTAAGGAATGGATTATCATTCTGTGCAATGCAGATGTTGACCTTTACCTAAGGAATGGATGATCCCTCTGTGCAAGGCAGGTGTTAAACTTTACCTAAGAAATGGATTATCCTTCTGTTCAATGCAGGTGTTTACGTTTATGAAAGGAATGTGATGACCCTCTGTGCATTGCTGGTGTTTACTATTACCTAAGGAATGGAAGATGCATCTGATCAATGCAGGTGTTTACCTTTACATAAGGAATGGATGATCCTTCTTGCAGTGCAGGTGTTAACCTTCACCTAAGGAATGGATGATACCTCTGTGCAAGGCAGGTGTTTACCTTTACCTAAGGAATGGATTATCCTCTGTTCAACGCAGGTGTTTAGGTTTATTTAAGGAATGGGATGACCCTCTGTGCATTGCTGGTGTATAATACCAACTGAGGAATGAAAGATGCCTATGTTCAATGCTGGTGTTTACCTTTACCTAAGGAATGGATGATCCCCTGTGCAATGCAGGTGTTGAGCTTTACCTAAGGAATGGATGATCCTTCTGTGCATTGCTGGTGTTTACCTTTACCCAAGGAATGGATGATCCCTCTGTGCATTTCAGGTGTTTACATATACCTTAGGAATGCATGATTCCTCTGTGCATTGCAGGTGTTTACTATTACCTAAGGAATGGAACATGCCTCTATTCAATGCAGGTGATTACATTTACCAAAGAAATGTGTGAAATCCCGGGGTTTACATTTACATAAAGAATGGATGATCCCTCTGCGTAATGCAGGTGTTGTCCTTTATTTGATGATTGGATGATCCTTCTGTGCAATGCAGGTGTTGACCTTTACCTAAGGAATGGATGATCCCTCCATGCAAGGCTGTTGTTTACCTTTACCTAAGGAATGGATTATCCCTCTGTTCAATACGGGAGTTTATGTTTATGTAAGGAATGGAATGACCCTCTGTACATTGCTAGTGTTTACTATTACCTAAGGAATGTAAGATGCCTAGGTTCAACTCTGGTGTTTATCTTTACCTCAGGAATGGATGATCCCTCTGTGAAATGTAGGTGTTGATCTTTACCTAAGGAATAGCTGAATCCTCTGTTCATTGCAGCTGTTTACCATTATATAAGGAATGGATGATCCCTCTGTTCAAGGCAAGTGTTTACCTTTAACTATGGAATGGATTATCCCTCTGTTCAGTGCAGGTGTTTACCATTACCTAAGGAATGGATGATCCCTCTGTGAAATGCAGGCCTTTACCTTCACCTAATAAAGTCCTCATCTCTCTATGCAATGCAGGTGTTGATCTTTACCTAAGGAATAGATGAGTCCTCCGTTCAATACAGGTGATTACTGTTAATTAAGGAATGGATGATCACTCTGTTCGATGCAGGGGGTTACTGTTACCTAAGGAATGGATGATCCCACTGTGCAATGCAGGTGTTTACCTTTACCTAAGGAATGTAAGATCCCTCTGTGCATTGCAGGTGTTGTCCTTTATAAAAGCAAGGGATGATCCTTCTGTTCTATGCAGGTAATGACCTTTACCTAAGGAATAGATGATCCCTCTGTTCAATACATGTGCTTATCGTTATCTCAGGAAGGAATGATCCTTCTGTTCCATGCAGGTGTTTACCATTTCCTAAGGAATGGATGATCCATGTGTGACATGCAGGTGTTGACCTTTACCTAAGGAATGCATGTTCCTCTGTGCAATGCAGATATTGATCTTTAAGGAATGGAAGAACCCTCTGTGCATTGCAGGTGTTTACATTTACCTTAGGAATGGATGATTCGTCTGTGCATTGCAGGTGTTGATCTTTACCTAAGGAATAGATTAGCCCTGCGTTCAATACAGTTGTTTACCATTAATTAAGGAATGGATCATCCTCTGTTAAATGCAGGGGTTTACAGTTACCTAAGGAATGGATAATCCTCTGTCCAATGCAGTTGTTTACCTTCACCTAATGAATGGAAAATCCCTCTTTGCAATGCAGTTGTTGAGACCTTTACCTAAGGAATGCATGATCCCTCTGTGCAATGCAGGTGTTGCTCTTTACCTAAGGAATGGAAGATCCTCTATACAATGCAGGTGTTGTCCTTTACATATGGAATGGAAGATCCTTCTGTGTGATGCAGGTGTTGACATTTACCTAAGGAATGGATGATACCTATGTGCATTGCAGGTGTTTACCTTTACCCAAGGAATGGATAATCTCTCTGTGCATTTCAAGGTGTTTACATACACCTTAGGAATGCATGATTCTTCTGTGCATTGCAGGTGTTTACTATTACCTAAGGAATGGTACATGCCTATATTCAATGCAGTTGATTACATTTACCAAAGGAATGGATATTCCTGTGTGCAATGCAGGTGTTTACCTTTACATAAGGAATGGATGATCCCTCTGGGCAATGCATGTGTTGTCCTTTACTTGAGGAATGGATGATCCTTCTGTGCAATGCAGGCGTTGACCTTTACCTAAGGAATGGATTATCCCTGTGTGCTTGGCAGGTGTTTACCTTTACCTAAGGAATGTATTATCCCTCTATTCAATACAGGTGTTTACGTTTATGTAAGGAATGGAATGACACTCTGTGCATTGCTAGTGTTTACTATTACCTAAGGAATTTAAGATGCCTATGTTCAATGCTGGTGTTATCTCTACCTCAGGAATGGATGATCCCTCTGTGAAATGTTGGTGTTGATCTTTACCTAAGGAATAGCTAAACCCTCTGTTCAATGTAGATGTTTTCCATTATCTAAATAATGGATGATCCCTCTGTTCAATGCAGGTGTTTACCTTTAACTAAGGAATGGATGATCCCTCTGTTCAATGCAGGTGTTTACCATAACCTAAGGAAAGGATGATCCCTCTGTGCAATGCAGGCGTTTAACTTCACCTAAGTAAAGGGCTTATCCCTCTGTGCAATGCAGGTGTTGATCTTTACCGAAGGAATAGATGAGCCCTCTGTTCAATACAGGTGTTTACTGTTAATTAAGGAATGGATGATCCCTCTGTGCAATGCAGGTGTTTACCTTTACCTAAGGAATGTAAGATCCCTCTGTGCATTGCAGGTGTTGTCCTTTATAAAAGCAAGGGATGATCCTTCTGTTCTATGCAGGTAATGACCTTTACCTAAGGAAGAGATTATCCCTCTGTTCAATACATGTGTTTACCCTTATCTCAGGAAGGAATGATCCTTCTGTTCAATGCAAGTGTTTACCATTTCCTAAGGATTGGATGATGCAAGTGTGCCATGCAGGTGTTGACCTGTACCTAAGGAATGCTTGTTCCCTCTGTGCAATGCAGATGTTGATCTTTAACTAAGTTAGGGAAGATCCCTCTGTGCATTGCAGGTGTTGTCCATTACCTAAGGAATGGATGACCCTTCAGTGCAATACAGGTGTTGACCTTTACCTAAGGAATGGATGATCCCTGTGTGCATTGCATGTGTTTACCTTTACATAAGGAATGGATGATCCCTGTGTGCAATGCAGGTGTTTACCTTCACCAAAGTAGTTTGGTGATCCCTCTGTGCATGCAGGTGTTGATCTTTACCTAAGTAATAGATGGGCGCTCTCTTCAATACAGGTGTTTACTATTAAATAAGGAATGGATCATCTCTCTGTGCATAATTCAGGTGTTTGCAGTTACATAAGGAATGGATGATACCTCTCTGCAATGCATGTATTTACGTTTACCTAAGGAATGGTTGAACCCTCTCTGCATTGCAGGTGTTGTCCTTTATAAAAGCATTGAATGATCCTTATCTTCTATGCAGGTATTGACCTTTACCTAAGGAATGGATGATCCCTGTGTGCATTGCATGTGTTTACCTTTACATAAGGAATGTATGATCCCTGTGTGCAATGCAGGTGTTTACCTTCACCAAAGTAGTTTGGTGATCCCTCTGTGCATGCAGGTGTTGATCTTTACCTAAGTAATAGATGGGCGCTCTCTTCAATACAGGTGTTTACTGTTAAATAAGGAATGGATCATCTCTCTGTGCATAATTCAGGTGTTTGCAGTTACATAAGGAATGGATGATACCTCTCTGCAATGCATGTATTTATGTTTACCTAAGGAATGGTTGAACCCTCTCTGCATTGCAGGTGTTGTCCTTTATAAAATCATTGAATGATCCTTATCTTCTATGCAGGTATTGACCTTTACCTAAGGAATGGATTATCCCTCTGTGCAATGCAGGTGTTGATCTTTACTGAAGGAATAGATGATCCCTCTGTTCAATACAGGTGTTTACCTTTTTCTAAGGAAGGGATGATCATTCTGTTCATTGCAGGTGTTTACCATTTCCTTAGGAATACATGATCCCTGTGTGCAATGCAAGTGTTGACCTTTACCTGAGGAATGGATGTTCCCTCAGTACAAATCAGGTGTTGATCTTTAACTAAGGAATGGAAGATACCTCTGTGCAGTGCAGGTGTTGTCCTTTACCAAAGGAATGGATTATCCTTCTGTGAAAGGCAGGTATTGACCTTTACTAAGGAATGGATGATCCCTTAGAGCAAGGCAGGTGTTTACCTTTCTAGGGAATGAATGATCCCTCTGTGCATTGTAAGTGTTTTTAATTACCTTAGGAATGGATGATCCCTCTGTGCATTGCAGGTGTTTACTATTACCTAAGGAATTTAAGATGCTTATGATCAATGCAGTTGTTTACCTTTACCTTAGGAATGGATGATCCCTTTGTGAAATGAAGGCGTTGTCCTTTACTGAAGGAATGGATGATCCTTCTGTGCAATGCAGGTGTTGACCTTTACCTAAGGAATGGATGATCCCTCTGTGCAAGGCAGGTGTTTACCTTTACCTAAGGAATGGATTATACCTCTGTTCAATACAGGTGTTTACGTTTATATAAGGAATGGAATGACACTCTGTGCATTGCTAGTGTTTACTATTACCTAAGGAATGTAAGAAGCCTAAGTTCAATGCTGGTGTTTACCTTTACCTCAGAAATGGATGATCCCTCTGTGAAATGTAGGTGTTGATCTTTACCTAAGGAATAGCTGAATCCTCGGTTCAATGCAGCTGTTTACCATTATCTAAGGAATGGATGATCCCTCTGTTCAATGCAGGTGTTTACCTTTAACTAAGGAATGGATGATCCCTCTGTTTAATGCAGCTGTTTACCATTATCTAAGGAATGGATGATCCCTCTGTGCAATGCAGGCGTTTACCTTCACCTAAGTAATGGGCTCATCCCTCTGTGCAATGCAGCTGTTGATCTTTACCGAAGGAATAGATGATCCCTCTGTTCAATACAGGTGTTTACTGTTAATTAAGGAATGGATGTTCCTTCTGTGCACTGCAGGTGTTTACCTTTACCAAAGGAATGTAAGATCCCTCTGTGCATTGTAGGTGTTTTCATTTGCCTTAGGAATGGATGATCCCTGTGTGCATTGCAGATGTTCACTATTACCTAAGGAATTTAAGATGCTTCTGATCAATGCCGGTGTTTACCTTTACCTAAGGTATGGATTATCCCTTTATGAAATGAAGGTGTTGTTCTTTACTTAAGGAATGGAAGATCATTCTATTCAATGCAGGTGTTGACCTTTACCTAAGGAATGGACAATCCCTCTGTGCAAGGCAGGTATTAACCTTTACTTTAGGAATGGATTATCCCTCTGTTTAATGCAGGTGTGGATCTTTACCTAAGGAATTGATGATCCCTCTGTTCAATGCAAGTGTTTACAGTTACCTTAGGGATGGATGATACCCCTGTGCAATGCAGGTGTTTACCATGACCTAAGGAATGGATGATACCTCTGTTCAATGCAGGTATTTACCATTATCTAAGGAATGGCTGATCCCTCTGTTCAATGCAGGTGTCTACCATTACCTAAAGAATGGATGATCCCTCTGTGCAATGCACACATTTACCTTTGCCTAAGGAATGGATGATCCCTCTGTGCAATCCAGGTGTTTACCTTTATCTATGGAATGGAAGATTCCTCTCTGCATTGCAGGTGTTTACTATTACCTAAGGAATTTAAGATGCTTCTGATCAATGCAGTTGTTTACCTTTACCTAAGGAATGGATGATCCCTTTGTGAAATGAAGGTGTTGTCCTTTACTGATGGAACGGACAATCATTCTGTGCAATGCAGGTGTTGACCTTTACCTAAGGAATGGATGATCCCTCTGTGCAAGGCAGGTTTTAACCTTTATCTAAAGAATGGATTTTCCCTCTGTTCAATGCAGGTGTGGTCTTTACCTAAGGAATTGATGATCCCTCTGTTCAATGCAGGTGTTTACAATTAGCTAAGGAATGGATGATACCCCTGTGCAATGCAGGTGTTTACGTTTACCTAAGGAATGGATTATCACTGTGTGCAGGGCAGGTATTAACATTTACCTAAGGAATGGATTATCCCTCTGTTCAATTCAGGTGTTGATCTTTACCTACGGAATTGATGATCCCTCTGTTCAATGCAGGTGTTTACAGTTACCTAAGGAATGGATGATCCCTCTGTCCAATGCAGGTGTTTACCATTATCTAAGGAATGGATGACCCCTCTGTGCAATGCAGGTTTTGATCATTACTTAAGAAATAGATGATCCCTCTGTTCAATAGAGGTGTTTGCCGTTATCTAATGAAGGGATGATCCTTCTGTTGAATGTAGCTGTTTACCGTTTCCTAAGGAATGGATGATCCCTGTGTGCCATGCAGGTGTTGATCTTTACCTAAGGAATGGATGTTCCCTCTCTGTAATGCAGGTGTTCATCTTTGACTAAGGAATAGAAGATCCCTCTATGCAATGCAGGTGTTGTCCATTACCTAAGGAATGGAAGATGCATCTGATCAATGCAGGTGTTTACCTTTATATAAGGAATGGATGACCCCTCGGTGCAATGCAGGTGTAGTCATTTACTTAAGGAATGGATGATCCTTCTGTGTAATGCAAGAGTTGACCTTTACCTAAGAAATGGATGATCCGTCTGTGGAAAGAAGTTGTTTACCTTTACCTAAGGAATGGATGATCCCTATGTGCATTGCAGGTGTTTTCATTTACCTTAGGAATGGATGATCCCTGTGCATTGCAGGTGTTTACTATTACATAAGGAATTGAAGATGCATCTGATCAATGCAGGTGTTTACCTTTACATAATGAATGGATGATCCCTCTGTGAAATGCAGGTGTTTACGTTTATGTAAGGAATAGGATGACACTCTTTGCGTTGCTGGTGTTTACTATTACCTAAGGAATGGAAGATACCCTTGTGCAATGCAGGTGTTTCCCTTGACCTAAGGCATGGATAATCCCTCTGTGTAAGGCAGGTATTAACCTTTACCTAAGGAATGGATTATCCCTCTGTTCAATGAAGGTGTGGATCTTGACCTAAGGAATTGATGCTCCGTCTGTTCAATGCAGGTGTTTACAGGTACCTAAGGAATGGATGATGCCCAAGTGCAATGCCGGTGTTTACCTTTACCTAAGGAATGCATGATCCCTCTGTTCAATGCAGGTGTTTACCATTATCTAAGGAATGGATGTTCCCTCTGTGCAATGCAGGCATTTACCTTTACCTAAGGAATGGATGATACCTATGTGAAATGCCGGATTTACCATTATCTAAGGAATTGATGATCCCTCTGTTGAATGCAGGTATTTAACATTAACTAAGGAATGGATTATCTGATTATCTGTCTGTGCAATGCAGGCATTTACTTTTACCTAAGGAATGGATGATCCCTCGGTGCAATGTAGGTCTTTATCTTCACCTAAGTAATGGTCTCATCCCTCTGTGCAATGCAGGTGTTGATCTTTCCCTAAGGAATAGATGAGCACTCTGTTCAATACAGGTGTTTACCGTTAATTAAGGAATGTATGATCACTCTGTTCAACGCAGGGGTTTATAGTTACTTAAGGAATAGATGATCACTCTGTGCAATGCAGGTGTTTACCTTCCCCGAATAAATGGAAGATCCCTCTGTGCAAAGCAGGTGTTTACCTTTACCTAAAGGAATGGTATGATCCCCCTGTGCAATGCAGGTTTTGATCTTTACCTATAGAATAGATGATCCCTCTGTTCAAGGCAGTTGTTTAATCTTATCTAAGGTATAGTTGATTTCTTTGTTCAATGCAGTTGTTTAGGTTTATGTAAGATGTGGAGTGATCCCTCTGTGCATAGCAGGTGTTTACCTTTACCTAAGGAATGGATGATCCCTCTGTTCATTGCAGATGTTTACTATTACCTAAGCAATGGAAGATGCATCTGATCAATGCAGGTGTTTACCTTCACATAAGGAATGGATGATCCCTCTGTACAATGCACTTGTCCTTTACTTAAGGAATGGATGATCCTTCTGTGCAATGCAGGTGTTGACTTTTACCTAAGAAATGGATGGTCCCTCTGTGCAAGGCAGGTGTTTACCTTTACCTAAGGAATGGACTATCCCTCTGTTCAATGCAGGTGTTTAAGTTTATGTAAGGAATGGGAAGACCCTCTGTGGATTGCTGGTGTTTACTATTACCTAAGGAATAGAGGATGCCTATATTCAATGCTGATGTTTAACTTTATCTAAGGAATGGTTGATCCCTCTGTGAAATACAGATGTTGATCTTTACCTAAGTATAGATGATTCCTCTGTTCAATTCAGGTGTTTACCATTATCAAAGGAATGGATGATCCCTCTTTTCAATGCAGTTGTTTACCATTACCTAAGGATTGGATGATGCCTATGTGCAAGGCAGGTGTTTACCTTCACCAAAATAATGGGATGATCCCTCTGTGCAATGCAGTTGTTGATCTTTACCTAAGGAATAGAGAGCCCTCTGTTCAATGCAGGTGTTTACCTTTAATTAAGGAATGGATGATCCCTGTGTTCCATGCAGGTATTTACAGTTACCTAAGGAATGGATGATCCCTCTGTGCAATGGAGGTGTTTACCTTTACCTAATGAATGGAAGATCCCTATGTGCAATGCAGGTGTTTATCTTTACCTGAGGCATGGATGATCTTTCTGTTCTATGCAGGTGTTGACCTTTAGCTACAGAATTGATGATCCCTCTGTGCAATACCTGTGTTTACCTTTACCTAAGGAATGTTATGATCCCCCTGTGTAATGCAGGTGTTTATCTTTACCTAAGGAATGGTTGATCCATTTGTTCAATGCAGTTGGTTAGGTTTATGTAAGGTGTAGGATGATCCCTCTGTGCATTGCAGGAGTTTACTCTAACCTAAGGAATGAAAGATGCCTATGTTCAGTGCTGGTGTTTACCTTTACTTAAGGAATGGATGGTAACTCTGTGCAATACAAGTGTTTAACTTTACTTAAGTAATGGGATAATAGCTCTGTGAAATGCAGGTGTTGATCTTTACCTAAGGAATATATGATCCCTCTGTTCAATGCAGGTGTTTACCGTTATCTAAGGAATAGATGATCCTTCTGTTCAATGCAGGTGTTTACCATTACCTAACGAATGGATGATACCTCGCTTCAAAGCAGGTGTTTACCATTACCTATGGAATGGATGATCCCTCTGTGCAATGCAGGCGTTTACCTTTACCTAAGGAATTCATGATCCCTTTGTGCATTGCAGGTGTTAACCTTTACCTAAGGAATCGATTATCCCTCTGTTCAATGCAGGTTTTTATGTTTATGTAAGGACCCTCTGTGCATTGCTGGTGTTTACTATTACCTAAGGAATGGAAGATGCATCTGATCAATGCAGGTGTTTACCTTTACATACGGAATGGTTGATCCCTCTGTGAAATGCAGTTGTCCTTTCCTTAAGGAATGGAAGATCCTTCTGTGCAATGCAGGTGTTGACCTTTACCTAAGGAATGGATGATCCCTCTGTGCAAGGCAGGTGTTTACCTTTACCTCAGGAATGGATGATCCCTCTGTTCAATGCAGGGGTTTAGCTTAACCTAAGGAATGATGATCTCTGTGCAATGCAGGTGTTTACTATTACCTAAGGAATGGAGGATGCATCTGATCAATGCAGGTGTTTACCTTTACATGAGGAATGGATGATCCGTCTGTGCAATGCATGTGTTGTCCTTTAATTAAGGAATGGATTATCATTCTGTGCAATGCAGGTGTAGACCATTACCTAAGGAATGGATGATCCCTCTGTGCAAGACAGGTGTTATCCTTTACCTAAAGAATGGATTATCCCTCTACTCAGTGCAGGTGTTTACGTTTACGGAAGGAATGGGATGACCCGCTGTGCATTGCTGGTGTTTACTACTACCTAAGGAATGGAAGATGCCTATGTTCAAAGCTGGTGTTTACCTTTACATAAGGAATGGATGATCCCTCTGTGCATGGCAGGTGTTTACATTTTCCTAGGGAATGGATTATCCCTCTGTTCAATGCAGGTTTTGTCCTTTATAAAAGCAATGGATGATCCTTCTGTTCTATGTAGGTATTGACCTTTACCTAAGGAATAGATGATTCCTCTGTTCAATGCAGGTGTTTACCATTACCTAAGGAATGGTTTATCCCTCTGTGCAATGCAGGTGTTTACCTGCACCTAAGTAAGGGGATGATCCCTCTATGGAATGCAGGTGTTGATCTTTACTTAAAGAATAGATGAGTCCTCTGTTCAAGGCAGGTGTTTACAGTTAATTAAGGAATGTATGATCCCTCTTTTCAATGCAGTTGTTTACAGTTACCTAAGAAATGGATGATCCCTCTGTGCATTGCATGTGTTGATCTTTACCTAAGGAATAGATGAGCCTCTGTTCAATGCAGGTGTTTACCGTTAATTAAGGAATGGATGATCCCTCTGCTCAATGCAGGTGTTTACAGTTACCTAAGGAATGGATGATCCCTCTGTGCAATGCAGATGTTTGCCTTTACCTAATGAATGGAAGATCCCTCTGTGCAATGCAGGTGTTTTTCTTTACCTAAGGAATGGTATGATCCCCCTTTGCAATGCAGGTGTTGATCTTGACCTAAGGAACAGATGATCCCTCTGTTCAATGTAGGTGTTTACCATTATCTAAGGAATGGTTGATCCCTTTGTTCAATGCAGTTGTTTAGTTTTATGGAAGGTGTTGGATTATCTCCCATGTGCATTTCAGGAGTTTACTATTACCAAAGGAATGGAAAATACCTATGTTCAGTGCTGGTGTTTACCTTTACTTGAGGAATGGATGATAATTCTGTGCAATGCAAGTGTTTAACATTACCTAAGGAATGGGATAATCCCTCTGTGCAATGCAGGTGTTGATCTTTCCCTAAGGAATATATGATCCCTCTGTTCATTGCAGGTGTTTACCATTATCTAAGGAATGGATGATCCTTCTGTTCAATGCAGGTGTTTACCTTTACCTGAGGAATGGATGATACCTCGCTCCAACGCAGGTGTTTACCATTACCTCTGGAATTGAAGATCCCTTTGTGCAATGCAGGCATTTACCTTTACCTAAGGAATGGATGATCCCTCTGTGCATTGCAGGTGTTTACTATTACCTAAGGAATGGAGGATGCATCTGATCAATGTAGGTGTTTACCATTACATAAGGAATGGATGATCCTTCTGTGCAATGCAGTTGTTGTCCTTTACTTAAGGAATAGATGATCCTACTTTGCAATTCACGTGTTGACCTTTACCTAAGGAATGGATGATCACTCTGTTCAAGGCAGGTGTTTGTCTTTACCTAAAGAATGGACTATCCCTCTGTTCAATCCAGGTGCTTGCGTTTATGTAAGGAATGGGATGACCATCTGTGCATTGCAGGTGTTTACTAATACATAAGGAATGGAAGATGCCTATGTTCAATTGAGGTGTTTATCTTTACCTAAGGAATGATTGATCCCTCTGTCTAATGCAGGTGTTTACCTTCACCTAAGTAATGGGATGATCCCTCTGTGCAATGCAAGTGTTGATCTTTACCAAAGCAACAGATGAACCCTCTGTTCACTGCACGTGTTTACAGTTAATTAAGGAATGGATGATCCCTCTTTTCAATGGAGGTGTTTACAGTTACCTAAGGAATGGAATATCCCTCTGTGCAATGCGGGTGTTGTCCTTTACCTAAGGAATGGATGATCCTTCTGTGAAACGCAGGTGTTGACCTTTACATAAGGAATGGATGTTCCACCTGTGCATTTCAGTTGTTTACCTTTACCTATGGAATGGATGATCCGTCTGTGCATTTCAGGTGTTTACATTTACCTTAGGAATGGATGATCCCTCTGTGCATTGCAGGTGTTGATCTTTACCTAAGTAATAGATGAGCCCTCCGTTCAATACAGGTGTTTACCGTTAATTAAGGAATGGATGATCCCTGTGTTCCATGCAGGGGTTTATACTTTCCTCAGGAATAGATGATACCTCTGTGCAATGTAGGTGTTTACCTTCACCTAATGAATGGAAGATCCCTCTGTGCAATGCACGTGTTTACCTTTACCTAAGGAATGGAAGATCCCTCTGTGCATTGCAGGTGTTGACCTTTACAAAAGCAATGGATGATCCCTGTGTTAAATACAGGTGTTTACCGTTATCTAATGAAGGGATGATCCCTCTGTTAAATGCAGGTGTTTACCATTTCCTAAGGAACGGGTGATTCCTCTGTTCTATGCAGGTGTTGATCTTTACCTAAGTAATGGAGGATCCCTCTGTGCAATGCATGTGTTTACCTTTACTTAAAGAATGGTATGATCCCCCAGTGCAATGCAGGTGTTGATCTTTATCTAAGGAATATGTGATCCCTCTGTTCAGTGCAGGTGTTTACCATTATCTAAGGAATGAATGATCCTTCTGTTCAATGCAGGCGTTTACCTTTACCTAAGGAATGGATGATACCTCGCTTCAACGCAGGTGTTTACCATTACCTATGGAATGGATGATCCCTCTGTACAATGCCGGCGTTTACCTTTACCTAAGGAATGGATGATCCCTCTGTGCATTGCAGGTGTTTACTATTACCTAAGCAATGGTAGATGCATCTGATCAATGAAGGTGTTTACCTTTACATAAGGAATGGATGATCCCTCTGTGCAATGCAGTTCTTGTCCTTTACTTAAGTAATGGATGATCCTTCTGTGCAATGCAGGTGTTGACCTTTACCTAAGGAATGGATGACCCCTTTGTGAAAGGCAGGCGTTTATCTTTACCTAAGGAATGAAATATCCCTCTGTTCAATGCAGGTGTTTAAGTTTATGTAAGGAATGGAATGAACCTCTGAGCATTACTGCTGTTTACTATAACCTAAGGCATGGATGACCCTTCTGTGCTATGCAGGTGTTGACCTTTACCTAAGGAATGGATGGTCCCTCTATGAAACGCAGGTGTTGATCTTTACCTAAGTATAGATGATTCCTCTGTTCAATGCAGGTGTTTACCATTATCTGAGGAATGGATGATCCCTCTCTGCATTGCTGGTGTTTACGATTACCTAAGGTTTGGATGATCTGTCTGTGCAATGCAGGTGTTTAACTTCACTTAGGTAATGGGATGATCCTCTGTGAAATGCAGGTGTTGATCTTTACCTAATGAATAGAGAGCCCTCTGTTCATGCAGGTGTTTACCTTAATTAAGGTATGGATGATCCCTTGTTCAATGCAGGTGTTTACATTTACTTAAAAATGGATAATGTCTCTATGCAATGCAGGTGTTTACCATTACCTAAGGAATGGATGATCCCTCTGTGCAATGCATTTGTTTACCTTTCCCTAACGAATGGTATGATGCCCCTTTGCAATGCAGGTGTTGATCATTACCTAAGGAATAGATGATGCCTGTGTTCAATGCAGGTGTTTACCATTATGTAAGGAATGGTTGATCCCTTTGTTCAATGCAGTCGTTTAGGCTTATGTAAGGTGTGGGATGATCCCCCTGTGCACTGCAGGAGTTTACTATTACCTAAGGAATGGAAGATGCCTATGTTCAGTGATGGTGTTTACCTTCACTTGAGGAAGGGATGATAACTCTGTGCAATATGAGGGTTTAAATTTGCCTAAGGAATGTGATAATCCCTCTGTGCAATGCAGGTGTTGATCTATACCTAAGGAATATATGATCCCTCTGTTCAATGCAGGTGTTTACCGTTATCTAAGGAATGGATGATCCTTCTGTTCAATGCAGCTGTTCACCTTTACCTAAGGAATGGATGATCCCTCTGTGCAATGCAGGTGTTTATGTTTTCCTAAGGAAAGGATTATCCCTCTGTTCGATGCAGGTGTTGTCCTCTATAAAAACCATGGATCATCCTTCTGTTCTATGTAGGCATTAACCTTTACCTAAGTATATATAATTCCCCTGTTCAATACAGGTGTTTACCATTACCTAAGTATTGGGATGATCCCTCTGTGCAATGCAGATGTTGATCTTTACCTAGGGAATAGATGAGCCCTCAGTTCAATACAGGTGTTTACCGTTAATTAAGGAATGGATGATCCTTGTGTTCAATGCAGGGGTTTACAGTTACCTAAGGAATGGATGATCCCTCTGTGCAATGTAGGTGTTTACCTTCACCTAATGAATGGAAGATCCCTCTGTGAAATGCACGTGTTTACCTTTACCTAAGGAATGGAAGATCCCTCTGTGCATTGCAGGTGTTTTCCTTTACAAAAGGAATGAATGATCCCTCTGTTTAATACAGGTGTTTACTGTTATCTAAGGAAGGGATGATCCCTTGGTTCAATGCAGGTGTTTACCATTTCCTAAGGAATACGTGATCCCTCTGTTCTATGTAGGTGTTGACCTTTACCTAAGGAATGGATGATCCCTCTGTGAAATGCATGTGTTTACCTTTACCTAAGGAATGGTATGCTCGCCCTGTGCAATGCAGGTGTTGATCTTTACCTAAGGAATACATGAGCCTCTGTTCAATGCCAGTGTTTACCGTTAATTAAGGAATGGATGATCCCTCTGCTCAATGCAGGTGTTTACCTTTACCTAATGAATGGAAGATCCCTCTGTGCAATGCAGGTGTTTTCCTTTACCTAAAGAAAGGTATGATCCCCCTTTGCAATGCAGGTGTTGATCTTTACCTAAGGAATAGATGTTCCCCTGTTCAACATAGGTATTTACCATTATCTATGGATTGGTTGATCCTTTTGTTCAATGCAGTTATTTAGTTTTATTTAAGGTGTGGGATGATGCCACATGTGCATTGCTGGAGTTTACTATTACCTATGGAATGGAAGATGCCTATGTTCAGTGCTGGTGTTTATCTTTACTTGAGGAATGGATGATCCCTCTGTGCAATGCAGGTGTTTACCTTTACCTAATGAATGGAAGATCCCTCTGTGCAATGCAGGTGTTTACCTTTACTGAAGGAATGTATGACCCCTCTGTGCAATGCAGGTGTTTACCTTTACCTAAGGAATGGGATGATCCCTCTGTGCAATGTAGGTTTCATCTTTGCCTAAGGAATAGATGATCCCTCCGTTCAATGCACCTGTTTACCTTTACCTAAGGAATGGGATGATCCCTCTGTACAATGCAGGTGTTGAACTTTACCTAAGGATTGGGATGATCCCTCTGTGCAATGTAGCTGTTGATCTTTACCTAAGGAATAGATGAGCGCTCTGTTCAATGCAGGTGTTTACCGTTATCTAAAGAATGGATGATCGCTCCGTTCAATGCAGATTTTTACAGTAACCTAAGGAATGGATGATCCCTTTGTGAAATGCAGGTGTTTACAGTTACCTAAGGAATGGATGATCACTCTGTGCAATCCCAGTGTTCACCTTTACCTAAGGAATGGAGCATCCCTCTGTGCAATGCAGGTCTTTACATTATGTAAGGAATGGGATGATCCCTCTGTACAATACAGGTGTTGATCTTTACCTAAGGAGTAGATTATCCCTCTGTTCAATGTAGGTGTTTACCTTTTCTGAAGGAATGATATGATCCCTCCGTTCAATGCAGGTGTTTACCGTTATCTAAAGAATGTAGGATCCCTCTGTTCAATGCTAGTGTTGATGATTATCTAAGGAATGGGTGATCCCTCTGTTCAATGCAGGTGTTTATCATTAAATAAGTAATGGATTATCCCTCAGTTCAATGCAGGTGTTTAGCTTTACCTAACACATAGATGATCCCTATGTGCAATGCAGGTGTTGATCTTTAGCCAAAGAATAGATAAGCCCTCTGTTCAATGCAGGTGTTTACCATTATCTAATGGATGGATGATCCCTCTATTCAATGAAGGTGTTTACATTTACCAAAGGAATGCATGATCCCTCTGTGCAATGCAGGTGTTTACCTTTACCTAAGGAATGGATGATCCATCTGTGCAATGCAGGTATTGATCTTTCCCTAAGGAATAAATGATCCCTCTGTGCAATGCAGGTGTTTATCTTTACCTAAGAAATAGATGATCCCTCCATTCAATGCAGGTATTTACCTTTACCAAAGGAATGAGATGATCTCCACATGCAATGCAGGTGCTGAGCTTTACCTAAGGAATACCTGATCCCTCTGTTCATTGCAGGTGTTTACCGTCATCTCATGCATGGATGATCCCTGTGTTCAATACAGGTGTTTTGCATTATTTATGGAATGGGTCATCCCTCTGTTCAATGCAGGTGTTTACCATTACATAAGGAAAGGATCATCCAACATTGCCATGTAGGTGTTTACCTTTACCTAAGGAATGGATCATACCTCTGGGCCATGCAGGTGTTTACCTTTACTTAAGGAATGGGATGATCCCTCTTTGTAATGCAGGTGTTGATCTTTAGCAAACGAATAGAAGCTCACTCTGTTCAATGCAGGCGTTTACCATTATCTATGGAATGGATGATCCCTCTGTTCAATGCAGGTGTTTACAGTTACCTAAGAAATGGATGATCCCTCTGTGCAATGCAGGTGTTGATCTTTACCTAAGGATATGATGAGCTCTCTCTTCAATGCAGGTGTTTACTGATATCTAAGGAAGGGATGACCCCTCTGTTCAATGAATTTGTTTACAGTTACCTAAGGAGTGGATGATCCCTCTGTGCAATGCAGGTGTTTACCTTTACCTAAGGAATTGGATGATCCCACTGTGCAATGCAGGTGTTCATCTTTAACTAAGGAATAGGTGATCTCTCTATTCAATGCAGGTGTTTACCATTATCTAAGGAAAGGATGATCCCTCTGTTCAATGAAGGTGTTTACCTTTACCTAAAGAATGTATGATACCTATATTCAACGCAGGTGTTTACCTTTACCTAAAGAAGGATGATCACTCTGTTCAGCGCAGGTTTCTACCTTTACTTAAGGAATAGATGATACCTCTGTGCATTGCAGGTGTTTACCATTATCTAAGTAATGGATGATCCCTCTGTTCAATGTTTACAGTTACCATAGGAATGGATGATCCCTTGGTGCAATGCAGGTGTTTACCTTTACCTAAGGAATTTATGATACCTCTCTTCAAGGCAGGTGTTACCTTTACTTAAGGAATGGATGATCCGTCTGTGCAATACAGATGTTTACCTTTACATAAGGAATGGATGATCCCTCTGAGCAAAGCAGGTGTTGAACTTTACGTAAGGAATGGATGCTCCCTCTGTTCAATGCAGGTGTTGATCTTTACCTAAGGAATAGATGAGCCCTCTGTTCAACGCAGGTGTTTACCATCATCTAAAGAATGGATGATCCCTCTGTTCAATGCAGGTGTTGATCTTTTACTAAGGAATAGATGATCCCTCTTTTCAATGCGGGTGTTTACCTTTACTTAAGGATTGGGATGATCCCTTCTGCAATGCAGGTGTTTACCTTTTCCAAAGGAATGGATGTTCCCTGTGTGCAATGCAGGTGTATACCATTACCTAAGGAATGGATGATCTCTATGTGCAATGCATGTGTTTATCTTTACCTATGGAATTGATGACCACTCTGTGCAGTGCAGGTGTTTACCTGTACCTAAGGAATGGGATGATCCTACTGTGCAATGCAGGTGTTCATCTTTATCTAAGGAATAGGTGATCCCTCTGTTCAATGCAGGTGTTTACCATTATCTAAGGAAAGGATGATCCCTCTGTTCAATGCAGGTGTTTACACTTCCCTAAGTAATGGATGATCCCTATGTGCAATGCAGGTGTTTACCTTTACCTAAGGAATGTATTATCCCTCTCTGCAATGGAGGTGTTTACCTATAAGGATTGAGATTATCCCTCTGTGCAATGCAGGTGTTGATCTTTACCTAAGGAATGGATGATCCCTCTGTTTAATGCAGGTGTTTGCCTTTACCTAAGGAAAGCGATGATCCCCATGTGCAATGCATGTTTTGACCTTTACCTAAGGAGTAAATTATCCCTCTGTTCAATGCAGATGTTTACCATTACATAAAGAATGGATGATCCCTCTATACAATTCAGGTGATTAGCATTACCTAAGGAATGGATGATCCCTATGTGCAATGCAGGAGTTGACCTTAACCTAAGGAATGGGATGATCGCTCTGTGCAATACAGGTGTTGATTTTTAGCTAAGGAATACATGAGCCCTCTGTTCAATGCAGGTGTTTACAGTTATCTAAGGAATGGATGATCCCTCTATTCAAGGCAGGTGTTTACCCTTATCTAAGGAATGGATGATCCCTCTGTTCAATGCAGGTGTTTACGTTTACCTAAGTAATGTATGATGCCTCTGTGTAATGCAGGTGTTGACCTTTACCTAAGGAATAGATGATCCCTCTTTGCAATACAGGTGTTTACAGTTCTCTAAGCAATGAAAGATCCCTCTGTGAAATGCAGATGTTTACTTTTACCTAAGGAATGGATGACCCTCTCTTTAATGCAGGTGTTTCCCTTTACCTAAGGAATGGATGATACCGCTGTTCAACACAGGGGGTTACCTTTACCCAAAGAAGGATGATCCTTCTGTTCAGCGCAGTTTTGTAACTTTACATGAGGATTGGATGATACCACTGTGCAATGCAGGTGTTTACCCTACCTAATGAATGGATGATCCCTTGGTGCATTGCAGGTGTTTACCTTTACCTAAGGAATGGATGATCCCTCTGTGCATTGCAGGTGTTTACATTAACCAAAGAAATGGTTGTCCCCTCTGTTCAATCCACGTGTTGATCTTTACCTAAGGAATGGAAGAACCCTCTGTTCAACTTAGGTGTTTACCATTGTCTAAGGAATGGATGATCCCTTTGTTCAATGCAGGTGTTTACCATTACCTATGAAATGTATGATCACTCTGTTCAATGCATTTGTTTACCTTTACCTAAGGAATGGATGATCCCTCTGTTATATGCAGGTGTTTACCATTACCTAAGGAATGTATGATTCCTCTGTGCATTTCAGGTGTTTATCTTGACCTAAGGAATGGATCATCCCTCTGTGCAATGCAGGTGTTTATCGTTACCTATGACATAGATGAACCCTCTCTTGTATGCAGGTGTTTACCGTTATCTAAGGATTGGATGATCCCTCTGTTCAATGCAGGTGTTTACCTTTACCTAAGTAATGGATGATCCCTCTGTGCAATTCAGGTGTTTACCTTTACCTAAGGAACAGGATGATCCATCTGTGCAATGCTGGTGTTAAACTATACCTAACGATTAAATGATCCCTCTGTTCAATGCAGGTGTTTACCTTTATCTAAGGAATGGATGATTCCTCTGTTCAATGCAGATGTTTACCTTTACCAAAGGAATGCATGTTCCCTGTGTGCAATGCATGTGTTTACCTTTACCTAAGGAATGGGATGATACCTCTGTGCAATGCAGGTGTTGATCTTTACTTCAGGAATAGATGATCCCTCTGTTCAATGCAGTTGTTTACCATTATCTAAGGAATGGATGATCTCTGTTCAATGCAGGAATTTACAGTTACCTTAGGAATGGATGATCCCTCTGTGCTCTGAAGATGTTGACTTTACCTACGTAACGGATGATCCCTCTGTACAATGCAGGTGTTAACCTTTATCTAAGGAATGAATGATCCCCCTGTTTAATGCAGGTGTTTACGTTTGTGTAAGGAATGGGATGATCCCTCTGTGCAATGCAGGTATTGATCTTTACCTAAAGAATAGATCATCCCTCTGATCAATGAAGGTGTTTACTGTTATCTAAGGAATGGATGATCTCTGTTCAATGCAGGTTTTTACCATTACCTAAGGAATAGATGATTCCTCTGTTCATTGCAGGTGTTTACAGTTACCTATGGAATGGATGGTCACTCTGTGCATTGCAGGTGTTTACTATTACCTAAGGAATGGAAGATCCCTCTGTTCAAATGCAGGTGTTTACCTTTAGCAAAGGAATGGATGTTCCCTGTGGGCATGCAGATGTATACCGTCATCTAAGGAATGGATGATCCTTCTGTGCATTGTAGGTGTTTACTATTATCTAAGGAATAGAAGATCCCTCTGTTAAATGCAGGTGTTACCTTTACCTAAGTAATGGATCATACCTCTGTTCAATGCAGGTGTTTACCTTTAGAAAAGGAATGGTTCTTCCCTGTGTTCCATACAGGTGTTTATCTTTACACAAGGAATGGATGATCTGTCTGCTCCAGGAAGGTGTTGACATTTACCTAAGGAATGGATGATCCCTCTGTCAATGCAGGGGTTGATCTTTACCTAAAGAATGGGTGATTCCTCTGTGCAATGCAGTTGTTCACCTCTTACCTAAGGAATGGATGATCCCTCTATGCAAGGCAGGTATTTAGCTTTACCTAAGAAATGGAGGATCCCTCTGTTCAATTCAGGTGTTTACATTTATGTAAGGAATGGGATGGTCCCTCTTTTCATTGAAGGTGTTTACTATTACCAAAGAAATGGAAGACGCCTATGTTCAATGCTGGTGTTTACCTTTACCTAGGAAAAGGTGATTCCTCTGTTCAATGGAGGTGTTTACCTTTACTTAAAGAATGGAATACCCCGCTGTGCAATGCAGGTGTTGTTCTTTTCCTAAGGTATGGAAGATCTCTCTGTTAAATGCAGGGGTTTACCTTTACCTAAGGAATGGATGATCCCTCTGTTCAATGCTGGTGTTTATGTTTACAAAAGGAATGTTGTTCCCTGTGTGCAATGCAGGTGATTACCTTTACACAAGGAATGGATGATCCCTCTGCGCAGGCAGGTGTTGACCTTTACTAAGGAATGGATGATCCCTCTGTGCAATGCAGGTGCTGACCTTTACCTAAGGAATGGATGATGCCTCTGATCAATGCAGGTGTTTACCTTTATCTAAGGAATGGATGATGTCTGTTCAATGCAGGTTTTTACCATTACCTAAAGAATAGGTGATCCCTCTGTTCAATGCAGTTGTTTACAGTTACCTATGGAATGGATGATCCCTCTGTGCATTGCAGGTGTTTACCATTACCTATGGAATGGATGATCCATCTGTCAACGCAGGTGTTTACCTTTACCTAAGGACAGGATGATCCGTCTGTGCAATGCAGGTGTTTACCTTTAACTAAAGAAGTATGATCCTTCTGTTCAACGTGGCTTTCTAACTTTACTAAAGAAATGGATGATCCCTCTGTTCAATGCAGGTGTTTACCCTTACATAAGGAATGGATGATCCCTCTGTGCATTGCAGGTGTTTAACTTTACCTAAGGAATGGAATGATCCCTCTGTGCAATGCAGGTGTTGATCGTTACCTAAGACATATAGGAACCCTCTGTTCAATGCAGGGGTTTAGCTTTACCTAAGGAATGGATGATTCCTCTGTTCAATGCAGGGGTTTACCTTTACCATATGAATGCATGTTTACTGTGTGCAATGCATGTCTTTACCTTTACCTGAGGAATGGATGATCCCTCTGTACAATTCAGGTGTTTAGCTTTACCTAAGGAATGGATGATTCCTCTGTTCAATGCAGGGGTTTACCTTTACCATATGAATGCATGTTCCCTGTGCGCAATGCATGTCTTTACCTTTACCTGAGGAATGGATGATCCCTCTGTGCAATTCAGGTGTTTACCTTTACCTAAGGAATGGTGTGATCCCTCTGTGCAATGCAGGTGTTGACCTTTACTTAAGGAATAGATGATCCCTCTGTTCAATGCAAGTTTTTACCCTTATCTAAGGAATGGATGATCTCTGTTCAATGCAGGAGTTTACAGTTACCTAAGGAATGGATGATCCCCTTTGCTCTGCAGGTGTTGACTTTACCTAAGGAATGAAAGATACCTCTGTTAAATGCAGATGTTACCTTTACCTAAGGAATGGATGATACCTCTGTTCAATGCAGGTGTTTACCTTTACAAAAGGAATGGTTGTTCCCTGTGTTAAATGCAGGTGTTTACCATTACCTAAGGAATGGATGATTCATTTGTCAATACAGGTGTTTATCTTTAATAAGGAAAGAATGATCCGTCTGTGCAATACAGGTATTTACCTATACCTAAAGAAAGATGATCCTTCTGTTCAATGGAGATTTCTACCTTTAATGAAGGAATGGATGATCCCTCTGTGCAATGCAGGTTTTTACCCTTACCTAAGGATTTTATGACCCCTCTGTGCATTGCAGGTGTTTACCTTTTCCTAAGGAATGGATGATCCTTCTGTGCATTGCAGGTGTTTACACTTACATTAGGAATGGATGATCCTTCTGTGCATTGCAGGTGTTTAGTATTAACTAAGGAATGGAAGATCCCTCTGTTCAATGCAGGTGTTTACCTTTACCAAAGGAATGGATTTTCCCTATCTGCAATGCATGTGTTTACCTATACATAAGGAATGGATGATCCCTCTGTTCAATGTAGGTGTTTACCTTTACCAAAGGAATTGATGTTCCCTGTGTACAATGCAGGTGTTTACCTTTTCATAAGGAATGGATGATCCCTCTGCTCAATACAGGTGTTTACCATTATCTAAGGAATGGATGATCCCTCTGTTCAATGCAGCTGTTTACTATTACCTAAGGAATTGAGGATCCCTCTGTGCAATGCAGGAGTTGTTTATTGTTTCCTAAGGAATGTATCACCACTCTGTGCAATGCAGGTGTTTACCTTTACCTAAGGAATGGTATGATCTCTCTGTTAAATGCAGGTGTTTACATTTACTTATGGAATGGATGAACCCTCTGTTCGATGCAGGTGTTTACCATTTTCTAAGGAATGGATGATCCCTCTGTGCACTGCAGGTGTTGATCTTTACCTAAGAAATAGATGATCCCTCTGTTCAATGCAGGTGTTTACCATTAACAAAGGAATGGATGATCCCTCTGTTCAATGCAGGTGTTTACCGTTATCTAAGGAATGGGTGATCCCTCTGTGCAATGCAGGTGTTTACTTTTACGTAATGATTGTATGAACCCTCTGTGCAATGCAAGTGTTTACCATTACATTAGGAATGGGATGATCACTCTGCAATGCAGGTGTTGATCTTTACCTAAGGAATAGGTGATACCTCTGTTCAATGCAGGTGTTTACCTTTACCTAAGGCATGGGATGATACCCCTGTGCAATGCAGGTGTTTACCATTACATAAGGAATGGATGATCCCTCTGTGCAATGCAGGTGTTGATGTTTATGTGAGGAATAGATGAGCCCTCTGATCAATGCTGGTGTTTTCCATTCTGTAAGGAATGGATGATCCCTCTGTTCAAGGCAGGTGTTTACAGTTACCTAAGGAATGGGTGATCTCCTTGTGCAATGCAGGTGTTTACCTTTACCTAAGGAGTGGATGATCCCTATGTGCAATGCAGGTGTATACCTTTACCTAAGGAAAGGGATGATCCCTCAGTGCAATTCAGGCATTGATCTTTATGTACAGAATATACGATCCCTCTGTTCAATGCAGGTGTTTACCCATTTCTAAGGATGTATGATCCCTTGTGCAATGTAGTTGTTGACCTTTACCTAAGGAAAAAATTAGCCCTCTGTTCAATGCAGGTATTTACCGTTATCTAAGGAATGGATGATCCCTCAGTTCAATGCAGGTGTTTACCATTAACTAAGCAATGGATGATCCCTCTATTCAATGCAAGCGTTTACCATTACATTAGGAATGGATGATACCTCTGTGCAATGCAGGTGTTTACCTTTTCCTAAGGAAGGGATGATCCGTCCATGCTATGCAGGTTTTTACTTTTACCTAAGGATTGGGATAATCCCTCTATGCAATGCAGGTCCTGATCTTTAACTAAGGAATAGATGATCCCTCTGTTCAATGCACGTGTTTACCTTTACAGAAGAAATAGGTTTTCTCTATGTGCACCGCAGGTGTTTATCTTTACCTATGGATTGGATGACCCCTCTGTTCAATGCAGGTGTTTACCATCACCTAAGAAATGGTTTATCCCTCTGTGCAATGCCAGTGATTACCTGTATCTAAGGAATGGATAATTGCTCTGTTCAATGCAGGTATTTCTGGTTACCTAAGTAATTGGATGATCCCTCTGTGTAGAGAAGGTGTTGATTTTTACCTATGGAACGGATGATCCCTCTGTTCAATGTAGGTGTTTACCATTATGGAACGAATGGATGACCAATGTGTTCAATGCAGGTGTTACCTTTACCTAAGTTATGCATGATCGTTCTATGCATTGCAGGTGTTTACCTTTACCTAAGGAATGGATGATCCCTCTGTGCATTGCAGGTGTTTATTATTACCTAAGGAATGGACGATCCCTCTGTGCAATGCAGGTGTTTACCTTTACTTAATGAAAGGATGATCCCTCTGTTCAACACAGGTGTTAACCTTTACCTGAAGAATGGATGATCCCTCTGTGCAAGGCAGGTGTTGAACTTGACCTAAGGAATGTATGATACCTCTGTACAATGCAGGTGTTTAATGTTACCTAAGGAATGGATGAACCCTATATGCAATGCTGGTGTTGACCTTTACATAAGGAATGGATGACCCTTCTGTGCAATGCAGGTGTTGACCTTTACCTAGAGAATGTATGCTGCCTCTGTTCTATCCAGGTGTTTACCATTTCCTAAGGAATGGATGATTCCTCTGTGCAATGGAAGTGTTTATCTTTACCTAATGAAAGGAAGATCCCTCTGTGCAATGCAGGTGTTGCCCTTTACCTAAGGAATGGACGATCCCTATATGCAATGCTGGTGTTGACCTTTACTTAAGGAATGGATGATCACTCTGTGCAAAGCAGGTATTGACCTTTACCTAAGGAGTGGATGATCCCTCTGTTCAATGCAGGTGTTGATCTTTACCTAACGAATAGATGATCCGTCTGTGCAAGGCAGGTGTTTACCTTTACCTAAGGAATGGATGATTCCTCTGTTCAATGCAGGTGTTTATATTTATGTAAGGAATGGGATGACCCTCTGTGCATTGCTGGTGATTACTATTACCAAATGAATGGAAGATGCCTATGTTCAATGCTGGTGTTTACCTTTACTTAAGGAAAGGATGATTCCTCTGTGCAATGGAGGTGTTTATCTTTACCTAATGAACGGAAAATCTCACTGTGCAATCCAGGTGTTGTCCTTTACCTAAGGAATGGATGTTCCTTCTGTGCAATGCAGGTGTTGATCGTTACCTAAAGAAAGGGATGATCCCTCTGTGCAATGCAGGCGTGGATGTTTACCTAAGGAATTGATGATCCCTCTGTTCAATGAAGGTGTTTACCATTATCTAATGAATGGATGATCCGTATGTTCAATGCAGGATTTACAGTTACCTAAGAAACAGATGATCCTCCTGGGCAATGCAGGCGTTTACCTTTACCTAAGGAACGGATGATCCTTCTGTGCAATGCAGGTCTTTACATTCATCTAAGTAATGGGATGATCCCTCTGTGCAATGCAGGTGTTGATCTTTACCTAAGGAATAGATGAGCCCTCTGTTCAATACAGGTGTTTACCGTTAATTAAGGAATGGATAATCCCTCTGTTCAGTGCAGGTGTTTACAATTACCAAAGAAATGATTGATCCCTCTGTGCAATGCAGGTGTTTATCTTCACCTAATGAATGGAAGATCCCTCTGTGCATTGCAGGTGTTGTCCTTTACAAAAGGAATGGATGATGCTTCTGTTCTATGCAGGTATTGCCCTTTACCTAAGGAATGGATGATCCCTCTGTGCAATGCAGGTGTTGATCTTTACCTAAGGAATAGATGATCCCTCTGTTCAATACAGGTGTTTACCATTTCCTAAGGAATGGATGATCCCTCTGTTCAGAAAAGGTGCTTATAGTTACCTAAGTAACGGATGATCTCTCTGTGCAATGCAGGAATTTACCTTTACATAAGGATTGGATGATCCCTACGATCAATCCAGGTGTTTCAGTTACCTAAGGAACGGATGATCACCCTGTGCAAAGCAGGTGTTTACCTCTACCTAAGGAATACATGATCCCTCTGTTCAATGAAGGTTTTTACCATTACGGAAGGGATGGATGATCCCTCTGTGCACTGCAGGTGTTTACCTTTACCTAAGAAATGGATGATCCTTCAGTGCAATGCAGGTGTTTACCTTCACCTAATAAATGGAATGATCCCTCTGTGCAATGCAGGTGTTGATCTTTACCTAAGGAATAGATGAGCCCTCGGTTCAATACAGGTGTTTGCCATTAATTAAGGTGTGGATATCCCTCTGTTCAATGCAGTTGTTTACAGTTACGTAAGGAATGGATGATCCCTCTGTGCAATGCAGATGTTTACCTTCACCTAATGAATGGAAGATCCCTCTGTGCATTGCAGGTGTTTACCTTTACCTAAGGAATGGAAGATCCCTCTGTGCAATGCAGGTGTTGTCCTTTACAAAAGGAATGGATGATCCTTCTGTGTAATGCAGGTGTTGACCTTTTCCTGAGGCATGGATGTTCACTCTGTGCAATGCAGGTGTTGATATTTACCTAAGGAATGGAAGATCCCTCATTGCAATGCAGGTGTTGTCCTTTACCTAGGGAATGGATGATCCTTCTGTGAAATGCAGGTGTTGACATTTACCTAAGGAATGGATGATCCCTCTGTGCTATGCAGGTATTTACCTTTACCTAAGGAATTGATGATCCCTCTCTGCATTGCAGGTGTTAAGTATTACCTAAGGAACGGAAGATGCCTCTGATCAATGCAGGTGTTTACCTTTACATAAGTAATGGATGACCCCTCTGGGCAATGCAGGTGTTGTCCTTTACTTAAGGAATGGATGTTCCTTCTGTGCAATGCAGGTGTTGTCCTTTACGTAAGGAATGGATGATCCTTCTGTGCAATGCAGGTGTTGATATTTACCTAAGGAATGGAAGATCCTCTGTGCATTGCAGGTGTTTACATTTACCTTAGGAATGGATGATCCCTCTGTGAATTGTAGGTATTTACTATTACTTAAGGAATGGAAGATGCTTCTGATCAATACATGTGTTTACCTTTACCTAAGGAATGGAAGATCACTCTGTGCAATGCAGGTGTTGTCCTTTACATAAGGAATGGGTGATCCTTCAGTACAATGCAGGTGTTTACCTTCACCTAAGTAATGGGATGATCCCTCTGTGCAATGAAGGTGTTGATCTTTACCTAAGGAATAAATGAGCCCTCTGTTCAATACAGGTATTTACCGTTTATTAAGGTATGGATGATCCCTCTGTTCAATGCAGGTGTTTACAATTACCAAATAATGGATGATCCCTCTGTGCAATGCAGATGTTTACCTTCACCTAATGAATGGAATGTCCCTCTGTGCAATGCAGGTGTTTACCTTTACCTAAAGAATGGAAGATCCCTCTGTGCATTGCAGGTGTTTTCCTTTACAAAAGGAATGGATGATCCTTCTGTGCAATGCAGGTGTTGACCTTTTCCTAAGGAATGGAGTTCACTCTGTGCAATGCAGGTGTTGATGTTTACCTAAGGAATGGACGATCCCTCTTTGAAATGCAGTTGTTGTCCTATACCTAAGAAATGGATGATCCTTCTGTGCAATGCAGGTGTTGATCTTTACCTAAGAAATGGATGATCCCTCTGTGCAATACAGGTGTTGACCTTTACCTAAGGAATGGATGATCCCTCTGTGCAATGCAGGTGTTGTCCTTTACTTAAGCAATGGATGATCCTTTTGTGCAATGCAGATGATTTCTTTTATGTAAGGAATGGATGATCATTCTGTGCAATGCAAGTGTTGATGTTTACCTAAGGAATGGATGATTTTCTGTGCATTGCTGGTGTTTACCTTTACCTAAGGAATGGATGATCCCTCTGTGCATTGCAGCTGATTACATTTACCTTAGGAATGTATGATCTCTCTGTGCATTGCAGGTGTTTATTATTACTTAAGGAATGGAAGATGCCTCTGATCAATGCATGTGTTTACCTTTACCTAAGGAATGGAAGATCCCTCTTTGCAATGCAGGTGTTGTCCTTTACCTAAGAAATGGATGATCCTTCTGTTAAATGCAGGTGTTTACCTTCACCTAAGTAATGGTATGATCCTGCCGTGCAATGCAGGTGTTGATCTTTCCCTAAGGAATAGATCAGCCCTCTGATAAAAACAGGTGTTTACCGTTAATTAAGGTATGGATGATCCCTCTGTTCCATGTAGGTTTTTACAATTACGTAAGGAATGGATGATCCCTCTGTGCAATGTAGATGTTTACCTTGACCTAATGAATGGAAGATCCCTCTGTGCAATGCAGGTGTTAACCTTTACCTAAGGAATGGAAGATCCCTCTGTGCATTACAGGTGTTGTCCTTTACAAAAGGAACGGATGATCCTTCTGTGCAATGCAGGTGTTGACCTTTACCTAAGGAATGGATGATCCCTCTTTGCAATGCAGGTGTTTACCTTTACCTAAGGAATGGATTATCCCTTTGTGCATTGCAGGTGTTAACTATTACCTAAGCAATGGAAGATGCCTCTGATCAATGCAGGTGTTTACCTTTACATAAGGAATGGATGTTCACTCTGTGCAATGCAGGTGTTGTCCTTTATGTAAGCAATCGATGATCCTTCTGTGCAATGCAGGTGTTGATATTTACATAAGGAATGCATGATCCTTCTGTGCAATGCAGGTGTTGTTCTTTCCCTAAGGAATTGATGAACCCTCTATTCAATACAGGTGTTTACCATTATCTAAGGAATGGATGAACCCTCTGTTCAACGCAGGTGTTTACCATTTCCTAAAGAATGGATGATCCCTGAGTGCAGTGAAGGTGTTTACCTTTTCCGAAGGAATAGATGATCCCTCTGTTCAATGCAGGTGTTTATGTTTATGTAAGAATTGCATGATCCTCAATGCATTGCTGGTGTTTATTATTACCTAAGGAATGGAAGATGCCTATGTTCAATGCTGGTGTTTACCTTTACCTAAGGAAAGGATGATTCCTCTGTGCAATGGAGGTGTTTTCCGTTATCTAAGGAATGGATGATCCCTCTGTTCAATGCATTTGTTTTCCATTACCTAAATATTGGAAAATCCCTTTGTGCAATGCAGGTGTTGTCCTATACCTAAGGAATTGATGATCCTTCTGTGCATGCAGGTGTTTAGGCTTATCTAAGCCTTGGATTATCCCTATTTTCAATGCAGGTGTTTGCAGTTACCTAAGGAATGGATGATCCCCCTGTGCAAAGCAGGTTTTTACCTTTACCTAAGCAATGGATGATCCCTCTGTGAAATGTAGGTGTTGATCTTTACCTAAGGAATAGATGATCCCTCTGTTCAATGCAGGCATTAAACTTTACCTAAGGAATGGATGATACCTCTGCGCAATGCAGGTGTTGATCTTTACCCAAGGAATAGATGAGCCCTAAGTTTAATGCAGGTGTTTATCATTAATTAAGGAAAGGATGATCCGCCTGTTCAATGCAGGTCTTTACAATTACCTAGGGAATGCATGATCCCTCTGTGCAATGCAGGTGTTTACCTTTACCTAAAGAATTGAAGATCCCTCTGTGCATTGCAGGTGTTCTCCTTTACAAAACGAATGGATATCCTGCTGTTCTATGCAGGTGTTGTCCTTTACGTAAGGAATGGATGATCCCTCTGTCCAATGCAGGTGCTCATCTTTACCTAAGGAATAGATGATCCCTCTGTTCAATACAGGTGTTTATAGTTATCTAAGGAAGGGATGTTCCCTCTGTTCAATGCAGGTGTTTACCATTTCCTAAGGAATGGATGATTCCTCTGTGCAATGCAGGTGTTGACATTTACCTAGGGAATGGATCATCCCTCTGTGCAATTCAGGTGTTGATTTTTACCTAAGAAATGGAAGATCCCTCTGTCTAATGCTGGTGTTGTCGTTTACCTAAGGAAAGGATGATCCTTCTGTGCAATGCAGGTGTTTATCTTTACCTAAGGAATAGATGATCCCTCTGTTCAATGCAGGTGTTGATCTTTACCGAAGGAATAGGTGATCCCTCTGTGCAAGGCAAATGTTTACCTTTTCCTAAGGAATGGATGATCCCTCTGTTAAATGCAGGTGTTTGAGTTCATGTAAGGAATGGGATGATCCCTCTGTGCATTGCAGTTGTTTAATATTACCTAAGGAATGGTAGAGGCCGATGTTTAATGCTCTTGTTTCCCTGTACTTTAGGAATGGATGATTCCTCTCTTCAATGCAGGTGTTTGCCGTTATCTAAGGAATATATGATCCCTCTATTTAATGCATTTTTGACCATTAACTAAGGAATGGATGATCCCTCTTTGCAATGCAGGTTTTTACCTTTACCTAAGGAATGGAAATATTCCTCTGTGCAATGCAGGTGTTGTTATTTACCTAAGGAATGGATGACCCCCTCTGTTCAAAGCAAGTGTGTACAACTTTCTAAGGAATGAATGATCCTTCTGTGCAATGCATGTGTTTACCTTTACCTAAGGATTGGATGATGCCTCTGTTCAATGCAGTTTTTTATATGTTATCTAAGGAATGTATGATCCCTCTGCTCTATGCATGTGTTTACAGTTACCTAGGGAATGGATTATACCTCTGTGCAATGCAGTTGTTTACCTTTGCCTAAGGAATGGATGATCCCTCTGTGCAATGCAGGTTGTCCTTTACATGAGGAATGGATGATCCTTCTGTTCTATGCAGGTGTTGATCTTTACCTAAGTAATTGATGACCCCTCTGTTCAATACAGTTCTTTACCCTTATCTAAGGAATGGATGATCCCTCTGTTCAATGCAGGTGTTTACAATTTCCTAAGTAATGGATGATCCCTCTGTGCAATGAAGGTGTTGACTTTTACCTAAGGAATGGATGATCCCTCTGTTCAATGCAGGTGTTGATCTTTACCCAAGGAATGGAAGGCCCTCTGTGCAATGCAGGTGTTGTCCTTCACTTAAGGAATGGAAGATCCTTCTGTGCAATGCAGGTGTTGACCTTTACCTAAAGAATGGATGATCCCTCTATCCAAGGCAGGTGTTTACCTTTACCTAAGAAATGGATGATCCCTCTGTTCAATGCAGGTGTTTACGTTTTTGTATGGAATGGGATGACCATCTGTTCATTGCTGGTGTTTACTATTTCCTAAGGAATGGAAGATGCCGATGTTCAATGCTGGTGTTTACCTTTACCTAAGGATAGGATGATTCCTCTGTGCAATGGAGGTGTTTATCTTTACCTAATGAATGGAAAATACCTCTCAGCAATGCAGTTGTAGTCCTTTAACTAAGGAATGGATGATACCCCTGTTTAATGCAGGTGTTTACGTTTATGTAAGGAATGGGATGATCACTCTGTGCATTGCAGGTATTTACTATTACCTAAGGAATAGAAGATGCTGATGTTTAATGCTGGTGTTGACCTTTACCTAAGGAATGGATGATCCCACTGTGCAATGGAGGTGTTGATCTTTACCTAAGAAATATATGATCCCCCTGTTCAATGCAGGTATTTACCTATATCTAAGGAACAGATGATCCCTCTGTTCAATGCACGTGTTAACCTTTACCTAAGGAATGGGATGATCCCTCTGTTCAACACAGGTTTCTCCCTTTACTTAAGGAAGGAATGATCCCTCAGTGCAATGCACGTGTTTACCCTTACCTAAGGAATGGATGTTCCTTTTGTGAATTGAAGGTGTTTACTATTACCTAAGGAATGGAAGATCCCTCTGTTCAATGCAGGTGTTTACCTTTCACAAAGAGTGGAAGTTCCCTGTGTGCAATGTCGTTGTTTACTTTTACATAAGGAATGTATGATCCCTCTATTCAATGCAGTTGTTGATGGTTACATAAGCAATGCATGATCCCTCTGTGTAATGCAGGTGTTCACCTCTTACCTAAGGAATGGATGATCCGTCTGTGCAATGCAGGTGTTTACCTTTACCTAAGGAATGGATGATTCCTCACTTCCATTCAGGTGTTTACGTTTATGTAAGGAATGGGATGATGCCACTGTGCATTGCAGGTGTTTACTATTACCTAAGGAATGGAAGATACCTATGTTCAATGCTGGTGTTTACCTTTACCTAAGGAATGGATGATCCTTCTTTCCAATGCAGATGTTGACCTCTACATAAGGATGGCTGATCCCTGTGTGCAATGCAGGTGTTGATCTTCACCTATGGAATAAATGATCCCTCTGTTCAATAAAGGTGTTCACCATTATCCAAGGAATGAATGCTCCCTGACTTCAATGCAGGTATTTACCATTACCTAAGGAATGGATGATCCTTCTGTGCAATGCAGGTGTTTACCTTTACCTAAGAAATGGATGATCCGTCTGGCCAATGCAGGTGTTTACCTTTACCTAAGGCATGGGATGATCCCTCTGTGCAATGCATGTATTGATCTTTACCTAAGGAATTGATGATGCGTCGGTTCAATGCAGGTGTTTGCCATTATGTAAGGAATGGATAATCCCGCTGTGCATTGCAGGCATTTATTATTACTTAAGGAATGGAAGATCCCTCTGTTCGTTGCATGTGTTTGCCTTTAACAAAGGAATGGATGTTCCCTGTGTGCAATGCATGTGTTTACAGTTACAGAAGGAATTAATGATCCCTCTGGGCCAGGTAGGTGTTGACCTTTACCTAAGGAATGGATGATCCCTCTGTGAAACGCAGGTGTTTACCTTTACGTAAGGAATAGATGATCCCTCTGTTCAATGTAGGCGTTTACCGTTATCTAAGGATTGGATGATCCCTCTGTTCAATGCGGTGTTTACCATTACATAAGGTATGGATGATCCCTCTGTGCAATTCAGGTGTTTACCTTTACCTAAAGAAGTATGATCCCGCTGTTCAACGCTAGTTTCTACATTTTAATATGGAATTGTTGATCCCTCTGTGCAATACAGGTGTTTTCAAAAACCTAAGGAATGGATGATCCCTCTGTGCATTTCAGGTGTTTAACTTTACCTAAGAAACGGATGATCCCTCGGTGCATTGCAGGTGTTTACATTTACCTTAGGAATGGATGATCCCTCTGTGCATTGCAGGTGTTTACTATTACCTAAGGGATAGAAGATCCCTCTATTCAACGCATGTGTTTGCCTGTACATAAGGAATCAATCATCCCTCTGGGCCAGGCAGGTTTTGATCTTCACCTAAGGAATAGGTGATCCCTCTGTGCAATGCAGGAGTTGACCTTTACCTAAGGAATATAAGATCCCTATTTTCAATGCATGTGTTGATCTTTACCTAAGGAATGGATGATCCCTCTGTGCAAGGCATGTGTTTACCTTTACCTAAGGAATGAAAGGTGCAGGTATTTATGTTTACGTAAGGAATGGGATGATCCCCCTGGACATTGCAGTTATTTACTATTACTTAAGGAATGGAAGAAGCCTATATTCAATGCTGTTGTTTACTTTAACCTAAGGAAAGGATGATTCCTCTCTACGATGGACGTGTTTCCATTACCTAATGAATGGAATATCACTTTCCGAAGTAATGGATGATCCCTCCGTGAAATGCATGTGTTTACCTATACCTAAAGAATGGATGATCCCTCTATGCAATGCAGGTGTTTACCTTTACGTAAGGAATGGGATGATGCCCTTCTGCAATGCAGGTGTTGATCTTTACATTAGGAAAAAATGATCCCTCTGTGCAATCCAGGTGTTTAACGTTATCTAAGGAATGGATGATCCCTTTGTTCAATGCAGTTGTTTGCATTTATTTAAGGAGTGGGATGATCCATCTGTGCATTGCAGGTATTTACTATTGCCTAAGGAATGGAAGATGCCTATGTTCAATGCTGTTGTTTACCTTTACCTGAGGAATGGATGATACCTCTGTGCAATGCAGGGATTACCTTTACCTGAGGAATGGAAGATTCCTCTTTGCAATGGAACTGCTTAAGTTTACATAAGGAATGGGATGATCTCCTGTGCAAAGCAGGTGTTTATCTTTACCTAAGGAATAGATGATCCCTCTATTCAATGCAGGTGTTAGCCATTATCTAAGGAATGGATGATCCCTCTGTGCAATGCAGGTGTTTGACTTTACCTAAGGAATGGATGATCCCTCTATGCAATGCAGGTGTTTAACTTTATATAAGGAATAGGATGATCCCTCTGTGCAATGCAGGTGTTGATCTTTACCTAGGGAACAGGATGATACCTAGATTCAATGCAGGTGTTGATCTTTACCTAAGGAATAGATGATCCTTCTGTTCAATGCAGCTGTTGATCTTTACCTAAGGAATAGGTGATCCCTCTGTGCAAGGCAGGTATTTACCATTACTTAAGGAATGGAATGATCCCTCTGTGCAATGCAGGTGTTGATCTTTACCTAAGGAATTGATGATACCACTATTAAATGCAGGTGTTTACCATTATCTAAGGAATGAATGATCCCTCCGTTCAATGAAGGTGTTTACAGTTACCTAAGGAATGGATGATCCCTCTGGTCAATGCAGGTTTTTACCTTTACCTAAGGAATGGAAGATACCACGGTTCAATGCAGGTGTTTACCATTATCTAAGGAATGGATGACCTTCTGTTCAATGCATGTGTTAAAGTTACCTAAGGAATGGATGATCCCTCTTTGCAATGCAGGTTTTATTGTTACCTAAGGAATTGATGAGCCCTCTGTGCAATGCAGGTGTTCATCCTTAACTAAGGAATAGGTGATCCCTCTGTTCAATGCAGGTGTTTACCTTTATCGAAGGAAAGGATGATCCCTCTGTTCAATGCAGGTGTTTGCCTTTACCTAAGGAATGGATAATACCTCTGTTCAACACACGTGTTTAGCTTATCCTAAAGAAGGATGATCACTCTGTTCAACGCAGGTTTCTACCTTTACTTAAGGAATGGATGATGCCTCTGTGCATTGCAGGTGTTTACATTTACCTAAAGAATGGTTGATCCTTCTGTGCATTGTGGGTATATACTGTTACGTAATGAATGGAAGACCCCTCTGTTCAGTGCAGGTGTTTACCTTTACCAAAGGAATGGATGTTCCCTGTGTGCAATGCCAATGTATAAGTTTACCTAAAGAATGGGATGATACCTATATGCAATGCAGGTGTTTACCATTATCTAAGTAATGGATGATCCCTCTGTTCAATGCAGGTGTTCATAGTTACCTTAGGAAAGGATGATCCCTCTGTGCAATGGAGGTGTTTACATTTACCTAAGGAATGGATGATCCCTCTGTGGAATGCAGGTGTTTACCTTTACCTAAGGATTGGGATGATCCCTCTGGGCAATGCAGGTGTTCATCGTTAACTAAGGAATAGATGATCGCTCTGTTCAAGGCAGGTGTTTACAGTTACCTAAGGAATGGATGATCCCTCTGTACAATGCAGGTGTTTAACCTTACCTAAGGAATGGATGATCCCTCTGTGCATTTCACGTGTTTACATTTACGTTAAGAATGGATGATTCTTCTGTGAATTGCAGGGGTTTACTGTTACCTAAGGAATGGATGATCCCTCTTTGCAATGCAGGTGTCTACAGGTTATCTAAGGAATGGATGATCCCTCTGCTCAATGCAGGTGTTTACAGTTACCTAAGGAATGGATGATCCCTCTGTGCATTGCAGGTGTTTAACTTTAGCTAAGGAATGGAGGATCCCTGTGTGCATTACACGTGTTTACATTTACATTAGGAACAGATGATCCTTCTATGCATTGCAGGCGTTTACTATGACCTAACGAATGGATGATCCCTCTGTGTAATGCAGGTGTTTACATTTAACTAAGGAATGGATCATCTGTCTGTTCAATGCAGGAGTCTACGCGTTATCTAAGGAATGGAGGATCCCTCTGCTCAATGCAGGTGTTTACAGTTACCTAAGGAATGGAGGATACCTCCGTTCAATTCAGGTGTTTACCGTTTTCTAAAGGACGGAGTATCCCTCTTTTCAATGCTGGTATTTACAATTATCTAAAGAATGGGTGATCCCTTTGTTCAATGCAGGTGTTTAGCATTAAATAAGTAATGAATTATCCCTCTGTGCAATGCAGGTGTTTAGATTTATCTAAGGAATGCATGATCCCTATATGCAATGCAGGTGTTGATATTGAACTAAGGAATAGATGAGCCCTCTGTTCAATGCAGGTGTTTACCATTGTCTAAGGGATGGATGATCCCTCTGTTCAATGCAGGTGTTTATATTTACCTAAGTAATGGATGATCCCTATGTGCAATGCAGGTGTTTACCTTTACCTAAGGAATGGGATGATACCTCGATGCAATGCAGGTGTTGATCTTTAACTAAGGAATAAATGATCCCTCTGTTCAATGCAGGTGTTTACCATTATCTAAAGAATGGATGATCCCTCTGTTCAATGCAGGTGTTTATAATTACCTAATGAATGGATGATCAGTCTGGGCAAAGCATGTGTTTACCATTACCTAAGGAATGTATGATCACTCTGTGCAATGCAGGTGTTTACCTTTAGCAAAGGAATGGATGATCCCTCTGTTCATTGCACGTGTATACATTTACATTAGGAAGGGATGATCCTTCTGTTCATTGCAGGTGTTTACTATTACCTAAGAAATGGATGCTCCCTCTGTGGAATGCAGGTGTTTACCATTATTTAAGGAATGGGATGATCCCTCTGCGCAATACAGGTGTTGATCTTTACCTGAGGAATTGATGATCCCACTATTCAATGCAGGTGTTTACCATTATCTAAGGAATGGATGATCCCTCCCTTCAATGAAGGTGTTTACAATTACCTAAGGAATGGATGATCCCTCTGGTCAATGCAGGTTTTTACCTTTACCTAAGGAATGGATTATACTTCTGTTCAATGCAGGTGTTTACCGTTATCTATGGAATGGATGACCCCTCTGTTCAATGCAGGTGTTAACGTTACCTAAGGAATTGATGATCCCTCTGTGCAATGCAGGTGTTTAACCTTACCTAAGGAATGGGTGGTCCCTCTGTGCCTTGCAGGTATTTACCTTTACCTAAGGAATGGATGATCCCTCTGTCCATTGCACGTGTTTACATTTACATTAGGAACGGATGATCCTTCTGTGCATTGCAGGCGTTTACTATTACCTAAGGAATGGATGATCCCTCTGTGCAATGCAGGCGTTTACCTTTAACTAAGGAATGGATGATCCATCTGTTCAATGCACGTGTCTACACGTTATCTAAGGAATGGAGGATCCCTATGATCAATGCAGTTGTTTACAGTGACATAAGGAATGGATGATCCCTCTGTTCAATGCAGCTGTTTAACGTTACCTAAAGAATGGAGGATCCCTCTGTTCAATGCTGGTATTTACGATTATCTAAAGAATGGGTTATCCTTCTGTTCAATGCAGGTGTTTAGCATTAAATAAGTAATGGATTATCCCTCTGTGTAATGCAGGTGTTTAGCTTTACCTAAGGAATGGATGATCCCTATGTGCAATTCAGGTGTTTAGCTTTACCTAAGGAATGGATGATCCCTATGTGCAATGCAGGTGTTGATATTTAGCTAAGGAATATATGAGCCCTCTGTTCAATGCACGTGTTTACATTTACCAATGGAATGGATGATCCCTCTGTGCAATGCAGGTGTTTACCTTTACATAAGGAATGGATCATCCCTCTGTGCTATGCATGTGTTTAACTTTACCTAAGGAATGGGATGATCCCTGAGTGCAATGCAGGTGTTGATCTTTACCTAAGGAATAAATGAGCCCTCTGTTCAATGCAGTTGTTTACCGTTATCTAAGGAATGGATGAACCCTTTGTGCAATGAAGGTGTTTACCTTTACCGAAGGAATGTATGATCCCTCTGTGCAATGCAGGTGTTTACCTTTACATAAGGAATGGGATGATCCCTCTGTGCAATGCAGGTGTTCATCTTTACCTATGGAATAGATGATTCTCCATTCCATGCAGGTGTTAACCTTTACCTAAGGAATGAAATGATCTCCCCATGCAATGTAGGTGTTGATCTTTACCTAAGGATTAGATGATCCCTCTGTTCATTCCAGGTGTTTACTGTTATCTCAGGAATGGATGATCCCTCTGTTCAATGCAGGTGCTTACCATTATTTAAGGAATGGATGATACCTCTGGGAAATGCAGGTGTTTACCTTTACCTAAGGAATGGGATGATCCCTCTGTGCAATGCAGGTGTTGATCTTTACCAAACGAATAGATGATCGCTCTGTTCAATGCAGGTGTTTACCGTTATCTAAGTAATGGATGATACCTCTGTTCAATGCAGGTGTTTACAGTTAACTTAGGAATGGATGATCCCTCTGGGCAATGGAGGTGTTTACCTTTAAGTAAGGAATGGATAATCACTTTGTGCCATGCAGTTGTTTATCCTTACCTAAGGAATGGATGATCCTTCTGTGCAATGCAGGTGTTTACCTTTACCTAATGAATTGATGATCCCTCTGTGAAATGCAGGTGTTTAGGTTTACCTAAGGAATGGGATTATCCCTCTGTGCAATGCAGGTGTTCATCTTTAACTAAGGAATAGGTGATCCATCTGGTCAATGCAGGTGTTTACTGTTATTTAAGGAAAGGATGATCCCTCTGTTCAATGCAGGTGTTTACCTTTACCTAAGGAATGGATGATACCTCTGTTCAACGCAGGTTTTTCCTTTACCTAAGGAAGGATGATCACTCTTGTAACAGACATCTTCTGGTTTGCTGAGATGAACTTCCAGACCGTGCACAGTTATGGAGGAAGGGATATTATTTATTGGAGCTTACAGATCCAGGGGAAGTTCCATAATGGCAGGAGAAGCGGCCTGCTCTCCCAAGACCATGCAAGAGAGATGAAAAGCCCCCAGCCACACAGCACACAGAGCAAAACTATGGCCAAAGGTCACACAGCACACTTCAGGATCTCCTGCTAGGCACATTTGCATATCTTTCCAATGGAATCTCAAACCCACACCATTAACACCTTAAGACCAGCCCCCAGTGACCTTGCCTCTAGCAAGGTGATTGCAGATGCAAACTATAACTAATAAACCACTGAATATAATGGGGGACATATATTCAAACTACCACAACTCTGTTCAACGAGGTTTCTACCTTTACTTAAGGAATGGATGATCCCCCTGTGTATTGCAGGTGTTTACATTTACCTAAGGAATGGGATGATCCCTCTGTGCAATGCAGGTGTTTACCGTTATCTAAGTAATGGATGATACCTCTATTGAATGCAGGTGTTTGCAGATCCCTTAGGAATGGATGATCTCTCTGTGCAATGCAGGTGTTGATCTTTACCTAAGGAATAGATGAGCCATCTGTTCAATGGAGGTGTTTACGTTTACCTAAGGAATGGATGATCCCTCTGTTCAATGCAGGTGTTTACCTTTACCTTAGGATTGGGATGATCCCTCTGTGCAATGTAGTTGTTGATCTTTACATAAGTAATAGATGAGCCCTCTGTTCAATGCAGGTGTTTACCGTTATCTAAAGAATGGATGATAGCTCTGTTCAATGCAGATGTTTACAGTTACCTAAGGAAAGGATGATCCCTCTGTGCAATGTAGGTGTTTACCTTTACCTAAGGAATGGATGATCCCTCAGTGCAATGCAGGTGTTTACCTTTAACCTATTGACTGGGATGATCCGTCTGAGCAATGCAGGTGTTCATCTTTAACTAAGGAATAGATGATCCCTCTGTGCAATGCAGGTGTTTATCTTTACCTAAGGAATTGATGATCCGTCTGTGAATTTCAGGTATTTACCTTCACCTAAGGAATGGGATGATCCCTCTGTGCAAGGCAGGTTTTTACCTTTACCTAAAGTAGGATGATCACCCTGTTCAACGAGTTTTCTACCTTTACTTAAGGAATGGATGATTCCTCTGTGCATTGCAGGTGTTTACCTTTACCTAAGGAATGGATGATCCCTTTTTGAATTTCAGGTGTTTACATTTACCTAAGGAATGGGGTGATCCCTCTGTGCAATGCAGGTGTTTATCATTATCTAAGTAATGGATAATCCCTCTGTTCAATGCAGGTGTTTACACTTACCTTAGGAATGGATGATCACTCTGGGCAAGGGAGGTGTTCATCGTTAACTAAGGAATAGATGATCCCTCTATTCATTGCAGGTGCTTACCTTTACCTAAGGAATGGATGATCCCTTTGTGAATTGCAGGTGTTTACATTTACCTAAGGAATGGGATCATTCCTCTGTTCAATGCAGATGTTTACAGTTACCTTAGGAATGGATGATCCCTCCCTTCAATGCATTTGTTTACCTTTACCTAAGTAATGACATGATCTCCATGTGCAATGCAGGTGTTGAGGTTTACCTAAGGAATAGATGATCCATCTGTTCAATATAGGTGTTTACCTTTATCTCAAGAAAGGATGATTCCTGTGTTCAATGCAGGTGTTTACCATTATTTAAGGAATGGGTGATCCCGCTGTTCAATGCAGGTGTTTACCATTACATAAGGAAAGGACGATCCGACTTTGCAATGTATGTTTTTATCTTTACCTAAGGAATGGATGATCCCTCTGGGCAATGCAGGTGTTTACTTTTATCTAAGGAATGGGATGATCCCTCTGTGCAATGCACGTGTTGATCTTTACCAAACGAATAGATGATCACTCTGTTCAATGCAGGCGTTTACCGTTATCTATGGAATGGATGATCCCTCTGTTCAAAGCAGGTGTTTAGAGTTACCTAAGAAATGGATGATCCCTCTGTGCAATGCAGGTGTTTATCTTTACCTAAGGAATTGATGATCCCTCTGTGCAATGCAGGTGTTTACCTTTACCTAAGGCATGGGATGATCCACTGTGTAATGCAGGTGTTCATCTTTAACTAAGGAATACGTGATCCCTCTCTTCAATGCAGGTGTTTACCGTTATCTAAGGAAAGGATGACCCCTCTGTTCAATGCAGGTGTTTGCCTTTACCTAAGGAATGGATGATACCTCTATTCAACGCAGGTATTTAGCTTTACCTAAAGAAGGACGATCACTCTGTTCAACGCAGGTTTCTACCTTTACTTAAGTAATGGATGATCCCTCTGTGCATTGCAGGAGTTACCCTTACCTAAGGACTGGAGGATCCCTCTATTCAATGCAGGTGTTTACGTTTATGTAAGGAATGGGATGATCTCTCTGTGCATTGCAGGTGTTTTCTATTGCCTAAGGAATGGAAGATGCCTGCATTCAAAGCTGGTGGTTACCTTAACCTAAGGAAAGGATGATTCCTCTGTGTAATGGAGGTGTTTATCTTTACCTAATGAATGGACGATCCCACTCTGCAATGCAGGTGTTGTCCTGTACCTAAAGAATGGATGATCCTTCTATGCCATGCAGGTGTTGACCTTACCTAAGGAATGGATGATTCCTCCCTTCAATGGACTTGTTTACGTTCATGTATGGAATGGGATGATCCCTCTGTGCATTACCTGTGTATACTAATATCTAAGGAACGAAAGATGCATGTGTTCAATGCTGGTGTTTACCTTTACCTAAGGAAAGATTGATTCCTCTGTGCAATGGATGTGTTTGCCGTTATCTAAGGAATGGTTGGTCCCTTTGTACAATGCAGGTGTTTACCATTACCTAAGGAATGGATGATCCCTATGTGCAATGCAGGTGTTTACCTTTACCTAAGGAATGTGGTGATCCCTGTGTGCAATGCAGGTGTTGATCTTTATCTAAGGCATAAATGTGCCCTCTGTTCAAGGCAGGTGTTTGCCATTATCTAAGGAATGAATGATTCCTCTGTGCAATGCAGGTGTTGACCTTTACCTAATGAAAGAGATGATCCCTCTGTGCACTTCAGGTGTTGATCTTTACCTAAGGAATAGATGATCCCTACGTTAAATGCAGGTGTTTACCTTTACCTAAGTAATGAGATGTTCTCCACGTGCAATTCAGGTGTTGAGCTTTACCTAAGGAATAGATGATCCATCTGTTCAATGCAGGTGTTTACCATTATTTAAGGAATGGATGATCCCTCTGTTCAAAGGCAGGTGTTTACCATTACATAAGGAAAGGACGATCCGGCATTGCTATGTATGTTTTTACCTTTACCTAAGGAATGGATGATCCCTCTGGGCAATGCAGGTGTTTACTTTTATCTAAGGAATGGGATGATCCCTCTGTGCAATGCAGGTGTTTACCTTAACCTAAGAAATGGGATGAACCCTCTGTTCAATGCAGGCGTTTACCATTATCTGTGGAATGGATGATCCCTCTGTTTAATGCAGGTGTTTACAATACCTAAGAAAATGTTGATCCTTCTGTGCAATGCAGGTGTTGATCTTTACAGAAGGATTTGATGAGCCCTCTCTTCAATGCAGGTGTTTACTGATATCTAAGGAATGGATGACCCCTCTGTTCAATGCAGGTGTTTACAGTTACCTAAGGAAAGGATGATCCCTCTGTGCAATACAGGTGTTTACCTTTACCTAAGTAATGGGATGATCCCTCTGTGCAATGCAGGTGTTCATCTTTAACTAAGGAATACGTGATCCCTCTGTTCCATGCAGGTGTTTACCATTATATGAGGAAAGGATGACCCCTCTGTTCAATGCAGGTGTTTACCTTTACCTAAGGAATGGATGATACCTCCATTCAATGCAGGTGTTTGTCTTTACCTAAAGAAGGATGATCACTCTGTTCAAAAGGTCTCTACCTTTACTTAAGGAATGTATGATCCCCCTGTGCATTACAGGTGTTTATCTTTGCCTAAGGAATGTATGATCCCTTTGTGATTGCAGATGTTTATATTTACCTAAGGAATGGATGATCCCGCTATGCAATCCTGGTGTTTACCTTCATATAAGGAATAGGATGATCACTCTGTGCAATGCAGGTCTTTTTTTCTTTACCTAAGGAATAGATGATCCCTCTGTTCAACGCAGGTGTTTTCCGTTATCTAAGTAATGGATGATCCCTCTGTTCAATGCAGGTGTTTACAGTTACCTTAGGAATGGATGATCCCTCTGTGCAATGGAGGTGTTTACCTTTACCTAAAGAATGCATGATCCCTCTGTGCAATGCAGGTGTTAACCTCTACCTAAGGATTGGCATTATCACTCTGTACAATGCAGACGTTCTTCCTTAACTAAGGAATAGATGATCCCTCTGTTCAATGCAGGTGTTTACAGTTAATTAAGGAACGGATTATCCCTCTGGGCAATGCAGGTGTTTACCTTTACCTAAGGAATTGATGATACCTCTGTTCAAGGCAGGTGTTTACCTAAAGAAGGATGATTCCTCTGTTCAACGCAGGTTTCCACCTTTACTTAAGGAATGGATGGTCCCTCTGTTCAATGCAGGTGTTTACCTTTACCAAATTAATGAATATTCCCTGTGTGCGATGCAGGTGTTTAAATTTACATAAGGAATGTATTATCCCTCAGTACAATGCAGGTGTTGATCTTTACCTAAGGAATAGATGAGCCCTCTGTTAAATGCAGGTGTTTACCATCATCTAAAATATGGATGATCCCTCTGTTCAATGCAGGTTTGGATATTTTACTAAGTAATAGATGATCCCTCTGTTCAGTGCAGGTGTTTACACTTACCTAAATAATGGATGATCCCTATGTGCAATGCACGTGTTTACCTTAACCTAAGGAATGGATCATCCCTATCTGCATTGCAGGTATTTACCTTTACTTAAGGATTGATATGATCAGTCTGTGCAATGCAGGTGTTTACCTTTACCAAAGGAATGGATGTTCCCTGTATTAATTGCAGGTGTTTACTGTTATCTAAGGAGTGGATGATCCCTCTGTTTAATGCAGGTGTTTACACTTACCTAAGGAATGGATGATCCCTATGTGCAAGGCAGGTGTTTATCTTTACCTAAGGAATGGATCATCCCTTTCTGCAATGCAGGTGTTTACCTATAAGGATTGGGATGATCCCTCTGTGCAATGCAGACTTTTACAATTACCTATGGAATGGATGATCCCTCTCTGCTATGCAGGTGTTGATCTTTACCTAAGGAATAGATGATCCCTCTGTTCAATGCAGATGTTTACGTTTATCTAAGGAATAGATGATCTCTCTGTTCAACGCAGGTTTCTACCTTTACTTAAGGAATGGATGATCCCTGTGTGCAATGCATGTGTTTAACCTTACCAAAGGAATGGATCCTTCCTCTGTGCATTGCAGGTGTTTTTTTTTGGTTTTGCAAGGTAGGGTCTCACTCTGGCCCAGGCTGACCAGGAATTAACCTGGTCTCAGGGTGGCCTTGAACACTTGGTGAACCTCCTACCTCTGCCTCCCGAGTGCTGGGATTAAAGGCGTGCGACACCAAGCCCAGCTTGCAGGTGTTTACCATTACCTAATGAATGGATGATCCGTGTGTGAATTTCAGGTGTTTACATTTACCTAAGAAATTGATGATCCCTCTGTTTAATGCAGGTGATTACCTTTACCTAAGGAATGCAATGGAGGTTTAGATCTTTACCTGAGGAATAAATTATCCCTCTGTTCAATGCAGGTGTTATGTAAGGAATGGATGAACCCTCTGTTCAATGTAGGTGTTTACCATTACATAAGTAATGGATGATCCCTCTATACAAAGCAGGTGATTAGCTTTAATTAAGGAATTGATGATCCCTATGTGCAATGCAGGTGTTGACCTTTACCTAAGGAATGGGATGATCTCTTTGTACAATGCAGTTGTTTTCCGTTATCTAAGTAATGGATGATCCCTCTGTTCAATGCAGCTGTTTACCGTTATCTAAGAAATGGATGATCCCTCTGTTCAATGCAGGTGTTTACAGTAACCTAAGCAATGGATGATCCATCTGTGCAATGGATGTGTTTACCTTTACATAATGAATGGATGATCGCTGTGTTCAATTCAGTTGTTGATCTTTACCTAAGGAACAGATGATCCATCTGTTCAATGCAGGTGTTTACCTTTACCTAAGGAATGCGATGATCCCCCTGTGCCATGCAGGTGTTGATTTTTACCCTAGGAATAGATAATCCCTCTGTTCAATGCAGTTCTTTACCATTATCTAAAGAATGGATGATCCCTCTGTTCAATGCAGCTGTTTACAGTTACCTAAGGAATGGATGATCCCTCTGTCAATGCAGGTGTTTACCTTTACCTAAGAATGGTATTATCCCTCTGTGCAATGCAGGTGTTTACCTTTACCTGAGGATTAGATGATCCCTAGGTCCAATGCAGGTGTTTACCATTATCTAAGGAATGGATGATCCCCCTGTTCAATGCAGGTGTTTACCATTACCTAGGGAATGGATGATCCCTCTGTGCAATGCAGGTGTATAACTTTACGTAAGAAAAGGGTGATCCCTCTGTGCATTGCATTTGTTTACCTTTACATAAGGAATGGGATGATTGCTCAGTGCAATGCAGGTGTTGATCTTTACCTAAGGGATAGATGATCATTCTGATCAATGCAGGCGTTTACCATCATCTAAGGAATGGATGATCCCTCTGTTCAATGCAGGTATTTACAGTTACCTAAGGAATGGATGATCCATCTGTGCAATGCAGGTGTTGATCTTTAACTAAGGAATATATGAACCATCTGTTCAATGGAAGTGTTTACGGTTACCTAAGGATTGGATGATCCCTCTGTTAAATGCAGGTTTTTACAGTTACCTAAGGAAAGGATCATGCATCAGTCCAATGCAGGTGTTTACATTTACCTGAGGAATGGATGATCCCTCTATGCAATGCAGGTGTTTACCTTAACCTAAGGAATGGGATGAATCCTCTGTGCAAAGCAGGTGTTCATCTCTAATGAATAGATGATCCCTCTCTACAAGGCAGGTGTTTACCTTTACCTAAGGAATGGATGATATCTCTGTTCAACGCAAGTGTTTACCTTTACCTAAAGAAGAATGATCGCTCTGTTCAACGCAGGTTTCTACCTTTACTTAAGGAATGGATGATCCGTATGTTCAATGCAGGTTTCTACATTTACTTAAGGAATGGATGATCTCTCTTTGCATTTCAGGTGTTTACCTTTACCTAAGGAATGGATGTTCCCTCTGTGCATTGCACGTGTTTACATTTACCTTAGGAATGGATGATCCTTCTGTGCATTGCAGGTGTTTACTATTACCTCAGGAATGGAAGATCCCTCTGTTCAATGCAGGTGTTTACCTTTACCAAAGGAATGGATGGTCCCTGTGTGGAATTCAGGTGTTTACCTCTACATAAATATTGGATGATCCCTCTGGGCCGGGCAGGTGTGGACCTTTACCTACGGAATGGATGATCCCTCTGTGCAATGCAGGTGTTGATATTTACCTAAGTAATAGATGATCCCTCTGTTCAATGCAGGTGTTTACCTGTGCCAAAGGAATGGATGATCCCTCTGTACATTGCATGTGTTTACATTTACCTTAGGAATGTATGATCCTTCTGTGAAATTCAGGTGTTCACTATTACCTAAGTAATGGACGATCCCTCTGTTCAATGCAGGTGTTTACCTTTACCAAAGGAATGGATTTTCTATGTATGAAATGCAGGTGTTTACCTTACCATAAGGAATGGATGATCCCTCTTTGCCAGGCAGGTGTTGACCTTTACCTAAGGAATGGATGATCCTTCTGTGCAATGCAGGTGTTGACCTTTACCTAAGGAATGAATGATCCCTCTGTGCAATGCAGATGTTGATCTTTTCCTAAGGAATAGATGATCCGTCTGTTCAATGAATGTGTTTACGTTTATGTAAGGAATGGGATGATCCATCTGTGCATTGCAGGTATTTACTATTTCCAAAGGAATAAAAGATGCCTATGTCCAATGCTGGTGTTTACCTTTACCTAAGTAAAGGATGATCCCTCTGTTCAATGGAGGTGTTTAAATTCACCTGAGGCATGGATGATCCTTCTGTGCAATGCAGGTGTTGACGTTTACCTAAGGAATGGATGATCCCTCTGTGCAATGTAGGTGTTGATCTTTACCTAAGGAATAGAAGATCCCTCTGTTCAATGGAGGTGTTTACCTTTACCTAAGGATTGGATGATCCTTCTGTGTAATGCAGGTGTTTACCTTTACCTAAGTAATGGGTTGATCCCTCTGTGCAATGCATGTGTTGATATTCACCAAAGGAATAACTAATCCCTCTGTTCAATGCAGGTGTTTACCATTATCTAAGGAATGGATCATCCCTCTTTTCAATGTAGGTGTTTACCTTTACCTAAGGAATGGATGATACCTCTGTGCAACGCAGGTGTTTTACCTTTACCTAAGGAAAGATGATCCATCTGTTCAACGCAGGTTTCTACCTTTCCTTAAGGAATGGATGATCCCTCTGTGCAATGAAGGTGTTTCCCCTTACCTATGGCATGGATGATCCGTCTGTTAAATGCAGGTGTTTACCTTTACGTAAGGAATGGGATGATCCACCTGTGCATTGCAGATATTTACTATTTCCAAAGGAATGGAAGATCCCTCCTTGCCAGGCAGGTGTTGATCTTTACCTAAGCAAATGGATCTTCCCTCTGTGCAAGTCAGTTGGTGACCTTGATCTAAGGAATAGGATGATCCCCCTGTGCAATGCAGGTGTTAATCTTTACCTAAACAATGTACAATCCCTCTCTTCAATGCAGGTGCTTACCTTTACCTAAGGAATGGATGATCCCTCTGCATTGCAGGTGTTTAACTTTACCTAAGGAATGGATATTCCCTCTGTGCATTGCAGTTTTTTACATTTACCTAAGGATTTGAAGATACCTCTGGGCTGGGCATGTGGTGACCTTTAACTAAGGAATGGATGATCTCTCTGTGCAATACAGCTGTTTACCTTCACCTAAGGAATGGGATGATCCCTCAGTTCAGTGCAGGTGTTTACCATTATCTAAAGAATTGATGATGCCTGTGTGCAATGCTGGTGTTTACCTTGACCTAAGGAATGGATGATCCCTCTGTGCAATGCTGCTGTTGACCTTTACCTAAGGAGGAGATGATCCATCTGTTCAATGCAGGTGTTTACCATTATCTAAGGAATGGATGATCCCTCTGTGCAATGCAGGTGTTTACCATTACCTTAGGAATGGATGATCCCTCTGTGCAATGCAAGTGTTTACCTTTACCTATGGTATGGATTTTCCCTCTGTGTAATGCAGGTGTTTACCTTTACCTATGGAATTGGATGACCACGCTGTGCAATGCAGGCTTTGATCTTTACCTAAGGAATAGATGAGCCCTCTGCTCAATGCAGGTGTTTACAGTTACCTAAACAATGGATGATCCCCCTGTGCAATGCAGGTGTTTACCTTTACCTAAGGAATGGGATGATCCCTCTGTGCAATACAGGTGTTGACCTTTACCTAAGGAATAGATGATACCTCTGTTCAATGCAGGCGTTTACCGTTATCTAAGAAATGGATGAATCCTCCGTGAAATACAGCTGTTTACCTTCACCTGAGGAATGGAATGATCCCTCTGTGCAATGCAGGTGTTTACCTTGACCTAAGGAATGGATTATCCCTCTGTTCAACGCAGGTGTTTACTTTTACCTAAAAAAGGTGATCCATATGTGCAATGCAGGTGTTTACCCTTGCCTACGGAATGGATGATCCCTCTGTGCATTGCAGGTGTTTAACTTTATCTAAGGAATGGATGTTCCCTCTGTGCATTGCAGTTTTTTACATTTACCTTAGGTATTGATGATCCCTATGGGCCAGGCAGGTGTTGACCTTTACTTAAGAATGGATGATACCTCTGTGCAATGCAAGTGTTGACCTTAACCTAAGGAATGGGTCATCACTATGTTCAATGCAGGTGTTGATCTTCACCTAAGGAATGGATGATCCAACTGTTCAATGCAGTTGTTTACATTTCTTTAAGGAATGGGATGATCCTTCTGTGCATTGCATGTATTTCCTATTTCCAAAGGAATGGAAGATCCCTCTGGGGCAGGCAGGTGTTGACCTTTACCTAAGCAATGGATCATCCCTCTGTGCAAGTCAGGTGTTGACCTTTACCTAAGGAATGGAGGATCCCTCTGTTCAATGCAGGTGTTTACCTTTACCTAAGGAATGTATATTCCCTCTGTGCATTGCAGTTTTTGACATTTACATAAGGATTGGAAGATACCTCTGAGCTGGGCACGTGGAAACATTTAACTAAGGAATGGATGATCTCTCTGTGCAATACAGCTGTTTACCTTCACCTAAGGAATGGGATGATCCCTCTGTTCAATGCAGGTGTTTACCATTATCTAAAGAATTGATGATGCTTGTGTGCAATGCAGGTGTTTACCTTGACCTAAAGAATGGATGATCCCTCTGTGCAATGATGCTGTTGACCTTTACCTAAGGAGTAGATGATCCATCTGTTCAATGCAGGTGTTTACCATTATCTAAGGAATGGATGCTCCCTCTGTTCAATGCAGGTGTTTACCATTACCTAAGGAATAGATGTTCCCTCTGTGCAATGCTGGTGTTTACCTTTACCTATGCAAATGGACGACCGCTCTGTGCAATGCAGGTGTTGATCTTTACCTAAGGAATAGATAAGCCCTCTGCTCAATGCAGGTGTTTCCCTTCACCTAAGGAATGGGATGATCCCTCTGTGCAATGCAGGTGTTTACCTTTATCTAAGGAATGTATGATTACTCTGTGCAATGCAGGTGTTTACCTTGACATGAGGAATGGGTTATCCCTGTGTTCAATGCCGGTGTTTACCATTAGGTAAGTAATGGATGATCCCTCTGTGCAATGCAGGTGTTTACATTTACCTAAGGAATGGATGATCCCTCTTTGCAATGCAGGTGTTGATCTTTACCTAAGGAATAGATGATTCCTCTGTTCAATGCAGGTGTTTACCATTAAGTAAAGAATGGATGATCCCTCTTTTAATATAGGTGTTAACCTTTACCTAAGGAATGGATGATCCCTCTGTGCAATGCAGCTGTTTACCTTCACCTAAGGAATGGGATGATCTCTCTGTGCATTGCAGGTGTTTACATTTACCTTAGGAATGGATGATCCCTCTGTGAAATACAGGTGTTGACCTTTACCTAAGGAATGGATGATCCCTCTGTTCAATGCAGGTGTTGGTCTTAAACTAAGGAGTGGCGGATTCCTCTGTGCAAAGCAGTTGTTCACCTTTATCTAAGGATTGGATGATCCCTCTGTTCAATGCAGGTGTTTACAGATACCTAAGGAATTAATGATTCCTTTGTGCAATGCAGGTGTTTCCCTTTACCTAAGGAATGGATGATCCCTCTGTGCAATGCTGGTGTTCATCTTTACCTAAGTACAGATGATCCATCCTTTCAATGCAAGTGTTTACCGTTACGTGATGAATGGATGATCCCTCTGTTCAACACAGGTGTTTACAAAGGATGATCGCCCTCTGCAATGCAGGTGTTAACCTTTTCCTAAGGAATAGATGATCCCTCTGTGCAATGCAGGTGTTGATCTTTACCCAAGGAATAGATGATCCCTTTGTTCAATGCAAATGCTTACCGTTTTCTAAAGAATGGATGATCCCTCTGTTCAATGCATGAGTTTACAGTTACCTAAGGAATGCTTGATCCCTCTGTGCAATACAGGTGTTTACCTTTATCCAAGGAATGGGTGATCCCTCTTTGCAATGCAGGTGTTTGCCTTTATCTAAGGAATGGATGATCCCTCTGTTCAATGCAGGTGTTTACCATTACCTAAGGGTGGATGATCCCTTTGTGCAATGCAGGTGTTTACCTTTACCTAAGGAATGGATGTTCCCTCTGTGCAATGCAGGTGTTTACCTTTACCTAGGGAATTGGATGACCGCTCTGTGCAATGCAGGTGTTGATCTTTACCTATGGAATAGATGAGCCCTCTGCTCAATGCAGGTGTTTACAGTTCCTTAAGGAATGGATGATCCCTCTGTTCAATTCAGGTATTAACCGTTTCCTAAGGAACAGCATGATCCCTCTGTACCATGCAGGTGTTGATCTTGACCTAAGTAATAGATAATTCCTCTGTTCAATGCAAATGCTTACCATTTTCTAAAGACTGGATGATCCCTCTGTTCAATGCATTTGTTTGCAGTTACCTAAGTAATGTTTGATCCCTCTGTGCAATACAGGTGTTTACCTTTACCTAAGGAATGGATGATCCCTCTTTGCAATGCAGGTGTTTACCTTTATCTAAGAAATGGGATGATCCCTATGTGCAATGCAGGTGTTCATCTCTACCTACAGAATAGTTGATCCCTTTGTTCAATACAGGTGTTTACCCTTTTCTCAGGAATGGATGATCCTTCTGTTCAATGCAGGTGTTTACATTTGTGTAAGTAATGGGATGATCTCTCTGTGTATTGCAGGTGTTTACTATTACCTAAGGAACGGAAGATGTCTATGTTCAATGCTGGTGTTTACCTTTACTTGAGGAGTGGATGATAAATCTGTTCAATGCAGGTGTTTAACTTTACCTAAAGAATGGGATGATCCCTCGGTGCATTGCAGGTGTTAACTTTACCTAAGGAATAGATGATCCCTCTGGTCAATGCCAGTGTTTACCATTACATAAGGAATGGATGATCCCTCTGTTCAATGCAGGTGTTTACCTTTACGAAAGGAATGTATGATACCGTTGTTATATGCAGGTGTTTACCTTTACCTAAGGAATGGGATGATCCCTGTGTGTAATGCAGTTGTTGATCTTTACCTAAGGAATAGATGAGTCTTCTGTTCAATGCAGGTGTTTACTGTTCTGTAAGGAATGGATAATCTCTCTTCAATGCAGGTATTTACCATTACCTAAGGAATGGATGATTCCTATGTGCATTTCAGGAGTATGCATTTTCCTTAAGAATGGATGTTCCCTCTGTGCATTGCAGGTGTTTACTAATACCTAAGGAATGGAAGAGCCCTCTGTTCAATGCAGGTGTTTGCCTTTACCTAACGAATGAGATGATCCCTCTGTGCAATGCAGGTATTCATCTTTACTTAAGGGTTAGATGATCAATCTGATCAATGCAGGCATTTACCGTTATCTAAGGAATGGATGATCCCTCTGTTCAATGCAGGGGTTTACAGTTACCTAAGGAATGGATGATCCCTCTGTGCAATGCAGGTGTTGATCTTTACCTAAGGAATAGATGAGCCATCTGTTCAATGGAGGTGTTTACAGTTACCTAAGGTATGGATGATCCCTCTGTTCAATGCAGGTGTTTACCTTTACCTAAGGAATGGATGATCCCTTTGTGCAATTCAGGTGTTTACTTTTACCTAAGTAATGGTATTATCCCTCTGTGTAATTCAGGTGTTGATCTTTTACTAAGGAATAGATGAGCCCTCTGTTCAATGAAGGTGTTTACCATTACCTAAGGAATGTATGACGCTCTGTTCAATGCAGGTGTTTACAGTTCTCTAAGCAATGGAATATCACTCTGTGCAATGAAGATGTTTACTTTTACCTAAGGAATGGACGACCCTCTGCAATGCAGGTGTTAACCTTTTCCTAAAGAATGGGAAGGGCCCTCTGTGAAATGCAGGTTTTGACCTTGACCTAAGGACTAGATAATCCTTCTCTTCAATGCAGGTGTTTACAGTTACATAAGGAATGGATGATCCCTTTGTTCAATGAGGTAATTACTTTTACCTAAGGAATGGATGGTACCGCTTTTCAACGCAGGTGTTTGCCTGTACGTAAAGAAGAATGATCCCTCTCTTCAGGGCAGGTTTCTCACGTTACATAAGGAATGGATGATCCCTCTGTGCAATGCAGGTGTTTACCTTTACCTAAGGAATGGATGATCCCTCGGTGCATTGCAGGTGTTAACTTTACCTAAAGAATGGATGATATCTGTGTGCATTGCACGTGTTTACATTAAACTAAGGAATGGATGTTCGCTCTGTTCAATGCACTTGTTGATCTTTACCTAAGGAATGGAAGATCCCTCTGTTTAATGTAGGTGTTTACCATTAGGTAAGGATTGGATGATCGCTGTTCAATGCAGGTATTTACCATTACCTAAGGAATGGATGATAGCTATGTGCATTTCAGGTGTTTACTAATACCTAAAGAATGGAAGATCCCTCTGCCCAATGCAGGTGTTTACCTTTACCTAAATAATGGGATAATCCATCTGTGCATTTCAGGTGTTTACTATTAACTAAAGAATGGAAAATGCCTAAGTTAAATGCTGGTGTTTACCTTTACCTAAGGAAAGAATGATTCCTCTGTGCAATGGAGGTGTTTATCTTTACCTAATGAATGGAATATGCCTCTGTGCAATGCAGGTGTTGTCCTTTACCTAAGGAATGAATGATCCTTCTGTGAAATGCAGGTGTTTACTTTTACTTAAGGAATGGATGATCCCTCTGTTCAATGCAGGTGTTGATCTTTACCAAAGGAATAGATGATCTCTCTGTTGAGTGCAGGTGTTTATCTTTACCTAAGGGATGGGTGATCCCTCTGTTCAATGCAGGTGTTTACTATTAACAAAGGAATGGGATGATCCTCTGTGCAATGCAGGTATTGACCTTTACCTAAGGAATTGATGATCCCTTGGTTCAATGCAGGTATTTAGCATTATCTAAGGAATGGATTATCCCTCTGTTCAATGCATGTTATTACAGTTACCTAAGGAATAGATGATCCCTCTGTGTAAGGCAGGTGTTAATTTTACATAAGCAATGGATGATCCCTAGGTGCAATGCAGGTGTTTACCTTTACCTAAGGTATGGGATGATCCCTCTGTGCAATGCAGGTGTTGATCTTTACCTAAGGAATAGATGATCTCTCTGTTCAATGCAGGTGTTTACCTTTACCAAGTGAATGGATGTTTCCTGAGTGCATTGCAGGTGTTGACCATTACCTAAGCAATGGATGATCGCTCTGTCAATGCAGGTGTTTAAGTTTGTGTAAGGAATGGGATGATCCCTCTGTGCATTGCAGGTGTTTACTATTACCTAAGGAATGGAAATTCCCTCTGTTTAATGCAGGTGTTTACCTTTACATGAGGAATGGATGATCCCTCTAGGCCAGGCAAGTGTTGACCTTTACCTAAGGAATTGATGATCCCTCTGTGCAATGCAGGTGTTGACCTTTAACTAAGGAATGGAAGATCCCTCTGTTCAATGCACGTTTTGATCTTTACCTAAGGAATGGATGATCCCTGTGTGCAACACAGTTGTTCATCTTTACATAACGAATGGATGATCCCTCTGTGAAAGACAGTTGTTTATCTTTACATAAGGAATGGATGATCCCTCTGTTGAATGCAGGTGCTTAAGTTTATGTAAGGAATGGGGTGATCCCTGTGTGCATTGCAGGTGTTTAGTATTACCTAACAAATGGAAGAAGCCTATATTCAATGCTGGTGTTTACCTTTATCTAAGGAATGCATGATCCCTGTGTTCAATGCCGGTGTTTACCGTTATCTCAGTAATGGATGATCCCTCTGTTCAATGCAGGTGTTTGCCATTATCTAACGAATGGGTGATCCTTCTGATCAATGCAGGTGTTTACCATTAAATAAGGAATGGTTCATCCCAATGTGCATTGCAGGTGTTTACCTTTACCTAAGGAATGGATGATCCCTATGTGCAATGCAGGTGTTGATCTTTACCTAAGGAATAGCTGATCCCTCTGTTCAATGCAGGTGTTTACCTTTATCTAAGGAATGCATGATCCCTGTGTTCAATGCAGGTGTTTACCTTTACTGAAGGAATGGATGATACCTCTGTTCAACGCAGGTGTTTACCTTTACCCAATGAAAGATGTTCCAGCTGTTCAACGCAGGTTTCAACCTTTACTTAAGGAATGCATGATCCATCTGTGCAATGCCGGTTTTCCCTTACCTATGGAATGGATGATCACTCTGTGCATTGCAGCTGTTTACATTTACCTAAGGAATGGATCATCCTTCTGTGCATTGCAGGTGTTTAATATTACCTAAGGAATGGACGATCCTTGTGTTCCATGCAGGTGTTTATCTTTACCAAGTGAATGGATGGTTCCTGAGTGCAATGCAGGTGTTGACCTTTACGGAAGGAATGGATGATCCCTCTGTTAAATGCAGGTGTTGATCTTTATCTAAGGAATGGATGATTTCTCTGTGCTATGCAGGTGTTCACTCTTACCTAATGAATGGATTATCCCTCTGTGCAAGGCAGGTGTTTACCTTTACCTAAGTAATGGATGATCCCTTTGTGCAATGCAGGTGTTTACCTTTACCTCAGGAATGGATGATACCTCTGTTCAACACAGGTGTTTAAGTTACCTAAAGTAGGATTATCCCTCTGTTCAACGCAGGTTTCTACCTTTACTTACTGAATTGCTGGTCCCTCTGTGCAATACAGGTGTTCACAAAATCCAAAGGAATGGATGATCCCTCTGTGCATTTCCGGTATTTATATTTAACTTAGGAATGGATGATCACTCTGTGCATTGCAGGTGTTTACTATGACCTAAGGAATGGAAGTACCCTCATTCAATTCACGTTTATACCTTTACATAAGGAATGGATGATCCCTCTAGGCCAGGCAGGTGCTCATCTTTACCTAAGGAAGGGATGATCCATCTGTTCAATGCAGGTGTTGACATTTACCTAACCAATGTATGATCCCTCTGTGCAAAGTAGGTGTTCACCTTTACATAAGGAATGGATGATCCCTCTGTTCAATACAGGTGCATAAGTTTATGTAAGGAATGGGATGATCCTTCTTTGAATCGCAGCAGTTTACTATTACCTAAGGAATGGAAGAAGCCTATGTTCAATGCTTGTGTTTACCTTTACCTAAGGAATGGGATGATCCCTCTGTGCAATTCAGGTGTTCATCTTTACCTAAGGAATAGATGAGCCCTCTGTTCAATGCATGGGTTTACCGTTATCTAAGGAATGGATGATGCCTCTGTTCAATTCAGGTATTTACAGTTACCTAAGGAATGGATGATCCCTCTGTGCAATGCAAGTGTTTACCTTTACCTAAGGAACGGATGATCCCTCTGTGCAATGCAAGTGTTTACATTTACCTAAGGAATGGATGATCCATCTGTGCAATGCAGGTGTTGTTCTTTACAAAAGGAATGGATGACCCATCACTTCTATGCAGGTATTTATCTTTACCTAAGGAATAGATGATCCCTCTGTTCAATACAGGTGTTTACCGTTATCTCTGGAAGGACTGATCCCTCTGTTCAATGCAGGTGTTTACCAATTCCTAAGGAATGAATGATGCATGTGTGCCATGCATGTGTTTACGTTTACCTAAGGAATGGATGTTCCATCTGTGCAATGCAGGTGTTGATCTTTAACTAAGGAATGTATGATCCTTCTGTGCAATGCAGGTGTTTACCTTTACCTAAGGAATGGATGATCCCTCTGTGTACTGCAGGTGTTTACCTTTACTAAGGAATGGATGATCTCTCTGTGCAATGCAGGTGTTTACCTTCACCTAAGTAATGTGGTGATAGCTCTGTGCAATGCAGGTGTTTATCTTTACCTAAGGAATGGGATGATCCCTCGTCAATGAAGGTTTTGAACTTTACCTAAGGAATGGATGATCCCTCTGTGTATTGCAGTTGTTGACCTTTACCTAAGGAATGGATGATACCTCTATTCAATGCAGGTGTTTACCTTTACCTAAGGAATGGGATGATCCCTCTGCAATGCAGGTGTTGAATTTTACCTAAGGAATAGATGATCCCTCTGTTAAATGCAGGTGCTTACAGATATCTAAGGAATGAATGATCCATCTGTTCATTGCAGGTTTTACAGTTACTTGAATGGATGATCCCTCTTTTCAATGCAGGTATTTCCGTTATCTAAGGAAGGGATGTTCCCTCTGCTCAATGCAGGTGTTTAGAGTTACCTAAGGAATGAATCCTCTGTGCAATGCAGGTATTGACATTTACCTAAGGAATGAGATGATCCCTGTGTGCAATACAGCTGTTTACCATTATCTAAGGAATGGATCATCCCTCTGTTCAATGCAGGAGTTTACCATTACCTAAGTAATGGATGATCCCTGTGTGCAATGCAGGTGTATATCTTTACCTAAGGAATGGATGATCCCTGTGTGCAATGCAGGTATTGATCTTTACCTAAGGAATATATGATCCCTCTGTTCAATTCAGGTGTTTAACATTATCTAAGGAATGGATGATCCCTTTGTGCAATGCATGTCTTTACCTTTACCTAAGGAATGAGATGATCCCTCAGTGCAATGCAGGTTTTGATCTATACCTAAGGAATTGATTATCCCTCTATTCAATGGAGGTGTTTACCATTATCTAAAGAATGTATGATCCCTTTGTTCAATGCAGCCATTTACAGTTACCTAAGGAATTGATGATCCCTCTGGTCAATGCAGGCGTTGACTTTACCTAAGGAATGGATGATCCCTCTGTGCAACACAGATGTTGAGCTTTACCTAAGCAAGAGATAATCCTTCTGTTCAATGCTGGTGTTTACCGTTATGTAAGAAATGGATGATCCCTCTGTTCAATGCAGGTGTTTACCGTTATCTAAGGAATGGGTGATACCTCTGTACAATGCAGGTGTTTACCATTGCCTAAGGAATGGATCATCCCTCTGTACAATGCACGTGTTTAAAGTTACCTAAGGAATGGATGATCCCTCTGTGCAATGCAAGTGTTTACCTTTACATAAGGAATGGATGATCCCTCTGGAACAGGTAGGTGATTACCTTTACCTACATAATGTAGGATCCCTCTGTGCAATGCAGGTGTTGAACATGACATAAGGAATGCATGATGCCCCTGTTCAATGCAGGTGTTGATCTTTACCTAAGGAACGGATAATCCCTCTGTGAAATGCAGTTATTTACCTTTACCTAAGGAATGGATGATACCTTTGTTCAATGCAGGGGTTTACCTTACCTAAAGAAGGGTGATGATTCTGTTTAACACAGGTTTATACCTTTACTTATGGAATGGATGATCCCTCTGTGTAATGCAGGTGTTGATCTTTACCTAAGGAATAGATGATTCCTCTATTCAATGCAGGTGTTTGCCATTATCTAAGGAATGGATGATCCCTCTGTTCAATGCAGGTGTTTACAGTTACCTAAGGAATGGATGATCCCTCTGTGCAATGCAGGTGTTTACCTTTACCTAAGGAATGGATGATACCTCTGTTCAACACAGGTGTTTACCCTACCTAAAGAAGGATGATAATTCTGCTCAACACAGGTTCATACCTTTACTTATGGAATTCATGATCACTCTGTGAAATGCAGGTGTTTACCTTTACCTAAGGAATGGATGATCCCTCTGTGAATTGCACGTGTTTACATTTACTTTATGAAGGGATCATCCTTCTGTGTATTGCAGGTGTTTACTATTACCTAAGGAATGGAAGATCCCTCTTTTCAATGCATGTGTTTACCTTTACCAAAGAATGGATGTTCACTGTGTGCAATGCAGGTGTTTTCCTTTACTTAAAGAATGGATGATCCTCCTGTTCAATGCAGGTGTTGATCTTTACCTAAGGAATGGATGATCCCTCTGTGCAATGCAGGTGTTCACCTCTTACCTAAGGAATGGATGATCCCTACGTGCAAGGAAGGTGTTTACCTTTACCTAAGGAATGGATGATCCTTCTGTACATTGCAGGTGTTTCTGTTTATGTAAGTAATCGGATGATTCCTCTGTGTATTTCAGGTGTTTACTAATACCTAAGGAATGGAAGATGCCTATGTTCAATGCTGGTGTTTACCTTTACCTAAGGAAAGGATGTTCCCTCTGTGCAATGCAGGTGTTTACATTTAAATTAGGAATGGATGATGCCTCTGTGCAATGCACGTGTTTAGCCTAACCTAAGGAATGGGATGATCACCCTGTGCAATGCAGGTGTTGATCTTTACGTCAGGAATAGATGAACCCTCTGTTCAATGCAGGTGTTCACGGTTATATAAGGAATAGATGATCCCTCCGTACAATGAAGTTGTTTACCATTATTTATGATATGGATGATCCCTCTGTTCAATGTAGGTGTTTTCCATTACCTAAGTAATGAATGATCCCTCTGTGCAATGCACGTGTTTACTGTTACCTAAGGAATGGGATGATCCCTCTGTACAATGCAGGTGTTGATCTTTACCTACGGAATAGATGAGCCCTCTCTGAAATCCAGGTGTTTACTGTTATCTAAGGAATGAATGATCCCTCTGTTCAATGCAGGTGTTTACCATTACCTAAGGAATGATTGATCCCTCTGTGCAATGCAGGTGTTTATGTTTAAATTAGGAATGGATGATGCCTCTGTGCAATGCACGTGTTTAGCCTAACCTAAGGAATGGGATGATCACCCTGTGCAATGCAGGTGTTGATCTTTACGTCAGGAATAGATGAACCCTCTGTTCAATGCAGGTGTTCACCGTTATATGAGAAATGCATGATCCCTCTGTTCAATGCAGTTGTTTACCATTATTTACGGAAAGGATGATCCCTCTGTACAATGCAGGTGTTTACCGTTCCCTAAGTAATGAATGACCCCTCTCTGCAATTCAGGTGTTTACCTTTACTTAAGGAATGGGATGATCTCTGTACAATGCAGGTGTTTACAGTTACCTAAGGAATGGATGATCCCTCTGTGCAATGCAGGTGTTTACCTTTACCTAAGGAATGGATGATACCTCTGTTCAACACAGGTGTTTACCCTACCTAAAGAAGGATGATAATTCTGCTCAACACAGGTTCATACCTTTACTTATGGAATTCATGATCACTCTGTGAAATGCAGGTGTTTACCTTTACCTAAGGAATGGATGATCCCTCTGTGAATTGCACGTGTTTACATTTACTTTATGAAGGGATCATCCTTCTGTGTATTGCAGGTGTTTACTATTACCTAAGGAATGGAAGATCCCTCTTTTCAATGCATGTGTTTACCTTTACCAAAGAATGGATGTTCACTGTGTGCAATGCAGGTGATTTCCTTTACTTAAGGAATGGATGATCCTCCTGTTCAATGCAGGTGTTGATCTTTACCTAAGGAATTTATGATCCCTCTGTGCAATGCAGGTGTTTACCTCTTACCTAAGGAATGGATGATCCCTATGTGCCAGGAAGGTCTTTACCTTTACCTAAGGAATTGATGATCCCTCTGTTCATTGCAGGTGTTTAGGTATATGTAAGGAATGGGATGATCCCTCTGTGCATTTCAGGTGTTTACTAATACCTAAGGAAGAAGATGCCTTTGTTCAATGCTGGTGTTTACCGTTATGTAAGGAATGGATGATTCCTCTGTTCACTGCAGGTGTTTACCATTATAAAAGGAATGGATGATCCCTCTGTGGAATGCAGGTGTTTACCTTTACCTAAGGAATGAATGATCCCTCTGTGCAATGCAGGTGTTTACCTTTACCTAAGGAATGGGATGATCCTTCAGTGCAATGCAGGTGTTGGTCTTTACCTAAGGAATAGATGATCCCTCTGTTCAATGCAGGTGTTTACCTTAACCTAAGGATTGGAATGATCCCCCTGTGCAATGCACGTGTTGATCTTTACCTAAGGAATGGATGATACCTCTGTTCAAGGCAGGTGTTTACCGTTATCAAAGGAATGGATGATCCCTCTGTTTAATGCAGGGGTTTCCCATTATCTAAGGAATGGATGATCACTCTGTGCAATGCAGGTTTTCAACGTTACCTAAGGAATGGATGATGCCTCTGTTCATTGCAGGTGTTTATATTTGTCTTAAGAATGGATGATCCCTCTGTGCATTGCAGGTGTTTACTATTACCTAAGGAACGAAAGATCCCTCTGTTCAATGCAGGTGTTTACCTTTACAAAAGTAATGGATGTTCTCTATGTGCAATGCAGGTGTATACCTTTACATAAGGAATGGATGATCCCTCTGGGCGAGGCAGGTGTTGATGTTAACCTAAGGAATTGATGATCCCTCTGTGCAATGCAGGTGTTGACCATTTTATAAGGAATGGAAAATCCCTCTGTTCAATGCAGGTATTTAACTTAATCTAAGTAATGGATGATCCCTCTGTGCAATCCAGGTGTTTACCATTACCTAAGGAATGGATGATCCCTCTGCGCAATGCAGGTGTTCAACGTTATCTAATGAATGGATGATCCGTCTGTTCAACGCAGCTGTCTACCTTTACCTAAAGAAGTATGATCCCTCTCTTCCAATCAGGTTACTACCTTTACTTAAGGAATGGATGATCCTCCTGTGCAATGCAGGTGCATACCCTTGCCTAAGGAATAGTCGATCCCTCTGTGCATCGTAGGTGTTTATATTTACCTTCGGAATTGATGATCCCTATGTGCATTGGAGGTGTTTACTACTACCTGAGGAAAGGATGTTCCCTGTATGCAATGCAGGTGTTTATCTTTACATAAGGTATGGAAGATCCCTCTGTGCAATGCAGATATTGATCTTTACCTAAGGAGTAGATGATCCCTCTGTTCAATGCAGGCCTTTACCATTATCTAAGGAATGGGTCATCCCTCTGTTCAATGCAGGTGTTTTCCTTTACCTGAAAAAGGATGATCCCTATGTTCATCGCAGGTTTCTAACTTTACTTAAGGAATTGGTGATCCCTCTGTGCATTGCAGGTGTTTACATTTACCTTAGGAATGGATGATCCTTCTGTGCATTGCAGGTGTTTAACCTTACCTAAGGAATGGATGATTCCTCTGTGCAATGCAGGTCTTTACACTTACCTAAAGAATGGAAGATCCCTTTTTACAATGCAGCTGTTTACCTTTACCAAAGGAATGGATGTTCCCTGTGTGAAATGCACGTGTTTAACTTCACATAAGGAATGGATGATGCCTCTGGCCCAGACATGTGTTGACCTTTACCTAAGGAATGGATGATCCCTCTGTGCAATGCAGGTGTTGTCCTTTACCTAAGGAATGGATGATTCCTCTATTCAAGGCCAGTGTTGATCTTTACCTAAGGAATGGATGATCACTCTGTGCAATGCAGGTGTTGTCCTTTACCTAAGGAATGGATGATTCCTCTATTCAAGGCCAGTGTTGATCTTTACCGAAGGAATGGATGATCCTTCTGTGTAATTCAGGTGTTGACCTTTACCTAAGGAATGGAAGATCCCTCTGTACAATGCAGGTCTTGACCTTTACCTAAGGAATGGATGATCCCTATGTTCAATCAGGTTTTGATCTTTACCTAAGGAACGGATGATCCCTCTGTGCTATGCAGGTGTTCACCTCGTACCTAAGGAATTGATTAAAGCTCTGTGGAAGGCAGGTGTTTACCTTTACCTAATTAATGGAAGATCCCTATGTGCAATGCAGGTGTTGATCTTTACCTAAGGAATAGATGATCCCTAATGTTCAATGCAGGTGTTTCCCGTTATTTAAGGAATGGATGATCCCTCTGTTCAATGCAGGTGTTTACCATTACGTAAGGAATGGGTGATCCCTCTGTGCAATGCAGGTGTTTATGTTTACCTAAGGAATGGATGATCCCTCTGTGCAATGTAGGTGTTTACCTTTACCTAAGGAATGGGATGATCCCTCTGTGCAATGCAGGTGTTGATCTTTACCTAAGAAATAGATGATCCCTCTTTTCAATTCAGGTGTTTACCATTATCTAAGAAATGGATGATCCCTCTGTTGAATGCAGGTGTTTACCATTATTTAAGGAATGGATGATCCATCTGTTCAATGCAGGTTTTTACCAATTATCTAAGGAAGGGATGATCCCTCTGTGCAATGCAGTTGTTTACGTTTACCTAATAATGGATCATCCCTCTGTGCAATGCAGGAATTTATATTTACCTAAGGAATGGGATGATCCCCCTGTGCAATGCAGCTGTTGATCTTTACCTAAGTAATGGATGATCCCTCTGTGCAATGCAGGTGTTTAACTTTACCTAAGGAATGGATGATCCCTCTGTGCAATGTAGGTGTTTACCTTTACATAAGGAATGGGATGATCCCTCTGTGCAATGCAGGTGTTGATCTTTACCTAAGGAGTAGATGATCCCTCTGTTCAATGCAGGCCTTTACCGTTATCTATGGAATGGGTCATCCCTCTGTTCAATGCAGGTGTTTTCCTTTACCTGGAAAAGGATGATCCCTATGTTCATCGCAGGTTTCTAACTTTACTTCAGGAATTGGTGATCCCTCCGTGCAATGGAGGTGTTTACCCTTACCTAAGGAATGTATGTGCCCTCTGTACACTGCAGGTGTTTACCTTTACCTAAGGAATGGATGATCCCTCTGTGCAATGCAGGTGTTTACATTTACCTAAGAAAAGGATGATCCCTCGGTGCAATGCAGGTATTTATATTTACCTAAGGATTGGCATGAACCCCCTGTGCAATGCAGGTGTTGATCTTTACCTAAGGAATAGATGATCCCTTTGTTCTATGCAGGTGTTTACCATTACCTAAGGAATGGTTATCCCTCTCTGAAATCCAGGTGTTTACCTTTACCAAAGGAATGGGATGATACCTCTGCCCAATGCAGGGATTTATCTTTACCTAAGGAATAGGATGATCCGCCTGTGCAATGCAGATGTTGAACTTTACCTAAGTAATGGATGATCCCTCTGTGTAATGCAGTTGTTTAACTTTACCTAAGGAATGCATGATCCCTCTGTGCAATCCAGGTGTTTACCTTTACCTAAGAAATGTAATGATCCGTCTGTGCAATGCAGGTGTTGATCTCTACCTAAGGAATAGATGAGACCTCTGTTCAATGTAGGTGTTTACCATTATCTGAGGAATGGATGATCCCTCTGTTCCATGCTCATGTTTACAGTTACCTACGGAATTGATGATACCTCTGTGCAATTCAGGTGTTTAACTTTACCTAAGGAATGGATGATCCCTCTCTGCAATCCAGGTGTTCCCCTTTACCTACAGAATGTGATCATCCCTCTCTGCATTACAGGTGTTGATCTTTACCTAAGAAATAAATGATAATTCTTTTCAAAGCAGGTGTTTACTGTTATCTAAGGAATGGATGTTCCCTCTGCTCAACGCAGGTTTTTACCTATACTTAAGAAATGGATGATCCCTTTGTGCAATACAGGTCTTTACCCTTATCTAAGGAATGGATGATCCCTCTGTGCATTACAGGTGTTTACCGTTACCTAAGGAATGGATGATCCCTCAGTGCATTGAAGATGTTTACATTTGCCTAGGAATGGATGATCCCTGTGTGCATTGTAGATGGTTACTATTACCTAATGAATGGAAGATCCCTCCGTTCAATGCGGGTGTTTACCATTACCTAAGGAATGGATGATCCCTCTGTGCAATGCAGGTGTTTACATTTACCAAAGAAATGGATGATCCTTCTGTGCAATGCAGGTATTTATCTTTACCTAAGGAATGGTATGAACCCCCTGTGCAATGCAGGTGTTGATCTTTACCTAAGGAATAGATGATCCCTTTGTTCGATACAGGTGTTTACCCTTATCTAAGGAATTGATGATCCCTCTGTTCAATACAGTTGTTTACACTTACCGAACGAATGGATGATCCCTCTATGCAATTCAGGTGTTTACCTTTACCTAAGGAATGTATAGTCCCTCTGGTCAAAGCAGGTGTTTACATTTACCTAAGGAATGGATGATTCCTCTGTGCAATGCAGGTGTTTACCTTTACCTAAGGAATGGGATGATCCTCATGTGCAATGCAGGTGTTTATCGTTATCTAAGAAATGGATGATCCCTCTGTTGAATGTAGGTGGTAAGAGTTACCTAAGGAATGGATGATCCTTCTGTTCAATGCAGGTGTTTATCTTTACCTAATGAATAGATGATCCCTCTGTGAAATACAGGTGTTCCTCATTACCTAAGAAATAGAGGAATCCTCTGTTCAATGCAGCTGTTTACCATTATCTAAGGAAAAGATGAGCCCTCTTTTCAATGCAGGTGTTTACCCTTATCTATGGAATTGATGATCCCTCTGTTCAATGAAGGTGTTTACAGTTACCTAAGGAATGGATGATCCCTCTGTGCAATTCAGATATTTACCTTTATCTAAGGAATATACAGTCCCTCTTGTCAATGCTGGTGTGTACCTTTACCTAAGGAATGAATGATCCCTCTGTGCAATGCTGGTGTTCCCCTTTACCTAAGTAATGTATAGTTCCTCTGTGCAATGCAGGTGTTTACTTTTACCTAAGGAATGGATGATACCTCTGTTCAAAGCAGGTGTTTACCTTTACCTAAAGAATGGATGATCCCTCTGTGCAATCCAGATGTTTACATTTACCTATGGAATGGGATAATCCCTCTGTGCATTTCACGTGTTTACCTTTACCTAAGGAATGGATGATCTCTCTGCATTGCAAGTGTTTACATTTACAAGAGGAATGGATGATCCTTCTGTGCATTCCAGGTGTTTACTATTACCTAAGGAATGGGATGATCACCATGTTCAATGCAGGTATTTACCATTACCTAAAGAATGGATGATCCCTCTGTGCAATGCAGGTGTTTAACTTTACCTAAGGAATTGATGATCCCTCTATGCAATGCTGTTGTTCACGTTTACCTAAGGTTTGGGATCATCCCTCTTTGCAATACAGGTGTTGATCTTTACCTAAGAAATACATGATAATTCTGTTCAATGCAGGTGTTTACCATTATCTAAGGAATGGATGATAACTGTGTTAAATGGAGGTTTCTAACTATACTTAAAGAATGGATGATCCCTGTGTGCAATACAGGTGTTTACCTTTACATAAAGAATGAATGATCCCTCTGCACAATGTCGTTGTTTACCTTTACCTAAGGAATGTATAGTCCCTCTGTGCAATGCAGGTGTTGATCTTTACCAAAGGAATTGATTATCCCTGTGTTCAATGCAGGTGTTTATCTTTACCCTAAGGAATGGATGATCCCTATACTCCATGCAGGTGTTTATGTTTATGTAACGAATGGGATGATCCCTCTGTGCATTGCAGGTGTTCACCTTTACGAAAGGAATGGATGATCCCTCTGTTCAATGCAGGTATTTACCGTTATATAATGAATGGATGATCCCTCTGTGTAATGCAGGTGTTTAACGTTACCTAAGGAATGGATGATCCCTTTGTGCAATGCAGGTGTTACCCTTTACCTTAGGAATGGGAGGATCCCTCTGTGGAATGCATGTGTTGACATTTACATAAGGAATGGGTGATCTCTCTGTGCTATGCAGGAGTTAACCTTAACCTAATGAATTGAAGTTCCCTCTGTTCAATGCAGGTGTTGATCTTTACCTAAGGATTGGATGATCCCTCTACGCAATGCAGGAGTTTATCTTTACTAAGGAATGGGATCATCCCCCTGTGCAATGCAGGTGTTTATCTTTACCTAACGCATAGATGATCCCTCTGGGAAATGCAGGTGTTTACCGTTACCTAAGAAATGGATGATCCCTCTGTTGAATGTAGGTGTTAACATTTAAGTAAGGAATGGATTATCCCTCTGTGCAATGCAGGTGTTTACCATTACCTAAGGAATGGATGATCCCTTGGTGCAATGGAGGTATTTATCTTTACCTAAGGAATGGGATGATCCCTCTGTGCAATGCAGGTGTTGAACTAACCTAAGGAATAGATGATCCCTTTGTCCGATGCAGGTGCTTACCGTAATCTAAGTAAATGATCATCCCTCTGTGCAATGCAGGTGTTGATCTTTACCTAAGGAATAGATGAGCCCTCTGTTCAATGCAGGTGTTTATAGTTACCTAAGGAATGGATGATCCCTCTGTTCAATGCAGGTGTTCACCTCTTACCTAAGGAATGGATGTTCCCTTTGTGCAATGTAGGTGTTTACCTTTACATAAGGAAAGGATAATCCCTCTGGGCCAGGCCGGTGTTGACCTTTATCTAAGGAATCGATGATCCCTCTGTGCAAGGCAGGTGTTGTCCTTTACCTATGGAATGGATGATCTCTCTATTCAATGCCAGTGTCGATCATTTCCTAAGGAATGGATGATCCCCCTGTTCAATGCAGGTGTTCACCTCTTACCTAAGGAATGGATGATCCCTCGGTGCCAGGCCGGTGTTTACATTTACCTAAGGAATGGATGATCCATCTGTTCAATGCAGGTGTTAACGCTTATGTAAGGAATAGTTTGATCCTTCTGTGTATTGCAGGTGTTTACTATTACCTAAGGAATGGAATATCCCTCTGTGCATTGCAAGTGTTTACATTTGCCTTAGGAATGGATGATCCCTTCGTGCATTGCAGGTGTTTACTATTAGCTAAGGAATGGAAGATCCCTCTGTTCAATACAGGCGTTTACCTTACCAAAGGAATGGATGTACCCTGTGTGCAATGCATTTGTTTTCCGTTACATAAGGAATGGATGATCCAGCTGGGCAAGGCAGGTGTTGACCTTTAACTAAGGATTGGGTCATCCCTCTGTTCAATGAAGGTGGTGATCTTTAACAAAGGAATGGAAGATCCCTCTGTTCAATGCAGGTGTTGTGCTTTACCTAAGGAATGGAGCATCCTTCTGTGCAATGCACTTGTTGTACTTTACCAAAGAAATGGATGATCCCTCTGTGCAAGGCAGTTGTTTACCTTTACCTAAGGAATGAATGATCCCTCTGTTCAATGCAGGTGTTTACCGTTATCTAAGGAATGGATGTTCCCACTGTTCAATTCAGGTGTTTACCATTACCTAAGGAATGGATGATACCTCTGTTCAACGCAGGTGTTTACCTTTACCTAAAGAAGCATTATCCCTCTGATCAACGAAGGTTTCTACCTTTACATAAGGAATGGATAATCCCTGTGGGCCAGGCAGGTGTTGACCTTTACCTAAGGAATGGATGATCCCTCTGTGCAATGCAGGTGTTGTCTTTTAAATAAGGACTGGATGATCTCTCTATTCAATGCCGGTGTCGATCATTACCTAAGGAATGGATGATCCCTCTGTGCAATGCAGGTGTTCACCTCTTCCCTAAGGAATGGATGATCCCTTGGTGCCAGGCAGGTGTTTACATTTACCTAAGGAATGGATGATCCATCTGTTCAATGCAGGTGTTAATGCTTATGTAAGGAATGGTTTGATCCTTCTGTGCATTGCAGGTGTTTACTATTACCTAAGGAATGGATGATCTCTCTGTGCATTGCAGGTGTTTGTCTTTACTTAAGGAATGCTTGATATCTCTGTGCATTGCAGGAGTTTACATTTACCTTAGGAATGGATGATCCCTTTGTGCATTGCAGGTTTTTAGTATTACCTAAGGAATTTAAGATCCCTCTGTTCAATGCATGTGTTTTCCTTTACATAAGTTAGGGATGATCTCTCTAAGCCAGGCAGGTGTTGCCCTTCAGGTAAGGAATGGATGATCCCTCTGTCCAATGCAGGTGTTGATCTTTCCTGAGGAATAGATGATCCCTCTGTTCAATGCAGTTGTTTACCGTTATCTAAGGAATGAATGATCCCTCTGTGCAATGCAGGTGTTGATCTTTACCTAAGGAATGGATGATCCCTATGTGCATTGCAGGTGTTTACATTTACCTTAGAAATGGATGATCCTTCTGTTCATTACAGGTATTTACTATTACGAAAGGAATGGAAGATCCCTCTGTTCAATGCAAGTGCTTACATTTACCAAAGGAATGGATGTTCCCTGTGTGCAATGCAGGTCCTTCAAATTCACGTAAGTAATGGATGATCCCTCTGGCCAGGACATGTGTTGACATTTACCTAAGGTATGGATGATCCCTCTGTGCAATTCAGGTGTTGTCCTTTCCCTAAGGAATGGATGATTCCTCTATTCAATGCCAGTGTTGATCTTTACCTAAGGAATGGATGATCCTTCTGTGTAATTCAGGTGTTGACCTTTACCTAAGGAATGGATGATCCCTCTGTGCAATGCAGGTGTTGACCTTTACCTAAGGATGGATGATCCCTCTGTTCAATGCAGGTGTTTACCTTACCTAAGGAATGAATGATCCCTCTGTTCAATGCAGGTGTTTGCGTTTATGTAAGTAATGGGATGTTCCCGCTGTGCATTTCAGGTGTTTACTATTACCTAAGGAATGAAACATGCGTATGTTCAATGCTGGTGTTTACCTTTACCTAAGGAAAGGATGATCCCTTTATGCAATGGAGGTGTTTATCTTTACCTAATGAATGGAAGATCCCTCTGTGCAATGCAGGTGTTGATCTTTACCTAAGGAATAGATGATCCCTAAAGTTCAATGCAGGTGTTTACCGTTATTTGAGAAATGGAAGATCCCTCTCTTCAATGCAGGCGTTTACCATTACCTAAGGAATGGATGATCCCTCTGTGCAATCTAGGTGTTTAACTTTAACTAAGGAATGGGATGATCCCTCTGTGCAATCTAGGTGTTTAACTTTAACTAAGGAATGGGATGATCCCTCCGTGCAATGCAAGTTTTGATCTCTACCTAAGGAATAGATGAGCCCTCTTTTAAATGTAGGTGTTTAACTTTATCTAAAGAATATATGATCCCTATGTTCCATTCTGGTGTTTACAGTTACCTAAGGAAGGGATGATCCCTCTGTTCAATGCAGGTGTTTGCCATAACCTAAGGAATGGATGATCCCTCTGTGCAATGCAGGTGTTTATATTTACCTAGGGAATGGGATGATCCCACTCTGCAATGCATGTGTTGATCTTTACCTGATGAATAGATGATCCCTCTGTGCAATGCAGGTGATTACCATTATCTAAGAATTGGAAGATCCCTCTGTTGAATGTAGGTCTTAATATTTAGGTAAGGAATGGATTACCCCTCTGTGCAATGCAGGTGTTTACCATTACCTAAGGAATGGATGATTCCTCTGTTTGATGCAGGTGTTTACCATTATCTAATGAATGGACGATCCCTCTGTTCAATGCAGGTGTTTACCATTATTTCAGGAATGGATGATCCCTCTGTTCAATGCAGGTGTTTACGTTTACCTAAGGAATGGATGATCCCTCATTGCAATGCAGGTGTTGATCTCTTACCTAAGGAATGGATGATCCCTCGGTGCCAGGCAGGTGTTTACATTTACCTAAGGAATGGATGTTCCATATGTTCAATGCAGGTGTTAACGCTTATGTAAGTAATGGTTTGATCCTTCTGTGAATTGCAGGTGTTTACTATTACCTAAGGAATGGATTATCTCTCTGTGCATTGCAGGTGTTTGCCTTTACTTAAGGAATGGATGATACCTCTGTGCATTGCAGGGGTTTACATTTACCTTAGTAATGGATGATCGCTTTGTGCATTGCAGGTTTTTACTATTACCTAAGGAATTTAAGATCCCTCTGTTCAATGCATGTGTTTACCTTTACATAAGGAATGGAAGATCTCTCTAAACCAGGCAGGTGTTGCCCTTCACCTAAGGAATGGATGATCCCTCCATCCAATGCAGGTGTTGACCTTTACCTAAGGAATGGATGATCCTTCTATTTAATGCAGGTGTTGACCTTTACCTAAGAAATGGATGATTCCTCTATGCAATGGACGTGTTTAACTTTACCTAATGAATGGAAGAACCCTCTGTGCAACGCAGGTGTTGATCTTTACCTAAGGAATAGATGATCCCTAATGTTCAATGCATTTGTTTACCTTTATTTAAGGAATGGATGATCCCTCTGTTCAATGCAGGTGTTTACCATTACCTAAGGAATGGATGATCCCTCGGTGCAATGCAGGTGTTTATGTTTACCTAAGTAATGGATGATCCCTCTGCGCAATGCTGGTGTTTAACTTTACCTAAGTAATGGATAATCCCTCTGTGCAATCCAGGTGTTCAACATCGCCTAAGGAATGGGATGATCCCTCTGTGCAATGCAAGTTTTGATCTCTACCTAAGGAATAGATGAGCCCTCTGTTCAATGTAGGTGTTTACATTATCTAAAGAATGGATGATCCCTATGTTCCATGATGGTGTTTAAAGTTACCTAAGGAAGGGATGATCCCTCTGTTCAATGCAGGTGTTTGCCATTACCTAAGGAATGGATGATCCCTCTATGCAATGCAGATGGACACATTTACCTACAGAATAGGATCATCCCTCTGTGCAATACAGGTGTTGATGTTTACCTAAGAAATAAATGATAATTCTGTTCAATTCAGGCGTTTACCATTATCTAAGAATGGATGATCCCTCTGTAAAACGCAGTTTTCTACCTGTACTTAAGGAATGGATGATCCCTGTGTGCAATGCAGGTGTTTACCATTACCTAAGGAATGGATGATCCCTCTGTGCATTGCAGGTGTTTACATTTGCCTAGGAATGGATGATCCCTCTGTGCATTGTAGGGGTTTACAGTTACCTAAGTAATGGAAGATCCCTCTGTTCAATGAAGGTGTTTACCTTTACCAAAGGAATGGATGTACCCTGTGTGCAATGCATTTGTTTACCTTACATAAGGAATGGATGATCCCACTGGGCAAGGCAGCTGTTGACCTTTACCTAAGTAATGGATGATCCCTCTGTGCAATGCAGGTGTTTACCTTTACCTAAGGAATGGATGATCCCTCTGTGCAATGCAGGTGTTGATCTTTACCTAAGGAATCTCTGAGCCCTCTGTTCAATGCAGGTGTTTACGGTTATCTAAGGAATGGATGATCCCTCTAATCAATGCCGGTGTTTAGTTACCTAAGGAATGGATGATCACTCTGTTCAATGCAGGTGTTTACCATTACCTAAGGAAATGACGATCCCTCTGTGTAATGCAGGTATTTACCTTTACCTAAGGAATGGGATGATCCCCCTGTGCAATGCAGGTGTTGAATTTTACCTATGGAATAGATGATCCCTTTATTCAATGCAGGTGTTTACCATTATCTAAGGAATGGATGATCCCTCTGTTCAATGCAGGTTTTTACCATTACCTAAGTAATGAATGACTCTTGGTGCAATGCAGGTGTTTACCTTTACCTAAGGAATGGGATGATCCCTCTGTGCAATGCAGGCATTGATTTTTACCTAAGGAATAGAAGAGCCCTCTGTTCAATTCAGGTGTTTACCGTTATCTAAGGTATTGATTATCCCTCTGTTCAGTGCAGGTGTTTACCGTATTTAAGGAATGGATGATCCCTCTGTTAAATGCAGGTGTTTACCATTACCTAAGGAATGGATGATCCCTCTGTGCACTGCAGGTGTTTAACTGTACCTAAGGAATGGATGATCCCTCTATGCAATGCAGGTGTTCAACTGTACCTCAGGAATGGGATCATCCTTCTGTACAATAAATGTGCTGATCTTTTCCTAAAAAATAGATGATAATTCCGTTCAATGCATGTGTTTACCGTGATCTAAGGAATGGATTATCCCTCTATACAATGCAGATTTCTACCTATACTTAAGGAATGGATGATCCCTGTGTGTAATGCAGGAGTTTACCCTTACCTAAGGAATGGATGATAACATCTGTGCATTGTAGGTGTTCACCATTACCTGAGGAATGGATGATCCCTCTGTGCATTGTAGGTGTTTACATTTGTCTTAAGAATGGATGATCCCTCTGTGCATTGCAGGTGTTTACTATTACCTTAAAAATGGGAGATTCCTCTGTTCAATGCAGGTGTTTACCTTTACCAAAGGAATGGATGTACCCTGTGTGCAATGCATTTGTTTACTGTTACATAAGGAATGTATAATATTGCTGGGCAAGGCAGGTGTTGACCTTTACCTAAGGAATGGATGATCGCTCTGTGCAATGCAGGTGTTGACCTTTACCAAATGAATGTATGATCCCTCTGTTCAATGCAGGTGTTGAGCTTTACCTAAGGAATAGGTGATCCCTCTGTTCAATTTAGGTGTTTACCAATACCTAAGGAAGGGATGATCCCTCTGGGCAATGTAGGTGTTTATATTTACCTAAGGACGGGATGTTCCCTCTATGCAATGCAGGTGTTTACCTTTACCTAAGTAATGGGATGATCCCTCTGTGCAATGCAGGTGTTTACCTTTACCTAAGAAATAGATGATAACTCTGTTCAATGCAGGTGTTTACCATTATCTAAGGAATGGATGATCTCTCTGTGCATTGCAGGTGTTTACCATTACCTAAGGAATGGATGATCCCTCTGTGCATTGCAGGTGTTGTCCTTCACAAAAGTGATCGATGATCCTTCTGTTCTATGAAGGTATTGACCTATACCTAAGGAATGGTTGATCCCTCTGTGCAATGCAGGTGTTTAATTTTACCTAAGGAATGGATGATCCCTCTGTGTAATGCAGGTGTTTACTTTTACCTAAGGAATGGATGATCCCTCTGTGCAATGCAGGGGTTTACCTTTACCTAAGGAATGGGATGATCCCCAGTTCAATGCAGGTGTTTATCTTTAAATAAGGAAGAGATGATCCCTCTGTTCAATGTAGGTGTTTACAGTTACGTAAGGAATGGATGATCGCTCTGTGCTATGCAGGACTTGATCTTTACCTAAGAAATATATGATTACTTTGTTTGATGCAGGTGTTTACCGTTATCTAAGTAATGGATGATCCCTCTGTGCAATGCAGGTGTTTACCTTTACCTAAGGAATGGACGATCCCTCTGTGCAGTCCAGGTGTTTACCTTTACCTAAGGTATGGGATAATCCCTCTGTGCAATGCAGGTGTTGATCTTTACATAAGAAGTAGATGTTAATTCTGTTCAATGCAGGTGTTTGCCATTATCTAAGGAATGGATGATCCCTGTGTGCAATGCAGGTGTTTACCCTTACCTTTGGAATGGATGATTCCTCTGTGCATAGCAGGTGTTTACTGTTACCTAAGGCATGGATGATTCCTCTGTGCATTGCAGGTGTTTACATTTGCCTTAGGAATGGGTGATCCCTCTGTGCATTGCAGGTGTTTAATATTTCCTAAGGAATGTATGATCCCTCTATGCAATGCAGGTGTTCACCTTTACCTAAGGACTGGAATGATCCCTCTGTGCAATGCTGGTGTTGATCTTTTACTAAGGAATAGATGATAACTCTGTTCAATGCAAGTGTTTACCATTATCTAAGGAACGGATGATCCCTCTGTTCAACGCAGGTTTCTACCTTTACCTAAGGAATGGATGATCCCTCTGTGCATTGTAGGTGTTTACATTTGCCTTAGGAATGGATGATCCCTCTGTGTACTGCAGTTTTCTACTATTACCTAAGGAATGGAAGATCCCTCTCTTCAATGCAGGTGTTTACCTTTACCAAAAGAATGACTGTACCCTGTGTGCAATGCATTTGTTTACCGTTACATAATCAATGGATGATCCCGCTGGGCAAGGCAGGTGTTCACCTTTACCTAAGGAATGGATGATCCCTCTGTGCCATGCAGGTGTTGACCTTACATAAGGAATGGATGATCCCTCTGTTCAATACAGGTGTTGATCTTTACCTAAGGAACAGATGATCCCTCTGTTCAATATAGGTGTTTACCGTTTTCAAAGGAATCGATGATTCCTCTGTGTAATGCAGGTGTTTAAGTTTACCTAAGGAATGTATGATCCCTCTATGCAATGCAGATGTTCACCTTTATGTAAGGAATGGGATGATCCCTCTGTCCAATGCAGGTGTTGATCTTTACGTAAGAAATAGATGATAACTCTGTTCAATGCAGGTGTTTACCATTATCTAAGGAATGGATGACCCCTCTGGGCAATGCAGGTGTTTAACTTTGCCTATGGAATGTATGATCCCACTATGCAATGCAGGTGTTCACATTTACTAAGGAATGGAATGATCCCTTTGTGCAATGCTGGTGTTGATCTTTAACTAAAGAATAGATGATAACTCTGTTCAATGCAAGTGTTTACCATTATTTAAGGAATGGATGATCCCTCTGTTAAACGCAGGTTTCTACCTTTACTTACGGAATGGATGATCCCTGTGTCCAATGCATGTGTTTACACTTACCTAAGGAATGGATGATCCCTCTGTGCATTGAAGTTGTTTACCATGACCTAAGGAATGGATGATCCCTCTGTGCATTGCAGGTGTTTACATTTGCCTTAGGAATGGATGATCCCTCTGTGCATTGCAGTTGTGTACTATTACCTAAGGAATGGAAGATCCCTCTGTTCAATGCAGGTGTTTAACTTTACCAAAGGAATGGATGTACCCTGTGTGCAATGCATTTGTTTACTGTTACATAATGAATGGATGATCCCACTAGGCAAGGCAGGTGTTGACCTTTACCTAAGGAATGGTTGATCCCTGTCTTCAATCCAGGTGTTTACCTTTACCTAATGAATGGGATCATCCCTCTGTGAAATGCAGGTGTTGATCTTTACCTAAGGAATAGATGAGCCCTCTGTTAAATGCAAGTGTTTACCATTACCTAAGGAATGCATGATCCCTCTGTGCAATGCAGTTGTTTACATTTACCTAAGGAATGGATGATCCCTCTGTGCAATGCAGTTGTTTATCTTTACCTAAGGAATGGGATGATCCCCTGTGCAATGCAGGTGTTGATCTTTACCTAAGGAATGGATGATCCTCTGTTCAATGCAGTTGTTTATCTTTACCTAAGGAATGGATGATCCCTCTGTGCAATGCAGGTGTTGATCTTTACCTAAGGAATGGATGATCCCTCTGTGCAATGCAGTTGTTTATCTTTATCTAAGTGATGGATGATCCTTCTGTTCAATGCAGGTGTTGATCTTTACCTAAGGAACAGATGATCCCTCTGTTCAATGCAGGTGTTTACCATTTTCCTAAGAAATGGATGATCCCTCTGTTGAATGTAGGTGTTTACTTTACGTAAGGAATGGATGGTCCCTCTGTGCAATGCAGGTGTTGATCTTTACCTAAGGAATAGATGATCTCTTTGTTCAATGCAGGTGTTTACCATTATATACGTAATGGATGATCCCTCTGTGCATTGTAGGTGTTTACCTTTACCTAAGTAATGGATGATACCTCCGTGCAATCCAGGTGTTGACCTTTACGTAAGAATGGATGATTACTTTGTTTGATGCATTTGTTTACCATTATCTAAGGAATGGATGATCCCACTGTGCAATGCAGGTGTTGACCTTTACCTAAGGAATGGATGATCCCTCTGTTCAATGCAGGTGTTGGTATTTAACTAAGGAATAGATGATTCCTCTGTTCAATGCAGGTGTTTATCTTTATTTAAGGAATGGATGATCCTTCTGTTCAATGCAGGTGTTTACCATTATCTAAGGAATGGATGATCCCACTGTGCAATGCAGGTGTTTACCCTTACCTTTGGAATGGATGATTCCTCTGTGCAATCCAGGTGTTTACTGTTACCTAATTAATGGATGATTCCTCTGTGCAATGCAGGTGTTTATCTTTACCTTAGGAATGGATGATCCCTCTGTGCATTGCAGGTGTTCCCTATTCAATGCAGGTGTTTACCCTTAGGAATGTATGATGATCCCTCTGTTCAATGCAGGTGTTCACCTTTACCTAAGGACTGGAATGATCCCTCTGTGCAATGCTGGTGTTATCTTTTACTAAGGAATGGATGATAACTCTGTTCAATGCAAGTGTTTACCATTATCTAAGGAATGGATGATCCCTCTGTTCAATGCAGGTTTCTACCTTTACCTAAGGAATGGATGATCCCTCTGTGCATTGTAGGTGTTTACATTTGCCTTAGGAATGGATGATCCCTCTGTGTACTGCAGTTTTTCTACTATTACCTAAGGAATGGATGATCCCTCTGTTCAATGCAGGTGTTTACCTTTACCAAAGGAATGGATGACCCTCTGTGCAATGCATTTGTTTACCGTTACATAATCAATGGATGATCCCTCTGGGCAATGCAGGTGTTCACCTTTACCTAAGGAATGGATGATCCTCTGTGCCATGCAGGTGTTGACCTTACATAAGGAATGGATGATCCCTCTGTTCAATGAAGGTGTTGATCTTTACCTAAGGAACAGATGATCCCTCTGTTCAATATAGGTGTTTACTTCTTTACCATTCAAATGGAATCCCAATGGGCATGATTTGACCTCTGTGTAATGAGGTGTTTAAGTTTACCTAAGGAATGGATGATCCTCTATGCAATGCAGATGTTCACCTTTATGTAAGGAATGGGATGATCCCTCTGTCAATGCAGGTGTTGATCTTTACCTAAGAAATAGATGATAACTCTGTTCAATGCAGGTGTTTACCATTATCTAAGGAATGGATGACCCCTCTGGGCAATGCAGGTGTTTAACTTTGCCTATGGAATGTATGATCCCACTATGCAATGCAGGTGTTCACATTTACTAAGGAATGGAATGATCCCTCTGTGCAATGCTGGTGTTGATCTTTAACTAAAGAATAGATGATAACTCTGTTCAATGCAAGTGTTTACCATTATTTAAGGAATGGATGATCCCTCTGTTAAACGCAGGTTTCTACCTTTACTTACGGAATGGATGATCCCTGTGTCCAATGCATGTGTTTACACTTACCTAAGGAATGGATGATCCTCTGTGCATTGCAGTTGTTTACCATTACCTAAGGAATGGATGATCCCTCTGTGCATTGCAGGTGTTTACATTTACCTAAGGAATGGATGATCCCTCTGTGCATTGCAGTTGTGTACTATTACCTAAGGAATGGAAGATCCCTCTGTTCAATGCAGGTGTTTAACTTTACCAAAGGAATGGATGTACCCTGTGTGCAATGCATTTGTTTACTGTTACATAATGAATGGATGATCCCACTAGGCAAGGCAGGTGTTGACCTTTACCTAAGGAATGGTTGATCCCTGTCTTCAATCCAGGTGTTTACCTTTACCTAAGGAATGGGATCATCCCTCTCTGAAATTCAGGTGTTGATCTTTACCTAAGGAATAGATGAGCCCTCTGTTAAATGCAAGTGTTTACCATTACCTAAGGAATGCATGATCCCTCTGTGCAATGCAGTTGTTTACATTTACCTAAGGAATGGATGATCCCTCTGTGCAATGCAGTTGTTTATCTTTACCTAAGGAATGGGATGATCCCCCTGTGCAATGCAGGTGTTGATCTTTACCTAAGGAATGGGATGATCCCTCTGTGCAATGCAGTTGTTTATCTTTACCTAAGGAATGGGATGATCCCCCTGTGCAATGCAGGTGTTGATCTTTACCTAAGGAATGGATGATCCCTCTGTGCAATGCAGTTGTTTATCTTTACCTAAGGAATGGGATGATCCCCCGGAGCAATGCAGGTGTTGATCTTTACCTAAGGAACAGATGATCCCTCTGTTCAATGCAGGTGTTTACCATTTTCTAAGAAACGGATGATCACTCAGTTGAATGTAGGTGTTACCAGTTACGTAAGGAATGGATGGTCCCTCTGTGCAAGGCAGGTGTTGATCTTTAAGTAAGGAATAGATGATCTCTTTGTTCGATGCAGGTGTTTACCATTATATACGTAATGGATGATCCCTCTCTGCATTGTAGGTGTTTACCTTTACCTAAGTAATGGATGATACCTCCGTGCAATCCAGGTGTTGACCTTTACGTAAGGAATGGATGTAACCTGTGTGCAATGCATTTGTTTACCATTCCATAAGGAATGGATGATCCCACTTGGCAAGGCAGGTGTTGACCTTTACCTAAGGAATGGATGATCCCTCTGTTCAATGCAGGTGTTGGTATTTAACTAAGGAATAGATGATTCCTAATGTTCAATGCAGGTGTTTACGTTATTTAAGGAATGGATGATCCCTCTGTTCAACGCAGGTGTTTACCATTGCCTAAGGAATGAATGATCCCACTGTGCAATGCAGGTGTTAACTTTTACCTTAGGACTGGATGACCCCTCTGTGCAATCCAGGTGTTTACCTTTACCTCATTAATTGGATGATCCCCCTATGCAATGCAGGTGTTGATCTTTACCCAAGGAATAGATGAGCCCTCTGTGTAATGCAGGTGTTCACCGTGAACTAAGGAATGGATGATCCCTCTATTCAATGCAGGTGTTTACCCTTATTTAAGGAATTGATGATCTCTCTGTTCAATGCAGGTGTTTACCATTACGTAAGGAATGAATGATCCCTCTGTGCAATGCTGTTGTTATCTTTATGTAAGGAATGGAAGATCCCTCTGTGCAATGGAGGTTTTGTCCTTTATGTAAGGAATGGATGAACCATTTGTGCTATGCAGGTGTCGACCTTTACCTAAGGAATGGATGACACCTCTGGGCAATGCAGGTGTTGATTTTTACCTAAGGAATAGATGATCCCTATGTTCAATATCCGTGTTTACCTTTATCTAAGACATGGATGATCCCTCTGTACAATGCAGGTGTTTACCATTATCTAAGGAATGGATGATCCCTCTGTTCATCGCAGGTTTCTACCTTTACTTAAGGAATGGATGATCCCTGTGTGAAATGCAAGTGTTTGCTCTTACCTAAGGAATGGATGATCCCTCTGTGCATTGCAGGTGTTTACCATTACCTAAGGAATGGATGATCCCTCTGTGCATTGCAGGTGTTTACATTGCAATGGATGATTCTCTTTACAATGCAGTGTTTGCCTTATTTAAGGAATGGAATGGAATGCAGGTGTTTACCATTACTCTCTGAATGTCTGCAATGCCGGTGTTTCTGTGCAATGGATTTTTGCCTAATGTAAGGAATGGATGATCCCTTTGTTCAATGAAGGTGTTTACCTTTACCTAAGGAATGGATGACACCTCTGTGCAATGCAGGTGTTTACCTTTACCTAAGGAATGGATGATCCTGTGTTTAATGCACTGTTTACCATTACATAAGACATGGATGATCCCTCTGAAATGGATGTTCCCTAAGGAATGGATGATCCCTCTGTTCATCGCAAGGTTTGCTCTTACCTAAGGAATGGATGATCCCTCTGTGCATTGCAGGTGTTTACCATTACCTAAGGAATGGATGATCCCTCTGTGCATTGCAGGTGTTTACATTTGCCTTAGGAATGGATGATCTCTCTGTGCATTGCCGGTGTTTACTATTGCCTAAGGAATGGAAGATCCCTCTGTTCAATGAAGGTGTTTACAATGCAGGTGTTAACCTGTGTTTAATGCACTTCTTTACCATTACATAAGGAATGGATGATCCCAATGGGCAAGGCAGGTGTTGACCTTTCGCTAAGGAATGGATGATCCCTCTATTCAATGCAGGTGTTTACCATTACCTAAGGAATGGATGATCCCTCTGTGCAACGCAGGTGTTTATGTTTACCTAAGAAATGGATGGTCCCTCTGTGCAATGCAGGTGTTGATTTTTACCTAAGAAATAGATGATGTTTTCCATTATCTGAGGAATGGATGACCCCTCTGGGCAATGCAGGTGTTTAACTTTACCTAGGGAATGGATGAACCCTCTGTGCAATGCAGGTGTTCACCTTTACCTAAGGAATGGAGTGATCCCTCTGTGTAATGCTGGTGTTGATCTTTAAGGAATAGATGATAACTCTGTTCAATTGTTCAATGCAAGTGGTTACCGTTATCTAAGGAATGGATGATCCCTCTGTTCAACGCAGGTTTCTACCTTTACTTAAGGAATGAATGATCCCTGTGTGAAATGCAGGTGTTTACTCTTACGTAAGGAATGGATGATCCCTCTGTGCTTTGCAGGTGTTCATAGTTACCGAAGGAATGGATGATCCCTCTGTTCAATGCAGGTGTTTACCATTACCTATGGCATGGATGATCCCTCTGTGCAAGGCAGGTGTTTATCTTTACCTAAGTAATGGTTGATCCCTCTATGCAATGCATGTGTTCACCTTTACATAAGGAATGGGATCATCCCTCTGAGCAATACAGGTGTTGATATTTACCTAAGAAATAGATGATAACTCTGTTCAATGCAGGAGTTTACAATTATCTAAGGAATGGATGATTCCTCTGTGCATTGCAGGTGTTTACCATTACATAGGGAATGGATGAATCCTCTGTTCATTGCAGGTGTTTACATTTGCTTTAGGAATGGATGATCCCTCTGTGCAATGCAGATATTTACCTTTACCTAACGAATGAATGATCGCTTTGTGCAATTCAGGTGTTTCCCTTTACAAAAGTAATGGGATGATCTCTCTGCAATGCAGGTGTTGATCTTTACCTAACGAATACATAATCCCTCTGTTCAATGCTGGTGCTTGCTGTTATCTAAGGAATGGATGATCTGCTGTTCAATGCAGGTGGTTACAGTTACCTAAGGAATGGATGATCCCTCTGTGCAATGCAGGTGTTTACCTTTACCTAAGGAAATATATTATCCCGCTGTTCAATGCAGGTGTTTACCGTAATCTAAGGAATGGATGTTTCCTCTGCTCAATTCCGGTGTTTACAGTTACTTAAAGCATGAATGATCACTCTGTGCAATGCAAGTGTTTACCTTTACCAAAGGAATAGATGATCCCTGTGTTTTATGCATGTGTTTACCGTTACATAAAGAATGGATGATCCTGCTTTGCAATGCAGGTGGTGTCCTTTACCTAAGGAATGGATGATTCCTCTGTGAAATGCAGGTGTTTACCTTTACCTAAGGAATGGATGATCCCTTTGTGCAATGCAGGTGTTTACTGTTATCTAAGGAATGGAAGTTTCCTCTACTCAATACAGGTGTTTACATTTATCTAAGGAATGAATGATCCCTTTGTGCATTGCAGGTGTTTACTATTGCCTTAGGAATGGAATATCCCTCTGTTCAATGCAGCTATTTACCCTTACCTAAGGAATGCATGCACCCTGTGTGCAATGCATTTGTTTACCATTACATAAGGAATGGATGATACCGCTGGGCAAGGCTGGTGTTGTCCTTTACCTAAGGAATGGATGATCACTCAGTTCAATGCAGGTGTTGATCTTTAACTAAGGAATAGATGATCACTAATGTTCAATGCAGGTGTTTACCATTATTTAAGGAATTGATAATACCTCTGTTCAAAGCAGGTGTTTTCATTTACCTAAGGAATGGATGATCCCTCTGTGCATTGCAGGTGTATATCTTTACCTAATGAATGGGATGATTCTCATGTGCAATACATGTGTTGATCTTAACCTAAGGAATAGATGATCTCTCTGTGCAATGCAGGTGTTTACTGTTATCTATTAAATGGATGATCCCTCTGTTGAATGTAGGTGGTAAGAGTTACCTAAGGAATGGATGATCCCTCTGTGCAATTCAGGTGTTGATCTTTACCTAAGGAATAGATGATCCCTCTGTTCGATGCGGGTGTTTACCATTATCTAAGTAATGGATGATCCCTCTGTGAAATCCAGGTGTTTACCTTTACCTAAGGAATGGGTTGATCCCTCTGTGCAATGCAGGTGTTGATCTTTACCTAAGGAATAGATGAGCCCTGTGTGCAATGCAGGAGTTTATCTTTACCTAAGGAATGGAAGATCCCTCTGTGCAATGCAGGTGTATATCTTTACCTAATGAATGGGATGATTCTCATGTGCAATACATGTGTTGATCTTAACCTAAGGAATAGATGATCTCTCTGTGCAATGCAGGTGTTTACTGTTATCTATTAAATGGATGATCCCTCTGTTGAATGTAGGTGGTAAGGGTTACCTAAGGAATGGATGATCCCTCTGTGCAATTCAGGTGTTGATCTTTACCTAAGGAATAGATGATCCCTCTGTTCGATGCGGGTGTTTACCATTATCTAAGTAATGGATGATCCCTCTGTGAAATCCAGGTGTTTACCTTTACCTAAGGAATGGGTTGATCCCTCTGTGCAATGCAGGTGTTGATCTTTACCTAAGGAATAGATGAGCCCTGTGTGCAATGCAGTTTATCTTTACCTAAGGAATGGAAGATCCCTCTGTGCAATGCAGGTGTTGTCCTTTATATAAGGAATGGATGACCCTTCTGTGCTATGCAGGTGTTGACCTTTACCTAAGGAATGGATGATCCCTCTGTGCAATGCAGGTGTTGATCTTTATCTAAGGAATAGATGAGAACTCTGTTCAATGCAGGTGTTTAACATTATCTGAGGAATGGATGATCCTTCTGTTCAACACAGTTTTCTACCTTTACTTAAGGAATGGATGATCTCTGTGTGCAATGCAGGTGTTTACCCTTACCTAAGGAATTGATCATCCCTCTGTGAATTGCAGGTGTATACATTTGCCTAACGAATTTATGATCCCCTTGTGCATTGCAGGTTTTTACCTTTACCAAAGGAATGAATGTTTCCTGGGTGTAATGCATGTGTTTACCGTTACATAAGGAATGGATGATCCCACTGGGCAAAGCAGGTGTTGACCTTTAACTAAGGAATAGATGATACCTCTGATTGATGCAGGTATTTACTGTTATCTACGGAATGGATGGACCCTTTGTTCAATGCAGGTGTTTACCATTATCTAAGGAATGGATGATCCCTCTGTGCAATCCAGGTGTTTACCTTTACCTAATAAATATATGATCCCTCTGTTCAATAATGGTTTTTACCGTTATCTAAGACATGGATGATCCCTCTATGCAATGAAGGTATTCACCTTTACCTAAGGAATGGGATGATCCCACTGTGCAATGCAGATTCTGATCTTAACCTAAGGAATAGATGATAACTGTTCAATGCAGGTTTTTACCATTATCTAAGTAATTGATAATCCCTCTGTTCAAAACAGGTTTCTACCTTTACTTAATGAATGGATGATCCCTCTGTGCAATGCAGGTGTTTACCCTTACATAAGGAATGAATGATCCCTCTGTGCATTGCAGGTATTTACCTTTACCTAAGGAATGGATGATGCCTCTGTGCATCGCAGGTGTTTACTATTGTCTAAGGAATGGAAGATCCCTCTGTTCAATGCAGGTGTTTACCTTTACAAAAGGAATGGATGTACCCTGTGTGCTGGGCAAATCAGGTGTTGGCCTTTACCTAAGGAATGGATGATCCCTCTGTTCAATGCAGGTGTTGATCTTTAACTAAGGAATAGATGATCCCTCTGTGCAAAGCAGGGGTTTACATTTACCTAAGGAATGGATTGTCCCTCTGTGCAATGCAGGTGTTTATCTTTACCTAAGGAATAGGATGATCCCCATGTGCAATGCAGGTGTTGACCTTTACCTAAATAATAGATGATCCCTCTGTTCAATGCAGATGTTTACAGTTATCTAAGAAATGGATGATCCCTCTGTTGAATGTAGGTGTTAAGAGTTACCTAAGGAGACTGCCAGGTAAGATGGTAGCATAGGAGCCACGCCAAACCGGATCAGGGAGTGAATCAGCAAAAGTACACTCTTCTGAGGAAGAGAGCAGAGTATTTTCTCTGGGAAATAGCGGAAAAGCAGAAGATAGCCTGAAACCCACTGTGGAGAGTGCAGCCCCCGGTATCCTGCTCCCCAATGGCTCCATGCTGCGGGCTCCCCAGCAGCTCCACTCCGCGGGCTCCCTAATGGCTCCACTCAACTCCGCAGGCTCCCCAGGGGCTCCGCTCAACTCCGCGGGCTCCCCAGTGGCTCCACTCCTCACCGTGCATTCCCCGGAGGCTCAGTCCCATGCCACGGCCTCCCCAGCCTTTAACTTTTGCTTCAGATATTATTGAGGGCAGGGTCTGATTCCCAAGCTGACAGGACTAAGGGTGTGGACCAACCCATGCCCTTAGGGATTTTGACCCTATAGGACTGTTAGTTTCAATTCCCACACTTGTATACTCTGTGTTCATGTTAATTGAATGTGTATTTTGCTCTGTTGAAGTTTAGAACTTGCCTCTAAATTGTTCCACCAGTTCACTACAATACTTGTTTAACAAGGAAACTCAACAGCTAGGATTACTTCTGAGGTTGGACTTAGGTAAAAGTGTTACACTTGACACCTTAAACTCATATCCTGAAATTATATAAAGGTGGATCACAACATCTAAGAACACTGTAGATAAATAGGAAACCTAAGCATCAAATCAATCCAGGATGCAAAAGTCACTACATTATAATACAAGAAACACAAAGAATCAAGACAATGCAATCCCACCAAAAATTACAAATCCAACAGAATGGTTCACCAATGAGACTGTTTTAGATGAAATTCCTGACAAAGATTTCAAAAGAATGATGATATCTATACTCAAAGAAATGAAAGAAGAAATGAAAGCAATCCGAGAAGAAAACAAAGGAATTAGAGAAGAAAACAAACTTTTGAAAGAGATTACAGAAAAACACTTTAATGAAATAAAAAGGTCATTAGAGGACATGAATAAGGAAATAGAACTACTGAAGAAAAACCTGGCTGAAATCCTAGCTCTGAAGAACAGAGTCAGTGAAAAAAAAAAATCTCTGTGGAAAGTCTCACTAGTCAAATGGATGAAGGAGAGGACAGAATATCTAAACTAGAAGACCAGGTGGCACACCTATCACAATCCAACACAGAGAAAGACAAGCTAATAGAAAGGTATGAATGGGAACTCCAAGGCATGCGGGACACTATGAAAAGATCAAACATAAGAATTCAAGGTATAGCAGAAGTGGAAGAATTTCAATCCAGAGGCTTAGTAGGTGTTTTTCATAAAATCATAGAAGAAAATTTTCCCCAAATTGGGAAAGAAATGCCAATGCAGATACAAGAAGCATTTAGAACACCAAACAGACAAAACCTAGAAAGATCCTCTTCTCGCCATGTTATTATTAAACTACTAAATACACCAACCAAAGAAAATATATTGAAAGCAGTTAGAGAGAAAAAGCAAATGACCTTTAAGGGGAAACCCATCAGGGTCACAGCAGATTACTTAACACAAACCTTAAAAGCCAGAAGGGCCTGGAGTGATGTATTCCAAGTTCTGAAAGATAAAAACTGTCAACCAAGATTACTTTATCCTGCAAAGCTTTCTATCCAAATTGATGGAGAAATAAGGACATTCCACAACAAAGACTGGCTAAAGGAATTTATGGCAACTAAACCAGCTCTACAGAAAATACTTGCAGGAATCATTCATGCTGAAGAAAAAGCAAAACACACACAGCAGGAAACAGGACAAAATAAATCATACTCAACAGTTAGAACAAGTGAGTAAAACGAAAACCAGGAAGAACTACAAAACAAGAAAAATGGAGAGATCAAATACATATCTTTCAATAATAACTCTTAATATCAATGGCCTCAGTGCCCCAACCAAAAGACATAGACTGGCAGACTGGATTAAAAAGCAGGATCCTACCATCTGTTGCTTCCAGGAAACTCACCTCTCATTAAAAGATAGAAACATTCTTAGGGTGAAAGGTTGGAAAAAGATATTTCAAGCAATGGACCTAGAAAACAAGCAGGGGTGACCATCTAATTTCTGACAGGATAGACTTCAAACCAACATTAGTGAGGAGAGATAAAGCAGGTCACTTTATACTGATTAAAGGAACAGGAGGATATCACAATCCTAAACATTTATGCTCCCAACACGGGGGCCCCCAATTACATCAAACAAACACTATCAGACATAAGGTCAGTGATAACACCTAACACAATAGTAGTGGGTGACTTCAATACCCAGCTCTCATCACTTGACAGGTCTACCCAACAAAAAATAAACAGAGAGACATCTGCATTAAATGATATCATGGAACAAATGGACCTAACAGATATATACAGAACATTTCATCCAAATGCTGCAGAATATACATTCTTCTCAGCAGCACATGGGACATTCTCTAAAACAGACCATATGATAGGGCACAAATCAAATCTTAACAAATACAGGAAAATTGAAATAATCCCTTGTATGCTATCTGACCACAATAGGATGAAACTGCAAATCAACAACAAGAAAAACTACAGAGCATAGAGAAATTCATGGAGACTAAACAGTACGTTATTGAATGATGTATGGGTCATTGAAGAAATTAAAAAGGAAATGAAGAAATTCATAGAATCAAATAATGATGAGAATACCACATACCAAAACCTTTGGGACACTATGAAGGCAGTCCTACAAGGGAAATTTATAGCTAAGTGCCTATATTAAGAAATTAGAGAGTTCACAATTAAAGAATTTAGTGCTTCACCTTAAGGCCTTGGAAAGAGAAGAACAAGATAAACCAAAAATCAGTAGACGGGAAGAGATAATGAAGGTTAGGGCAGAAATTAATGAAATGGAAACCAAAAAAAAAAAATCAAAAAAAATCAATGAGCATTACATCAGATTGTTTCCTGCTGGGTATCTTAGACTGCAAGTTGTTTGGACCAATGTCAGACATTTTCCCCCAGTTGCTCATGTAGCACCCTCTGGTACTAGACTAGCTAACTGTATGGGGACTGACCTTCTTCCAGATTCTGGCCAGGTCTCTCTGTGTTTGGTCTCACACACGTATGCTGCCTTCGACAGTAGGGTCTTACCATTAACCTTTGGTGGGTCACCAAGTACTCTGACAGAAGTCTGTCTTTTTTGGGAAACCTTGTAGGTGTTTCAGATCAACAGCTCAATGTGGAAGTTAACCCCTTGCTGGCACTGGGAGTTATAAGTCTGCCCCTAGGAAGGTGAGGGAGGAAAAAGATATATAATGTAAAAGAGAAAGTGAGTATAGAGAGGAGAGGGAGAGAGAGAGAGAGAGGGAGGGAGAGAGAGAGAAGAGAAAGAGAAGCAGGACAAGATTAAAGTTGGCCTTCATCATGTTCTCTCCAGGTTCCCATGGTGGGTTACCAACTGCTCTTGATTTGGCTAATAAATCCATTCAGTGGAATGGAACTCATTGCTGGAACTGGGAAATAAGTCAAAGCCATGTACAAAAAATGAGCTCAGGGTTAAGATGGCGACATAGGAACCTCGCCAAAAAAGGGTAGGGGATAAAAGCAAAGCAAACCCCAGCAAAATACACTTTTCTACTAAAAAGTGAGGTACATAGTAAACTTTCAAGCCCAGCAGAGAAGCAGGAGAGATCCAGAGCGTCTGGAGCCCACAGAAGCGGGCAGAAGCGGCTCCACAGCCACCACAGCTGCTGCGGCGGCAGCGCGGCTAGGCACCACCTGAGACAGCTGAGCCGCACGACTTTTAAAGGCAAGTGAGGAGATTTTTCCACTCACACCGCCTCCTCACAATCTCAAGAAACGTGGAAGGAGGACAGTAGAGACCAACAGAGAGGCCTGTGAGGAAGAGGATTGCGTGGAGGAGCAGACGGTCTTCAGCCGCCACTCACAGCCTCCCCTCCTCCACCACGAGTGCAAGCACAGCGAGCAACAGAGCTCACTAGCTCACCAGCAGCATCGGGTGCAGCGAAAGCAGAGACCAACAAACGCAGCTGACCTACTGAATCCACAACACAGCAAAGGAACCAAGCAGCCGTGCTGCATAGCTGTGATCAAACCCGTTCCAAAAGGTAACTTGGTTTTCACTAGGTTAGTACCCACCAAATAAGCCTGGTATATAATCCTGATGGATGGTCAGATCTGACATTCCTAAATAAGCTATATTCTAGGCTGCTCATTTGTTGCTTCCTGATTTGTTTCCTCCTCTGTCATTCATTGGGGAAGGGTCTCTCTTGATCACAAGCTGACCTTCGAACTCTCTACAGATCAGAAATCTTAGCCTCCCAGCTGACAGGATTAAGGGTGTGGGCTAACACATATCCTTAGGAACTGTGACTTTGTCACAATACCTGCTTTTGCACAAATACTCTGTGCTGTATTTAATTGAAGGGGTCCATTGTTGAGTTAAATTTTTGGATCTTGACTTTTGGATCCATTCACCCCACTTGATAATCTCATAGCAGGCAAGGGTCACTTCTGGGATTACTTTGAGAGCCTTAAGAACCACACTTAACACCTTAAACTCCTGCACTGAAGATATATAATATCAGATTGATTGATACATCTAACATTACTGCAGATATTTAGAAAACCCAAGCATTAAATTAATTCAAGATGCAAAGATCTCTACATTACAATACAAGAAACACAAAACATCCAGACAATATAAATCCACCAAAAAGTATTAATATATCAGAAATGACCTTCAGTGAGGCTGACTTAGAGGACATCCCCAAGAAAGATTTCAAAAGAATGATTATAATTATGTTCAAAGAACTCAACGAGGAAATGAAAGGGTTCAAAGACCTCAAAGAAGAAATCAAAGGATTCAAAGAACACACAGAAAAGCAATTTAATGAAATAAGGAGGTCAATACTAGACATAAATATGGAAATAGAAAGAATAAAGAAAACCCACTCAGAAATGCTAGCAATAAAGAACACAGTCAGTGAAATTAATACCTCTGTAGAAAATCTCTCTAGTAGAATGGATGAAGGAGAGAACAGAATATCGAATCTAGAAGACCAAGTAGCTGATCTAATACAGTCCAACAGAGAGAAAGACAAAATAATAGGAAGGTATGAATGGGAACTTCAGGATATTCGGGACACTATGAAAAGACCAAACATAAGAATTCAAGGGATAGTAGAAGGAGAAGAATTTCACTCCAAAGGCATAGTAGGTGTTTTCAACAAAATCATAGAGGAAAACTTCCCCCAAATTGGGAAAGAGATGCCAATGCAGATACAGGAAGCCTTTAGAACACCAAACAGACAAAACCTGGAAAGAACCTCTCCCCGCCATATTGTAATTAAACTACCAAACATACAAACCAAAGAAAATATATTGAAAGCAGCTAGAGAGAAAAAGCAAGTGACCTACAAAGGGAAGCCCATCAGACTCACAGCAGATTACTCAACACAAACTTTAAAGGCCAGAAGGGCCTGGAGTGATGTATTCCAAGTTCTGAAAGATAAAAACTGTCAACCGAGATTACTTTATCCTGCAAAACTATCTATCCAAATAGATGGAGAAATAAGGACATTCCACAACAAAGACAGGCTAAAGGAATTTTTGGCAACTAAACCAGCTCTACAGAAAATACTTGCAGGACTCATTCATGCTGAGGAGAAAGCAAAGCACACACAACAGGAAATAGGAAAAAATAAACCATACTCAAATAACAGTTAAAACAAGTGAGTAAAGGGAAAACAGGAAAAACTAAAAAAATAAGAAGAATGGTGAGAATAAACACATATATGTCAATAATAAATCTTAATATCAATGGTCTCAATGCCCCTATCAAAAGACACAGACTTGCAGACTGGATTAAAAAGCAGGATCCTACCATCTGTTGCCTCCAGGAAACTCATCTCTCAATAAAAAATAGAAACCTTCTTAGGGTGAAAGGTTGGAAAAAGGTATTTCAAGCAAAAAGGCCTAGAAAACAAGCAAGGGTTGCTATTTTAATTTCTGACAAGATAGACTTCAATCCAACATTTGTGAGGAAAGATAAAGAAGGTCACTTTATACTGATTAAAGGAATACTCCAACAGGAGGACATTACAATCCTAAACATATATGCCCCTAACATGGGGGCTCCCAATTTCATCAAACAAACACTATTAGAATTAAGGTCAGAGATATCTCCTAACACAATAGTAGTGGGTGACTTCAATACCCAGCTCTCATCACTTGACAGTTCTACCCAGCAAAAAATAAACAGAGAGACATCTGCATTAAATGATATCATGGAACAAAGGGACCTAACAGATATATACAGAACATTCCATCCAAATGCTGCAGAATATACATTTTTCTCAGCAGCACACAGGACATTTTCTAAAATAGACCATATACTAGGACACAAATCAAATCTTAACAAATACAGGAAAATTGAAATAATCCCTTGTACACTTTCTGACCACAATGGGATTAAACTGCAAATCAGCAACAAGAAAAACTACAGAGCATACAGAAACTCATGGAGACTAAACAGCACTTTATTGAATGATGTAGGGGTCATTGAAGAAATTAAAAAGGAAATAAAGAAATTCGTAGAATCAAATGATGATGAGAATACAACATACCAAAACCTTTGGGACACAATGAAGGCAGTCCTACGAGGGAAATTTATAGCCCTAAGTGCATATATTAAGAAATTGGAGAGTTCACAACTAAACAATTTAATGCTTCACCTTAAGGCCTTGGAAAAAGAAGAACAAGGCAAACCAAAAATTAGTAGACAGGAAGAAATAATAAAGGTTAGGGCAGAAATTAATGAAATGGAAACCAAAAAAAAATCAAAAGATCAATGAAACAAAGAGTTGGTTCTTTGAAAGGATAAACAAGATTGACAAACCCTTAGCAAATCTGACCAAAAGAAAGAGAGAAGAGACAAAAATTGATAAAATTAGAGATGAAAAAGGCAACATCACAACAGATACCAAAGAAATTCAGAAAATCATATGGACATACTTTAAGAATACATATGCCTCTAAGTTTGAAAACCTGAAAGAAATGGATGAATTCCTTGATTCATATGACCTACCAAAATTAAATCAAGAAGAGATAAACCATTTAAATAGAACTATAACAACCACAGAGATTCAAACAGTAATAAAAAGTCTCCCAACTAAAAAAAGCCCAGGCCCAGATGGATTCACTGCTGAATTTTACCAGACATTCCTGGAGGATCTAACACCAATGCTTCTCAAACTTTTCCATAAAATAGAAAAGGAAGGAACTCTACCAAAATCCTTCTATGAAGCCAGCATCACCCTGATACCCAAACCGGACAAAGACAGATCAAAAAAAGAAAATTATAGACCAATCTCCCTCATGAACATGGATGCAAAAATTCTCAACAAAATACTGGCAAACAGAATACAAGTATTTATCAGAAAGATTATTCACCCTGACCAAGTAGGCTTTATCCCAGAGATGCAGGGATGTTTCAACATACGCAAATCCATAAATGTAATAGACCATATAAATGGTCTGAAGGACAAAAATCACATGGTCATCTCAATAGATGCAGAAAAGGCATTTGACAAAATCCAACACCCCTTCATGGTGAAAGTATTACAGAAACTGGGACTAGAAGGAGCATATCTCAACATAATAAAAGCTATTTATGACAAACCTACAGCCAACATAATACTAAATGGGGAAAAACTTGAAGCTTTTCCTCTAAATTCAGGAACAAGACAAGGGTGTCCACTTTCCCCACTACTATTTAATATAGTACTGGAAGTCTTAGCCACAGCAATAAGGCAAGAGACACTCATAAAGGGGATACAAATCGGAAGGGAAGAGATCAAATTATCATTATTTGCAGACGATATGATTCTATACCTAACAGACCCTAAAGTCTCTACCTGCAAACTGTTAGAGCTGATAAACACTTTTAGCAATGTAGCAGGATACAAAATAAACACACAGAAATCAGTAGCTTTTCTATATACTAACAACAAACGTGCAGAGGATGAAATCAGGAATCTCTCCCATTCACAATTGCCTCAAAAAAATAAAATACCTTGGAATAAACTTAACCAAGGAAGTGAAGGATCTCTACAATGAGAACTTTAAAAAACTCGAGCGACAAATTACAGAAGACACAAGGAAATGGAAAGACATCCCATGCTCCTGGATTGGAAGAATCAATATTGTGAAAATGTCAATCTTACCAAAAGCAATCTATACATTTAATGCGATCCCTATTAAAATCCCAATAGCTTTCTTCACGGAAATAGAAAAAACAATCCTAAAATTCATCTGGAAACACAAAAACCTCGAATAGCCAAAACAATTTTGTGAAACAAAAATCAGGCAGGTGGTATAACCATACCCGATTTTAAGTTATATTACAAAGCCATAGTAACAAAAACAGCATGGTACTGGCACAAGGACAGACAGGTAGATCAATGGAACAGAATAGAAGACCCAAATATTAATCCAAGCAGCTACAGCCACCTGATTTTTGACAAAAATGCCAAAAATATTAATTGGAGAAAAGATAGCCTCTTTAACAAGTGGTGTTGGGAAAACTGGACATCGGTATGTAAAAGGATAAACATAGATCCTTGTCTCTCTCCATGAACAAGAGTCAAGTCCAAATGGATCAGGGACCTTGATATCAGACCTGAAACTCTGAACCTGCTAGAGGAAAAAGTAGGGGAAACCCTTCAACATATTGGCATAGGTAAGGACTTTCTGAATATAACCCCAATTGCTCAGCAAATAAAATCACTAATCAACCATTGGGACCTTATGAAATTACAAAGCTTTTGTACAGCAAAGGACACTGTGAATAGAGCAAAAAGACAACCTACATAATGGGAGAAAATCTTTGCCAGTTATTCATCTGACAGAGGATTAATATCCAGAATATACAAAGAACTCAAAAAACAGAATAATAAGAATTCAAACAACCCAGTTAAAAAATGGGCTATGGAACTAAATAGAGAATTCACAGAAGATGAAATACAGATGGCATATAAACATCTGAAAAAGTGTTCCACATCCTTAGCCATCAGGGAAATGCAAATTAAAACCACTTTGAGATTCCATTTCACTCCTGTCAGAATGGCTACCATCAAGAAAACAAATGACAATAAGTGTTGGCATGGATGTGGAAAAAGAGGAACACTTCTACACTGTTGGTGGGAATGTAACCTGGTCCAACCATTGTGGAAATCAGTGTGGAGGTTTTTGAGACAGCTAGAAATAGATTTACCATATGATCCAGCTATAGCACTCCTAGGCATATATCCAGAAGACTCTTCTCACTTCCTTAGAGATACTTGCAAAACCATGTTTATTGCTGCTCTATTCACAATACCTAGGAAATGGAAGCAGCCTAGATGTCCCACCACAAATGAATGGATAATAAAGATGTGGTACATTTACACAATGGAGTTCTACTCAGCGGTAAAGAAAAATGAAATTATGAAATTTGCAGGGAAATGGATGGATCTGGAAAGGATTATACTAAGTGAGGTAACCCAGGCTCAGAAAGCCAAACGTCACATGTTTTCTCTCATATGTGGATCCTAGCTACAAATAGACAGACTTGTGTGTGAACTAGAACCAAAAATTGGTACCAGAAACCAGTAAGCTGGTAAAAGGCTATAAGGGACAGAGGAAAGGGAAGGACTGAAGCGTATGGTATTGCACATATGTAAGTGGAAGGACTGATTACAAGGAGGGGAATGGCCTAACCAAGGCCATGGGTAGAGAATTCATAAAAGAAGGGCAGGGGGAGGGTCAATCTAATTTCAAAAGATAGTGAATAAGACTTATGTAAAACTACTTTTTTGAATAATGGTACATCTAGAAGCTGTAGACTGTTACTAGAAAATTTTCAGTACCTGGGATGGGATACCTTCCAGTGAGTTGTTGGCCAAGGAGGTCCTGGTAGCCTCCAAAACATTAAAGGCTTTTGCCAAAGCCCTTGGTTTCCCCTGAGAAACAGATAGTAAGACCCTATTGCTGAAGACATCTCTTGCCTGAGAGGCAAGGTCACTGAGAAAGCAAGCTGGTGCTGAGCAGAAAACCTTCTCCCTGTAGACCAGCCAACTGAAAGCTGGAAAAAGCTGCAGTGCATGCAGAGTATGGGAGACAGAAGTCATCAGCAGTGAAAACAGTGGACGCTGAATATTCAAATTTGGCCAGACAGGCCCAAAGACTGAACGGGTGCAATAGTGGCATGTCTACTCGTGGGGTAACCAACTGCTCTATAATTGGACTGAAGGCCCTCTCTACGGGAGGGAATACATACCTGGTACTGAAAAACCTAAGCAAAGTCTATGGTAGGTAAGGTCATGAGCCTTAGGGGTATAAAGCATACTCTTATCTAAATGTATATACTATTCCCACCAAGCTGCCTGGAAAATACTACACTTAATGCTCATATTCACATATTAATGCTACTCTCACTTCTGGTTAGAGAAGCTTCTCTTTTCAGATGGCGATGACCACTGGGATGATCCAAAAGGCAACATAGTGCTGAGAAGAAGGGATGGAGAAGTGCCCAGCACTGAAACATCTCTGTCACACCCTCCTAGGCTCAGGGATCATTGTGGAAGAGGGGGCGGATAGAATGGAAGAGCCAAAGGAAGGGTACAACTCCTTACAATGCAACTGCCCAGACAGAAATTGGCCTTGATATCCATGACCTTGCTGTGCCTAGCAATACCTCCGCAAGACGCTCATAATAGAAGTAAAAGATGATGACATCAAATTAAAAACGAGACTAATGGAGAGAGGGAGGGGATATGATGAAGAGTGGAGTTCTAAAGCGGAAAGGGGGGAGGGGAGGGAAAACTATGCACCTTTTGTATGTAAGTATGTTGTCAATAAATATTTAAAAAAATGAGCTCAGTCTCCAAGATCTAGTGGCCACCAAATGTGGGCTAGAAGAGAGCCAATGCATATAAAGTTCCCTCCAAAACATATAGGGTTATCCCTTCTATCTAGTACTAACTTCTCTCTCCGTTGGAGAATTTGCTTATCTCTTTTCAGGTGGACAACGAACCTGAAGGGAGGATCAGCTAACCACACCTCACCAGCTGAAACCATAGAACAACGCAGGGGAAGGGCAGGAATACAGCGCTCAAGGCGATCACAACAACAGAAGAAGGCTGAAGGAGATAAACACAGAGAACATCCAACACCAGTCATAAGCCAGATATCCAGAGACACAGAGGCTCCCAAAACCTCATCAACGAAGCAGAACTAAAATGACCCCAATGTGGCTCAGGGAAACTCGCGGAAGAGGGGGCGGAAAGATTGTTAGAGTCACAAGTTGGGGCATTATGCAGAGAGACTGGGACCTATCCACCAGAACTCTTGAGCAAACTCACAATGCATGATAAACATTCCCCATTGATGAGGGCCCCTTTGAAAGTGGGAAGAAGGGGAGGAGGACAATGGAACCAATACTATGAATGTAAAATCAGAATAATATAAATAAAAAATATATATTGATTAAAAAAAATCAATGAAACAGAAAGTTGGTTCTTTGAAAGGATAAACAAGATTGACAAACCCTTAGCAAATCTGACCAAAAGAAAGAGAGAAGAGACAAAAATTGATAAAATTAGAGATGAAAAAGGCAACATCACAACAGATACCAAAGAAATTCAGAAAATCATACGGACATACTTTAAGAATAAATATGCCTCTAAGTTTGAAAACCTGAAAGAAATGGATGATTTCCTTGATTCATATGACCTACCAAAATTAAATCAAGATGAGATAAACCATTTAAATAGTTAAATAGACCTATAACAACCACAGAGATCCAAGCAGTCATAAAAAGTCTCCCAACTAAAAAAAAAGCCCAGGCCCAGATGGATTCACTGCTGAATTTTACCAGACATTCCTGGAAGATCTAACACTAATGCTTCTCAAACTTTTCCATAAAATAGAAAAGGAAGGAATTCTACCAAAATCCTTCTATGAAGCCAGCATCACCCTGATACCCAAACCGGACAAAGACAGATCAAAAAAAAGAAAATTATAGACCAATCTCCTTCATGAACATAGATGCAAAAATTCTCAACAAAATACTGGCAAACAGAATACAAGAATATATCAGAAAGATTATTCACCCTGACCAAGTAGGCTTTATCCCAGAGATGCAGGGATGGTTCAACATATACAAATCCACACATGTAATACACCATATAAATAGTCTGAAGGACAAAAATCACACGGTCATCTCAATAGATGCAGAAAAGGCATTTGACAAAATCCAACACGCCTTCATGGTGAAAGTATTACAGAAACTGGGACTAGAAGGAGCATATCTCAACATAATAAAAGCTATTTATGGCAAACCTACAGCCAACATAATACTAAATGGGGAAATACTTGAAGCTTTTTCTCTAAATTCAGGAACAAGACAAGGGTGTCCACTTTCCCCAATACTATTTAATATAGTACTGGAAGTCTTAGCCATAGCAATAAGGCAAGAGACACTCATAAAGGGGATACAAATCGGAAGGGAAGAGATCAAATTATTGTTATTTGCAGACGATATGATTCTATACATAACAGACCCTAAAGATGCTACCAGCAAACTGTTAGAGCTGATAAACACTTTTATCAATGTAGCAGGATACAAAATAAACACACAGAAATCAGTAGCTTTTCTATACGCTAACAACAAACATGCAAAGGATGAAATCAGGGAATCTCTCCCATTCACAATTGCCTCAAAAAAAAAAAAAAAAAACCTTGTGATAAACTTAACCAAGGAAGTGAAGGATCTCTACAATGAGAACTTTAAAAAACTCGAGTGACAAATTGCAGAAGACACATGTAAATGGAAAGACATTTCATGCTCCTGGATTGGAATAATCAACATTGTGAAAATGTCAGTCTTACCAAAAGCAATATACACATTTAATGTGATCCCCATTAAAATCCCAATAGCATTCTTCACAGAAATAGAAAAAACAATACTAAAATTCATCTGGAAACACAAAAAACCTCGAATAGCCAAAACAATTTTGCATAACAAAAATCAGGCAGGTGTTATAACCATACCCGATTTTAAGTTATACTACAAAGCCATAGTAACAAAAACAGCATGGTACTGACACAAGGACAGACAGGAGATCAATGGACCATAATATAAGACAGGCAGCTACAGCTACCTGATTTTTGACATAAATGCCAAAAATATTCATTGGAGAAATGATAGCCTCTTTAACAAGTGGTTCTGGGAAAAATGGACATCGGTATGTAAAAGGATAAAGATAGATCCTTGCCTCTCTCCTTGCACAAGAGTCAAGTCCAAATGGATCAGGGACCTTAATATCAGACCTGAAACTCTGAAACTGCTAGAGGAAAAGGTAGGGGAAACTCTTCAACATATTGGAATAGGCAAGAACTTTCTGAATATAACTCCAATTGCTCAGGGAATAAAACCACTAATCAACCACTGGGACCTTAAGAAATTACAAAGCTTTTGTACAGCAAAGGATACTGTGAATAGAGCAAAAAGACAACCTACAGAATGGGAGAAAATCTTTGCCAGCTATACATCTGACAGAGGATTAATATCCAGAATATACAAATAACTCAAAAAACAGAATAACAAGAATTCAAACAACTCAGTTAAAAAAGGGCTATGGAACTAAATAGAGAATTTATGGAAGATGAAATACAGATGGCATATAAACATCTAAAAAATGTTCTACACCCTTAGCCATCAGGGAAATGCAAATTAAAACCACTTTGAGATTCCATTTCACTCCTGTCAGAATGGCTACCATCAAGAAAACAAATGACAATAAGTGTTGGCATGGATGTGGAAAAACAGGAACACTTCTACACAATTGGTGGGAATGTAATCTGGTCTAGCCATTGTGGAAATCAATGTGGAGGTTCTTGAGACAGCTAGAAATAGACTTACCATATGATCCAGCTATAGCATTCCTAGGCATAAATGCAGAGGACTCTTCTCACTACCTTAGAGATACTTGCAAAACTATGTTTATTGTTGCTCTATTCACAATAGCTAGGAAATGGAAGCAGCCTAGATGTCCCTCCACAGATGAGTGGATAGTAAAGACGTAGTACATTTACGCAATGGAGTTCTACTCAGCAGTAAAGAAAAATGAAATTATGAAATTTGCAGGGAAATGGATGGATCTGGAAAGGATTATACTAAGTGAGGTAACCCAGGCTCAGAAATCCAAACGTCACATGTTCTCTCTCATATGTGGATCCTAGCTACCAATGTATAGACCTGTGTGTGAACTGGAAGCAAAAATAGGTATCAGAAACCAGTAAGCTGGTAAAAGGCTATAAGGGATGGAAGAAAGGGAAGGACTTAAGTGTATGGTAATGCACATATATAAGTAGAAGAACTGATTACAGGGAGGGGAATGGCCTAAGCGAGGCCATGGGAAGAGAATGCATACAAAAAGGGCAGGGGGAGGGTCAAAATAACTCAAGATATTATGAATAAGACATATGTAAAATTACTTTTTTGAATAAGGGCATGTCTAGAAGCTGTAGACTGTTACTAGAAAACTTTCAGTACCTGGGATGGGATACCTTCCAGGGAGTTGTTGGCCAAGGAGGTCCCGGTAGCCTCTAAAACATTGAAGGCTTTTGCCAAAGCCCTTGGTTTCCCTAGAGAAACATATAGTAAGACCCTATTGCTGAAGACATCTCATGCCTGAGAGGCAAGGTCACTGAGAAAGGAAACTGGTGTGGAGCATAAAACCTTCTCCCTGTAGACCAGCCAACTAAAAGCTGAAAAAAATGGTCTGCACGCAGCATATGGGAGACAGAAGCCATCAACAGTGAGCAGTGGATGCTGGATATTCAAGCTTGGCCAGACAGTCCCAATGACTGAACGGGTGCAATAGTGCCATGTCTACTCTTGGGGTAACCAACTGCTCCATAATTGGACTGAAGGCCCTCTCTACGTGAGGGAATACATACCTGGTACTGAAAAACCTAAGTAAAAGTCTATCGTAGGTAAGCCTACTCACATATAACTAAATGTATATATTACTCCAACCAAGCTGCCCTGGGGACACTACACTAAATGTTCATGATCACATATTAACGCTACTCTCACTTCTGGCTAGAGAAGCTTCTCTTTTCAGATGGTGATGACCACTGGGATCACCCAAAAGGCAATATAGTGCTGAGAAGAAGGGATGGAGGAGTTCCCAGCACTGAAACACCTCTGTCACACCCTCCAAGGCTCAGGGACCATTGCAGAAGAGGGGGCGGATAGAATGAAAGAGCCAAAGGAAGGATATGACCTCTTACAACGAAACTGCACAGACAGAAATTGGCCTCGATGACATTGCAGTGCCTAGCAATACACTCGCAAGACCCTCAAAATAGAAGGAAAAGATGATGTCATCAAATTAAAGGAGAGACAAATGGAGAGAGAGGGGGATGTTATGGAGACTGGAGTTCTAAAGTGGAATTGGGGAGGGGAGGGAAATATCAGGTGGGGTTTTTTTGTATGTAGGTACAAAAGTCAATAAAAAATAATAATTTTTAAAAAATTTTAAAAAGATTTACCTAAGGAATGAATGATCCCACGGTGCAATGCAGGTATTTATCTTTACCTAAGGAATGGGATGATCCCACCGTGCAATGCAGATGTTGATCTTTACATAATGAATAGATGATAACTGTTCAATGCAGGTGTTTACCATTATCTAAGGAATGGATGATTGCTCTGTGCATTGCAGGGATTTACCATTACCTAAGGAATGGATGATCCCTCTGTGAAATGCAGGTGTTTATCTTTACCTAGGGAATGGGATGATCCCCATGTGCAATGCAGGTGTTGACCTTTATCTAAATCATAGATGATCCCTCTGTTCAATGCAGGTGTTTACAGTTATCTAAGAAATGGATGATCCCTCTATTGAATGTAGGTGTTAAGAGTTACATAAGGAATGGATGATCCCTCTGTGCAATGCAGGTATTTATCTTTACCTAAGGAATGGGATGATCCCCCTGTGCAATGCAGGTGTTGATCTTTACAAAAGGAATAGATGATCCCTCTGTGCAATGCAGGTGTTTACTGTTATCTAAGAAATGGATGATCCATATGTTGAATGTAGGTGTTAACAGTTACGTAAGGAAAGGATGATCCCTCTGTGCAATGCAGGTTTTGATCTTTACCTAAGGAATAGATGATCCCTCTGTTCAAGATGGGTTTTTACTGTAATCTAAGACATGGATGATCCCTCTATGCAGTGCAGGTGTTCACCTTTACCAAAAGAATGGGATGATCCCACTGTGCAATGCAGGTGTTGATCTTTACCTAAGGAAAAGATGATAACTGTTCAATGCAGGTGTTTACGATTATCTAAGGAATGGATGATCCCTCTGTTCAACGCAGGTTTCTGCCTTTACTTAAGAAATGGATGATCACTGTGTGCAATGCAGGTGTTTACCCTTACCTAAGGAATGGATGATCGCTCTGTGCATTGCAGGTATTTACCATTACCTAAGGAATGGATGATCCCTCTGTGCATTGCAGGTGTTTACACTTGACTTAAGAATGGATGATCTCTCTGTGCATTACAGGTGTTTACTATTGCCTAAGGAATGGAAGATCCTTCTGTTCAATGCAGGTGTTTACCTTTACAAAAGGAATGGATATACCCTGCGTGCAATGCATTTGTTTACTGTTACATAAGGAATGGATGATCCCACTGGGCAAGTCAGGTGTTGACCTTTACCTAAGGAATAGATGATCCCTCTGTTCAATGCAGGTGTTGATATTTAACTAAGGAATAGATGATACCTCTGTGCAAAGCAGGTGTTTACGTTTACCTAAGGAATGGATGATCCCTCTGTGCAATGCCGGTGTTTATCTTTACCTAGGGAATGGGATGATCCCCATGTGCAATGCAGGTGTTGACCTTTACCTAAATAATAGATGTTCCCTCTGTTCAATGCAGGTGTTTACAGTTATCTAAGAACTGGATGATCCTTCTGTTGAATGTAGGTGTTAAGAGTTACCTAAGGAATGGATGATCCCTCTGTGCAATGCAGGTGTTTACCATTATTTAAGAAATGGATGATCCCTCTGTTGAATGTAGGTGTTAACAGTTATGTAAGGAATGGATGATCCCTCTGTGCAATGCAGGTATTTATCTTTACCTAAGGAATACATGATCCCTCTGTTAAATATGGGTCTTTACCGTTATCTGAGACATGGATGATCCCTCTATGGAATGCAGGTGTTTACCTTTACCTAAGGAATGTGATGATCCCTCTGTTCAATGCAGGTGTTTACCATTATCTAAGAAATGGATGATCCCTCTGTACAACGCAGGTTTCTACCTATATTTAAGGAATGGATAATCCCAGGATGCAATGCAGTTGTTTACCCTTACCTAAGGAATGGTGATCTCTCTGTGCATTGCAGGTGTTTACCGTTACCTAAGGAATAGATGATCCCTCTGTTCAATGCAGGGGTTGATCTTTAACTAAGGAATAGATGATCCCTAATGTGCAATGCAGGCGTTTACCATTATTTAAGGAATGGAAGATCCCTCTGGTCAATGCACGTGTTTACCATTACCTAAGGAATGGATGATCCCTCTGTGCAATGCACGTGTTTACGTTTAATTAAGGAATCGATGATCCCTCTGTGCAACACAGGTATTTATCTTTACCTAAGGAATGGATTATCCCTCTGTGCAATGCAGGTGTTTACCTTTACCTAAAGAATGGATGATCACTCTGTGCAATGCAGGTGTTTACGGTAATCTAAAGAAAGGATGTACCCTCTGCTCAATTTAGGTGTTTACAGTTACCTAAAGAATGAATGATCCCTCTGTGAATTACAGGTGTTTACCATTACCTAAGGAATGAATGATCCGTCTGTGCATTGCAGGTGTTTACATTTGCCTTAGGAATGGATGATCCCTCTGTGCATTGCAGGTGTTTACTATTACCTAAGAAATGGAAGATCCCTCTGTTCAATGCTTACCTTTACCAAAGAAATGGATGTACGCTGTGCAATGCATTTGTTTACCATTACATAAGGAATGGATGATCCCTCTGTTCAATACAGGTGTTCACCTTTACCTAAGGAATGGATGATCACTGTGTGCAATGTAGGTGTTGACCTTTACCTAAGGAATGGATGATCCCTCTGTTCAATACAGGTGTTGATCTTTAACTCAGGAATAGATAATCACTTTGTGCAATGCAGGTGTTGATCTTTACCTAAGGAATAGCTGATCCCTCTGTTCAATATAGGTGTTTACCTTTACCTAACGAATGGATGATCACTCTGTTCAATGCAGGTGTTTCCCATAACCTAAGGAATGGATGATCCCTCTGTGCAATGCAGGTGTTCAAGTTTACCTAAGGAATGTATGATCTCTATATGCAATGCAGATGTTCACCTTTACCTAAGGACTGGGATGATCCCTCTGTGCAACGCAGGTGTTGATCTTTATGTAAGAAATAGATGATAACTCTGTTCAATGCAGGTGTTTATCATTATCTAAGGAATGGATGGCCCCTCTGTGCAATTCAGGTGTTTAACTTTACCAAGGGAATGGATGATCGCTCTATGCAATGCAGGTGTTCACCTTTACCTAAGGAATGGGATGATCCCTCTGTGCCATGCAGGTGTTGATCTTTACCTAAGGAATAGGTGATAACTCTGCTCAAAGCAGTTGTTTACCATTATCTAAGCAATGGATGATCCCTCTGTTCCACGCAGGTTTCTACCTTTACCTAAGGAGTGGTTGATCCCTCTGTGCATTGCAGGTGTTTACATTTGCCTTAGGAATGGATGATCCCTCTGTGCATTGCAGTTGTGTACTATTACCTAAGGAATGGAAGATCCCTCTGTCCAATGCAGGTGTTTACCTTTACCAAAGCAATGGATGTACCCTGTGTGCAATGCATTTGTTTACCATTACAGAAGGAATGGATGATCCCACTGGGCAAGGCAGATGTTGACCTTTTCCTAAGGAATGGATGATCCCTCTGTGCAATGCAGGTGTTTACCTTTACCGAAGGAATGGATGATCCCTCTGTTCAATTCAGGTGCTTACCATTATCTAAGGAATGGATGATCCCTCTGTGCAATGCACGTGTTGATCTTTACCTAAGGAATAGATGATCCCTTTGTTCAATATAGGTGTTTAACATTATCTAAGGAATAGATTATACCTCTGCAAAGCAGGTGTTGATCTTTACCTAAGAAATAGATGATAACTCTCTTCAATGCAGTTGTTTACCATTATCTAAGGAATGGATGATCCCTCTGTGCATTGCATGTGTTTACCGTTACCTAAGGAATGGATGATCCCTCTTGCAAGTAAGGTGTTTACTTTACCTAAGGAATGGAATGATCACTCTGCAATGCAGGTGTTGATTTTTACTTAACGACTAGATGATCCCTCTGTTCAATGCAGGGGTTTATACGTTATCTATGTAATAGATGATCCCTCTGCTCAATACAGGTGTTTACGGTTACCAAAGGAATATATGATACCTCGGTGCAATGCAGGTGTTTACCTTTACCTAAGGAATGGAAGATCCCTCTGTGCATTGCAGGTGTTGTCCTTTACAAAAGGAATGGATTATCCTTCTGTTCTATGCAGGTGTTGACCTTTACCTAAGGAATGGATGATCACTATGTGCAATGCAGGTGTTGATCTTTACCTAAGGAATAGATGATCCCTCTGTTCAATTCAGGTGGTTATTCTTATCTATGGAAGGGATCATCCTTCAGTTCAATGCAGGTGTTACGATTTCCTAAGGAATGGATGATCCCTCTGTGCAAAGCAGGTGTTAACCATGATTTAATGAATGGATGTTCCCTCTGCTCTATGCAGGAGTTTACACTTCCCTAAGGAATGTGTGATCCCTCTGGCAATGAGGGTGTTTACTTTTACCTAAGGAATGGAAGATCCCTCTGTGCAATGCAGGTGTTTACTTTACCTAAGGAATGGGATGATCGCTCTGTGCAATTCAGGTGTTTATATTACCTAAGGAATGGGATGATCACTCTGCAATGCAGGTGTTGATTTTTACTTAACTAATAGATGATCACTCTGTTCAATGCAGGTGCTTACTGTTATCTAAGGAATGGATGATCCCCTGTTCAATGCAGGTGTTTACAGTTACCTAAATAATGGATAATCCCGCTGTGCAATGCAGGTGTTTACCTTTACCTAAGGAATAGATGATCCCTCTGTTCAATTCAGGAGCTTACTGTTATCTAAGGAATGGATGATCCCTCTGTGCAATGCAGGTGTTTACCTTTACCTCAGGAATGGATGATCCCTCTGTTCAATGCAGGTGTTTACCGTAATCTCAGGAATGGATTTACCCTCTGCTCAATTCAGGTGTTTACAGTTACCTAAAGAATGAATGAGCCCTCTGTGCAATGCAGGTGTTTACCTTTACCTAAGGAATGGAAGATCCCTCTGTGCAATGCAGGTGTTGTCCTTTATATAAGGTTTGGATGATCCTTCTGTTCTATGCAGTTGTTGCCCTTTACCTAATGAATGGATGATCCGTCTGTGCCTTGCAGGTGTTTACTATTACCTAAGGAGTAGAAGTTCCCTCTGTTCAATGCAGGAGTTTACCTTTACCAAAGGAATTGATGTTCCCTGTATGAAATGCATGTGTTTACTGTTACATAAGGAATGAATGATCCCGCTGGGCAAGACCAGTGTTGACCTTTACCTAAGGAATAGATGATCCCTCTGTTCAATGCAGGTGTTGATCTTTAAATAAGAAATGGAGGATCCCTGTGTGCAATGCAGGTATTGTCCTTTACAAAAGAAATGGATGATCCTTTTGTTCTATGCACGTGTTGACCTTTACCTAAGGAATGGATTATCCCTATGTGCAATGCAGGTGTTGATCTTTACCTAAGGAATAGATGATCCCTCTGTTCAATACAGGTGGTTATTGTTATCTAAGGAAGGTATGATCCCTCTGTTCAATGCAGGTGTTTACCATTTCCTATGGAATGGATGATCCTTCTGTGCAATGCAGCTGTTGACCTTTACCTAAGGAATGGATGATCCCTCTGTGCAATGCAGGTGTTTACTGTGATCTAATGAATGGATGTTCCCTCTGCTCAATGCAGGTGTTTACACTTCCCTAAGGAATGAGTGATCCATCTGGCAATGCAGGTGTTTACTTTTACCTAAGGAATGGAAGATCCCTCTGTGCAATGCAGGTGTTGTCCTTTACATAAGGAATGGATGATTCCTCTGTGCAATGCAGGTGTTGATCTTTAAGGAACAGATGATCCCTCTGTTCAATACAGGTGTTTACCGTTATCTAAGGAATGGATGATTCCTCTGTGCAATGCAGGTGTTTAACTTTACATAAGGAACGGGTTATCCCTCTATGCAATGCAGGTGTTCACCTTTACCTAAGGAATGAGATGATCCCTCTGTGCAATGCAGTTGTTGATCTATACCTAAGGAATGGATGATACCTCTGTTCAATGCAGGTGTTTACCATTATATAAGGCATGGATGATCCCTCTGTCCAATGCAGTTATTTACCATTACCTAAGGAATGGATGATTCCTTGGTGCAATGGAGGTGTTTATTGTTACCTAATGAATGGACGATCCATCTGTGCAATGCACTTGTTGTTCTTTACCTAAGGAATGGATGATACATCTGTGCAACACAGGTGTTCATCTTTACCTAAGGAATGGATGATCCCTCTGTGCAATACAGGTATTTATCTTTACCTAAGGAATGGGAGATCCATCTGCAATGCAGGTGTTGATTTTTACATGAGGACCAGAGGATGCCTCTGTTCCATGCAGATGATTACCTTCATGTAAGGAATGGATGATCATTCTGTTAAATGCAGGTGTTTACAGTTCGTAAGGAATGGATGATCCCTCCGTGCAATGCAGGTGTTTACATTATCTAAGGAATGGATGATCCCTTTGTTCAATTCAGGTGTTTACCTTTACCTAAGGAATGGATGATACCACTGTTGAACGCAGGTGTTGCCCTTTACCTAAAGAAGGATGATCTCTCTGTTCAACGCAGGTTTCTATCTTTACTTAAGGAACGGATAATCCTTCTGTACAATGCAGTTGTTTACCTTTACCTAAAGAATGGAGGATCCCTCTGTACAATGCAGGTGTTTACATTTACCTAAAGAATGTATGATCCCTCTGTTCAATGCAAGTGTTTACAACTACCTAATTAATGGATGATCCCTCTGTGCAATGCAGGTGTTTACCTTTACCTAAGGAATGGATCAATCCTCTGTTCAATGCATGTGTTTACACGTTCCCTATGGAATGGATGATCCTCCTGCTCAATGCTGGTGTTTACTGTTTCCTAAGGAATGGATGATACCACTGTGCAATGCAGATGTTGTCCTTTTCATAAGGAATGGATGATCCTTCTGTTCTATTCAGGTGTTGACCTTTACCTAAGGAATGGATGATCCCTCTTTATAATGCAGATGTTGATCTTTACCTAAGGAATTGATGACCCCTCTGTTCAATGCTTCTGTTTACCATTACCTAAGGAATAGATGATGACTCTGTGTAATGCAGGTGTTTACCTTTACCTAAGGAAGGGATGATCCCTCATGCAATGAAGGCGTTTACCTTTACCTAAGGAATGGATGATCCCTCTGTGCATTGCAGGTGTTTACCTTTACCTAAGGAATGGATGATCCCTCTGTGCATTCCAGGTGTTTACATTTACCTTAGGAATGGATTATCACTCTGTCCATTGCAGGGGTTTACTATTACCTAAAGAATCGAGGATGCCTCTGATCAATCCAGGTGTTTACCTTTACATAAGGAATGGATGATCCCTCTGGGACAGGCAGGTGTTGACCTGTACCTAAGGAATGGAGGATCCCTCTGTTCAATGCAGGTGTTTAAAGTTTCCTAAGGAATGCATGATCTCTCTGTGCAATGCAGGTGTTTACCTTTACCTAAGGAATGGAAGATCCCTCTGTGCATTGTAGGTGTTGTCGTTTACAAAAGGAAAGGATGATCCTTCTGTTCTATGCATTTGTTGATCTTTACCTAAGGAATGGATGATGCCTCGGTGCAATGCAGGTGTCATCCTTACCTAAGGAATAGATGATTTCTCTGTTCAATACAGGTGATTACTGTTATATAAGGATGGGATGATCCCTCTGTTCAATGCAGGTGTTTACCATTTCCTAATGAATGGATGATCCCTCACTTCAATGCATGCATTTACAGTTTCCTAAGGAATGGATGATCCCTCTGTGCAATGCAGATGTTTACTTTTACCTAAGGAATGGAAGATCCCTCTGTGCATTACAGGTGTTGTCCTTTACCTACGGAATGGATTATCTTTCTGTGCAATGCAGGTATATACCTTTACCTAAGTTATGGATGATGCCTCTGTGCATTGCAGGTGTTTACATTTACCTAAGGAATGGATGAGGCCTTTGTGCATTGCAGGGGTTTACATTTAACTTAGGAATGGAAGATGCCTCTTATCAATCCAGGTGTTTACCTTTACATAAGGAATGGATGATCACTCTGGGACAGGAAGGTGTTGACCTTTACCTAAGGAATGGAGGATCCCTCTGTCCAATGCAGGTTTTGATTTTTACCCATGGAATGGAAGATCCCTCTGTTCAATGCAGGTGTTTTCCTTTAATTAAGGAAAGGGTTTTCCTTCTATGCAATGGAGGTGTTGACCTTTACCTATGGAATGGATAATCCCTCTGTGTAAGGCAGGTGTTTACCTTTACCTAAGGAATGGATTATCCCTCTGTTCAATGCAGGTGTTTACGTTTATGTAAGGAATGGGTTGACACTCTGTGCATTGCTGGTGTTTACTATTACCTAAGGATGGAAGATGCCTATGTTCAATGCTGGTGTTTACCTTTACCTCGGGAATGCATGATGCCTATGTGAAATGCAGGTGTTGATCTTTACCTAAAGATTAGATGATTCCTCTGTCCAATGCAGGTGTTTACCATTACCTAAGGAATGGACGATCCCTCCGTGCAATGCAGGTGTTTACCTTCACCTAAGTAATGGGATGATCCCTCTGTCAAATGCTGGTGTTGACCTTTACCTAAGGAATAGATGATCCCTCTGTTCAATGCAGTTGTTTACCATTATCAAAGGAATGGACGATCCCTCTGTTCAATTCAGGTGTTTACCATTACCTAATAAATGAATGATCCCATTGTGCAAAGCAGGCATTTACCTTTACCTAAGGAATGGATGATCCCTCTGTGCAATGCAGGTATTTACCTTCACGTAAGTAATGGGATGACCCCTCTGTGCAATGCATGTGTTCATCTTTAACTAAGGAATAGATGAGCCCTCTGTTCAATACAGGTGTTTACCCTTAATTAAGGAATGGATGATCTCTCTGTTCAATGCAGGGGTTTACAGTAACCTAAGGAATGGATGATCCTTCTGTTCAATGCAAGTGTTTACAACCACCTAAGTAATGGATGATCCCTCTGTGCAATGCAGGTGTTTACAAGTTACCTAAGGAATGGATGATCCCCCTGCTCAATGCTGGTGTTTCCTGTTACCTAAGGAATGGATGATACCACTGTGCAATGCAGGTGTTGTCCTTTACCTAATGAATGGAAGATCCCTCTGTGCAATGCAGGTGTTGTCCTTTACATAAGGAATGGGTGATCCTGCTGTTCTATTCAGGTGTTGAACTTTACCTAAGGAATGGATGATCCCTCCGTATAATGCAGGTGTTGATCTTTACGTAAGGAATTGATGATCCTTCTGTTCAATGCAGGTGTTTACCATTACCTAAGGAATGGATGATGCCTATGTGCAACGCAGGTGTTTATCTTTACCTAAGGAAGGGATGATTGCTCGGTGCAATGCAGGTGTTTACCTTCACCTAAGTAATGGGATTATCCCTCTGTGCAATGCAGGTGTTTACCTTCATGTAAGTAATGGGATGACCCCTCTGTGCAATGCAGGTGTTCATCTTTAACTAAGGAATTGATGAGCCCTCTGTTCAATACAGGTGTTTACCCTTAATTAAGGAACGGATGATCGCTCTGTTCAATGCAGGGGTTTACAGTTACCTAAGGAATTGATGATCCCTCTGTTCAATGCAGGTGTTTACCATTACCTAAGGAATGGATGATGCCTCTGTGCAATGCAGGCATTTACCTTTACCTAAGGAAGGGATGATCCCTCGGTGCAATGCAGGTGTTTTCTGTTAAGTAAGGAAGGGATGATCCCTCTGTTCAATGCAGGTGTTTACCATTTCCTAAGGAATAGATGATCCCTCTGTGCAATGCAGGTGGTGACCTTTACATAAGGAATGGATGATTCCTCTGTGCAATGCAGGTGTTGTCCTTTACCTAAGAAATGAATTATTCCTGTTGTGCGATGCAGGTGTTGAGTTTTACCTAAGGAATGGATGATCCCTCTGTGCATTGCAGGTGTTTACCTTTACCTAAGGAATGGATGATCCCTCTGTGCATTCCAGGTGTTTACATTTACCTTAGGAATGGATTATCACTCTGTGCATTGCAGGGATTTACTATTACCTAAATAATCGAGGATGCCTCTGATCAATCCAGGTGTTTACCTTTACATAAGGAATGGATGATCCCTCTGGGACAGGCAGGTGTTGACCTGTACCTAAGGAATGGAGGATCCCTCTGTCCAATTCAGGTGTTTACCATTACCAAAGGAATGGATGATCCCTCTGTGCAATGCAGGTGTTGATATTTACCTATGGAATTGAAGATCCCTCTGTGCAATGCAGGTGTTTTCCTTTAACTAAGTAATGGGTGATCCTTCTGTGCAATGCAGGTGTTGACCTTCACCTAAGGAATGGATTATCCATCTGTTCTGTGCAGGTGCTTACGTTTATGTAAGGAGTGTGATGACCCTCTGTGCATTGCTAGTGTTTACTATTACCTAAGAATGGAAGATACCTATGTTCAATCCTGGTGTTTATTTTTACCTCAGGAATGGATGATCCCTATGTAAAATGCAGGTGTTGATCTTTATCTAAAGAATAGATTATTCCTCTGTCCAATGCATGTGTTTATCATTACATAAGGAATGGATGATCACTCTGTGCAATGCAGGTTTTTAACATTACCTAAAGAATGGATGATACCTCTATTCAACCCAGGTTTCTATCTTCACTTAAGGAATGGATGATCCCTCTGTGCAATACAGGTGTTTAAAAACCTAAGGAATGGATGATCCTTCTGTGCACTGCACGAGTTTACCTTTACCTAAAGAATGGATGATCCCTCTGTGCAATGCAGCCGATTACCTTTACCTAAGGAATGGGCTCATCCCTCTGTGAAATGCAGGTGTTGATCTTTACCTAAGGAATTGATGAGCCCTCTGTTCAATACAGGTGTTTACCATTAATTCAGGAATGGATGATCCCTCTGTTCAATGAAGGGGTTTACAGTTACCTAAGGAATGGAAGATCCCTCTGTACAATGCAGGTGTTTAACTTCACCTAATGAATGGAAGATCCCTCTGTGCAATGCAGGTGTTTACCTTTACCTAAGGAATGGAAGATTCCTTTGTGCATTGCAGTTGTTGTCCTTCGCAAAAGGAATGGATGATCCTTCTGTTCTATGCGGGTATTGACCTTTATCTAAGGAATGGATGATCCCTCTGTGCATTGCAGGTGTTGATCTTTACCTAAGGAATAGATGGTCCCTCTGTTGTATACATATTTTTACCATTATCTAAGGAAAGGATGATCCTTCTGTTCAATGCCGGTGTTTACCATTTCCTAAGGAATGGAAGATGCATCTGATCAATGCAGGTGTTTACCTTTACATAATGAATGGATGATCACTTTCTGCCATGCAGGTGTTGACCTATACATAAGGAATGGATGTTCCCTCTGTGCAATGCAGGTGCTCATCTTTAACTAAGGAATGGAAGATCCCTCTATGCAATGCAGGTGTTGTCCTTTACCTAAGGAATGCATGATCCTTCTGTGCAATGCAGGTGTTGACTTTTAGCTAAGGAATGGATGATCCCTCTGTGCATTGCAGGTGTTTATATTTGCCTTAGGAATGGATGATCCCTCTGTGAATTGCAAGTGTTTACTATTACCTAAGGAATGGAAGATGCATCTGGTCAATGCAAGTGTTTACCTTTACATAAGGAATGGATGATCCCTCTGGGCAATGCAGGTGTTGTTCTTTACTTAAGGAATCGATGATCCTTCTGTTAAATGCAGGTGTTGTCCTTTACCTAAGCAATGGATGATCCCTCTGTGCAAGGCAGGTGTTTAACTTTACCTAATGAATGGATTATCCCTCTGTTCAATGTAGGTGATTACATTTATGTAAGGAATGGGATGACCCTCTATGTATTGCTGGTGTTTACTTTTACCTAAGGAATGGAAGATGCCTATGTTCAATGCAGGTGTTTACCTTTACCTAAGAAATGGATGATCCCTCTGTGAAATTCAGGTGTTTATCTTTACCTAATGAATGGAAAATACCTCTGTGCAATGCAGCTGTTGTCCTTTACCTAAGGAATGGATGATTCTTTTGTGCAATGCAGGTGATAACCTTTACCTAAGGAATAGATGATCCCTCTGTTCAATGCAGGTGATTACCATTATCTAAGGAATGGATGATCCCTCTGTTCAATGCAGGCGTTTACCTTTACCTAAGGAATGGATGATCCCTCTGTGCAATGCAGGTGTTGTCCTTTACCTAAAGAATGGTATGTTCCCTCTTTTCAAGGCACGTGTTTACGATTATCTAAGGAAAGGGTGATCCTCCTGTTCAATTCAGGTGTTTACCATTACATTAGGAATGGATGATCCCTCTGTGTAATTCAGGTGTTGACCTTTACCTAAGGAATGGACAATCCCTATCTGCAATGTAGGTGTTGACCTTTACCTAAGGAATGGTATGATCCCTCTGTTCAATGCAGGTTTTTACCGTTTACTAATGAATGGATGATCCCTCTGTGAAATGCAGGGGTTGATCTTTACATTAGGAATGTATGATCCCTGTGTTCAATGCAGGTGTTTACCTTTACCTAAGGAAGGGGATGATCCTCTGTGCCATGCAGGTGTTGATCTTTATCTAAGGAATGGATGATCCCTCTGTTCAATGCAGGTGTTGACCTTTACCCAGGGAATGGGATGATCCCCCTGTGCAATGCAGGTGTTGACCTGTACATATGGAATAGATGATCCCTCTGTTCAATACAGGTTTTTACCATTATCTATAGAATGGATAATCCCTCTGTTCAATGCATGTGTTTACCTTTACCTAAGGAATGGGATGGTCCTCTGTGCAATGCAGGTGTTTAGCTTTACCTAAGGAATGGATCATCCCTATGTGCAATGCAGGTGTTGACCTTTACCTAAAGAATGGTATGATCTCTCTGTTCAAGGCAGGTGTTTACCATTTTCTAAGGAATGGATGATCCTTCTATGCAATGCAGGGGTTGATCTTTACGAAAGGAACAAATGAGCCCTCTGTTCAGTGCAGGTATTTACCGTTATCTAAGGAATGTATGATCCCTTTGTTCAATGCAGGTGTTTACACTTACCTAAGGAATGGCATGATCCCCCTGTGCAATGCAGGTGTTGACCTTTACCTAAGGAATAGATGATCCCTCTTTTCAATGCAGGTGTTTAACGTTATCTCAGGAATGGATGGTCCCTCTGTGCAATACAGGTGTTTAACTTTACCTAAGGATTCGGATAATCCCTCTGTGCAATGCAGGTGTTGATCTTTACCTAAGGAATAAATGAAACTTCTGTTCAATGCAGGTGTTTACCGTAATCTAAAGAATGGATGATCCCTTTGTTCAATGTAGGTGTATACGATTATCTAAGTAATGGGTGATCCCTCTGTTCAATGCAGGTGTTTACTTTTACCGAAGGAATGGATGATCCCTCTCTGCAATACAGGTGTTTACCTTAACCTAAGGAATTGGATGATCACTCTGTGCAATGCAGGTTTTGATATTTACATAAGGAATGGATGATCCCTCTGTTCAGTGCAGGTGTTTACAGTTACATAAGGAATGGATGATCCCTCTGTGCAATGCAGGTGTGTACAGTTACCTAAGGAATGAATGATCCCTCTGTGCTATGCAGGTGTTTACCTTTACAAAAGCAATGGATGATACCTCTGTGCAATGCAGTTTTTTAACTTTACTTAATAAATCGGATGATCCCTCTGTGCAGTGCAGGTGTTGATCTTTACCTAAGTAATAGATAATCTCTCTGTTCCATGCAGGTTTTTACCGTTATCTAAGAATGGATGATTCCTCTATTCACTGCAGGTGTTTACGAATATGTAAGGAATGGGTGATCCCTCTGTTCAATGCAGCTGTTTACAATTACCTAAGGAATGAATGATCCCTCTGTACAATGCAGGTGTTGATCATTATCTAAGGAATAGATGATCCACCTGTTCACTGCAGGTGTTTATCGTTATATAAAGAATGGATGATCCCTCTGTTCAATGCAGGTGTTTATGATTATCTAAGCTATGTATGATCCCTCTGTTCAATGCAGGTGTTTACCTTTACCAAAGGAATGGATGATATCTATGTGCAATGCAGCTGTTTACCTTTACCTAAGGAATGGGATGATGCCTCTGTGTAATGGAGGTGTTGATCTTTACCTACAGAATATATGATCCCTGTGTTCAATGCAGGTGTTTACCATTAACTAAGGAATGGATGATCCCTCTGTTCAATGCAGGTGTTTACATTTACCTAAGGAATGGATGATCCCTCTGTGCAATGCAGGTGTTTACCTTTACCTAAGGATTGGGATGATCCCTCTGTGCAATGCAGGTGTTTACCGTTATCTAAGGAATAATGACCCCTCTGTTCAACGCAGGTTTCTACCTTTACTTAAGGAATGGTTGATCCCTCTCTTCTGTGCAGATGTTTGCAGTTACCTAAGGAATGGATTATCCCTATGTGCAATGCAAGTGTTTATTACCTGAGGAATGTATGAACGCTCTGTGCAATGCAGGTGTTTACCTTTACTGAAGGAATGGATGATCCGTCTGTGCAATGCAGGTGTTTAACCTTACCTAAGCATTGGGATGATCCCTCTGTGCAATGCAGGTGCTTTTCTTTAAAGAAGGTATAGATGATCCCTCTGTTCAATGCAGGTGTTTACTGTTATCCAAGGAATGAATGACCCCTGTGTTCAATGCAGGTCTTTACCGTTATCTAAGGAATGGATGATCCCTCTGTTCTATGCAGGTGTTTACAGTTACCTAAGGAATGGGATGATCCCCCTGTGCAATGCAGGTGTTGATCTTTACCTAAGGGATGGGTGATCCCTGTGTACAATGCAGGTGTTTACCTTTACCTAATGAATGGGATGATCCTCCTGTGCAATGCAAGTGTTGATCTTTTCCTAAGGAATAGATAATCCCTCTGTTCAATGCACGTTTTTACCATTATCTCAGGAATGGATGATCCCTCAGTTCAATGCAGGTGTTTACCATTACATAAGGAATGGATGATCCCTCCACTCAATGCAGGTGTTTACCTTTATCTAAGAATGGTAATATCCCTCTGTGAAATGCAGGTGTTGATCTTTAGCTAAGGAATAGATGATCCCTCTGTTCAATGCAGGTGTTTACCATTACCTATGGAATGGATGGTCCCTCTGTGCAATGCAGTTGCTACATTTACCTAAGGAATGGATGATCCCTCTGTTCAATGCAGGTGTTTCTCTTTACCTAAGGATTTTGATGATCCCTCTGTGCGATACAGGTGTTGATTTTTAACTAAGGAATAGATGATCCCTCTGTTCAATGCAGGTGTTTACAGTTATCTAAGGAATGGATGATCCCTCTGTGCAATGCAGGTGTTTACCTTTACGTAAGGAATTGGATGATCCCTCTGTGCAATGCAGATGTTGTTCTTTTCCTAAGGAATAGATGATCCCGCTGTTCAATACAGGTGTTTATATTTACCTAAGGAATGGGATGATCCGCCTCTGCAATGCAGGTGTTGATCTTTAACTAAGGAATGGGTGATCCCTGTGTACAATGCATGTGTTTAACTTTATGTAAGGAATGGGATGATCCTCCTGTGCAATGCAAGTGTTGATCTTTTCTAAAGGAATAGATGATCCCTCTATTCAATGCAGGTTTTTACTATTATCTCAGGAATGGATGATCGCTCTGTTCAATGCAGGTGTTTACCATTATCTAAGGAAAGGGTGATCCCTCTGTTCAATGCAGGTGTTTTCCATTACATAAGGAATGGATGAACCGTCTGTGCAGTGCAGGTATTCATCTTTACCTAAGGAATAAATGAGCCCTCTGTTCAATGCAGGTGTTTACTGTTATCTAAGGAATGGATGATCCCTCTGTTCAATGCAGGTGTTTACAGTTACCTAAGGAAAGAATGATCCCTCTGTGCAATGCAGGTGTTTACCTTTACCGAAGGAAGGGATGATCCCTCTGTGCAATGCAGGTGCTTAACTTTACCTAAGGAATCAGATGATCCCCCTGTGCAATGCAGGTGTTGATCTTTACCTAAGGAATAGATGATCCCTCTGTTCAATGCAGGTGTGTACCGTTATCTAAAAAATGGATGATCCCTCTGTGCAATAGAGTTGTTGAACTTTACTTAAGGAATAAATGAGCCCTCTGTTCAATACAGGTGTTTACCATTATCTAATGAATGGATGATCCCTATGTTCAATGCAGGTGTTTACATTTATCTAATGAATGTATGATCCCTCTATGCTATGCAGGTATTTACCTTTACCTATGGAATGGATGATCCCTCTGTGCAATGCAGGCGTTTAGCTTTACCTAAGAATTAGGATGATCCCTCTGTGCAATGCAGGTGATGATCTTTAACTAAGGAATAGATGATCTCTCTGTTCAATGCAGGTGTTTAGCGTTATCTAAGGAATAAATGGCCCCTCTGTTCAATGCAGGTGTTTCCGTTATCTAACAAATGGATGAACCCTCTCTTTTATGCTGGTGTTTACAGTTACCTAAGGAATCGATGATCCCTCTGTGCAATGCAGGTGTTGATCTTTAACTAAGGAATACATGATCTTCTGTTCAATGGAGGTGTTTACGGTTATCTAAGGAATAAATGACCCCTCTGTTCAACGCAGGTTTCTACCTTTACTTAAGGAATGGATGATCCCTCTCTTCTATGCAGGTGTTTACAGTTACCTAAGGAATGGATGATCCCTCTGCAATGCAAGTGTTTACCTTTCCTAACGAATGGATGATCGCTCTGTGCAATGCAGGTGTTTACCTTTACCTTAGGAATGGGATGATCACTCTGTGCAATGCAGTTGTTGATATTTACCTAAGGAATAGATGATTCCTCTGTTCAATTCAGGTGTTTACCTTTACCTAAGGAATGGATGATCCATCTGTGCAATGCAGGTGTTTACCTTTACCTAAGGAATGGGATGATCCTCTATGCAATGCAGGTGTTCATGTTCACTTAAGGAACATATGATCCTTCTGTACAATGCAGGTGTTTACCTTTACCTAAGGATCGGGATGACCCCCTGTGCAATGCAGGTGTTGATGTTTACCTAAGGAATATATGATCCCTCTGTTCAATGCAGGTGTTTACCATTTTCTAAGGAATGGATGATCCCTTTGTTCAATGCAGGTGTTTATGATTATCTAAGGAATGGGTATCCCTCTGTTCAATGCAGGTGTTTACCATTACATATGGAACGTATGATCGCTCTGGGCAGTGCAGGTGTTTGGCTTTACCTAGGGAATGGATGATCCCTATGTGCAATGCAGGTGTTGATCTTTAGCTAAGGAATAGATGAACCCTCTTTTCAATGCAGTTTTTTACCGTTATCTAAGGAATAAATGACCCCCCTATTCAATGCAGGTGGTTACCGTTATCTAAGGAATGGATGATTCCTATGTGCAATGCAGATGTTGATCTTTAGCTAAGGAATAGATGAACCCTCTGTTCAATGCAGTTGTTTACTGTTATCTAAGGTATAAATGACCCCCCTATTCAATGCAGGTGGTTACCGTTATCTAAGTAATGGATGATTACTCTGTTCTATGCAGGTGTTTACAGTTACCTAGGGAATGGATAATCCCTTTGTGAAAATTAAGTGTTTACCTTTTCCTAAGGAATGGATGATCCCTGTCATCAATGCAGGTGTTTAGCTTCTCCTAAAGAATGGGATGATCCCCCTGTGCAATGCAGGTGTTGATCTCTACATAAGGAATAGATGGTCCCTCTGTTCAATGCAGGTGTTTACTGCATTCTATAAAATGGATGATCGCTCTGTTCAATGCAGGTGTTTACGATTATCTAAGGAATGGGTGATCCCTCTGTTCAATGCACGTGTTTACAGTTACCTAAGGAATGGATGATCCCTCTGTGCAATGCAGGTGTTTACCTTTACCTAAGGAATGCATGATCCTTATGTGCAATGCAGGTGTTTACCTTTTCCTAGGGAATGGGATTATGCCTCTGTGCAATGCAGGTGTAGATCTTTACCTACAGAATATATGATCCCTCTGTTCAATGTAGGTATTTACCATTAACTAATTAATGGATGATCCCTCTGTTCAATGCAGTTGTGTTTTCATGACTCACCTGGGCACACACAGTTGCACCTGATTCCCTGCTGGATGAAGTCTGCAGCCACGGACTTTGTGAGGCCTATCACAGCTGCCTTGGTGGCGCTGTACACACATCTATTCTCCACTCCTGGGGAGAAGGCCAAGGTCAACATTTGGAGAAAGTATAGGCAGTATACCCAGATGAGCTGGCCCTGGAGCCTGCCCTTCAAATCTACAAACCCATCGGATCTTCTCCATGCAGACATGACTCTAACAAAAGAATACATTTTCAATCATCTACAAAAACTTTCCCCAGCCTTCTCTCTCTCTTTCTCTCTCTCTCAGCATCCCCTTGCTCTGCCTCTCTTCACTCTGGGCCCAGGGATACATATGAGTCTGGCTCTCCCTGCCACCCCACCT